>JAGQAX010000015.1:4530091-5730091 GCA_019142605.1 Cephalopholis sonnerati | reverse complement strand
CCCAAAAAATAATTTTTAAAAAAGAGTTTGGGCTGTTTGGGTAGCTATTGCTATATAAAAGCTTGCATGCATTGGGAAGGGTTCTTTTGAACAAGTGAATATCAAAACTAATGTTCTGTGGTGCACCTGAGTGGGCAGCTGTTATCTGTTCCATTTGCAGTCTTTAACTGGAATGATGTTGTGCTCTGCTGAGCCACAGTGATGCAGTATTACATTTTGTAAAACCAGTATTGGAAGTGCACATCAAATTTGAGATTAAAAAATGAATATGAAATGAACGTTTCCTTCCTGGCATTGACATATGATTTACAGTTTTAAAAGATGGCAATTTTCTTTCAACCACCACCACTTTTAAGTGAGCAAAAGTATTAAAACTGATAAACTAAATTAATTGATTTGAATAAGTAAATTATATAATATCTAATATTTTGTTACATATCCCTTGCATGCAACTCTACTCCTATCACTGTATGCCTTGAGAGATAACATTAGAGGTACGTAATAAGTCTAAATAAAGCAGGCAGTTTGCTGTTACGGTGTTGTGTCTCTGCTTTGATGCGTCTTCCATCTGCTTAGCTCAGTATTCCTCCTGAGTATTAGTCTTGTAATAGCACTAATTGTTTGAAAGCTTATCTCACAAGGCCCTGGAGACTGCAGACATATTTAAATGAGCACTGTTGATCATAAGAAATGTATTTTACTCAGTATTGTATGGAATTGTAGATTGGAGAAGCAGCATTAACCTTGGCAAAAATAAGTGAAGAAAACACATCATGTACAGAGTGAGTGAGTGAGTGTATAATTTTCTAAAACAAAAAAAAAAAAAAAAAAAAAAAAATCAAGTCCCTTCACATAATTATGGATATCTAACATGAAACACACGTTAAGTGTGCAAAGTAAAAGGAAACCATATTTAGCATCAGAATCATAATCAACAGGGTGTTACAAATCCAAAGTGGGACGCAAATGAAGACGACAGGACAGGCAAGTAGATGCAAAACAAGTTTTTTTATTTATGAGGGTGGACTGGAGTGGTGAAATGGAAGCAGGCCAGAGTCTTGGCTGAGGTAAGAAGTAGGTGTTCGAGATGAACAGCTTTGCAGGACTCCGTGAATGAGAGCTGGCTGGCAGGCTTGGCATACTGGCGAGGCAAGTAAGCAGACTGGTGTTTCTGGAGATAAGGAGAACAGGTGTTAGTTGCGAGCAAGCAGGCAGGCAAACAAACTGACCAACAGCAGGCAGAAAGGCAAGCTTAACTATTCAAGGAGCTGGAAGCGCGACACATAACGAACCATTTATGGCAAAACAAAATGGTGAGAAGTGACAATTGGGGTAACGTAATTGTAGTGGAGTGGAGAGGGCTTGGGTGGCAGACAGGTGTACTGATTGCAGACAACATTCAGGTGCACAGTGAGTGGGACAGTGAGAGTAGGAGGAAGAGGAAAAGGGGGCTTGACAGGGAGGCCAACAGCAGTCAAGATGACAGTCGTAAGCCCCGTTTCCACCGAGGTCATTTTGACTCCCAGATTCCAGACTCTATAATCCCTCATAAGAAATACCCAATATAGAGAGTAATGCATTTATTGTGTTAGGTTAGCTTTTTTTAAATTAAATAACACAAACATGTAAATTTATAATTTAGAATATAGAATATAGAATTATTACATTAAAATAGAGACAATAATGTCTGAATATGGGGAGACCGGTGATGGTTGTAACAGTTAACTAACTGGTTTAGCATAACCGACAAGCTTTTTGCTGTGCAAATATAGGTACTCTACTTTGCATGAATTCTATGATATTGTTGATATGAGGTTTTTTTTCCATCCATGGTTTTCTTTGTTTCACCTCCTCTGACATGTATTATTGTTACTGAGGCTCAGGAGCCAGTTCAGGTGTAAAAATTAATTTTCCTCTCACAAACACATACACACACACACACACACACACACACACACACACACACACTACACATTATCTTGTACTTGTTTCTTTGTAGGGACCCTCACTGACACACTCTTGTCTTGATTTTAAAGTCTGAAGTTGAATCACTTCACCGCTCATCAGTTACTTTTAGCTAACTACTGCTATTTCAACTTTTCAATATTTACTTGTAGCTAACTGTTTTAACTGTTATCCATTGCATTCAGCAGACTTATGCTATTTCAGTTACTGTTAGCTAGCCGTGCTTGTACTACATCAACAGTTAAATCATTACTTTTACCTGAGTAATGCTATTTTGACTGTTTATTGGTTACATTTAGCTGGCTCGGGCTGCCGACCATGGGATATAGTTGGCAAAAATGCGCGAGCCGTGGGATAAAGACGGTGAAACGAGCAAAGATTACGAGCGGGCTCTGGCTGCGGGCCGTGGGATATAGTTGGCAAACACGTGCGATAAATCCCTCGCGGCCTTGGGCTGCCGGCCTAGAGATAAAGTCGGTAAAACGAGCGATAATTACGAGCTGGCTCGGGCTGCTGGCCGTGGGATGAGTTCGGTGAAAAGAGTGATAATTTCACAATTTTTGGCAACTTTGTCCCATGGCCGGCAGCCCGAGTCCGCGAGGGATTTATCGCCCGTTGTAAGCGTTTCACTTCCGGTCACCACCCACGGGTATTTATCGCATGTTTTTGCCAACTATATCTGACGGCCGGCAGCCTGAGCCTGCTCGTAAGACTCGCTCTTCTTACCGACTTTATTGGTCGACTGATAATTATCCGCGGGCGAGGGCCGCTGGCCGGAAGTGACCGGCTTAAAGGGGGTGATAAATCCCTGGCGGGCTCTGGCCGCCGGCCGTAGGATAAAGTTGGCAAAAATTGCGATAAATACCCGCGGGTGGTGGCCGCCTGCTGGGGGATAAAGTCGGAAAAGAGACCGACAATCACGAGCGGGCTCTGGCTGCCGGCCGTGGGATATAGTTGTCAAACACGTGCGATAAATCCCTTGTGGGCTCAGGCTGCCGGCCGTGGGATAGAGTCGATAAAGGGAGCGATAATCACGAGCGGGCTCAGGCTGCTAGCTGTGGGATGGCTTTGTTCCATCATTGAATTTTTTTTTTTTTTTTTTTACATAACCTTATTATGCAACGTCACACACACACAGACACACACAACACAGACACACACACACTACACATTATCTGGTTTTGATTTTAAAGTCTGAAGTTGAGTCACTTCACCGCTCACCAGTTACTTTTAGCTAACTACTGCTATTTCAACTTTTCAATATTTACTTGTAGCTAACTGTTTTAACTGTTATCCATTGCATTCAGCAGACTTATGCTATTTCAGTCATTTATCAGTTACTGTTAACTAGCCATGATTGTACTACATCAACAGTTAAGTCATTACTTTTACCTGAGTAATGCTATTTTGACTGTTGATCAGTTACATTTAGCTAAGTGCTTTCAACCATTTTCAATTACATTCAGCTAGTTATTGCTATTTTAGCCAGTTGTCAGTTACTCTTAGCTAAGTGTTTAAATGGTCTCCTTCACTTTTAAGTAACTAATGCCAATTATCCACTTATCAGTGACTTAGCAAACTAATGCTATTTCAGCCATTTGTCAGCTGCTGCTAGCTAACTATGTTTACACTACATCAGCGATTTTGTCATCATTTTTGCCTGAGTAATGCTATATTTACTGTTTATCCATTATTTTAGCTAAGTGTTTCATACTCTCTGAAACATTCAACATTTTTCAGGAAATTTTCCCCATTCAAATGAATAAGTGGAGTGATCAAATTGGACACAAATTCAAGTATTTTTTAGCCATTTTCAACTCCTATCTCCTCATTCATACATTTAAATTGGGTTTCTATGTGACAGATCGTCTTAGAGCTAGAGTGTGTGACATCACAACCAGCATCAGAAGCAGCACTGCTCACAATAAACTGCACCATGGACACTTTACAAGTCACACAGCAATATTCATTAACATTTTCTTTTTAGACTGTATCACTGTCCCCCCTTTTTGTTGTCTTTTTGCACATACAGTACATTTTGCACTAAATGTGCTCTCTTTTAGGACAGTATTTGTGCTTATTAGTAGTAGTAGTTAGTGCTGTTTCTTGTATTTTTGTATCTTTTGCATGCCCATTTAAAAAAAAATCAGAGACTTTCCCTTCTTGACTGCTGAAACACTTGAATTTCTCAATTCTGGGATTAATAAAGGTGTATCTTCTCTTCTCTTCTCTTCTCTTCTCTTCTCTTCTCTTCTCTTCTCTTCTCTTCTCTTCTCACAGCTAGAGTGAAGCGGGAGTCTAAAATCTTATTTAAAACCTCAGGTGGCATTGGGGTCAAATTTGACCCCAAAGCACTTTTGCTCAGATAAAAAATATGGTTGTCTTTTTAAAAGTTGCATGAAATTTGGCATGGCAGTTCCCGGCCACATTCTTAACAACGACAAGTTGTGATCACTTACTTGCATTGTATTATGGGTATTTTGGACAACAGAAAAACACTGGTTGTCCTCTGGGGACAAATTTGACCCCCCTACCACTAAGTGGCACTACGGAGCAATGTGTCACATTATTGTGCTCTCTAGCATAATGGACACACTCACACACCCGCCCACACACACACGCACGCACCCACCCGTCCAACGCACACCCCCACCCCCACCCCCACATACACACACACTCTTGCAAACACCTCCTCCTGTCCAAATGACCTCTATGTGACTTAAATGACCTCTGTCTGACCCACACACACACACACACACGCACTTGAGCGCATGGACACACACACACACACACACACACACACACACACACACACACACACACACACACACACGCACACACACACACACACGCACACACGCACACACACACACACACACACACAAACAGTCATGCACACATGAGCACACACATTCCAAAATATCACCAACTATGACTGTGACAACAAATTATATAAATTTATGTATGGTGTGTTCTGTACAGCCTAATTATTTGGCATTATTTTGATGGAGGCTCCAAATAAGCCCAGTCGATTTCCTGTCTCCCTCTACACTGCTTGTCTTTGTCGTTCTTGTGTAAAAAGAATTCCTGGTCCATCCCTGCTCCCCCCCCTGTCTCTCTCCCTCACAGAAGTGCAGCTCACCTGCATAAGTCGGGAGAGGATCTGGGTGATCAGTCTCCAGTGTGTGTTGGCATTCGTTTTTCCTCCTGAGCATATCCTCAGAATCACTTTCAGATGAGGATTTAACTTTCTCTTTAACCCAGGATGAGTCACTTTCATCGTCTTTCTCATCAGATTGATCACCAGCATCTGAATTGGCGTTGTCCCTTTCCGGAAGAGTGAAAGCAGACACAGCCACAGTGAGATGTGTGATGAAGAGCTGCAGACAACAGGCTCTTGCTGCACCTCTGCAAACAACTTACCCCTAACAAGTAAACTTCTTTTTCCTGCTGTGTGATGGAAAAACACTTGCAGCAAAAATAGTGGGTGACCCTGGCCATGGATCAGCCTGCTGCTTATAAATGTCATCACTCAAGCCATCATCAATTAAAGATACACTTTCAACCAGGTAGCCCTGTTGTCATGGAGAAACAAATTCCTGCCATACAGGGCTGACAAACCAAACCAAGCCAAGCCAGCCCATGAATGCTGAAAGGGCTATTACCTCCCAAGGACCAGGGACAAACTCCAGAGCCAGATAAGACCAGCGACAAAGAGGTATGGGCAGAGGTCGCAGCAGACCACTATTGGGCTGGGTAAAGGCTTAAAATGGGCAAAGACAAGACAAACAGAGACATAAAGCTTGGCCTTGGTGACTTCCCCCATGGACAGCCACCAAAGCTATCTTTGGAAAAAGGCCAGGGTTAATGTTAGATCAGGATGACAGGACAGGTTAGAAAAATGCTCCCATTGAAGGATACGAGACTTAACAGCATCAGGGACAAATGACCAGGTCAGGCTGAGTCTGCTGAATGGCCTGCACTTCCCCCTCAGCCTCCCAAGTGATGGCTGCAACAACACATACATCTGATGCTATGCCATCAGAGGAGTGGGACACACACACTCCATACACCATACAGACAGGATGTTGGGTTTAGCGTTCCTGGTGCCAGGCCAGTAAGTTAATGTTAAGTTAAAAGAAGAGTGCTCATTAGACTTGAGACTCTTGGTAGACTGGATATATGCCAGGTTCTTATGGTCAATCCAGACCAGAAAAGGTTGCTCAGATCCTTCAAACCAATGCCACCATTCCTCTAATGCCAGCTTCACTGCTAGGAGCTCTGAGCCTCCCACATCAAACTTTCTTTCTGCAAGAGAGGAGAGACAGTACGACAAAAAGGCACAAGGATGTAGATTACCATCCTCAGATGAATATTGTGAGAGGACCTGGGACAATGGGTGCAGAGGTGAATTGGTTCTTGAATTCCTGGAATGCTGTTTCTGCCTCAGGAGACCATTGAAACTCTTGGGAGGTGGAAGTAAGAGCTGTTAATAGGGCTGCTTTAATTATGTATAGGCTGTAGTTATGGATAAATCTCCTGTAGAAATTTGCAGAACCAAGGAATCTTTGCAGTTGCTTATGGCCATCTGGGCTGGGCCACTCTAGAACCACTTTTACTTTTACTTTGTCCATCTATATCTGACCTTTACCAATGATGTAACCAAGGAGAGAAACTAATGGAAACTCACATTTGTCTACTTCCACAAACAGGGAATCCTCCAGATGCCATTGGAGGACATCACAGAAATGCAGAAAATGCTCAGAAAGGTCTTTGGAAAAGATCAGAATGTCATCCAAGTAAATAAACAGAAAACAATCAGGTCTCTAAAGACATTGTTTACTAAGTTTTGGAAGACAGCTGGACACAAGCACCACAACGGTCTCAGAGTGACCCAGGGGTGTATTGAAGACCATCTCTCATTCATCTTCTTCTAACATACCAGGTGATAAGCGTTACAGAGATCCAGCTTGGTGACAACTGCAGCTCCCTGGAGTGAATCAAAAACAGAAGTCACGAGAGGCAGGGGATATTTTATTTTTATTTTTTTACTATAATGTTGTTTAGTCCTCTGAAGTCTATGTATGGACAGAGGTTTTTATCCTTATCAACAAATAATTAGCCAGCATCAAGGGGTGAAGAGGAAGAACAGATTATCCCTGCAGCCGAGAAGTCCTTAAAGAAAGTCTCAGTAGCTTCCCACTCTAGCTTGGAGAGGTTTTAAAGAAAGCTGCGGGGGTAGGAGTTCTGGCCAACAGATTAATGGTGCAGTCCTAAGGGTAATGAGAAGGTGGAGAAATTACTTCTTGCTTACCGAAGACCGCCTGGAGGTCATGGTACTGAGGAGAGACCAGGAACATGTCTGGGGTCTCAGGACTATGAACCAGACAAGAGGCAGGCTAAGGCAGAGCAGATTGGAGACATTAAGGCGTAACAGGTGGGGGTCTAATTGACTATCTTGGCTGGGGCCCTGTCAATGAAGGTATTATGCTTAGTAAGCCGTGGATGGCGTATTGTGGGAACACAGAGTGAACTGATAAAAAACAAACAAAAAAAACCCAAAACATCTAATTGATAATTCCCAGAAAACAGGAGATGCACAGGGACATTGATGGAAGTGACTTCATCTGGGGCATTACCATTTAGAGGTTGATCCAGACTCCCGGTAGAAAGAGCTAACTCCTCCACCACAACATCCCAAGAAACTTCCTTCTGCTTCTGAGTCAATTAATGCTATGTGCTGAAAAATACAGATAATTACATCCATACACAGCCTTAACCTTTGAGTGACCTAATATTCCAGCAAAGAGCCAGACATTTTTTTTTTTTTTATTAAAACAGCAAAGCTACATCCCGTTCTTTTTAAACAGGTAGAGAGTACTGTCTGGTAGCTTATAAATAAAACATCACTAATAAAGGATGTAGCTGCAGCATCAAAGATGCAGCAAAAGCCTATGGGCCAGATCCACAAAGAATGGATTGCTCCTGCTAATAGCGCCGTTATTTGCGCAGAATAAGCTCACACAATTTGCCCTGTTTTAGCACCTTATCCTCAAAAGAATTTGCTCTAATCATATGCCGGCGCTAACACGCCCACAAAGTTTGCGCTGAGCGTAAGTGATACTCTCCTCCGATAAATCCTTACTTGTGTGCACCTGCCATTACGGTGCTTTCGCCTGGCTACAATCACTGCTGCCATGCATAGCTGTCAAGTCTCCCGTTTTGGCCGGGAAACTACCGTATTTTACCCCTCTTTCCCGCCGTCCTCTCGTATTAGTATTCTCCCGTAAATCCCCCATATTATAATACAAAAACAAACTTTGCTGTGCCTCTCCAAACTGAACTGTCA
This sequence comes from Cephalopholis sonnerati, assembly GCA_019142605.1. Classification (NCBI taxonomy): domain Eukaryota; kingdom Metazoa; phylum Chordata; class Actinopteri; order Perciformes; family Serranidae; genus Cephalopholis; species Cephalopholis sonnerati. Next base: position 5,721,777 of record JAGQAX010000015.1, on the reverse strand, counting down.
CTAGCCTCGCGAGAACTGCCACCTGCAGTAGCCTGGGTGGCAGTTCTCGCGAGGTTAGTGACGACACCGAAAACAAACCCGGAACAACAAAAGAGAGCGATGGATGGATGTGACGAAGGGGAAGGCATTCCTGCCAAAAAAACAAACAAGTCCCAAATATCTTGAAAAAAGGGACAGCGAATTTACTTAGGGGCGTTCAGGGCCCCCTCCGCCGTTGTAAAATCACTGTAACTCACGACTTCAAGAAGAAGAAGAAGAAGCTTTATTGTCACTGTAATAAATACAGTGAAATTTCGTATGGTGCTTTCTTATAGCAGCTACAATGTCCTTGTCATAAAATAAACTGGGGGGGGGGTCATGGTTCCTGTAGCAGTCTCTTCACAGCCATGGGGAAGAAGCTGTGTTTCAGTCTGTTGGTGCGGGCTCTCATGACTCTGAGTCTGCCAGAGGGAAGGCTAGTGAATAGAGAGTGTCCGGGGTGGGCGGGGTCATTCCGAATCTTTGTGGCCCGTCGGAGGAGACGGCTGGAATAGATCTCCTCTAGGCGTGGAAGTGGGGAGCCTATGATCCACTCAGCCGTCTTGATGACCCGCTGCAGTTGTTTCTTTTCAGATGCAGTGCAGCTGGCGTACCACACTGTACAGCCATAGGTGAGGACACTCTCTATTGTGCAGTGGTAGAAGTTTTTCAGCAGAGGTGGAGGGAGTTTGTTCCTCCTCAGTGCTCTCAGAAAGAAGAGACGCTGCTGGGCCTTTTTGATGATGTGGGTGGTGTTCACAGTCCAGCCCAGGTCCTCCGAGATGTGCAGGCCAAGAAACTTAAAGCTGGTGACCTGTTCCACTTCCTCCCCATTGATACTCAGGCCTGAGTGCAGTGTGGTCCTCGACTTCCGGAAGTCAATAATGACTTCTTTTGTCTTCTTGGTGTTGAGGTTGAGGTGGTTGTCACTGCACCAGGTCGCCAGTGCTTGGACCTCCTCCCTGTATGGTGTCTCATAACCGTTGTTGATGAGCCCCACAACGGTTGTATCATCCGCAAATTTGATGAGGGTGTTGGAGCCGTGAGTAGCGACACAGTCATAAGTGTACAGTGTGTACAAGACTGGACTCAGCACACAGCCCTGAGGAACACCAGTATTGAGGACGATGGTGGAGGATGGAGAGGTACCCATTCTGACATGTTGGGGTCTGTTAGTCAGGAAGTCCTTGATCCACAGACAGAGGGAGGTTCCAAGTTGTAGTGTCTGCAGTTTGTTGATGAGTCTGCTGGGGCTGATGGAGTTAAATGCCGAGCTGAAGTCAACAAACAGCATCCTGATATATGTGTTGGGGCTTTCAATGTGGCTGAGTGCGGTGTGGAGGGCGATGGAGATGGCGTCGTCTGTGGATCTCTTGGACCTGTAGGCGAACTGATGTTGATCAAAGCCAGGTGGGATGTGGGCCTTGACATGCTGTAACACCAGTCTCTCCATACATTTCATGATCACCAGTGTCAGGGCCACAGGCCGGTAATCATTCAACCCTGTGATGGCAGAGGATTTGGGCACAGGGATTATGGTGGCAGTTTTCAGGCAGGTGGGCACTGTGGCTTGCTGCAGTGAACGGTTGAAGATGTTAGTGAATACTGCAGCAAGCTGGTGAGCACATGATTTCAGCACTCTTCTAGGGGCTTATAGCTTTTATAAAACGGCTACCCTACATACAGCCCATAAAATAAACACACACGAAAAAAATCAACAATTTATTGGTAATAATGCAACAATAAAACTGAGAACTATTCATTCTTCCACCAAGCAAGATTGAGTGGACAGAATGGTTGCTAAGCAACACAGACGCTGCGGTCTACCAGTGGGTTACACCGATTTTACAACGGCATGAAACGGATGGGAAGCACCCGTTTTATAAACCATAAATAAATGTGCTTCATATACCCTTTGTGTTTTCATTTTGGCTGTATTATAACATAGGAATGTTCACAGCATTTCAATGTCAACAAAGGTTGGCCTATCAGATTCTGATCACCTAATTGTAGTTAGTAAGCGGTTGACAAGTTGTTTCTAGATATCTTGTACACCTGTCTTAAAATGTCAGGGATACTGGAGCTTGGTTGGAGTGATGGGACGGCTCGCAGTGAGCACCGGCAAATTTCCCTTATTTTCTAATCCACAACTTGACAGGTATGCTGCCATGATTACCGGAGAGTCCTGGTATGACAGCCCTTACAGGCTATGCTCCACAGTTACCACCAAGTGAGTGCGATTTGCAATCACTTTGCGTGAGAGAGAGAGTGAGAGAGGGAGAAAGAGAAATTGCGCGGATTTAATACACGGGTCTCACTGGCGTTAAATAGCAGCGCTTTACTGCCCGTGGCAATTAGCGCTGGTCTTTGTGGATTAGGTGGTATTTGCAATGAGGCTTATTTGCATAGGAAGGGGGCAATTTTGCGCTGAATTTATGAATATTCCCTAATTTACATGCATGCAAATTGGACCGGCGTAGCTAGGAGTGGCAGTGCAGTTTGTGTTCAGTTTGCGTGCATTTCACCCTTTGAGTGTGCTTTGTGGATTGCACGCTATTTTTTTCTCTCATTTGCACAGGTTTAGCGGTCGCAAAAGCAGTGCAATCCTTTTGAGGATCTGGCCCTATATGTCCATAAGTAGTAGTTGAGCAGCTTTGGTTCAGGAGGTAGAGCAGGACATCAGAAGATTAGAATCCTTGGCTCCTTGGGCCTTAGGCAAGATACTGGACTTTAAATTATCTGTTTGCCATCTACCCTATGCCTGAAACCAATATGGGCAGACCATGGTACATACACCATGTATTAGGAATAACATCCATGGAATCCATGTGAATGCAGCATAATGCTGCTTAATTACTTGACTGATTGCCTGATCAATCCACATCCATTAAATAAGCAAGCAAGAGGCAGTCAAGGATTATATTATGTAAAAGAACAAACATGTAAGCATTATACTCTGTATCTACTGTAACGGGTTGTGTTTGGGTCCAGTTGCAGCACACAGGAAACTGTATTGTGTGCTAATTAGATGGCACAAGCCATCTAATCAACACAATACAGTTCAACACTCAAGCAAAATCTCTCCACAAAGTCTCTGGCAGCTCAGCTGGTTCGGCAGGCCAAACCGGGCCGGGAAGCAGGAGAGTAGGCCATGTTGGAGCAGGCAAGAGATGTAATCGTGGAGGCAGAAGATCCGGTACCAGGAAAGTTTACAGTCCAAGCAGACAAACCAGTAGGGGACCGGCTGAAGGTAGGTCGAGGCCAGGCAGAGGATCGAGAAACCAGCAGGTAAATATTCACCTGATGCACACACAATGGCAAGTGTGGCATTGGCAACCACAGGTATGCAGACTAGAACACTCCCGCTGTGGCGTTGTCATCGGATGGTAATGCCAAGTGTCCACAGGCAAACAGGAACCAAGGACACAGATGCATATCTCAAGGTCAAGGCTGGTGCATTTACTAAGAATTAGAAAGAGGCAGGCAGGGTCAGAAACAGGAAATCAGTCGAGAAAAAAGTGCTGGAGAGTCTTGCATGAGTGGCGAAGAGCAATCTGGTAAAGAGTGTCAGTAAGGCTGGGGTATACACTGTATACTGACTGTGAGTAATGAGGAACAGGTGAACAATTTTACAAATATAGCGAAATACTACATTGAATTTTTGGGAAATGTGTAGAAAAAGAATCCCAAGGTAGAATATTTATACTTGACTGAATGATGCAGCCATAAAAAACATATAGTTTTGAGTTTGAATATTTCCCTCAGTGTAGACATCATGTAACATCCATAAATACCTGGAAGATCATACAGAAATATATGACACCGTCAGACAGTGTGAAATAAAATTATTTTTACCAGCCTTAAAGATGGATGGATGGATGCATGGGGACTGATATTTCAGTGTATTGGGGGGTAGGGCAGCTCTTTAATGACCTCAGAGTGTTTCCCTCCACACTGATCACTGCTTTTTAATTTGCTTTCCAGATTTGCCAATCCATTCTGCCACAGACAATAATATATTCTCCTCTCAGTCTCTAATAGTCAGCGCCAGTGGAAACCATCTGACAAGACAATTAGAGAGAGAATGCAGACTGGTTTCAGTCCTGTTTCGTTGTGCAGGATTAGTAATGAGGAACATGGCAGGACAGTAATTTGACAGAGGATAAACTTTGAGCCACTCAGCTCGTCTCCTCGGCTTGCCGTGACAGTTTCGTTAAGTTCCAGTAATTAATTTGTCATTGTTTATTTGTGGAACTGAAGGGCAAATCCTATTCAGCCATCCACTCAACACACACATGAGTGTTTGGAATTCTATTACAGTGCAACCTCATTTATTTGAACCCTGAGAGAATGAAGGTCAATTGAACATTTCAGAGCCTTTTCTCTATAGGGGCTGGAGATACTGTACAGACTGAGGCTTTTAGCAATGAACAACGCTGACAGAAGTGTTTGTAACAAACCACTCAACAAACACAATGCTGGTTATTCATTTTATATATTTTAAATCATACAAAACCCCTGAACCTTAAATGACAAGTGCTTGCACATTTGATGTCAAAAATAGATAAATAAAGTAAGCATTCATACAACCATGCAATTATTCATTATGGTTAAGGTGTAGTTAAGATCATACATGGATGGACACAGATTGACACTTTTAAGACAACGTGAGTCAAAGTCTATCATCAAATCAGAAAGCTTCCATGCCCATCCACCACCCCCACCTTACCCTGAAGCTTGATTTATAGTTGTACATAAAAAGCCCTGAAAACTTGGCTATTACAAGTACTTAATTCATTAATTATCTGTAATCGCTTATCCCGTTAAGGATCGCAGCTTGGGAGGAGATTGGAGCCTGTCCCAACTGACATTGTGCGAGAGGCAGGGTACATCCTGGACAGGTTGCCAGTCTACCCCAGGGCTGACACATAGAGATAGACAACCATTCACACTCACATTCACACCTATGGACAATAGGGTGGGCAATACCACAAATTTGGTTTCGATTCAATACCATGTCATACAGGGCCAGAATCGCTGATATCCATATCGATATGATACTTTTTTTTTTAGAAGTGGCTTTTTTTTTTAATGTGGGGGAAAGCGGTATGTGATGATTTATGAGCTGAATATATCAATCTGCTTAAGTAACAGTAAGTGATGACCAATTACAATTTGAAAATGTAACATTAACATATGCTGAAGATTTGATTTGACTTAAACATTAATTTTACTAGGCTACTATGTTCCTGGATATTACTTGTCTGAGCATCTCTGAACAGACTCTGCCAGTAAGCTCTGTCTCTGTGTCAGAGGTCTGGATGCTGAGGTGTTTCCCTCCTCCTCCCTTCTTTTAGTTGCAGGTCCAAGTTCTCTTTCTCATGTTTTTACCTCTTTCATGAATCCATAACTGTGCTTACTTGTTAGATAAAACTAGTCAGTCTCGGAAATACTATCCACATTAAGCTTGGATAGCTTACCGTCCTACTGCTGACATCAGGTGAAAGTGAAACTAAGAAGATGCTGCTGGATCTCAAGTAAGTTGATTGAGTAAAGACAACACAAAAGCAGCGGTGAAGCAAAGGGTACATGCACTAGATGTGTTCACGACAACGGAACATTTGCACAGACAGTTTTGCTCTAAAACTACATATACAAATGATGTAGAAGAGAGAAACCAATCCCTTGATTGGTATCGATCCTATTGACACTAGCATTGATCTTCCAAATGAAAATGTAGCATCTGTAACAGATGAGTCCCAAAAGCAGCACCGTAGACAGACTGAACAGTTTACACTGAGCTTTAATGCACTACTTTAACAAATACAGGGAGAGCAGGCTGATAAAGCTACTGAGAGAGTCAATATTAAGGTTCAGAGCTTTAAGGGATTCTGGGGCAGTCGTCCACAGCCCTCGACGTATATGCCAGAGCTGAAAACAAGTGAGGAGCCAGCACTTGCCGGATGCAGACACGCAGCAGACCGTTCAATTGTATGCAATGGTACTGTGAGGGGGCAGGCACAGAGCGATGTCAGATGAGCAGGAATTTGAAAACCAGGTGTACTCACTGGAGGAACAGTCACCGATGCAAAAGCCAGCCATGGGTGGGGCAGAGCTTGTCCATGGTGATGAACAGTGGAATTGGCAGTGTGCACACAAAGGTGGAATGTGCAGCCACACAGAGAAGTAGTACACAGCACAGAAGATTACAGATAACTGAACTGGTAAACTCACTTTAGAGAGTTGTCTCTCCAGATAGCCACAGAGCACAGGTGAACAGAAAGCGGAAGCAGAGCTCTTGACCGAGAACAGAAGTCAGAGTGGTTTACCGGGGACCAGATGAAATAGGAGAATCAGGGGCAGCCAGGGTCAGTAACGAGAAACAGTCCACAAACAAACACTGTTTGTCTTGCATGATGGCGACAGTCTTTATTGTGACAAGGGGTAATGATCCACAGAGAGAGGTGTGGAAAACTACTGAATGAGCTGAGAAGATGGCATGTATGGCAGGTAAACAGTGCCCACTGTGATAGTATCAATATTTTAGGTACCGCCCACCCCTAATGGTCAATTTTTTAGAGTCACCAGCAATCCAACCTGCAAGTCTTTGGACTGTAGGAGGAAGCCAGGGAACCCAGAGAAAACCCAGGCTGACATGGAAAGAACATGCAAACTCCACAAAGAAGGACTTCCAACTGGCAGGCGGGTTCGAACCCAGAACCCTCTTACGGTGAGGCAGCAGTGTTAACCACTGCATCACTGTGCTGCCTAAAACTATTCTTTTAGCATTAAATGTTAATGACTATGTAAGCATCAAAGTTGATGATCACTAAAATTAGGCAGGTAAAAAAGTGGATATTTTGGTATCGGTGTTTACTGAAGCACTGGCACACGGCATAGCAATGCTAACATTAGCTACATGTTCTTTGTCATATATAATATCAGTCAGAGGTAACACATCAGTACTTTTACTGTAATTGTTAAGTGTTAAGCACAGTTTGCTCTTAATGCTTGTAATTCTACTAAAGGAGAATTTTTCATGCAAGACTTTTAGTTGTAATGGAGTATTTTTTACATTCTATACTGATACTTAGGTAAAGGATCTGGTTACTAATTCCACCCATGGATCTCACCTTACATTTTTTGGCTTGTAGATAACACACAGAAGCAGAACATTAGCTACATAGGCTAGTGCACTTGGCTTTTTCCTCCTGGCAATATGGGAAATTGACTATATATAGCTCTCAAGCAGGGATGCACGATAAAATTGGCCATCATTGGTAACAGCTGATATTGGCTTTAAAATGAACAGAATCGCTCAACATGCATTTTTTGATTTTGCATCATGATAAGAGTATGCATGCATAGTACGATGATAATTCCACTCCAGAAGAGACTTGATGATCACTACAATTAGCTGGGGAAAAACGTGGCTATATCGATATTGGCCAATCAGATGCTAAGTCTGGCGCATAGAGTCCACCCTCTCAGGCAGCCCAACACACACATAGAAGTAAAAACTGTCCGATTTTAAATAATTCAATTTTCCGTTTTTCTATCCAACATTTCACATATAGAAAATTGGAAAATAATTATTAATTATACATTGAATTGACAGACAAAAAATACAATATTGGAAACTTAAATTCAGTTTTTCAGTTTCCTAATTTTCATTTTTTATGTGGAAAATTGAACTGATAAGCATCACATGAACCATTTCACTTGAGCACTGTTTTACTGCAAGCTTTTATTCTTTTGTGTTGTTCAGACTATCTTTTGTTTCATTTTCATCTCTTAGTTCTCTCAACAAATACACAGAGTAAAACACTGTTCTGCTTACACACCCACAAACACATTTTAAGGTGGGCTATCTCTGATTACGCTTCATGACAGTAATTACACAAATCAGAGGATGCAATCAAGCATGCTAGAAGCCATCAGCCAGAATCAAATAAAATGGAAGCAGAATACATCAGTACAATAAATAAGCAAAACAGCGTGTAACATGCAGCAATTAACTAAGGAGTCTACATTCCATCATCAAAACTGGCTTATCAATTGCAAACCAGACAAAAATGTGAAGAATTATAATTTGAAACATTAAAAAAGTCAGACAGATCCCAGTGAAAGCTCAAATAGCCTGCAGGCAGTCGACCCCATGGAAAAATGCCCCAGGTCTGTAGTCTCTCTGCAGGGACATGAAAAAAAATAAGAGAAAAAAAAGTGTGTTAAAAGTTCACCACTCTTTCAGTGCTGTTTTTATTAATGTTAATTAAATTACAGATTCTGGGCACTCCTGGAATTAGTATTCATTTTCATCACAGGATGTGTTAGAAGAATGGCTCTGGGAGACAATTAGTTCCAACATGCAAAGTTTTAATTAGTTGACTCAGGCCTTGGCCCAGTAACGCTTCTCCAAGCCCAATCAGAGGGCTGACTTCACTCTCTGGAGAAGTAGGACTGTGAGGTTAGACCAATATGTTCAGGTGCTGAGACACTGGAGTGACATTAATGCTTTAGTAGCATTCTGATATCAGCCAGTTGGTATTGTACAACTCCGGTATGATGCCTTAAATGGGAGTAATATATGAATGGGATTTCCATGGAATGTAACAGCAATGAGTGATAATAATAAAGACAAATCCCCCCTTTTTTTCTTGACCAATACCACAGCTACTAACATCCACACATCATCCTTTTGTGATATTTTTTTTGTTCTTGAATGGAGTGTTGTATATGAAAATTTGTTTATAAGATCTATACAATCAGCACAGTTTCAAGGTGGACACTCAAGATTATTGTCAGAAATTCAGTATCTGATCAAATGTCTCCTTTCTGTCCCTGAGTTATGAAATTCAATAATGGCCAGAAAAGTGTTTTTGCAGAACATTACAATGTCATAGCCCTGTGATAGTCTGGCGACCTGTCCAGGGTGTACCCTGCCTCTCACCCTATGTCAGCTGGGATAGACTCCAGCCCCCCTGCACCCTCAAGAGGATAAGCTGTTAGAAAATGGATGGATGGATGGATGGATGGATGGATGGATGGATGGATAGTGAAGTGGACCTATGACCTTTCGTATATAAATTGTCATTTCTTCATTATTTTATCCTACTAGACATTTGTGTGAAGTTTTGTCATGATTTGCGTATGAATTCCTGAGTTATGGCCAAACACATATTATGTCAGAGTCAGAGAAGTCAGAGAAATCTTGACCTTTGACCTTCAACCAGAAAATTCTAATCTGTTTATTCTTTACTCCAAGTGACATATATATATATATATATATATATATATATATATATATACATATAATGTTAATAATGTTAATGAGAATGGGACGGCCTTTTATGGAGGCATAAAAGCAAGCATGTCTATAAATCCTCATATAAATAATTTACAAAGCAAAAAAAAAATGTAATTTCATTTTGTGAATTTAATTACTAACTTCAAACTTACCACATGTTAGGCAGTGGATACAGACATCAGCCCCGAGGCTCCATACCAGACCCATGAATAGTGAATCTACCTAAGGTTATTTAAACATATTATGAAAGAAAATTATGTTTGTTCCTGTTTATCATGTTCAGTGGCAGTATCTCTGCTGTAATGTTGATACTGAAATACTGCAGAATGTTCATTGACAACATATTTTACGTGTTTGTCTATGACACAAACTACAGGTAACTACAGCATGATGAGTGTTTTTATGTTTTGTTTAAGGCATCTGAAAACACTTGGTGAAGATAAAGGGAAAGGCTGCGGTCTTAATTGTGTTTACTCAGCCCGTTCTCATTCCCAGGTCATCAAATGCATACAGTTTGTCACACCCCATGGAGGTGCTACAACTCCAAGAGCGGCCTTTAGTGTCTCTGAAACATACCAGGCTTTCAACTAACTCCAATGTAAACTCATCTGTGGATATATTTGTTGCACAGTGTATTTCACTTCTGTGTATACATGCTTATGAAATGTTTCTAAAATGATAGTGGCAGCAGGACTAGATTTGGACCTGTCTGGCCTGGGGGTGCAGTAAAAACTGTCAGGAGGTTATAGTGTTACAGTCAGCACATATCGCTTGCTTGTGGGTGTAGGTATGTGTATATTTGTTATTTTCATCCATCTTTCCTTCTTAATTTTTGCATGATGGCCTTAAGGAGAGACTTTTTTTTTTGTTTGGGTATATTCTAGTGCAAATTAAAATTAAATGCAATGACAGTGAATAGCAGTGTGTGTTTGAACCAAACGCTATGCCACGCTACTTTATCTTATCTTTCTACTGCCATTCAAAATAAGAGTTTTAACAGTGAATTTAGTGTCTTTATACCCACCATCCCAAACTTCATATGAACTCATTAATTATTAACAACAAACTCAGCTTACCATTTGTTTTCTTATTTTATACTTCCCCTAGTCCCCTACGAAAAGCTTGCTTCATCTTGTCACCTTTACCACTCAGATTTTTTTCACCATATCACACTAACAGTCAGGTCTTTATAATCTGATTGGTCATAGCAGGTGGATAACTCTTTTACCAGTTGCCTCTCTCTTAAATGGTTAAATGCATGCTAGCTGAATCCCCCCGTCCCTCTCTGATGCACTTTTACAACTTTTCCGATTGGGGGCAGTATGCAGTTCTCCAAATGAAAAACAATACATAATGAAATGCAGGCCTAATATACCCAGAGGTGTGGACTCGAGTCACATGACTTGGACTTCAGACAGACTCGAGTCATGAATTTGATTACTTGCAACTTGACTTGGACTTTAACATCAGTGACTCATGACTTTGCTTAGACTTGAGCCTTTTGGCTTGAAAAGACTTGCTACTTTCCCCAAAACCCAAAGATTAAACAGTATGTTATTAAGGAACGCTCTGTATCTTTCTCTGTGTATAAGTGTGCATCTTTGTATGGGTGTGTGTCTATGTGTGTGTGCTGTCGGCACAATGTCCAATCAAATTACAGGACAGCATGCAACAGCATCCATCCAATCAAATTGCAGGACAACCAGTGAAAACAACGCGCCAGTTGGCAAAAATGATACCAAAGATAGTTGCGTTCGGGTAAAAAAAAGTACGAGGTGGTCAACAAAAAGTTGTACAAAGAACGGTAAGTTCTGAATGAAAGCTAATGTTTATCGGCTAAGTAACTTTGCTAGCTGCGTAGTTAAATCAATGAAGCTGTAAGTGTAAACTCACTGTTAACGTTACATTGCAAACACGGTGGTCTGTTGCGTCCACTGTGGGTTCACTCCCTTACTCATACTTTTGTTGTGAAGTGATAGTTGGGGATTTTTTTAAGTGGGGTTGTATGAGGCACTTACACATAACGTTATCAGTGTATCACACACAGTAGATGGTGGTCAGCAGCTAAACGTATTTTAGCCACCTGAAAAGAGGCAAACCTAATAAAATCAAGATCAGTTTAAATGTACACTATATTAAGAACATGTGTACTGTTTTAGCTTACCGTCAGATGGACTTTTCTGACAGGAAAACAAAGTTATACAGCTCGTTGTTTTCACTTTCTTTTCGTCAATGGACTCTGGTGTGCTGGAGAGAGTGAATTAACAAGCGATATTTGCTTCTTTTAGATGGCTAAAATACGTCTAGCTGCTGACCCCGTCAACAGCAATGTAAAGCCTATCTCGCGTGCTGGTGGCCGTGTCTGCTTCTCTGTAGTGGGAGTGCGCTGACCGCCATCTACTGTGTGTAGTCCCTCATACAATCCCACTTTCCTGAACTATCCCCTTAACCCGAAAGAAGATTTACAATACATGACTACAGTGCTGCAGTCTGCTACAGCAGCGACAGTAACGTAATGTTTACAACACTCACACACACACACACACACACACACACACAATGTTAAGATTGATATTAATAATATGAGTAATAAAGAGTAGTTTCAACTACAATTCATGTGTGGCTATAAGGGATTTTCTGACATCTGTTTCATATGTTTACCTCTTACAGATTTGAAGAACCAGATGAACAAAAGCATCACAAATTAACCACAACAGCAATTTCTGGACAATCGTATAGGGCATTACAGCATTAGTCATCCACAGCAGAAGGCTATAACCAATGCAATACTGTCCGACTTGATTATTGATTGCAACTTGCTCCTGTCCATTGTGGAAAACAAGAGTTTTCGGCACTTTCTGACAGTACTTGACAGTAAGTACAGCCCAGTGTGTCGCAGAACATTGACAGAAACAGAGAACCCTGATGAAATTAAAAACTCAATTGAGCAACACTGACGATGTTTCGGTCACTGTGGACTTTTGGTCTGATCGAAAGATGAGGGGATTCTTTGGTGTCACTGTGCACTGGATAGAGAGTGAGGCAGAGAGAATACAGCTAAAGTCCAATCTCTTGGCCCGAAACTATGGGGTGCCAACATTTTGTCACATTTAGCTAAAAATCATGTTTTAAAAAGTGGTGTGAATTTTTGAAAGTCACTTTTTAGCACATTCAACACAATATTTGTTAACTTTGAAAATTTATTAAATAATTAAATCTAAATCTAAATGTTTAATCTAAAAGTTAAATCTAAATCTAAAAGTTAAATCTAAATCTGAAAGTTAAATCTAAATGTTACACCTAAATGTTAAATCTAAATCTAAATCTAAATATTAAATCTAAATGTTTAAATGTTAAAATATTTAACTAATGTGCAAATTCAAGATGCCGGAAGTACCAAATAAAAGCTCGAGGAGGTCAAAGTCTGTTTATAGTGTCAAATAACGAATAAACAGCGATCTTTTCTGGAGAAATTGACCCTTCGACATAGATTACAGTGATAATAACTACCCAAAATAACAAATCCGTTTGGAGAAACTATATTTTACAAGTACCTTGAGTTTTTAGTGTCACTTTTTTGCGGGACTTATAACCTGTAGCCACTACAGTCAGTCACAAGGGGGCGCACTTTGACTGATCTACCCCTGCCTGCCTCCACCCGGTGCAGTCTGCTGTTGGTCATACATGCTCTGCTGGCATGGCCGAATCGCATAGCAACCGGGAAACTACTGTATTTTACCCCTCTTTCCCGCCGTCCTCCCGTATTAGTATTCTCCCGTAAACGTCCCGTATTATAATAAAAAAAAAACCATTCCTCTGCCTCTCCAAACTGAACTCTGTCACTAGCCTCGCGAGAGCTGCCACCTGCAGTAGCCTGGGTGGCAGTTGTCGCGAGGTTAGTGCCGACAGCGGGAACAAACCCGGAACAACAAAAGAGAGCGATGGATGGATGTGACGAAGGAGAAGGCATTCCTGCCAAAAAAACAAAGAAGTCCTGTAAATATCTCGAAAAATGGGACAGCGAATTTACTTTCCTAAAGAGGAGCATTGTAAAATCACTGTAACTCACGGCTTCAAGGGGCTTATTGCTTTTATGAAACGGTTACCCTACATATAGCCCATAAAATAAACACACACGAAAAAAAATCAACAATTTATTGGTAATAATGCAACAATAAAACTGAGAACTATTCATTCTTCCACCAAGCAAGATTGAGTGGACAGAATGGTTGCCAAGCAACACAGACGCTGAGGTCTACCAGTGGGTTACACTGATTTTACAACGGCATGGAACGCGGCTCAGCCAATCACATTTAAGGATATATAAACCATAAATAAATGTGCTTCATATACCCTTTGTGTTTTCATTTAGGCTGTATTATAACGTAGGAATGTTCACAGCATTTCAGTGTCAACAAAGGTTGGCCTATCAGATTCTGATCACCTAATTGTAGTTAGTAAGCGGTTGACAAGTTGTTTCTAGATATCTTGTACACCTGTCTTAAAATGTAAGGGATACTGGAGCTTGGTTGGGGTGGTGGGACGGCTCGCAGCGAGCACCGGAAAATTTCCCTTATTTTCAAATCCAAAACTAGACAGGTATGCGGAATCAGTGTTAGCCGAAAACATCGGCAGAGCCATTTTGGCGGCCATTCGCACATTTTCGGCAACCACCACAGAGCCAGTGCCACCACAGGCCAGAAAAGATTGCTGTTTATTTGTTATTTGACACTATAAGCAGACTTTGACCTCCTCGAGCTTTTATTTTGGAACTTCCAGTTGTCGGCATCTTGAATTTGCATATTAGCTAAATATTTAGTTTCACCCAAAACATTTAGATTTAATATTTAGATTTAGATTTAGATTCAACATTTAGGCGTAACATTTAGATTTAACTTTTAGATTTAGATTTAACTTTCAGATTTAGATGTAACTTTTAGATTAAACATTTAGATTTAGATTTAATTATTTAATACATTTTCAAAGTTGACAAATATTGTGTTACATGTGCTAAAAAGTGACTTTCAAAAATTCACACCACTTTTTAAAATATGATTTTTAGCTAAATGTGACAAAATGTTGCTGTTATTTTCAGCATGACCAACTTTACAAACGGCACCCCATACAAAACTGCTTCAAAGGCTCACACACAGCTGAAAGAATCTGTGACCAATTTGAGGCAATATGTGATGAATACAACATTAAAGATAGACTACATAATTAGTGACAATGCTGCTAATATGTGTAAAGCATTCACTGTGTGCTTCCCCAGTGAACAAGAAGATGACGATGACGGAGATCATCTTGATGACCCTGAGCTCTAGTGTGACTTAACCCTGGAAGATCAGCAAACAGTAGATGCTGCTATGGCAAAGAAACATTGCTTGCAGTGTTTTGCGCACACTCTTCAGCTGGTGGTGGGAGACAGTTTGAAAGAAACAAAAGTGGTATCTCTTTCTCTTTCAAAGTAATCAAAACACAGCTCACTGCTGCACACAAGCACAACATTCAAAGATGTGTTTGATGTTGAATTTGGGGAACAGAAAGGCATCCCTGCTGCAGTCAACACAAGATGGAACTCAACACTGAGGCAAGTGAAGGCAGTTCTCCAGTGCTATCATCTAAAGCTCTGTGCTGTTCTAGAAAAGACTGGGCACAAGGAGTTGTCATTCACAGCACAGCAGTGGAATCTGTTGAAGGAGTTGGTGGACATCTTGAAGCCATTTGGAAAAGCAACTGATTTGACAGAGGGGGAGAAGGTCATCATAATCAGTGCTGTTGTTCCATCCATCTTGTCCCTCAATCAGAGAAGCTGAGACCTCAAGTCCGTTTCCTGAGTGATCTGGTCAGAAGTCTCCAGGCATCCATGAACAAAAGATTTCTTGGAATCTTCATCAACGTGAAAATGGCCGGGACACAAGATTGGATTACTGCCCCCTTTTCAGATCCAGGCTACCTCAAAGCATCTGCCTTGGATCCAGCCTTTTCTCTGTTGTGGGTGGAGCCCTATGTGCTGGTCAATCGTGATGTCAAGGCAGAGGCACAACGAGTTAAAGGTAATTACTGAGTCTAATGTAACTTCTCCTCATAATCTAATCTAATTGACTGCAACAATAATTACGAATTTCAGTCTAACACATTGCATCACCAACACAAATGGTAATAAGAGCTCTTTTGTTTCTGCTATTGTTTTTACATGTTTTGCTAGAATCGATCCTGCAAGAGACAGAATGATATCGCAACAGTTGCCATAACTGACAGGAGCTAAGTAGATTCACAGAGCAATTACCTCTGAGTTCTATGCTCCCTAATCAGCCAGTCGGGTGTTGAAACAGACATGTCCAAAGTCCCGCCCTGGGCCAACTGTGGCCCATGGAGTGATTTCAGATGGCCTGCGTCTTGTCTTTGAAAATGCACTATATGTGGACCACCACACATTATTAGTTAATTGTGCAAGTTCACTTTACATTTTTTCCATTTACTCATCAATGGCAGGACCATCATACAGTTTGTAGACAAGCACCGTGTAGGAACTACACAGGCACAACTCATGTGTTTTCATAAACAGAAGGTAAACAAGCAAACAAACAGTTACGTAGCAGCAGACATTTCTTGCTAGGTAGCAGAGATGGCCACAGGAAAGAAGCATAGTGGGATGTGCCCAGAAGTCAAAAGCGAGTGTTGCCACCCCCGGGAATACTTTTTCATTAAAGGATGAAACTGTTGCATTTATATGTGATTTTTTAAAATAACCCATATGATGCGTGAAGCAGCTGGCCCTCAGGTAATTTCACATTATTTAATCTGGCCCCCTTGCAAAAACATTTTGGACACTGCTGTGTTTGACGGAACATTTCTGTCTGGAGTGCTGTTTCATTTTACCATGAAACTTGAATTGAAGGAGTCCCAATCAAACAGCAAGTCCCTTTTACTAGCCAGGCATGGGTTCACATTTTGACAAATAAATACTGGTCTCAATTAGACAGCGCGTCTGGTTGGCAAGCAGTTGATTTTATAAAAGTGCTTTGTATAAAACTTCTTGAAGCCCACCGCGTTTTCAACGACCCACTGGAGCTAAGATTAAATACCTGCTTAGATCATGCGTATACATTAGTATATATTTATTTTCACATTCTGAAGCTGTCTGAGTCTTTCAGACACTACACTACACTTTTTCAAGTAGGTATGTAGGATTTGGAGAAACTAAACCAAGTGCAGAGCCCAAGGCTGGGTAGGTCAGGTGGCCCAAAAGAGTCAAGCACTCCCAACAAATACACAGAGCTGAGCTGCCTGTAGAAAGCTTGAAATCTCAGCTGACACGAAGGAAATAAAGTATTGTTGTTGCATCTGCTGTCTACCAGAATCCAACTCTTCATATTTTAATGCAGCATACCGTGTTATTTAACTCACATGTCTCTTCCAGCATGATAAAAGATTTTCAGAAAGTTGAAAAGTCCAAATTTTATTCAGCTCACAGTGGACAACTTTTTTCCAAAGTGCTGCTCAAAAGTTGGCCAGTTAGACCAAAGTATCTACATGTCACTATATTTTAATTATGTCTCTCTTAATGCAAGGGGTGAGTGTGCATTTATATGTAAAGTAGCTGCCTGGCCCTTCCTGCCCGCTGTCAGAGAAGTATCGTATTCACTAAAAGTTGGTGTGATTACTGGAGGCAAGGACACTGACAACTGTGCTGTCTTAGGCAGAATTACAACAGGGCTATCAATAACAGTTAGAGGCCAGCAGGCAGAGGAGTCACCACAAACAGGGGTCACTTTCACAAAGTTCCAGTCTGGATACACTGATGTCACACACCCTGTACTTGTAGTTGCACAGAGTTGGAATGTTACTGAACGTAGTAATTTTAAGTTTAGGTAAACAATAGTGTTGTAGTCTGCTGTACAGTATTACATGTTTCTGTGAACTCTTTATTTTATTCTTTTTATTAATATTAATAATATAAATTATTGTTATTGTTAATTTTTATTTATTACGCCATGTCGTACCATCAAGTGAGTGTCTGACTATCACATCACATGTTTGTTCCATTAAATATTGAACTCTGTCAAGTCATGTAAACAAACCACTTACCTAACAGCTGTGGTCTCAGAGTAAGCACTGAAAAGATAGGTGAGTACGTACTTGATTATTATTTCTATCCTCAGCAATACTATCATGGGTAACTTAAAGATATCACATACCACCATCTCCACTTAAAACAAGCTAGCTTGCCAGTAAGCTCTGCTGAGCATCCCACAAAATAATACATACCAGAAACATTCAGCTCACTACTACGAATACTGCTGTTTTGTCCATGATTTCAGCATCAGACACCTGACACTAAAAGCCTCCCTGCTGTATTTTTTTTTTCATAGAACTTTTTTTTTACAAAAATATTGTCCATGACTTTCCAAATACTCCCTTTCAAATGTAACTCAGCTGTAAAGTCTCTGCAGTTTTACAGAGTTGTACATCAGAGATGAGATGAGATTAGATTAGATTAGATTCTCATGCACTGTTCGTGCGAATACCCACAAAAGTAATGCAACATAATTTGTATCCCATGTAATCAGGAGCCAACAATTGGTGTATGACCCACGTAACCGGGAAGGTTGCAATGATGTGACCAATATGCTGATGAGAGTAACAAAGGACTTTCCAACACAGGTGTTTTACCCATGAAACGGGTGTCCAGAAATGTGTGAAACCAAATGAACTGTTGATTTTCTTTTCCTAAATTTAACCTTCATCACTTTACTTGCCAAGTAACTTTACATCAGGTGCGTAACTTTAGTAGGATGTAACATCATCTGTATGGCACTGAACACTTGAATATCATACGAACCATTGTATTAGCATATGTTGAGCAGGAATGCGTTGATGAACCTCAGAATCCACAGATCAGGCGCAACGCAACTGATATCATTTTAGACAAGTCATCCAGCAAAATGGATGGCCACAGCCAGAAGAAAAGGAAAGCTGGAGCAAGAGGGAGAGAATGAAAAGAGAAAATTCTTTTCCCCAAATGCAGCTCTGTGCTGCAAAATAAGTGACATGGTCTCCAGTAAGGGACCAAGACAATCAAAACCATTGAGGTTAGCTAAAACACACATACAAGGTGGACACAAGTGACTGCTCATATAGCCTGGCTTGCTAATTAGCCAACAGTGTGACAACAACCTTTAGGCTACACAGTTTGCATGTCTTACTTGTTCGTGGAGGAATTATATCATAACAATGAGTGAAACATAACAATCATATGACATTGACAGCAATATGTTTCAGCTAGTAAGAAGTAGTAGACCTAGACTATTGGCTTGAAAAGCACTCGGACAGGACACATAAGCTTCAGAAAGAACGCTTCAGAACACTGCACAACAAAACACTGTAGCCTGTGTGACACTTATGTAGAATTATATATTAATGTAGTCTGCTGATACACTGATAAATGATTGATGTTTTAGGAAAGCATGCACTGGGACAGTTTATAGCCAAGTGTGTAGCAGTCAGGATGAGAGTCAGCACCTCCAAATCTGAGGCCATGGTTCTCAGTCATAAAAAATGGTGGATTGCCTCCTCCGGGTGGGGAGTGAGTTACTGACTCAAGCGAGGGAGTTCAAGTATCTTGGGGTCTTGTTCACAAGTGAGGATAGGATGGAGAGTGAGATGAACTGGCAGTTTGGCATGTTGTTTGCAGTGATGCGGGCGCATGGTGAAGAGAGAGCTGAGCCAGAGGGCAAAGCTTTCGATTTACTGATCCATCTATATCCCAACCCTCACCTATGGTCATTAGCTATGGGTAATGACTGAATGTGAGATTGCAGATACAAGCAACCGAAATAAGTTTTCTCAAAAAGGTGGCTCGGGTCAGTCTTAGAGATAGGGTAAGGAGCTCGGACATCTGGAGCAAGCTTGGCGTGGAGCTTCTTCACGTCGAAAGGGGTCAGTTGAGCTGGTTTGGGCATCTAATAAGGATGCCTCCTGGGTGCCTCCCGTTAGAGGTGTTGGGGCATGTCCCACTAATAGGAGACCCTGGGGCAGACAAAGATCATGCTGGAGGGAAAATACATATCATCTGGCCTGGTAACAGCTCAGGATACTCCAGGAGGAGCTGGAAAGCGTTGCTCGGGAGAGGGGTTTCTGGAATACTTTATGCAGCCTGCTGCACCCACAACCTGGCTTCACATAACCGGTTGAAAATGGATGGATGGATGTTGCACAATATTAGAATATAGCAAATTAACACAATCGTTTACATGTAAAATACTGTTGTTTCTTAGGGAGATACAATATTCTTATAGTGCCAAATTTGAACAGAAATTTAGATTTTCAGATTTGTGCACAATACTGTATGTCATGTCTTAGTATAGCCCAAGACACAATATCAGTGTTGTTGTCCACCGTCTCTAGAATATAAAAAAATAGCCTTCTGTCTGGTCGAATGTAAACAGTAGGCCAAACTGAAAAAACTATAGGTTGCTCTTGTGTTTTTCTTAGCAAAGGTGGTGAAGAAAGAAACAGTGCTGCAGGCAACAGTTCAGAATCAGAGTCAGAGCAGGAACCTTCAGGTACAAGTGCACAAAGCTAAAAATGTAGGCTATGCTTTTATATTAACATGTTCTTCATTTATGAGATAATCAGTAGGACTGTTATCGGAACGCATACAGTCAATGACTGCATTAGTGTCACAAAACTGAGTTTAGGTTATTTACAGTGTTAATCGCATTGTACAGAATGACCAGATCTGCAGCGAATGAAAGAAAGAGAGAGAGAGCGGTTCAGAGCCCATTACAGGGAAAAATGAAAGGGACAGCTAAAGCACTGAAAATCAGTTTGATTATTTTGTCTGTCCTCAGTCCAAGGACTTTGACTTATTTTTTCAGTACCACTCAAAACAAACCTCTCAAAGAGTCAATGCCAAGGCATTCCACTCCAAAGATGGCACAAACAAAAAAATGGCAGACATACAACAAAGTCACTCACTGCTTGTTCTGCTCAGTATGTCTTGCATTCACAAAACCCTCATCCAGTAACAGTGCATTTACCAAAGGAGGCAATATGCCCATCAGATAATACAGGAACAAGAGAGAACAAAGGGCCATAGGGAAAGTTTCCCCTAGAGTCAGCAAAGCAGACATGCCCCTCTGTGTGGAAAGCAAATGTCTGCTCAACGAGACCAGGTCAGACAGAGGAGGCAGGTCATTGAATGGTGACTAATGTAATTAAAGTTACTGGAAAATGTGGGCTTAGCTACAGAGGACAGACATGAAGCTACATATAACTTGAAAAATATGTATCTATCGTAGCAACTTTATTGAGCTTATATGGATGCTAAACAAACATAATGTCCACCTACAAAGCATGTTAGTGATTGCATTGAGAAGAGGAAAGGCAGGTGGGAAAAGAAGTAGACAAAGAGGGTCATTGGTAACTAAGATGTCCAAAACAGCAGCAAATAAAGTAACTGTCATCAGAATGTTGATATGACATTTGCTGTTGAAGTGACAAAGCCAGGGGTGTTCTCAATACAAATGCATACAACACAGGACTTAACATCCAAGGACCAATGTGCAGGAGTTCTACAGTATATGACTGATGTTGTCCATGAGAGACACATTGCAGGTGTTGACAGTGAGTCATCTACTGGACTGTGCTTTTTGGACCTTGTGAAACAGACCCTTGAGAAGATAGATGACATAGATGTCAAACAGTGTGTTGGTAATGCAACAGGTGGAGAAGCTAATATGCATGGACAATACAGAGGCTTTTCTGCATTAAGTCTCCTAACCAAATACTTATATGGTTTAGTTTAGTTTAGTTTAGTTTAATAGGATCCCCATTAGCTGCAGCAAATGCTGCCGCTATTCTTCCTGGGGTCCAGAAATGGTGTTACTGAAATATCATCAACATCGTGCCAACTAACACTTCTGAGGTTGTTGTGGCAGGTGAAGCTCACATTGCAGTGTTTGTTGAAGGACAGGAGAAAGACGGCTTGGTGTCACTGGTGAAACCTGCTGGTGGACCAAAGACAGGGCCTTGAGGAAATATTTGAAAGCCTTGCAAAGTCAGACAGGCGGTATCATGGCATTTTGGTATACTGGGGTATTTAGAAATCCTGATGGTATGACTTTCATTATCCTCAAAAATACATAAGCTCCTCTTTATATTTAACCCAGTTGGAGAGGCTATATTGAAGATGTATTGTGCGTAGTGCACGACACATGCCGTCAGAGGTCAGTCTCTACTGGTGGAACATGCAGTGAGCTGAGAAACAACTGCGGGTGGTGGGGATAACGTTACAGGATTGTAAACAGCTGCAACGACAGAGAGAGACCTTGGGGAAAAACAGCATATTTTCACAACTACCTCAGTGAATTAAGAGTTTATTTTGACCAAACCAGAGTAGGTGACTGTTGGAACAGTCTAGATGAGTAGCAAGACTAACTAAGAAGGTTTTGGTGAGTTTTATTGTTTTTGTCTAGTTTGAATGAAGTGTGTTTTATAATGAAGTAATAAGGCAATTAAGCTAGTCTTAGTTCAGTGAAAGAGAGAACCTTGAAATCAGAAGGTGCATCAATGCATTTTTTCTGTTAAATAATAAATAGGTGTAAGAATATGAGGGGTCTAAAAGTGTGAAAAAGTAGAAACCACCCAAGCCTAATGTGGTCATCATAAAAACTGAAAAGGATGTGACCATAAAAACTGCCATCAGAAGCAAGGCCCAAGGGTACAAGGTTTCTCTTCTACAGCTGAGGTTTTTCTCAAAATTTTTGAGCAGTCATCCCCTCTTTCTAAATATTTGCAACCGCAAGTGGCATGAATACAGTAAGAGCACATCTCTTGGTGATGGAAATGAAAGAATACCTGGAAAAATGTTTCCAAGACTTCACGGACATAAAGAAGGTTGCAGGTGACTATGTTGAATGGGCCAATGGCATTCTAGAGGAGCAGCAGGACTGTGATGTCCAAGCTCAGACTGAGACCAAAAAAAAACAACAATGGGCTACAGGACAGTTTTTGCGAGTCTTCACTGTCATTATGCAGGCTGTGTCTCCTGCACGGAAGCAAAGCATTTTCCTGAGATAAGAGAAAGACAGCCATGACGGAGCTCAGCAAATGCTTAGTGGAATTCGATGAGCGGGCATTATTGGCTGAATTGATCAGTCTTGCACAACACTGGGAAAGTCTGATACAGTCACCACTGGATTACAACACCAGGGCCAGCACCATGTATGCTGAATTTAGGGGAGGGACTCGAGGATCCTAATGTAAGTGTGCAGTTGGTGAGTAGAAGTTGTTTCACATATATAAACCCTGGTGGCCTATGAGGGGAACTTCTCAACTCTGAAATTGTACATTCCTGTACAGATAGAGGTTCCAGGCATTCATTGTGTGAGCTGAGCTATTGTGTGGAAATACACTGCAACACAGTGATCCATGAACATCTTTTTTTTCTTTCTTGGTTTATCTCTGGGCCGCATTTGGTAGTGACTGACCAATGCTAGAAGAAGCCATGTGCCATAATAGAAGCGTCTAACCAATGTGTGACAGTGATTCTTTTGCTGTGTGTTATCACAGAGGTCCATGACTACGTCTGCGGCCATTTCTAATCGACTGACTTCTCCAGGCCCAGGTAAACCCTGATACACTTTAAATTTGTACATGTATCCAAAGGTCCCTGCTCTCACCCACACTATTGCACACCAGGATTTTTTTTTCCTGGGAGGGGGGGGTTGTACTGGGAAACTATCTCCTCATCAGTTGGAGAGAATTTATTCAGAATCAACAGCTAATGAAAATGCTGATGAAACTAATCTGCACAAAATACTGTTTTTGTTGCAATGTAACAGTGTACAGTGTTACATTCTAAGGCCCCAATCACACAGAAAGTATTTTAGCAGCTAGAGGTGGCTTTATGTAATTGTTTTTAATAAGAATAAAGCTTTCTCATGTTTCACGTTTCTGTGCTCTAGGTGCCTGGCGTTTTTGCTGAGTGCTCTGAACTCCTTGAGTTGAAAAACCTGCAACTCAGAGCAGAAAAGCCCCCTACATCTCCATCTTTTAACCTTTGTCAAATTAGATGATTTGAGAGGCGGGCTTTCTCTGGTGGTCATGACAATAAGTTTACAGTTGATAAACAATAGAAGAGAAACTGGTATTTGGTACTCCGTGTATCCACCCTCTTTTTTTCGGGTCTAATCTACCAACAGAGATCTCTGTTTACCTAAGTCCAAAAAATTATTTGCTGAGCCTTTTCACCCTCAACCAGAGCTAGAGCAAGGTCTGTTTGCCTGTCAATTTTAGTAACTAGCTACTAATTACTGTGAAATAAATATAATAAAAATACATGAATGGTAGATTGATTACATGGGAAGATTAGGGTGAGGAGGTGATGGGGTGGCTGCCTGGCAACAATAACAGCTTCAGCAAGCATTTTTTTTTACTAGTGGCATTCAGTTTAAAAAGAAAGAAAGGCAGTGGGGTGTGACTCGTGTTTTGCAACCTGCTAAAAATTTTCTGTATGATCAGTCTTATAATATAAATCAATTGATTTACAGCCAGACAAGTTACTGCAGATTAAGTATTTTCAAGACCAATGATGTCCCAGTAATCGTATGCATTGCAGTTAAAATATAGCCAATGATGCATGATGTCCAATTGAAAAGATGATTATTTTCAATTTCCACCCAACATAAAGTGCCACTCCATAGTTGTTACTTGAGTTTACCAAATTTTTATTCACCTGCCACAGACTCCTACCAGTGTTAATTTTGTTGATGAAAACTATGACAAAAATGTTTCATCCGCGACCTTTTTTCCATGATGAAAATGAGGCGACGACGTTATAGATATTGATAATAAAAACTGAGATAAAATCTATATTTTATTTCATTGATGAGACAACATGTGATGAAAATGTTGGTGGACTATCAGACATTGAGAGCGAAGAATGGCTGTGCTTATAATTACGCTTAAATGCTGCATGGGTGTCAGGCTGGTAAACTCCAGTAAATAGTCTGCTACAGGATGTTTCACTAGCCTGCAAAAACACTCACACTGGAGCAGCGTCAGCCGTTGGTGCGAGCTGTGAGCTGTAATTCAGCAGTAAATAATCGGCCATGTGTGACTGACCGTGGATGACGGAGCTGCTGAATGGATTTGTGGAGTTTGTTAGTTGCAGCAGTGGCTGTTAGCAGTTAGCTTCGCTTGTAAGCCGCTGAACGACAGCAGAGCAAACACCCACCGGCTGCTAATCCTTGCAGCACTCTACTCAGTCCACACTTGAGAAGGTTTATGGTTTGATGGTGTTTGACAGGCAAGTAGGAGGCTCAGTTATTTGAGTGTAGCTGTGCTGTAAGTTAACAGTCTCAGATCAGTTTTCTCTTACAAAGATAAAAGTTTAGTTTTAATCATCAACTCTGCGAGAGGACACGGGTTTAAACCTCCAGACTAACATGTTGCAGATAAAGAAAGATTTAGGCCTTTATTAAGTTATTTTTTTGCTTCTTAACAGCAAGATAGATAAGTCAGAATTTACAATGAACCTTTGTACAAATCCTAGTTGTCTCAAATGAGTTATTTGTGGTGTCAAAGTTTTTGAGAGCATAAATCACCCCTTAAACCTGTCAAAAACTGCTGGAGAAATTACAGTTTGTAAGTGTGTAAGGAAGTGTTTGTAGTTGTATAAAAGTAGTAGTTTCTGAAAGATTAATTAGCCTCACTGGATCAGTTTACAGAGAAAAAACATGTAGAAAATATAATGACTTAAAGTTGACTAAAACGGTTAGAATTTTTGTCACCTAAAACTATGAAGGATAAAAATGACTAAAATGTGACAAAAACTAGTAAGTATTTTCGTCTCAAGCCTAAGACTTACACTGATTCTAAAATAGCTGTCAAAATTAACACTGTCTCCTACTAATAAGGACTGATAAGATATTCCTGAGCTGCTCAGTGTTTCTGGTCTCCTGTCAGCCATATTGGTTTTAACTAATTTGTGTTGCATTTACAAATGCTGGCCAGTGGATGAGAGTGTATGGGATGACACTCTAGCATCTACTTTTGTGGCTGATGTGCTACCCTACCATCAAAACCCATGTACACACAAAGAAATAGCTTTTCAATAGCTGTCCACTGTAGAGACCACTGTGCATGAGGGGGCTAAGTGTTTATATTAGTGAGCATTTGGGCATACACTGTTTATAATGTGTGTGGTACTGGTTGACAGTTATGTACATCATCATTTGTAAACTGAAGTATTGGACAAATTGAAACTAGTCACCAAATCACCAAAATATTTCGGTCTCAATAAAAAGAGTAAATGATTAGTTTTAATTCGTTGCTGATAACTGTAATTTCTTACATGATAATAACAACCATGCATCAATGACCAAATATACCAGAAACCTAAACTACCTTTATTTGAAGGTGGCAAAGGTGGCCTTACATTGTGCACAAAGATTGTCATCAAAGGCTTGATGTCAAATCTGTCCAAAATGTCCCAATGGATGTTCAGCAAAGCCATATCTCTTAGTAGTTTTTGTGTTGTGGTCTCTTAAACCATGTTTTCAGCCACTGAAGTGTGGAGAATCACCTTTCTGAGAAGGTGAGAGACAGGCAGGCAGAGACAAAGTTCCATTAACTTTTCCATCTCTCAGCACTTTTGTGGATGCAGTTCCCCTTACAATCAGCAATTGTTCTTAATCCTTTTTTCTTTAGTAACATCACCCAGAAGTGTGAGTTGCATGTGCTGGCAAGACTTGTCAACCTGACAAAGATGACGGGCAGCAATGCCATCAATGCCTGAACAGAGTACATTTACAGGGTCTATTACAGTTTTCTCTCTCTGGGCGGTAACTTTCATTTCAGGCTGATCAAATCGGGAGGTCCAGCT
Organism: Cephalopholis sonnerati; assembly: GCA_019142605.1. NCBI lineage: Eukaryota > Metazoa > Chordata > Actinopteri > Perciformes > Serranidae > Cephalopholis > Cephalopholis sonnerati. The sequence goes on along the minus strand of JAGQAX010000015.1, from coordinate 5,695,558 downwards.
CTGATGTTACAAGATCCATGGCTTGAAAGAATTAACATTTCCTCTGTTGATGTCCTGTGCATAGTGCAACATTCTGCACCCCCACTATGTATCTCTCAAACAAACTCTGCTGGTTCTGTGGATCAGGCATTTGTAAGTTGCCATGTACTGCTGCATGTGCATTTACTTTTGTCACTAGTTCTTGTACATAGGTATCTTCTCTCAGGGCATGCATGCACTGTCTGAGTACAGGGTACCCCCTGCTGTTTTTGTGTTGGAGTATTACCTGCTTTACATGGCTCAAACAGGGCTTCATAGCCCACCAGGTCTGTCCTCCCCTTCTCTGCTTGCCTAGAATGACCAGATAACTTTGCTCATGTATCATCTTTCATAGTTTTGTCCTGTTGCACCACCTTAAGTATCTCCAAAAGCACTGCCTATGATGGACATACACACTTGATTACCCATGTGCACACAGGCTCACTCAATAGTAGACATTGGTTGAACACAGGTTGCAGTTACATGGACATGAATAACCCATTTATGAGGCTTCCTGGAAATGATCATATTTCAGTCACAACCACTTTAGTCAAAGGAAAACTTTATTTCCATATGTAGTATTATATTTGGTGGTATGGTCCTGTTCTGGAGACTCTCTACCCTTCCACGTGCCTAAGTGTAAAAGGCAGAAAGGCGGAAAGACCATACCTCTCCACCCTTCCATGTGGCTACAGGGAAAGCCTTAAGGCACAGAAAGCATACCTCTCTGCCCTTCCATTTGCAAATGAGACACAACATGGAAAGAAAGAGCTGGATTGGAGGTGGGTTGCAAAGCAGCTTGTAAAGGAAGCAGCAACAGACGACAGGTCAAAGCAGTTTAAATGGGGCGCTCTGAATGAGATTTGCCAATTGGTTGCATAGAAAGGGATCATGTGATCCATCAGCTGACTCCCTTCCATCAATCAGCTGTTCCATCAGTTGATTGGGCTGCTTGAGATCAGCTGATGTAGCTGGGATGTGAGCTGAGCTTGACATGGGTCCTGCCTGAACCAAGACTATCCTTAATTTGGGATATGGTGTTTACATGAGCACAGAGAAACCAGGTTATTCATATTCTCCGTATATATCCCAGTTTCTTTTGGAGTACTCCAACTAGCATATTTGGGTTTCTCATTAACGGAATAATTGGTGTTTACATGCTCAAACACATAAGCAGGATACTCAAAAAACCTGATCATAAATGGATTATTCATGTCCATGACAACACACTTTGGCAGCAGCTTAGAAAATTGTGTTGAATCAACACAAACTGAAATTTGATTTAATAAAGTAAATTTAGCACTTAAACATTTTACTCCAACATAATTTGATCAGATTATTGAAACACAATTATATCCCTTTTATTTCCACACTATTTGATTACATAGCTCTTATAATTTATGTTATTTTAATATTCCCATGTCAATTACATGTTTTCATCATTTTAAAAATTAAATTGAATAAATGGGTGGCACAGTGGTGCACTGGTTAGCAATGTCGCCTCACTGGAAGAGTTCCTGGTTCAATCCCAGGGCGGGGGTTTGAACCCTGCAGTTGGGGAGTTTGCATGTTCTCCCCATGTCAGCTTTGGTTTCCTCCGGGTGCTCTGGCTTCCTCCCACAGTCCATGCAGGTTAGGTTAATTGGTGACTCTAAATTACCTGTAAGTGTGAATGTGAGTGTGAATGGCTGTCTGTCTCCATGTGTCAGCCCTGTGATAGTCTGGCGACCTGTCCAGGGTGTACCCCGCCTCTTGTCCAATGTCAATGTCAGCTGGAAAAGGTTCCCCCTGTGACCCCTAACCGGATAAGCAATTACGGAAAATAAATGAATGAATGAATGAATGAAATTTAAAAAATGTTGTTTGTGAATTGCTGCCAAAAATGTGTTTATTTATAAACATAAGTTAATGGAGCTATAAAAACTGATTTTGAGTGGAAAAATACAACCAGTTACAACTAAAAATAATCAATCATTTTAAGTAATTGAAGTAATCAATTTTTGTCCTGCACCAGGTCAGATACCTGTGGGTACAGATCATGGCTCTGTCTAGCAGCTGCATCTCAGCCACTGCAGGACACAGCCATGATCTGTTTGGAGACCGATAACAAGTGAAACTGAGATAAAAACTGAGATAAAAAAATGTCAGTAAGAATCACGTAATGTGTGTTTTTTAATCTGGTAGAAGGATTTTTCAGTCAAAGTTGAAACAACAAAGATATAATGGGTTATAGTGTGATTTGCAGTGCTCACCCCCATTAACTCATATAGAACTGACACCAAAGTCTGGCTCCTCGAATACTGTCACTGTAGTCATGACCTTTCCTGAAATCCCCTATATTTTCCTTGGTGTCTTAGTCCCTCCCAACAGGGATGCATGGTGAGATGCAAGGAAACCATGTGAGGAGAGAGGGAACAAGGAAATATGTTTTCAGAGAAATGAGACGTTGATTCCTCTGAAGTGTCAAGTGAAGCAATGCCCGTTCAGTCGACTTTAACAGCTGTGAAGACTTTGAGTGGAGTTTGTGTCTGTACACAAGTACACTGTGGTCATACTAATAAAGGCACGAAGTTCACACTGCCAGAGTAACTGTAGGCTTTTTTCTCTCTGTTTAACAAACACCTGCACATGAATAACCTGCGTTCTGTATTTACAATATGTATGTACTGTGTCCCATTTAGAGGCGCAGAATGCCTTTATATAATTCATTAATTATTTGCATCTGTATGCATTGATATTGTATTTGTGAATTCATTATTATAATAACTTAGAATATGATTATGGTGTCCTTCAAACACTAGAAAGTATTTTTAAAGCTAAATGTTTCAGGGAAAATTTGAAATTATGCAACTCATCAATCGACGCTAAGGAATTATCAGCATCACGTGACAGAATGGAAATACGATAAATGATGTAAAAAGTGATTCTTGCTGATAGACAGACTCTCTCTGACTGTCACTGTCCCCATAATAAAAGTTAATGGGGTAAACAGCAGATTGTAAAAAGAAAAATCTTGCTAATAAATAAAGTCTGTCTTTTGTTCAGACCTTCAATTTATGCTGCTTTATTTTTAACTGGATGGTGAATCAGAAAACAAATAAAATATAAAACTTGGGAGTGACAGTCTTCACTTGAGTTTAATCTAATTACTTCAGTGTGAATGAAACGCGGTATGATGTGATGCATTGGATCAGCTGCAGCATCCAGTCAATCCAATATGGGGACATGTTAGCCGATAAAAAACTATCATGAGGGCTGCTCTTGTGTATCCTTGCTCCTCGTGCTTCAGAGATTCCTTCTCACTCCTTGCTCCTCAGAGCACAATTAAGAGCTTTGGGACAGAGTTAAAAATGGTGCACCACAATGACTTCCAGTTCAAGCGAGGAGTGAGGAAATGACAGGAGACTTGAGATGTACCCAGAGGCTGGAAAAACTGGGATCAAACAATAAGACTTAGCAGTGCTAGTCAAATATTAACCAAGATTCTGTTACTGCGTTATCTATTTCTCACCTAAAATCTTTATTTTAGTGTACTGTTTAACTGTAATTTCTGGCTGCCATATTGTTTTCCGTGTCAAAAGGGAAAAGCTTGCGTTATGTCACCCACCAGCAGGACGGTTTATTGCTCTGGTGCAGCGAAGTGCATTGTAGTAGTTGTACATTTTCTATCTCCTGAGCAAAACATAAATAAATAAATAAAGAAAATGCCTCAGTCCTTTGTCTCAGTTTTCTCTGTTCATTGTAGCACCAAATTCAAAAGTATTTGTGTCTTTCTACTGCAGAAAAAGCCCAAGTTTTATGAAAAGACCATCTTTCCAGCGGTGAAATACTTGATTAAGATATAATTTATTAAGACAGCTGTAGATTTTTTTCTTTTTTCTACAGATCAGTTAAAATTGCCATGCAGCTTTGTCAGAACACAGAGACATACATGCGTTCTTACGATTTTTTTTTTTTTTTTTTTTAAAGAACATGGAAAAACAACCTTTTTTATTTTCTAAATTTGTCTAAATCTTTTTTCTAAATCTTCAGGATGCTCACTGAGGTAGATGCTCAGTCCTTTAATGATGCACTCCCTGCAAACTCTCAAATTGTCAGTAGCAGGGATGAAAGCGGGCAAAGACTAACAGTCTGAAACTCGTGAGGCTGGCATCTGCATTAACAATCTGAAAAGCAAATCAAAAGCAGAGCCTCCTCTTATGGAACTTTTTTCCTATCTTTGTTCAAGAGAGTGGTATATCAATTTGAGAGCATTATTTATTGATTCCATGTCAGATTTTGTAATATTGTCCCTCAAAACCCTGCCCTCGCACTCAAATAGCCTCTGCTGGCGCTTAGATCTACTCTGTTTCTGCTCAAACTATGTGCTCACACTCAGATACAATGTTGCTTGCACAGATTTCCTGCGCTCTAGCTTCAGCTCTTCTCCTCACACTCAAGCTGCTTCTGTGCGCTTGTGGAATTTCTCCTCTCAGATTTCTGCCCTGCTCTTGGATTTTTTTTGTGTAACAACCCTGTCAAAATCCCCCATCCAATAGAACGGCAGGCTTATTGTTGACCAATGAAATGATCCCTGCCTCCTTGTGGGCGCACGTGTTTTAGTTTTACGGGTACTCTTTAACCAGGTTCATCCACTCCCGCCCTCCAGGGCTTTATTAAATGTTCTTCCCTTTCTTTCTTTACGACTTTTGGTATAAAGGGACTGTTAATATACACACGTGCGCCCGTATTTTCTTTACTATAATAGCCGCATACAGTATAATAGCAGCCGCATGGCACAGCGCCCCCTAGTCAGTGTGCTGGAGGAGAAAAAAACGTCACCGTCATCATGACTCTGGAGCGGGAGTCTAGCGGATTGCTGGCCAAAATGGACCGTCACAGTCAAGGACCTCAACTAATTTTTTTTTTTATTTTAATGGCACTATTACTTCCTTCAGATTGAATTGATAAAGTCATATTTGTGGCACAAGAATACATCCATGATAATATGATTAGCTTTCAAAAGTTGTACAACAAAATGGACGCCGCCGTGTTTATTTATTTCTGTATTTTAGTGTTTGGGAATAGGAAAAGTACCAACAGCAAAAGTAAACAACTTATCTTCCACCATAAGACAGTAGAAAACAAAAATAAATTCAATGAGCTACTACATTTTAAAAACACAACTGGTGTAACTTGTGGTGTATGTATATACAGTGGAAACCGCTTATAGTGATCACAGTTGCGGAGGTGCGGTTGTGGACATATTTATTTGTAACTGCTGTGAAACAATGAGAAAATAATGTTTTATTTTCCTCTCATTCGCCGGCTTTCTAGCTACCACTACTCGCTCTCCTCATCCATTCTCTAGCTCGCTATAATTCGTTATAATAATTTGACCCAGATGGAAGTGATCACTATAAGCGGTTTCCACTATATGTTTATATATATTTATATATATATATATATATCTTTTTTTTTTCTTCAAATTATTTTTATTCGGTATTTATTGGATGTTTGTAAACAGATTTTGACAGGGTTGTTACACAAAAAAATCCAAGAGCAGGGCAGAAATCTGAGAGCAGAAATTCCACGAGCACACAGAAGCAGCTGGAGCGCAAGGAGAAAAGCTGAAGCTGGAGCAGGAAATCTGTGCAAGCAACATTGTATCTGAGTGCGAGCACACAGTTTGAGCAGAAACAGAGTAGCTCTAAGCACCAGCAGAGGCTATTTGAGTGCGAGGGCAGGGCTTTGAGAGAGAATATTACAAAATCTGACATGAAATCAATAAATAATGCTCTCAAATTGATATACCACTCTCTTGAATAAAGATAGGAAAAAAAGCTTCATATCCCCTCTGTTCAGCTTTGGAAAATGAGAACTGAATAGCTTGGTAAAAGTGATCAGCTCTTGAATTTAATCACCCTCTACAGTAAACAGTATGTTGTATTGTAGATGCAGGTGCATCCCTGTTTTGGACATTTCAGGTCCTTATGTTCAAATGAAATAAACTCCTCTCTTATTGACTTTTACATATTAGTGATCTCATTCTTCACTAGTGGATAAAATAAATAAATAGTTAAAATCACACAAATTTGTCACAGTGGGAAAATAAGGATGCATTATACATTTTTCTATTATTATTTCTATTATATTTCTATTATTACGGGTTCTTTCAGACTTTTAAGTATGGGGATTATTGAAATTTGTGTCCTGTATTATTGACAGTATGCTCAAGCAACTTGGGCTGGTAAAGAAGCAAATACACCATAAATTAAAATGATATTTAATAATAATAATAATAATAATAACAATAACAATAATAATAATAATAATAAAATGAAATGATAAACATGACATTAACAAAAAGTAACAAAGGTCATGAAAGGTCACAAAAGTCTGCCTCTCAGCCATGGTTATCATACCAAAATGTAATCAAGACATTTTTTCAAAATTTAGGATTTTGCCACCTTGATTGGTATGCAGTTGTCAAATTTTGGGAACCATAGTAATGGATTGTAACAAATATTTTACTGAGCTGATGATGAAATTGCAAAAAAATGCAATTCATAGTTTTAATATATAGTTTACAGTTTATATAGTTGTCAACAAATGGAACACTGGTAGAAATGTTTTTCTTTTGGCTTTTTTTTTTAACAATTTAAATAAGATTAATATCAGTCCCATTAACAGTGATATTTGCCAAGGCGTATCTCTCTAAATTACATCAATGAGAGCTGTATCATGCATGCCAACAGCTATAGCTGAAATCAACATAATGAATCTTCATTAAGGTATCTTGTGATGACGCAGAGATCACACTAATAGAGGTGAGAAGCACTGAGCTTAGATACAGACTAACAGCCACTAACAAGCCTCACACAGACCTGATTTCATTCTATTTTTATCTGGATTGTTGCAGTGCTTTCCTTAAAACTACCACAGCATTCCACTACACAGAGCACTGTGGCAGCTTGATAGATGGAGTTTATAATAGACTTCATATACAGCAAACATTCATAATTTCCATGAGAGCTCAGTAGATGCATACAGATCGATTAATTGAATCCTTCGGCCTCAGGCATTTTTTCAGAGACAATGACCCTTGTTTGGACCAATCACAGAGACATTCAGTAAAGCTGCTCATTGATCACAGTCAGGGAACCAGTGGTTAGTTCTTTATGTAGTTTATAGAGCATTTGGTCAATATTAGTTCCTACAGCAGCCAGTTTGGCACGAAAGCTCACAGCTTAATTGGGATTTGGGATGGACGAAATGTATTCAAACTATCTCTGCACTTTTGTTTTTCTCTGTGGCTGTAGCATCTGCTCTCATACAGTATGGTAAAAAAATTCAGGGTCTGGCCCTGCAGTGGATCAATTATGGGTGTCCTCTGTTAGGAGAAGCAAGGGCGCTTCGCAGTAACAATCACTTTAATGAATGTAGAGATGTATAAGTTTAAAACCTTAACAGTCCAATACAGCAGCGAGGAAACAACACAGCCATAAACAGGTGTAATACAGTAGCTTATTCTCCTGTGAGATGTTGATTAATGCTATTCTGCTTCAACCTTTACTGCTTTTCCAACTAATGTTTGACCAGGTCAAGTCCAGTCAGCCAGTTATTGCTACCAGTGCTGGCCAGTAACCCATTACTTACTGTTGCATTACTTTTTTTTAAATAAACTTTATTGATGAATTTCGATTTACAACAATAAGGCAAGTCCATCATATTATCAAGGTAAATGGGAATGAAAGCAGGAAAGTTAGTTACAAAATAACAAAAACAGAAGTATAAATAATACAAAATAAATAACAGAAAACAGTTCAGTTCAGGACCAGATGTTACAAATCCTTGATGCTGCTAAGTGTCAGCTCAGTGCGCTTAAGGCTCTTGCGCTTGTAGGCCTCCTCTACAGCATCCTCCCAGGGCACAACAAGCTCAATAATGTAGACAAGGCAAAGGAACAAAGCATGAGGTCTGATCTGAGGTTCATAGAGGCGATCTCAGATGGGAAGCATAGGCGCTGATTCAGATCTACCGGTAACCTCCTTTCTCGTGTCCCTCCCAGTTGGCTGGTGTCTGATTTTACTGTGCAGGTCTTGGATTGCTTCACAACTTCACAGACAAGCCCTCTTGTGATTGTGGGATGAGGTGATGGAGGAGGTAGGGAACTGATGGATGTCTGTGAATAAACTTTATTGAATAATTTAGATTTACAACAATAATGTAAGTCCACTATATTATCTAAATAAATGGGTAGAAACTGAGCTGAAAAGAAATAAAAAAAGATGTAAACCAAACTACAGGAAAAAAGTACCATAAATAAATAAATATACAAATTATAAATAATATAACATAAATAATGCAAAACAAAGTTTTAAAACCATATTATTTTCAGGGTCTAATACTTTGTACATTTCAACATAGTTGAGCAGTATGTTTGCACATTTAGAGTTCATACATTTTAGGGATTAGCAGTACAACAGAAATTCATTATAGAAGCTTTAAAGATGGATGGTGTTTTTATGAATTTTGCTTTGTGCATGTAGTATTTGGCCATAATGATAACTGTCTTAATCAACAGATTTTTTCATCTTTCTTTCATAACTACTCCACAGAAGATGACCTGATCTCCAAAAGGCATGAAGTGATACATGACACATTTCTTCAATATTTTAGGCAAGATTACTTCATAATTTCAATCATTTCCAGTTTCAAAATAACAAAAAAGGAAAAGGGTCCAAAGCAAAAGTTTTTGCATCCTGCATGGTCAGTACCTAGTAGCGCCCTCTTCGGCAAGTATCACAGCTTTTGAACACTTTTTGTATCCAGCTAAGAGTCTTTCATTTCTTATTTTGGGGATTTTCACCCATTCTTCCTGCAAAAGGCTTCTAGCTCTGTGAGATTCTTGGGCCATCTTACATGCACTGCTCTCTTGAGGTCTATCCACAGATTTTTTAACAATATTTAGGTCGGAGGACTGTGAGGGTCATGGCAAAACCTTCAAAACCTTCAGCTTGCTTCTCTTGAGGTAGTCCATTGTGAATTTTGAGGTGTGTTTAGGATCACTGTCCTGTTGTAGAAGCCATTCTTTCTTCATCTTCACCTTTTTCACAGATGTTGTGATGTTTGTCTCCAGAATTTGCTGGAATTTAACTGAATCCATTCTTCCCTCTACCTGTGAAATGTTCCCCATGCCACTGGCTGCAACGCAAGCCTAAAGCACAATCAATCCACTCCTGTGTTTAATAGGTGGACATGTGTTATTTTCATTCAATTCACCACCTGTTACACCCTGAGGTCCCCATTAAGGTCATGGTTTCCTTGTTTTCAGTTTTTGTCAGCATTTCCTTTTTTTTTTATACTCACCTTTGTCTGTCATTTCAGGTACTTTACTTCCTGCCCCTGTGTGTTTCCCTCCTGTGTGATTACCTGCCCATCCTGATTGGTTTCATCTGTATTTCATTACCCCTCCTCCCTGTTTTTAGTACTTTTGCTGTTCTTTGTCAGTTCTCAGTTGTCGGACTTGTTTCGAAAAAGCAACAGGCTTGTTTAGATGTCCCTTTACAAACATCTGATGTTGAATTTTGTGGTGAGGACACAGGAAAGGTTTTCATCTGATGATTCCTCCATGAAGGTCATATTTGTACAGGTGTCACTGCACAGTCGGCTAAATCTTCCTGCAGGTCTTTTGCAGTCAAACAAGGTTTTTGAGTTGCCTAACTAGCAATCCTGCGAGCAGTTTTCTTGGTCGTCCACACCTCAACTTGACCTCTACAGTTTCTGTTAACTTCAATTTCTCAATTCCATCATGAACTAAGAATACAGCTACCTGAAAACGAGTTGCTATCTTCTTATCATCGTCAAGCTGCTATTTCTCCTCTCCATTCTGTATATCAATCAATCAATCAATTTTATTTATAAAGCCCAATATCACAAATGACAATTTGCCTCAGAGGGCTTTACAGCATACAACATCCCTCTGTTCTTAGGACCCTCACAGTGGATAAGGAAAAACTCCCCAAAAACCCTTTAACAGGGAAAAAAGGTAGAAACCTCAGGAAGAGCAACTGAGGAGGGATCCCTCTTCCAGGACGGACAGACGTGCAATAGATGTTGTACAGAACAGATCAACATAATAAATTAACAGTAATCCATTTGACACAATGATACATAAAGAGAGACAGAGACAGAGAGAGACGCAGGGCAGACAGTAATGCTAATAGCTTACAACAACATTAATTTAGGTAACAATATTATAGTCATAATTACGGTAATTGTGGTACAATATGTTGTAGGCATGTATTAATATATAATATTATATGTATGTGACAGTAATCATATGTGTATAATAACAGTACAAGTATGACTAATAGTAACAGCAGCAGTGGGAGGCATCAGGCAGGACCACGGTAGCAGCACAACCATGACACATCATCCAGGCACAGCTGCGATACGAGTCAATCTGCGAGACAGTGGAGCACAAAGGCTCTGGAGAACAAGCCGGGTTAGTGACATGCAGTAGGGGGGACACAGGTGTCTTGCCTTTAAACTGGCAGCTGGGTTGGTAAAGACACCTAATCCTTTGGTCTGTGACCTTCTGAAATTGTGTTATGTGCACATCCCACCACCAGGAGATTTAAAAAGCAGCTGATAGCAGTTAGCAGCTAACTCAAAGTAGAGGAACACCTGAAAATGTCTGCAAATTGGGGAGATTATGAGGTCCAGGAGCTCTTTACCCTCCAAGCAGAGGAAGAGATCAGCCGCCATATAACAGGGACAGCAAATGATTGTTAGTGCAATGCATATGTTATATGTCAAACTTGAGACTGACACTGTTGTGTTACATGTCATGTCCGTTGCTCTTTTGCTTCCAGGATATGTAGTAGTCTAAAACCACACACCTGATGGAGTCGTTCAGTCCCGTGCACAGACATTTTTGGAGGCAGATGCTTAAGCAAAAAAAATGGCAATCGCCTCATAATATTTAATAAAAGTGATGTAGACAAGGGCATCATTTCATTTGAACATTGCAGGGGGCACATTTTTAGTGGGGGGAGGTCTGAGGGTCCTCCTTGCTGAGTCAACACAAATTTTACTGTGTAAAAATGAAGGACCGTGTTCTACAGGGAGGTTTCAATGGTTCTGGATGTGCAGAGTAGAAGCTGCTCTGACACATCCACACACTTCTTGAATTAGATATGAAATTCACAGTGGTAAGGAGAAAAGAGACTTTCTGTGGTGATGTTTGGATCATTTACATTAATTTCGATTTCTACAAATATGGCTCTTTTCTGCATGCCGTATTGCAGGGCTTGTTTTTATATATTCTCTTGTTGTTACTTTTCCATCAGAGCCCTTTCATTTAACCTGCAATCCAGCTAAATTCTTGATTTCCTATTGGTTCAAAAATATAATTAAATTCAGGTTTTTGAACATTCAAACCGCTGCCTAAGAAACTGTAAACAATTAAAGTTTGTGTATAAGAGAAAACCACTGTGATTTCATTGAATAGTCATGTACGAAATCTTATAATTATCTGCAGTGACTGCAACTCCATGCTCTTTCTTTCCTCCTCTGTGCTCTTTGCGCACAGTATATGCAGCACCAAACCACATGTCAGATTTGTTTAAACTAATTATCAGAGTCGCAGCTTGGGAGACTTAAACCTAATTTCAAGTTAAGGAACCTGAATCTGACAGAGAGTTAAAGGGAGATGGTGTGATTTTACGCCACACTAGCTTACTTATTGTTAAGCTTAAAGGTGGGTTATTGCCTAAGTTAGTCTGGTTGTACTGATAACTTTTAATAGTGGTTTAATCTCACAACAGTGACAAACTGTGCTGAGGCTGAGGGCAAACACTATCGTTACCTGGCTGCGTATGAAGGCAGGTTAGTTAGTTAGTTAGTTTATTTTATTTCATTCATTTGACAAAAAAATAAAAAAATTTAAAAAATGCAAAAGTTAAAGTTATTTTTTAAAAAACAAAAAACAAACAAATAAGACAACAGCAAAATAAATAAAATAACAGGCTAACACAGCCACTCATATTCCTTACTTAGTTGCTGACTTACAATTCAATTTATAACATTCTAAGGCCATATATATGTACATAGATATCTACACATATGTGTACACATGCACATCTACACACACACACACACACACACACACACACACACACACACACACACACATACATATGTTTTTTTAAACCTGTCATGACAATAGGTATATCTATTGAACTTAACTAACATAGTTCATCATATTTCCTTAGCATACTGGTTTTAATCATTTTTGAAATGTAATGTTGATTTAGATTCTTTGGTTACTTTATTCAGAGTGTTCCATAAAATGTCTAATTTCACAGGATTTCCACTGGATCCGTCACGTGCGCAATTCAGCCACGGCGCGGGTGCCAGAGCTAATCGCAGCCATTCAAGTCAATGTAAACTGCTCCACCAGAAGCGGCTCGGCTCGGTAATAGAGACCTTTTAATTTCTTCCAGGTCATCTGCAGTTGCCATTTCTTTGCCCCTTTCTTCCATTTGGCATTCCTTCTCCTGAGCTGTAGCTGATTGTTTTGCTAGCTAGCTAGCATTAGCTGTGCACAGGGACTCACGCAAAGCCTCCACATTGGAGGAAAGGATAGACACACACTTATGCCTGCTCGCGTCCTCCGATGAGGTCGCATTCCACAGCTGTGGTCAGGGAGACATTGATGCTGTTCAGCAGGACACTTATCTGCGTACGTTAACTTGGCTGTGACAACAAGGGTCGTTGAAGAGGGATAGGCAGGGGCTGTTGTGGTCTTGCAGAACTAAAACTCGATTGCAGTAGTTGTGCATACCACACACATTTAAGAGTTAATGTCATGGCAAAGTTCAAAAACTAAAATATTAAAATCAAAAAAAGAAATAGAAAAAACATCTCACAAAAAGGGCACTTATCTAGACAGAGGGCAAAAGGGCAGGTGCTTGAGCACCACCTGGCATCTATCTGTGCATGTGCCTGTCATTGTTCAGTGTAGAAATGCCAAGGTGGCAGGGAGTTCTCACAATTTCTCACAATCTCTCTCTCACAAGCAGGCCAGAAACAATGAAGAGTGGTGGCAAAGAAGAACAACTCTAAAAAGCTGAAACAGTTAAGGCTGAAAACTTTACCCTTTTTCTCTCTCTGCATCAATGCAGAGTGGCCTGCAGGACATCGACAATTAAAACTCCTTGTATGTGCACACATACTTGGCAACTAAAGCTTATTCAGATTATGTGCTTGTTTTTAAATTTTGTTTAAAAACTTATTTGTACAGTGTGGCCCTTTTGTTATCTGTATTCACCGACCTCCTATTTTGTATTCATTTTATTTCCTTCTGTGTTTTATTTTTTTTTATTACTGTTTGATGACAATCTGTGTTTCCTGGGTCTCTGCCTGCTGTCAGCATTCTTTTTACTGTTTTTCTGAGCAAAAAATTTAATAAATGTGATCAAAATCACATGACTGATTATATTATAGAGATATATGAGATCTTTCAACAAAGTTGCAAATTCATTGCAGTGACCTACAGGCCTTTGCCTAGCTAACAACAAATTCCAAAGAGCCAAAATCTACTTTGAAGCTAACAAACCCACCTAGCAAGGAGATGCAAAGCACATAAATTATAACAAATTCCTCACAATTTGAGAGGTGATGGAGATGGATTCACATTAATTCAGGACAGATGAAAGAGAGAGGGAGGGATGAAGGGCTGCACCTCCTCTGAGGCCAGTATCCAAATATTCTCATTGATCCCTGTTTATACACCTCTTCATAGAATTATTGCCATTCGTCTGAATACTCATTTTGCCAGCAGGGACTCTTTCCAAACTGAATCATTCTGTATTATGGATGCATTCAAAATACTGACTTCTCACAAGCACGCGCACACACACACACACACACACACACACACACACACACACATATGCACACACAGCTGCAGCAGCTGCAAGACTAGTGGCCTCACTTTTGTGATTGATTTCTATGGCTCAGGGTGTGAGGGAGGGCGGGAAGGCAAATTGATCGTGTCATTGGCTGGTAAGCATAGGGAGGGAAGAGGGAGACATCACACATGCTTTGTGTTCATTGATCTAACCTCTGAGATAAATTAATTTCTCTCTCTGCTTGGTGTTGTGCTGCCAACTCCTCTGGCTCATCAGTGAGAATGAGATTATCTCTGGGACCACCAGAGAGGGGCTGTGATTTTCTTTGTTAGATGATGAATACCCTTGAAGATAACATATCATAGTTCAGGGCCCTTCAGTGATTTCAATATGGGGAATGTCTGTTAATTCAACAGCTTCTTCGAGTGCTACACAGGCTCTCAATAATCTGTTTAGGACAGAAAAGCATAATAAAAATACAGCCCCAAGTTGCGACTGCTGAAAGACGTTTAGCGATTTCCAACAACTGCATTAAAAATAATTAACAGGTTTGACGATCAGACAGATGCTCATTCATTTACAACCAAATTGCTGCCGGGCCATGCTCTTCTTTGGCAATGCCAACACGTTTTCATTTTATGAAAACGTTTTGTGGACATTTTTTTAACAGCTTAACAAAAACTACCTGCAGAGTTAGGTGATTTTTGGCCTAATGTTGCACCAGGCCAGTGCACTTGTTTGGAACTGGTGGCACCCCCCATTTAGCAAATATCAAAATGATTTTACAAATGTGGTTAAAAACTGTTAAAAATATCATGTCAGTTTTGTAACGATCGGACAAAGAGTTTCTGATTTATAGTCTGATTTGTGTTATGCCACGCCCATTGTCATTGGTCAATTTCAATGAAACTCTCAGGGTATGTTTCAGAAACATGTCTAAATGTCTTGCAAGTTTCATTATTATTTGGCCTACAGTTGAAGAGTTAGGTCTACACTCTTTGAAATGAGGGTTCCAAAAGTGTTCTTCCTGACGGCTGAGGTTCTGCTAACTACGGAGCCCCGAAAGTCCCAAAAGGTGTTTTTTTTTTTTTTTTTTTTATCTTGTGCGCACAAGTTATTAACTTTAGGGGACAAGTTATTATCTTGTGCATACAAGATAATTATCTTGCGGGAACAGGTTAATAGCCTATCTGTACGGTAAAGACATGATAGGCCTATGCTTTGAAGACCACAGGGGTAAGTTGCGTTTATGGCTTTTAACAGTTTGTTGATTTCTCAGGTATGTTTGAAATATGGTGGCGTTCATTGCTTTATTTGAATAGTCAGTTTGTATGTTTTTGGTGGGTGAGCTGGTTGAAGATAGCTTTCTGCTACTCGCTTGTTTTTCCGGAGTGTTCATGTCCGCCTAGAAAGAACCTGTTGTACATTATGATAACATTTTGAACATTCAATGGCAAACTATTCTTACAATATACAAGGGTAGTATCTGTTATAATACAGGCATATAATTTGCTGAGAGAATACCAAGTAGATTTTGTATTGGTAAATTATACAACGCAGAGATGGAATACACTGGTAACATTACTATAGCGTTTGCTATTAGGTTAGTCATTAGTCCTGACTCGCCAGGTGATGTGACAGCAGAGCTCGATAATCCCTTTATCTACACCCAAGCCTGTATCCACACATCTCCCTGTGTCCTGGAATTTCCCTTTGTATTAATGTCCTATAGCTAGGATCTTTGTGGTAGGAGGCTCTTGTCTGTTATGTCATAAGAGAGATCGATTTGCTTTGCATTTTTTCCTTCTCCTGTGCTCTCTTGACACTTTGGCATGCGTTAGCTCTACTATTTTGGCATACGTGTTTATGTTTGATGATGAGTGTCACCGACTCATGGTCTTTCATTGTTGGGGAAATGGAGTCTTCTAATCTTATGGATTTTCTTCGTAAAAGGAAGATTGAGGAGGCCATCATCTCGAAAATTGTTGAGGACAATGTAAGTTTAGTTTAAATTTATAAATAAGAACTCATGTAGACATACAAAGAACTAACAGCACTTCAGAAAAAAATGTTACAAATGAAAGAAACTGTCCATTTCCTGGTAATGAATATATTTCAACTTTATTAACTTTTTAAAATCCCCTCTTCACCTTCAGCTGCTGATAGCATGACTAATCTATATGATCTAGTTGCACAAAGGCTCATTTTCTTTTGCATTTTTATAACAGCTGTTTTGTTCCTTCAATAAAAATGCCATAGTTGTTCTCTGAATGTTATTAATCAGATTTGATTAGGATCACAAAAGCATATTATTCAGTTGTTACCAGGATTAT
This sequence comes from Cephalopholis sonnerati, assembly GCA_019142605.1. NCBI lineage: Eukaryota > Metazoa > Chordata > Actinopteri > Perciformes > Serranidae > Cephalopholis > Cephalopholis sonnerati. The sequence continues at coordinate 5,679,306 of JAGQAX010000015.1, read as the reverse complement.
GCTCCTTATTAGGATTTTAGCAGAACATTTAAGATTTCTATAGGTGCTACTAGTTTGATTTATTTAAAACTAGAATGGAGCTGTGAAAAGCAGCTGACATTATCAATAGGCCACAACTTAAAAGTGACTTAAAAGTTGCACACCATGGATCAAAATTCATTAACCACTAAAGATGGTTATGAATAGAGACATAGACTAACAACTGTATTTGTTTAAAAAGATTCAAAGGGGCTATCTGTATATTCTAACCTAATGAAAACATCTGAATAACTTCAGAGGAAGAAAATAGGACTATCACCAGCCAGTATATTTCTGACTTAAAGTAATGAATTGATCTTTTATTTCTATTTACTGTGACTTGTTTCTCTTTTTCAACATTGTACTGAATAGATTTATTTGGCTATTCTAGTAAACACATCCTTTACTATCCAATACTAACCCCTCTAAATGTTTTCTTGTTCCAGATTTATACCGCTGTGATTCCGCTTATGTCGGATCATGATCTTGCCAAGTACATACACTGTTATGGTGACAGAGTAGCAGTTGTGGCCTTTTGTCGTGAACATCAGTCATCAGATGGAGACAAGTTGTACAGAAAACATCACTTGTTAGAGAGAGTAGATCAAGACTCTGCAACACTTCTACAAAGAAGAAATGCAGAGAATAACTTTCAGAGAAACACATGGGAAACTCTTATGCCAAGAAGAAAACCAGGAGAATTGAATTGGGCTGGATGAACTATAGTGAGGACAACAGTGAATTTAAACAGGTTCGATCTGCAAAAGGAGGAGGGAAAAGCTATCACAGAGAGCTTGTTTTTCCCAAAAGGGAAATCAAAATATTTGGAGCTCAAAAGTCTTCACTCTGACATGCGGAATATCTGTCACAGGCCGATGGATGAAGAGTCTATCATTGAAGAGTTATATGAAGAAACTAAGGTGAAACTATTAAGACCATACCTTTGCACAAGGAAGCTGGAGAAGGTACACAGTTCTCCTAATGAAACAGGTGACATTGTCATCTTGTCACCAGAACATACACCTGATGAAGATGACCAACCTCCTTCACATGACATTCAACAGTCCAGTGAAGAGCTTGCACCAATGTCCTGATGGTTTTAGATGAGACATGCTTTTCAGACACAAATGTTGTGCAAGAACCACAAGACCTGATGAACCAAACACTACATGTTACGAGTGAGCACAATGAATGGAGTAAGGAAACAGGAAATGTGCTTGACAGTATTCAGGCAAATGCTGGGTCAGATAATGGCTCAAATGTGAGTGACAACCAGACTGAGGACAGCTTTAATGAGGTTATCATAGGAGCAGCGTTTCCTGAGAGTGAATCTGGCAGTTTTGATGATACGATTCCAGTGGAGAATATCAATCTGGCTGTTGTTGTTGAACATCAGAAGTTGAAGTAAGAAGAAGGTTTTGTCTCACTGACCTTATGAATGCATTCGGTGATCCAACAATTATGAACAAAGAAGTGTCAATCCAAATGAAACTTCCTAATCGATCTTTTGAAAAGGGAGTAGGCTCAGGTGTATTCCGAGACGGCTTATCTGAATTCTGGAATGAGTTCTACAGCAGATGCACTGTGGGTGCGAATGTTAAGGCCCCCTACCTCAGACATGAGTACCAAACTTATGAGTGGCAAGCCATTGGAAGAATACTTGTAATTTCTGGTGCCGACTGGTTTGCAGTAGGATATTTCCCCATACAACTTCCACTTCCATTCTTGGAGGAAGCCTTGTATTGTGTCACCTACAGCAGTATCAGAGAGTCTTTCATGTCCTACATTTCAAAACCAGAGAAGGACATCCTTGAGCAGGCACTTCACAGCTTTGGACCCTCATTGATGTTCTAGATTCACATGAATGCCATCAGATTCCAGCTGAAGAAAACATATCTGCACTTGTGACACAGCTGGTCTATTTGAGATCACAGTGCCAAGGACTCTGGGTTCAAGACCCAACAAGGGGAGTTGAGTATGACACATCAAAACTACAAAGAGTCTTTGAGAAACAAATGTTCCACTGATACAAAAGTGTACTTTGCAGATTTATTCCAATATTCAACCACTTTTACTTTTCAATTGCTGCAATACAATTTCCAGATGATGCAACCTGCAAAATGACTCAGCTGATGCTAAATGCAGATTGTAATATCAACTTCCTTGATGTCTTCCTATTCTTCTGCTTGTTGCTCAGAATTGCCTAAAAATGCCCAGACCCGACCCATCGCTGCGCAGCAGCTATAATTGTTAGTGTATTGTTCATGTAATACAGTAATTTTAACAATAGAAAAAGTTTTTTTTATATAATTCACAGCAGATAATGTCTATGCAAGCAGTGGCTCTTTAAAGCACTTTAAATTTCCTGCATTTCAAAATAGGCCTGACGTTACTTATTTAATGCTTTTTTCAAATGAAACAGATCACTGTGTAAATTAGTTCTTTGCTACTGATGACACACGAGTGAGAAAGGTATAGCTCGTAGGCTAAAACTACAAAAAAATATCTAGTCATCACTTAGTTGTATGTTGATGGCATTCCTTAGTGTTAAATATAGATCAATAGCTTCCAGAAAGCTTTTACTGGGGAACTGTAAGCCCAGTTCCTCCACAAGTATCATGCAAAGATCAAATATATCTTCATCATAAGGAATACAACTGTGAAACACACAATGTCCTTTGGACATATCCAGCTCCTCTTGACAAAGTGGCATGGCACAGTCCTCAGTGTCCCATAACTCTGGGGTGGAGTACATCACATTTGAGATTCCATAGGGCGCATTTTGGCTGGACACAAGTCGGATTCGGTGTGCATTGCAGACATCCTTAATATTATTCAGCTCTTCCTAAAAACAACATAAACAACATAAAATGTCTACTATAATGTCTACTTAACAAATTTGTTTTGGAACCATTACACAACACAAGTGTTCTTAATAGAACCTCGCATAGGGGATTCTGGGTGGAACCATTCACTGATGGTTCAAGGTTAGACTCTTATTGTTGGGTTCTAGCTATAATCCTCTGAAAAGGTTCAGGGGGACCTCTATAAAAGGTTCAACCAGTAACCAAAAAAGGGTCTTGTATGGGGACAAGCCAAAGAACCCTATATGGTTCTGGTTAGCATCTGTATTTCTAAGAGTTTATTCATGTGCTAAGTCACACCCCTTTAAAGTTTATTTATCTTTAAAACACAACTTTATACCAACAGACTTTTGATAAGCTTGGTCCAATAATGATCAAAGGAAAATTTGGTATCAATCAAACCTATGTTTTAGCAGTAGATGTCAAAAATGTCTTTCAAAAAATTCAAAATGGTGGAAAATCTAGTCCGGCAGACTTTAGTGGTTCTTCAAGTAATTTGTAGAGTGAGTACAAACAGATGTATGTCCCATGTTTTGTGTACTGCCTATCATACTGTTTATGACTTTTAATAGACTTAAGTCTAACACCCTCTCATATCTAAAGACTGAGGTTTTTAATGACACACTATAAAACTTTGCATAGACAGTGGATGTTGCAGGGTTGTGACTCAGGCTGTTCTAATGCACTGTTTGTACATATTCCTATAAAAAGTAGAGCACCAAAGCCCATACAAATCCCACATGATGTTGAGCCAGTAATTTGTGCATAACCCATTTTTTTCGGAAGGCTGTGGATATGCGACCGATGCACTGACAGCAATAGAGGGGTGGTCCTGAGTGGTCCAGTAGGGAGGGAGGTTGAGGTGGTGGATGACTCACAAAACACAGCAGCATTAAAATCATTATTTTTGCAAGTTAGACAGTGTGTGGGAGTCTTTTCTACAAACTATAAAGGTAAACTGTATTTGCATACAAACTTTACAGTTTAGATTTTCTTTGCCTCAACTCACAACCAGTCTCCACTGGTTAGCTGCACTATACCTATGAAGGGAGACCATGGGAATGAGAGGCGAACTGTTTCAAAAATTAAGATCTCTTAGAAAAATAAGTACTGGATGGTGGATCAGATACACACCAAATTAAACACTGACTCTTGTTAACTACATAATTCCAGTAGATTCTCCTCCAAAAGAACCCAGACTTCACAATCGTGTGTCCTGTCCATGTTTACTGTCTACCTGGTTTGCTGCTTCCTGTTGGTGTTAGAGAAAGTGCAGCTATTGGTTGCTGACATTATTGAATGTGTCCATTTGCATGAGCAAAGACTAAAAAGTTTTGATTTACACTGAATGTTTCATTTTCTTGGAGCAATAAAACAAGACTTTTTTAAGCTTGGTCTGAGGCTACTTCCAAACTAGTACAATATAAAATGCCTTACTATTGCTACATTTATACCTCGCATTCACACTGCTCTGGCGTTTTGTAACACGTAAAACAAAGACCTTGAAAAACACTGATGATCCTGTTTTAGTTTGAAAACTGAGGGGTTGCATTTTAGTCTGGATGGCCAAGTGAAAAGGTAGCTTTTTGAAAATTATGATGCAGACACCTGTGTTTGTTTTTTGACTGGGTCTTATCAGTCATAACTTGCAAGTCAAAACATTATAGCTAGCTTTGCATACCTTTTATGATTTTATCTCTCTTGTGTGTGTAGCCCAATGTTACTCCTTTCCCACTGCCATGGCATCCTGCCTCCCTGCACTCTGACGGTACTTCTCTAATATGTCACAGTATTTGCTTTGTAATGATTCCCAGTCTATTTTGTGCCACCTTGACCTCCTTATACCTATGATACTTTCAGTGATATGATACCAAAGTTCCAACTTGTCATCAGCCCAAGCAAAGTAATCTCTAGTCTTTTTGCCACATTTGTAATATTTTCTCTAACTAAGCAACCAACTGCAGAATAGACGGTCTGCTTCCGGTTGACACCCGCACGTGCATGCCCCGTGTATATGAATGGTCATGTGATATGTGTTTTCAGGCATGTTAGTATTCATGGAGATAAATTCTGAAATGGTGCTGAAACACTCGTGTGTACAGAGATTGTTTTCGTAATCTTGCTGGAAGAGTTGGTTTTATCAAAGACGCTAGCGAAGCAACACAGTGCATAAAATAAGCATAGCAGAAACATCAGATGGGTCATGCCACTGTGTTTAACTATATATCTTTGAATGTTGCAGTTATGGCTAAATATAACAAAAGGAATATACAACTTTGCCTGTTTTATATATCTCTGCAATTGAAATCAATCGCCTGTTGTCCACCTGGAAGTGATTGCTGTGAGGTGATCGGGTCTATATGGGGAGATGGGAATCTTTCCGTACAAAGATGGATCACTGGTGTCAGATGTGAATGTCCTCCATGATGTGTCTCAGGTCATTTACTGATTCCTGGTCGATGATCTCTTACCTCTGCCAGTGGATGCTGTGATGCTGTCTTGGTCTGATGTTCATGGACCAATGATGTTGTATGTAACTACTGCTTAGTCAGTCTCTTATCCAGGGTTCTTGCTGTTTCACTGATGAAATATTGACAACAGCTGTCACATGTGATGTGTTTGCTTGTACAAAGGACATATAAATGAATATTAAACAAACTTAATAAAATACACAAAGAAAACAGTAGGGGTTGGAGTCCATACAACATCGTAAATTGTATCTTGACAACACCACAACATATCAGTCAAACTACATTTGAAATAGTGTAGTTAAGAAATCTATTGATCTTAAGTACGTAGTAATTAGCATACCGTCATGAGTTGTCACGTAGGACTGAGCCAAACCTGCAATGTGCTGCTGTTAGTCCGAAAACTGTGTTTTGCTAATGCTGGAGAGGTTTTCTGAATTCTGTCTAAACCATCCTACCACACCAGATCAGATGAACATATAAAGTTTAGGAATTTGACACCGGAGGCAGGGCTTCACACCCTGCATTCCAACTGCTGTTAAGTTTAGGGTGCTAAAACACTCGCTTTAAGTTAGGTAAAGATGTCAGTTTAAATACTGAAAAGTCAACAGGTCCTTACTCATGCTATAAATTGGCATGTCTATTTCAATATTTAATCAGACCACCATCTTTCCCTAACCAGAACCAAGTGCTATGAGTGGACAAACATAATCATGACAATGTTTAGATGCCAGGAGTGGATTAGAAGAGCATATTATATGTTGACACACCTCACTTATGATCCTTGTGTCCTGAGGGTAGAATCTCTTCCTGAGCCTCTCAGTGCTGGCCTGGTGTACCCTGTACCTTCTTCCTGACCTCAACAGGGAGACAAGGCAGTTATTCAAGTGGTTGGGATCTGTAATGATTCTCCTGGCCTAATTCCTGCAGTGCCTGATGTAAACATACTTTGGGCAAGGTAGAGCAGTGCCTATAGTGTGTCCAGCTGAATGAACCACTCCTTGCAGGGCCTTGCAGGCTTGTTCAGTGCTGTTTCCGTACCAGGCAGTGTTGTTCCCCATCAGGACTCTCGACGGTGCAGAATTTAGTTAGGCTTCTGAGATGACATAGTCTGCAGAATCCAGGTCAGGCCCTCGGTGATTTGGACACCAAGAAACTTGAAGCTGTCCACCCTCTCCACCAAGGGCCCGTTCATACGTATTAAGGAGGGTATAACTCCTTTGCTGCTTGTTCCCAAAGTCATCCCTTTAGTTGTGATAACGTTCAGGAGCAGGTTGTTGTCCTGACACTATCGGATCAGGCCATCTGCATCTTTCAGGTAGGCCTTTTCATTGTTCACTGTGATCAGGCCCACCACAGCTGTGTCATCAAGTGGCTACACAATTGTGTGTGTACAGGGAGTACAACATGGCACCCAAACGCACAGTGTTTAGGATGAGGGTGGAAGAGGTGTGTCTGCCCACTCTCACCACCTAGGGTCTGCCTGTCAGGATTTCAAGGACCCATGTGCACAGTGAGCTGGCACCACAACAGGTACAATTTAGATCTTGACTTTATGTGGGGAAAGAATTACTGCTTATTTGAAGTTGGGACTTTTTGAAATCTTGGGCAGTCATGTTGCTGCACTGGCTTTGGCTTTAGGCAACATCCTTGGTTGCTTGATAAACTGAATCAATTGGATACGGATGAAAGCATTTTCATCAGCTAAAACATGGTTGAACTCAGTTCTTTGTATATTAATCTGTCCATGAAATCTGCATTATTGTATCCAGTACCAATCCTGTCTCCTAGTAACATTTGGATAATAAGGAATTCTTTTCATAATTAAGTTGTGTATCAACATTTTTGTGACTTGTCTGGTACATTAATCAGCATTTCCTCATTATGTTAATAGCAAATGTATTTTCTGTTTCAAATTAGATGCAAATTCCAGGGCTGCCAGGAATAGTTAGATAAAAAGACAGACCTCCAGTCAGTAACCATTACAGGATAGCAGAGTTCCAAGAGAAACTGAAATCAGGGATATTTTCATAAATATTGTATTTATGTCCTTTCCTCTTTATTGGGTGGAGAAAAAAAAGGTAATCAATTTGATGTTTGACCCTTTAATTTAAACCAAAAAGTGTGAAACCACAAATTAAAAAGGTGTGTAAGTTGAGTCAGATGGTTTGCCCCCACTGCTTCCCAGCCAACATCTGAATAATTAACAGCAGTTTTATTGAAACCTCTTTCAGAGGCTGTTTCAGGTCTAATCTGAAGGAGGCATAACAGCACAGCTGTTGCCAGATGGTTCAGGGCACGGACCCAGACTCTCACTACTTTGTTTCTATTACTACCACACTCCAGGAGCCCCAGAGGTGCTTTCCTGGCAGCTTGCTGCAGCCCTGGAACAAGGCCTTGGAGACTCCAGGACCCAGACCAATTCATCAAACTCTCTTCTCCACATGTCTCCAGTGTTGAGGACTGACTGAGTCTGTCGTCACAGCAGCTCTTAACAACCCCTCTCTCAATGTCCCCATGCAAAAGGGACACTCTCTGGAAATAACTCTGCGCCCTCATAGGGCTTTATTACCTACTGGCTGACACACAGAGAGCCAGCAGGATGATCACAGTGGAGAGGCAGAGAGTCAGACTTTTTGGGTCTGTTAAGGAGGACACGGTCCCAATGGAGTCAGTTGATCTTGATTAAGGGTGCACAACCTTGCATATGAGATAATGCCTCGATGAAAAGGTAATTGAAGGAGATAATGATAAAATACAATGGAACTTTTACACCTCCTTAGTAGGATAACAGTTTGTTGCGGGAACAAAAATAAGATTCAAGGGAAAAATTAAATACAACAAAATGAATATAGTAAAAAGTTATAATAATAGGGGGAAATGAAGAAAACGGGCAAAAAAAAAAAAAAAAACATGCACATATGCATGCCCTTGACAAGAGTCATGAGGAGACTCAGATGCCCAGCTGGACAACAATCCCTGAGTCCCATCAACTTACCAGGGACTGCAGATGAAAATGTGCCTGTATGGCTAAATCTGGCACATTAATGTGCACTGTGCCTTTCTAAATAAAATAAACATAAACATGTACCCCATTGGCTTGTGGACCCTGCCTCACAGGGGGTTCATTTTCAAAGTGTCCAGTTCTTTGTTTCAGACTTATGTTGTGGTCACACCAAACATGATTCGAATTTTACTTTTTTTTAAATTTCACAATGTTTTTCATTGAAATATGTAATATAAATCTAAATATTATAATATTTATATAATATTCATTTTAAAGGTTACAGATTGTAATGGATGCAATCATGACTTGGCTTTCTCTTTGATTCCCACATGGATGGCTCACTAGACCAGCCAGTGATGGAAAGTCACCAAGTACATAATGCTGTAGGTGTGAGGTAGTTATACTCTTAAAGTTTCTTTCAAGAGGTACTTTACAAGTACAACTCTCTCAAACAACTCCAAGTATTTCAATTTGATTCTACCTTATACTTCTACTCTTTGACAGTCAAAGTTGCTAGTGACTTTGCAGGTTATGATTCAACACAAAAGGGGGCCCTTCTGTGTTAAGTCTGTGGTGGAAATGCTAAATGGATCTAGGGTCTAAGTACATGTTCATGGAGGTTACTTTTGGTTTTGAGAGTACTATACCGAAAGGTTTTGGTGAAAATGTGGCTTATGTGTCAACGCTGTGATAGCAGAAAATATAAGACTTGCTTTCTTATGTAATGGTAGAGTAAAACAGTCTTACACTATATTGCATCCATCATAATGATTCTTGCAACACTTTAAATGAACTTTAATTAGACTATTTTATACTATGGTATTGCTACTTATACTCAGGTAAGTAAGAACAAAAGCATCTGAATTATCACAGCACTGACTCTACTTCTCTTTCTCCATCTTAATATAAAGAGATAAAGGGAGAGCTTTGAGGACATTCTGTAATTCAAGAATACAACACAGGCTATAATTAGTGAAATTATTTTATATGTACCATTTCTAAAATCATAGCATAAACTATATATAGCTGTTAGGGGCCATCTTCGTTGGGGGCCCCAGGCAGTTGCCTACTGTGCCTGGTAAATTGCGCCCCCTGATGGGTAATATAAAAACATCCATCCATCCATTTTCTAACCACTTATCCTCTTGAGGGTCACGGGGGGGGGGCTGGAGCCTATCCCAGCTGACATTGGGCGAGAGGCAGGGTACACCCTGGACAGGTTGCCAGACTATCATGTAGAGACAGACAACCATTCACAATCACATTCACACCTACGGACAATTTAGAGTCACCAATTAACCTATCACCAATCTGCATGTCTTTGGACTGTGGGAGGAAGCCGGAGTACCCGGAGAAAACCCACGCCGACACGGGGAGAACATCCGCACAGAAGGGCTCCCGCACCTGGGATCGAACCCTCTTGCTGTGAGGCAACAGTGCTAACCACCACAGCACCGTGCCGCCCAATATAAAAACATGTCACAGTGATATTGCACATTGTTATGCCACAGAAAAAAAGGGGAATAAGAATCACAAGAGTAAATGTGATGTTTCGTCAGTGAAAGCCTTACTTGAATAAAATATAACATACAAAAATATAACAGTTTACAAAGTACAAATTAGTACTACTACAAGAAATGTGTTTTCATAGAGAGTACACACCAGTTTTCCAGTTACAACAAGCACATTAATTACTTGAGACATAAATTCCTGCTTTCCTAAATATTACTCAACAAAACATTTTGAACTCAACAAACTCTCGCAAGTCAAAAAAGTGCATGAAAAGGTATTACAAATACTGGTAACGGTGCAAAATATCAACCCTGTCTCACTCTGAAATTGTCAAATAGTGGTGCTTGGTCAATGATATCCGGCGTCAGACACCAATGATAAAAAAATGGTCTTTCATGCCGGCACGATACACGGCAGGTCACTGTTATTGTGTTACAGCGGCGGTGTCAAGGGGGTAATGCGGCGAGACAACAACATAGGTTGAGGGGGTGAAAGTCCGAGTAGGGTGGGTCCAACAGCCACCAACTTTAACCCAGGAGAGCAGTGTTTTCTTCCCGTATGACTGTAAAGCAAAACCTTGTTATTTTTTTCTAAACTCCAACAAGTGCTTCTGTTGGGTAAAACCAACCATGTGCGTGTGTTGGCTAAACTTCACCACCTGCGTTTGTTGTTGACGGAAAAAAACAATTCACAGAGCTGTACCGACATAGTGCATTTATTTTGAAAGAGAAAAAAAAGTGAGTGCACAACTCTTTAATTCTGCCCATGCCCACACCCATGACTTTATATACATATCTATATCTAAATATCAGGGGCATTGCTCTGAGACAACAAGGGAGGCTGAACTTCCCCTAAAATTTCATAAAAGAAATGGTCAAATATGCACTATTGAATTTACATTAAAATAAGAATTTACATTGCAGTAAACGTGCGCTAGGATGCGTTTAACATCATGACTGTGTTGTTCAAACATCAGCTGTTTATCACCAGTTTTCAAGCGTCACCTCCCTGTCATACATTCTCATGTCAGCACGGTGGACGCGGAGCCTCCAAGCATTCCTATGAGACAGTGCTGAGCAGGTTTTTTTCATGCTGCAAAGTGAGACGGTCATTGGATAAATGCGACAGAATCACTTGCAGGTAGGCTCAGCTTCCGTGGGACCTAATGGAGCGGTAGGCAGGAGAGGGCGCTCGGTGTATGCATGATGATTGGAGAAATTGTCTAAAAGGCTGAACCCCTTTGTGATTGACAGCGCTTTGAAATACACACCGCCATCGTCACATTTTGTGCTTAGTCCCATGCCGATATTTGCGAGTGGAGTCTTCTGACAGAGTGCCGTTCAGGTGTTTAAACCCATCTGAAAATCTTTGAGGTGTGTTTTGCTGTGGTTCTATGGCATGAGTGTAATTGAAAAACAACTTCAATTAAATGTTCCTTTTATAAGTTGCTGCCTCGCTACAATATGACAAATTTTATGATGTAAACTTAAAGTAATGTAAAAAATTAAATGGTCAAATATGTGCGGCTGTGTTAACATTTCATTGACTACAGATGCGTTAAAACACGTTCATCTCGAAGACGAGTTCGTTCAGAATCAGCTGCTTATCGATGTTGTTCTTCTCATACATTCCCGTAGCGCAGTTTTCTCATGCGGTCTATGGCATTTGCCTGTAGAAGCTGAGCGTCCATGCACTTCAATGGGACTGCATGGAACAGTTTTTTTCATTGCCTCGAAACTCGACGGTCATTGGATAAATGCCACGATTTTGTCCCGCCCCCGGACGCTCAGCGTCTCTGGGGGTGAATGGAGCTGTGGGCGGGCCTCGGCCGGGCTGGACGCTGAGCTTCCGCATGATGATTGGAGGATCAGTCGAAAGGCTGAATCCCGTTTTGATTGACAGCTATTTTGAGACATACACCGTCACTTGACAGCTCAGCCCAGTCCCATCGCGGATTTTGCAGGTGAAGTTGAAAGACAAACTGAAACCCATTTGTTGGTATTTGCTTGGCGAAATTACTTGTTCATTTCTTAGACTGTAAATAAAACACACTCATAGTATTTCCTTGTTTCAGTTTAACATAATTTCAACATTTCCTTGTTGGAGTTTAATATCGTTTTGGAGGGCAGAATTTATGTATAAATAAATTGACAAATTTTATGATGTAAGCCGACAATGAGCTTCCCCTCTCTGAAAGACCAGCAGCCGCCACTGATCTATACGTAAACATATTTTTACCAGTTATATAGTTTTTTGCAGGTTACCCGTTGGGTACCTGACCCACTGCAGTACTCTGCTTTTCTGCTTTGAATGTCACACAACTTGTTTATATAGTTATGTATGAACACAACATTGCACAATCTAAAATGAAATTTTGATTGAAAATAACCATCACATTTGTATTCTGTACAAATATTGTCCTCACTAATACAGGACTCAAAGCTTGTAATGAGAACATGTCTTATCTCAAGCAAAGGTGGTGATAGATCAGAGTGAAATGCAGTCGTGAAATCATTCAGTCAGCTGGTATATCATTGTGATTAGAAATTTGCTGCTTATGACCTGGGGTTCATTTCCCCAGAACTTTGTTACTTTGTTAAGGTGGTTTAGATTAATGTTGGAACCACTGTGGTAATGTGGTGTGGTTGATTTTACACTGTATTCTTGGTAGAGTAGATTTCTGAATATAGGAACAAGATGACAGCTCATCCTTCGAGTGGGGCCGTGGCATCCTCATCTTTAAAAGCCAATCTAAATCCCACATTATAATTTCACTTTTCCAGCGGTAATACAGGCTCAAGTCATTAGCATTCATTTTATGACTTGGGTTGAGCTCCCATTGATTGTTTTTTTCCCCTCCATCATCTGGAGAGGGGGCCATGGACTGAGGCCTCGGGGGCCAACTCTGGAGGCAAATGAAAAATGGAATGGTAATTAAGTGTGAGATGGAGGTAGCGCAGGGCTGTCGGCGAGAAAATGAGGAAGTGAAGCATCAGGTTTGGAAGGGGGCTGAAACGGCCCGGCACTGCGGGAACTCTGCAGGCACAGTGGAGTCATTGTTTCACTGGTGACAGATCTCAGGAAGGCCCAGCTAATTTATTTCAGGACCCTTGTTACTCGCTCAGACCCTTGCAGGTGTTGCTCTATTAAAAATGAGAAGCTTTTGACTTTGCTGGGCATACTGCAAGCTTATCCAGTGTGCAGGGAGAAACTTAAGGGAAGTTGACTGCAGTACCTGCCTAATGATGCAGCCGAAAGTTGTACGGATGTTGGAGTGCACTGTCAGATTAAAGCACAGGTAGAAGCAGGTATTCAAATAATGGCAGAGTCTCAAATAACAGTCAGCCAAAACTGTTCACTAGTAGCTACATTTATGTACTGCTACTACCACCACTATTGTTACTATGTTTTACAAAATGTACTGCCACCCATATTCTATCTTTTATTAACATAAAAAGTGCTCTATAAACATATTTTCCAAGTTGCAAAATGTTAATACTGAACCCATCAGTAAAATATTCACCATTTTATTTGTTTTCCCAATAATATTGGTTATTTCCAGTGATGTGCTGCCAGGGTAGGCAAAGTAAGCAGCCTACCCTGTCTCCCTTGTAAATCACATTTTCTAAACCAATAATATTTCATGGAAGAAATTTTATTTGTAACATTACTGTTTATTCTTATGATTTCTTTCATTTGTGTATTAATTCAATAGTGTAGACGTTATGAATAGAAATGCTGTAGTTGCAAATCAAGTGCAGAAATAAATGGGAGAAAGGCGGTGCTTTTAATTCCCATTCACTGTGAATGTAAGCCAAAAAAGCATATTGTACATGTGCAGACATGAATGTCAAGAAGCAGAACTTTTCTGTAGCTGCTTTAATCAGTGTTTTTACTGGTTTAAATCACCTCGTCCATTTGTTTTCAAGAGGAAGAGACCTCTGTAGATAATTTGGCTCCTGGTAAAAACCTCCTGAATATTGAACACTGAGTAGTTTCAGCTGTTTGCAATCTGCAATCCTCACTTCTAGCTGCTACTAAATCCTCCTAAATTTTGCACAATGAGATACATCTACTTTATTCTTTACAATCCTGTTGCCCATAGCATCACTGACGGTGTGTGTTCAACCACCTGTTTTTATGCACATTCTCAATTTGTGTGTACAAATCTGAGTGGAACCCTGTAAATTGAAAAAAATAAAAAATAAATAAATAATATTAATAATAAAAAATAGGGCACATTTTTTATGCCTAGCTAAAGTTGAGAAATTGTAACAATCAAAGCAAATTGTGAAAAGATCAATGGAAACGGATTTGGTGAAATAATTGTGATGTACATAAAACATGTGACTTTAACATCAATTAAAGATTCCGCTGCATTGAAGAGACAAAAATGGCAAAAGACTAAAGCATCAGACCTGTGTGGAGTGATGAGAAAACTGTAACCTGCCTCACATTAATATATGAAAGGAACATAAACCCTATATTTCCATCACCTCTTTATATTGTTTCATTTTGTTTGAAGTTTGTCTGGTAATAAAATTGACCGGAGAATTAACAGCACCTTCTGCTTATCTTGATGAACCACTCTCAATACAGTGTATGATAAACAGTTGTCATGTAAATGTGTGGAAAATGGCATACTATTTTGCAGATTTTCTGAAGCTTAAATTTGGGTTTAAATTTGAGTTCCAATGGATGGAAATCTGGCTTGAGACCGAGGATGCATCTGCAAGTGTCTTTTTTGCCTCCATGTCTGGGTTTTTGGGTTCAACTGGCAATACTAAGCAGAGGGGGGGGTAGCTTAGTCAGTGCAGATGGGAAAGACACAAACTTTGGCAAGCAGCAAGGCTTCTTTTCTGAACTCTCCCTGACATGGCTGGTGGGGATACACTGTGTGGCATTGTGCCTTCAACTCACCAGTAAGAATGCCTCTGAAAGCATGTACTCCGCTAGGTTGGAATCGTGGTCTGTTATTTATTATTGAGATGCAGGAAAAAAGTTGACCACCTAAATTTACTGACATAGACAAGATTTTACTGGACTAGGCTGCAAAGTTTAGATAAATGGTAAAACATTTTCATGGCAGTTGATCCACAGTAAAGCCCCTGAACATATGGGAGAGCTCTCTAGCTCTGACAGTGCACGTACTGGGGGAAAGATCTGTTAATACCCAGTCAAGGCAAGTCAATTTTTATTTATATAGCACAAGTCACAACAAAAGTTATCTCAGGACAGTTTTCAACTAGAGCAGGTCTATACCATACTCATTTAATTTACAGAAACCAAACAATTTAAATTAATTCTCACCAAAAGCAAGCACATTGTGCAGCAGTAGCAAGGAAAAACCTCATTTTAAGAGGTAGAAAACTGAAGTTGAACCAAGATGGTGGGCGGCCATTCGCCTGTAGAATGCCTTTTGTTGTTTCATTGATTGATGGCTTTTTTGCTTGTTAAAGGGTTAGTTCAGGGATTTTTGAAGTGGGCTGTATGAGGTTTTTTATCGATAGTTAGTGTATTACCTTCTTAACCTTAAAGGAGGCCCACACAAATAAAAATAAATATTAGTCTAACTCGATGCTGTATTTTTACCTTGCCATCAGACAGCCCTTTTATTTGGCACTACATTTTCTCAACCACAAAACTTCGGTATTGCTGCACAGCCGCTGCCACGCACTGTATTATTCTGTTGAAGTTACGTTCTACAACATTAATGTTGAAGGCTAGTACAACAGTGGCTGTAGATTGTGTGATTCCACCTTAGTTTGCCTTTACAAACGGCTAACCCAAATATATTGAAAAGGTAAACATAGCCCATGAGGCTTTGGTTGTCTAATAATCAGTCATTACACATTAACATGTACTAAGAGCTAAAAACTTTAAAGACAACTTGTCATTAGGCCCTTCTGGTCTGGGACGTCATTTCCAATTTATCTTCAGAAAATTGAAGAAGGTCTTCATAACACTGGCAGTCAGTAAGGCAGGGAATGGTGGATGGTTGGTGATGGAGAGTCTGCAGACTGTATGTGAAGTGCTGGTGATTCACAAGGCAGCAGTAACGTTAGCTCTCTGGGTATGTGATCATGCATTTACAGTTCACAGTTAGCTTCTGCTTGTTCTGGGCCTTCAGTTTCCACAGAAGTTTACTTTCTCTCTCTTTTTCGGTCCTTTCAGTTGCCTTCTGCAAGAGTTTTTCTCCTGTATACTCTGTTTCATAAAGGTATCCCCTTGTCTCCACAGTGAATGGAGCTTTGTCGCCGCTGTCATAATGCTCTCTAGTATTTGTCTTGTCTTCCATTAAGCGCTGACAGTCTGGAGTAATATAGTGCACGGCAGCGGATTCAGAATACAGTGGCTCACAGTAATGCACAAGTTTTGCGGTTGAGAAAATGTTCAAGTAACTTCTGAGAAGGACACTGAATAAAATCCTTTACTAAAGAAGTAAATAATTATAATAACAAAGTAAGAAATTCTGCTCACCTTCGAGATCTAAAACTCAAAGTTGTTAATTTAAGAACAAAAGCACAAACACAGATGTACACACAATATTGATGGAACTTAAATGGTGTCGTCTGACTCATCCCCTCCTGCAGCTCTCAAACAGGAAGCTGGAATGCCCTTAGACTCGACCAAATAAATGGCTTCGTTATTGATTACAGTCAGCGCAGTTTTACCTGTGAAAATAAGCAGAGAGGCACAGCCACGGTGAATAATTTATCACACTGTTAGCCGGAAAAACACAGAGTGTCACTGCTATTTGATTTGATTAGTTTTGATTAGATTTGGTGGAATTATATCGATGCCTGTAGGGCAAATGGGCTGCCACAGCAGCTAATAGAAAAAGGATAGAGCAGAGGAAACAGGCCATAAATAAGAGAAGGGGAGATGAGGGTTAAAGGATTCTACACATAGTATTCCAACCATCCATTCTATGCAAGAGCAGTAGCACCTGGCATTTAATACCTGTATTTAAAGATTCAAAAGATACTGTAACACAACAGAGGCTTCTTTGAATAACGTTTCAAGGTAAATTCTCAGCTCCAATTTCAGAAAAGGTACTCTCTTACTGTACTGATGGGTCGAACACGAGCCAGTGCAGCACCGGCAACCAATTTTGAAAAATCTGTTGGCTGTGTAAACAAAAGACAACACAAAACAAAGAGCTTGTAACAAAAAACAAATGTTAGAAAACAAAGATAAATGGACCAACACTGAAGTCCAGGCTTTACTGATCGTTTTCACATCATGTCTGCAAGTGTGCCGGTGAATGAAAACAATCCACATTGGCAATTTATGTGTAATCTCTGTCATTGGCGCTACATGGCACCAGTGGCACTAGATGAAAAGTTAAGTAATCACCAAAGTGATTACAATTCATTGTGAGGGTAAGATGAATGTCTGTACCAAATATCGTGACAATACATATCCGAATCCAAATTTAATGTATTAGTGATATTTCCTCACTACATGCTTTGGAGCTGTTACTGGTGCAGGGTTGTCTCCCTCATCCTCCTTCTGTTTCAAAATCCAATCCACTTCATGTCGCTGCAACATTATTCAGCTAAGAGTGGCATAACACATTTAGTCCCTACCTGATGATGTGTTGGTGACATTGAAAGTAAAGTGGCCACTTAAATTATAAATTTTAATTTGACTTTTTTTTTCTAATTTACATTAAGTCTTGAGCACATTTAAATTTTAATGTAACTAGCTTTGTAAATTGCCAAAAAAATTCAGTTTCAATTTAATCTAGCAAATTGGCAGTACCTCTGCGGCCCACTAGATGTCACTCTGGGGCCTACCCAGAATTGGCCCCGAAGCCTGGATCCAGCCATAATTCAATGTAAATAACAATAAAAAATAGCTGTAATATAAGTGGTACCAAATCAAAACTCATATTATAAAATGAAATTTCATAATTGTAAGAAATAGAAAAATGTGCTCCACTTTCTTTTCTTTTTGATTTCCTCAGGAGTAAAGCACAGCCACCTGTTGTTTTCACTGAGGAGCAAAAGAGCTTTGATTGAACAAAGAGGGGTAATGAGGTGATAAAAGCAGTTTCTCTACAGAACAAAATACTTTCTAAACCTGTCTATTCAAACACCTACTGTTGTAACTGAATCTTTATTTTCCTGTTTTTAAAGACCCTAGGAGCTATTTTCATTTTAATTTATCCATACATTTACTCCCTTTTTTCATAGAAAAGAATAAAATGCTATTATCTGTCTTTCCATTAGTCTACTCCTCTCCTTCAGCATCCCTCCATGGAGATCAGCCTCTGCCCTCCCCTCCACTCACTGCAGATTGCTTTCCTTTGTTGAGAGCCCCTCAGGTCCAAGCCAACGTCTGAAGTGAAGATGAATGGAAGGAAAGCAAAGGAAGGGGGAATAAAATATTGACAAAGTGAGAAAAATGAGAGACCTTCTGAGTCATAAAATGTGGCAAGCCTGGACAAGAGAAACGGTGGAGTTTGTATGTGATGAAGGAACCACGCAAGATTCTCCTCTCTATATCTTCCTTCCACTTCCTTATTCTGGCAACTTCCACAGTAAGTCAGGCCTTCAGGGGCCCTAAAGGCCCCAGGTTCACTGCAGTTACTTTGTGGTATCTTTATTACTTGAAGATTTGTTTGTGAATATGCAGCACTGTACAATGTCAACTTAAATGGTGAGGGAAGTAAGGAGGCTGCCTGCCTCTTTTTGTGATCTTCAGGCCCTGTTGGGATGTGGGGCCTTTTTGCCATAATGATGTTATTAGTACTATTAAGTGCATCAGTTGATATTATCCCTAAATGGGACACATCTCTAAAAAATGGATGTACACTCAAAATAATCAATCATATTTAATACAACACTTCAAGAGTCCTCAAAGATGCTTTACAAAGACTAGGATGTATGACAAAAAATTCTTTCATAAAGACAATACAATAACATGAAAGGTTAAAATTAAATCAGCGAAGAAATAAAGACTTGGGGAGGGGCAAGTCTGAAGAGGTGGGTTTTGAGGGCCGTCTTGAATGTTGTCAGTGTGTGGACATTTTTCAAGTGGTTAGGTCGTGAATTCCACAAAGATGGCGCAGCGACTGAGAACACTCTGTCATCCCAGGTTTGGTTCCTGGTCCTGGGTATTTGAAGGAGTTTGGCATCAACAGAGTGTAAACATTGGGTGGGGGTGTGAGAGATAAAAGAAATAAAAAATAAAAAAACAAAAAGATCAGGCTTGGAGATTAACGAAACTACTGGATTACATGGTGAGTTCTGAAATATGTATTTGGGACATGTATAAGCTATTTTGTTGAGATGCTTCTGAGTAATTTAAGTCTTTTTTTGTGGAAAGTAAACAATGGAAGAAGCAAAGTGGTAATGCACTGTTGTGACAGTGTTGCTGTCCTGGTTCAAGCTGACTCAGTACACGGAGCCTCCAGGTCTACCATGATCATATCGCCTTATTTCAGCTATCGGCTGTATTTAATGTTACTACTAATTTAGCCTTTAGCCACCTTTCATAGTAAGGACAATCATAAGCACAGCCATCAAGGGTGAATTTTCACTAGTCGTATAATACTTTAAAAAAACAACAACACTCCAGCAGCCTTACATGCACGGGTAACACAACGTGAAAATTCACATCACGTTCGGTCTTACATGGAATCCACGTAGATTCAGAGAGTCCTCCAAAGAATACGACAGAATCAGTCATTTTAGCAAATACCCAGAAACATGTGTTTAAACTCAGGTGACTAACAGCTGTCCCAGTCCCCAGCCAATAGAGCCCAACTGCCAGACATCTTCTAATGGGGACAGCTTACCTACATGCTGTGACAGCATTGTCTTGAGGTGCCAACAGAGATATTGGAATGTAGCCATCAGTATCCTAAAGTTTAGAGGAACTTTTCCTCCATGAAAACCCCCACATCATGGCCCCACCACTCCTGACTTCTGTACCGGCTGCACCCACATCTTTCAACAGCCCGCTTGTTTGACAGCCCATGATCCTGAAAATCAATGCCCCTTGCTCCAACGGGCAAGTTCTCCAAGAATATCCATGCACTCACCCAAACACACAGGAAGCACTTGGCTAATTATTATACAAAATGACATCATTGGACTTTTCTGCCTCACAAATGTGTTTTTTTTTATTTTCCAATGTACATGTCTGTGACATTCTTAGTTGCATGTGAGGCATTTCAGGACAGGGATCTGTTCACACTAATGTCAGAAAGGGGTCACCTTTAACATGAATGTGAGCAGTCCATCTTCCTCTATCTTTATTGGCAATATTTATTGAAGCACTTGCAGCAGCCATCTGACAAAACATTAACTTCACAGGAACACAAACAAAAAACAGCCACCATAAGATTAGTCTTTATGCTGATGACATCCTGCTTTAATTACAAAACCCTTCTTCATCACTACCGGAAACCATCATTCTAATAAACACCTTCTCTCAAATCTCTGACTACACTATTAACTGGTCTAAATCCACCATTTTGCCTCTCAGCCCAAATAGCTGGGATGTGGCAGCCCAATACCCACTCTCACTCTGCACTGGTAATATCACTTATCTAGGAATCAACATCTCCCCCAGGCTGTCAGTTAGTCCCCCTCAACTTCAACCTACTTCTCAAAACAATCAAGGACAACCTACAGCATTGGATGAATCCACCAATATCCCTTACAGGCACAATTGCTACAATAAAAATGACCATTTTACCTATTATTAATTCCTATTTTCAATGATCCCAATCAAGCCCACCCCCTCCTGGTTCACATCTCTAGATCCTGCTATTCTGAAATTTTACTGAAAAAACAAAACAGAATTAAACTAGCCACATTACAAAAATCAAAAACCCAAGAAGGTCTGGAAGCACTAAATTTTTGTCATTACTTCATCGCCCACCAAATTCAATACATTCACAAATGGACCAATCGTAATCGATTCGACTACTCCTGGATAGTCATAGAACAAACATTTTGTAAAGACATCCATATTTCAAACCTACCTATAAGCGACTGCATCAAACACCATCCATGTTTCAAAAACCCAACAATAGCCACAACTCTAACAGCCTGGTGGGAATTTCACAAAATAACTAATACCACAATCTCACCTAACAAACACACCCCCATCTGGAATAATCCTGACTTCACAATGAACAGAAAACCACTTCACTTCCCAGCATGGATCAGTACAGGTATCACGCACCTCAAACATATCTTCCATAACAACACTCTCAGTCTCATTTCCTCATTTGGTTCAGAAGTAAAAATCAACATTACCTCATCCAACTTAGATCTCCCCCCACTAACATCAGACCTGATAAACATCTCTACCAGAAAAAAAAAATACTGTCCAAAATTTATAAGATAATATCCCCAACCAATCATTCAATATCCATCCCCTCAGAAAATTGGGAACATGACCTACAGATCACCCCCGGTGCTGACTTCTGGACCCAAATATGCAAAAACATCTTTTCCATGTCCACTAATACAAACACACAATTAATTCAATACAGACTTATTCAAAGCGTACACTACACAGGAGAAAGAATGTTATACACACAGATATCTGCTCACACTGCTCACAAAACACCACAGATAGCTATATGTATGCCACATGGAACTGCACACCGATTCTGGCAGGACATCACTGACAACCTCTCTCCTCTTCTGGGCTGCCACATCCCACTCTCCCCCTCTCTCTGCTTACTTGGCGACATATTCACCCCAAACCTCAACAATACACCTTGCAGAATACTCTCCATTGCCCTAACCATCGCCAAGAAAACTATCCTCATGAACTGGAAAACAAGGAACAAAATCTCCATCACACTCTGGAAAAATCTACTAATCGAATACATATCAATGGAAAACTCTCTGCCTCAATTAAAAAACAAGCTGCTGATTTTGACATAACCTGGAGCCCATTCATCAATATCCTCAATCCATAATACTCTCACCCCAATTCCTCCTCCTCACTTACCAGTTCCTTTTGCCTGTACACCACCCACAATACACATGCACTCCATCATTCACACACACCACACACCGACACTGCAAACGTACACTCAACAAATATGCGGAATCCTACCCATTTCTACTCACAGCATTTTAAATAAAAGACTAGTTATCAGGGTGGAAAAACCTCCTCCTAAGGGTCTGGGCATTGTCCACAACTTTTACCAGCCTCCACTTCACTACTGGCCCTTCTTCTCACCTTTACTACGGCTGACACCAGTTTGTCCGTTGCTGTGGCTCTGCTCCCTATCTTGTTAGGTTGCTCGCTCCCATGGTGGGCTCTGGTGCCAGCCTGCTACCTATGCAGATATGCAAAAGTTCTGGGGTCTTTGAGTTTATCTTGATTGAAGTTCCAGTGGTAAGTGAGCGTTGGAGCAGTCTGAGAGTTGTTGACTGTACCGTGAGTGCAGGGGGGTGAAGACTGGCGTAGCTAGCCGAACCAGGAGAGCTGAGGTGAGCAAGGTTGGTGTAACACCATGCAGCTACATGCACACCTAATATCGATGCACTTGTGAGGGCTAAGAGGTGTTCGGTTTCAGGAGTTAAACAGTGAGTAGCCTACTTTATGTAAAACGCTGCTTCAGAGGCTTTTCCACCCTGTACAGAATACAGTTTTTGGGAAAAAAAAAACAACAAGTAATACTTGTGTTCAAATTTAAAGATACTAAGCATTGTGCAAAGTATTGTAAACCAGCATCTTCAGTACAAAAGAATCTGTATCAAACTTCTATCTTACAACAATATTGGGGGAACACTAATGTTAAGGTACTGCCAAAACTTAAGATTTGTAAATGGTTTGTACAGCAGGAGATAACCTGCTTTCTCAAAACCTTCCACTTTGGTGTGATGTGGTTGTGACAGCATCAATGCACAGGAGCAGAAATGTTAATAATAATGTTAATGTTAAAAAATGCACATGTAATGACAGTGAGTAGCAGACTGACTGAATGTGGAAAAACTGAGACATGGTTGAAATTGCACTTAAAATTAGAGCGTACTAGTACATCTTTACACTAAAAGAAGGGTAAACAATTTGGAGGTGTTATTATGTATAAGTCATTGAACGATGGTTTTATTGGCCCTGCCCATTTGAGATTAAATTGGGCTATATAGCCCCGTTTCCACCGAGCAATGCAATACGGTTCATTTCAGTTCCGTAGGTTGTGGAATGCACCAATGGAACCGCTCCTCACCGTCCCCATTTTTGGTCACCCCTCTGTTGGGATATCTAGCACACAGATCTGGTACTAAAAGTGGAGCTGTGAACACTGCAGTCTGTCGATTGGTCAATAGAGGATGGTTACTCTTGCTCAGGGCTGAATTGTGGCTGGTTTTGTAACCACTGTTCATACCGTGGCAAGTTTTACATACATTAATCAACTATAACTATAAAATGAAAGGATGTTTTGCTGTTGTCTGAGAAAAAACTAAGTTAATTCACTGGACTGACTGCCGGCAATTTTTAAGGTGGAAAGTTTACTTGTGACGTTACTCAGTGTATGAGTTGATGACGTGAATCCATCAACACACCTTAAATTTCAATATGACAAGTTTGACCACTCCATAAGTTTTTATTGTCTCTCTTGAATGATATACACTTTTAGTAAAAAGTCGATCTTCAAGCATTAAGTATATATCAGTTTCGACCGTATTATGTGAACTGCATATATTCTAATCCTCATTTGGAGAATAAAAAAGAAAAAAAAAAAAGGTTTGCGGAGCTGTGTTCCTGTAGCCTATGGCATCATTACACCCCTGAGCTTGCCTGAGAGGGACTCAGTGCACAAGCACACTATTTTTAAATATCCCATTGAAAGAGGCTCTCACTGCAGTCTGTTCTATTTTGATGTGAAAATGTCTGTGTGCCACCTTGTTCTTGGGACAATAAATGAGGTGCAGACTTCCCTCTTTGTCATTGGTGAAGGGGAAATACAGCAAGTGCTGGACAGAGCAGTGACTGACAACAACCCCTCCCACATTCAAGAGCACTGTTTGCAGTGGAAACACTAAATGGACCAAGGGTCTGGGTATGTGTCTAATGGGTTACATTTGGATCCAAAGGTAACATACCAAAAGTGTTTAGTGTAAACAGGGCCCAAGTGGCCCATGAACCAAAATGAGTTTGACACCGGTGTCATAGATTATGATGTCACTATCCTTAGAAGCAGCTGTGGTGTGCGTGTCATAGAGTCTGTGGGGACAGATACATTTGATATGGTGGAAACTTTTCTGTTCCATGAGACAGACGAGTAGTAAGTGACAAAAAGGTGTCCTATGTGGATTGCCCTTTAGTTATGTTAACCATAGGTATCATATTCCAACAAATGTACAGTGGATCCTGGATTAATACTCAAATAGGTTAGCTTGTTGTTTGAAAGAAAGATTTTCCAGTGACATTGTTGAAAATCATAATGCAACACTGGTATGTTCTAATAGAAATAATGTATCTTAATGAGACTTTTACTTGTAATTTATGATGGTTTTACACACATTTATAAAAAGTACAATCCCAGGCTAGTTAATCAAGCTTCTGAACAAAGAACAACGCAGAGGGAGTCAACAAAAAGACATTGTTAAACTGATCATGAAGCCAGTATTAAATGCATTTCCATAGAGTGCGGCTGTGTGATGATTTAATCCCCCTCCACGTCCAGTGGTTGTGATTTGCAGTGCTCCATACTGTCAATGTGTGTCGACGGTGTGTGTCAGAAAGTCCTGAGATTTAATAAACAACTCATTGGGTTTCATTCCCCCGTCTGGGATCATGCTGATGAGAACTCTCCAGGACTACATTAAACCTCCCCCATCAATTTCATCTCCCCCAGCCTATTCACATGAGGGGAGTGATGAGAGATGATCACAGCATCAGCTCTGCAGTCACGGACAACTCCACACCGCCTTCAGAGCTGAGGGATTACTGTGGCTGCTTTACAAATTACTGAGTAGCCAATGCTTCACTGTGCTCCAACAAGAACACAATAGTGAAAAAAACAGTCCACAACAAGTAGAAACATACTGTTTATGGCAGAGTAAACACATTGTGAGGGCTCAGTGGAAAACCAGGTTTGAACCCAGATGCATGACTCAGTTTTAGGTAATAGCCCACATGTACTTGTGGTCAAAAACAGGCAAAAGTCCAAACCAGGCAAGCAAATTGAAACAGGCTGTCATGACCTGGCTCAAAGCCATGACAAAAAGAGGAGACGTACGGTTTTTAAAGTAAAAACGAAATGATTTTATTACAAACAATATAAAATTAGGAAATTAGCAACATAATCAAATACTAACTGAACTAACAAATAAACTAACTAAACCAAAACATAATGCGCGAGGAATCGCGGGCGCAGTGGTGCAGCCGCACCAGGTAGGTCACAGAGCAGAGCAGAGCAAATGTGAGGAGTAGTGCCAGCTCTTATACACCTGTGGACTGGCCAGGTCCACCCAGGTGTGGCAAGCCCCACCTATGACCTGCAGGGAAAGACAAGACAACACAAGAGAGGGAACACAGAACACAACAGCAGGCCCTAGAGGCAGGAGGCCGTCACACAGGCAAACTTATCCAAAAAGTCCGAAGCTCAGAAAGGCAAAGTCATACTTACAGTACTTTACAAATCTATTCTGTAATATTATGCTATATGTTTTTCTTTATTATTGTTATTATTATTATTATTTATTAATTTATTAGTATTTCTTATACAACAGTTAGTTTGGAGCAAGCAATAAGATTGGACAAGAAGCAATTCATGAGTGCTGATATATAGTATACCAGTACTGGGACTCTCTGCAACTCTGCATGTATCACTCCACTTCATACGTGTTCTGAGACATTAATTATCTTAATTGTTAATTAGCCGACATTAAGGGTCATTGCAACAAACTTTGCACCTTAAAATGAAACATATTACCACAAATAACATTTGAGTTAAATAATGACTTGTCAGAAAAGGATGAAGGTACAGAAAGAAGCCTGAATACTGCACTGCAAATCTACAGGTATGCCCATTTGACATCAGAAGATGATGCAACATGCTGAGTAAGTTGTTAACTCATCAGCATCACACGTATTCCACCAAAGTGACTGTGGACAGACTTACAATACCATGCAAAAGTTTGGGCACCCCTGGTCAAAATGTATTTTACTGTGAATAGTTTGGTAAGTAGAAGATAAACTGATCTTTAAAAGGCATGAAGTTAAAGATGAAACAGATTGGAGTGTTATTTTTGTTTTGTACAATTTTAGAGTGAAAAAAAGGAAAGGAGGACCATGCAAAGTTTGGGCACCCCAAGACATTGAGTTCTTAGACAACTTTTACCAGGGTCTCAGACCTTAATTAGCTTGCTAGAACTATGACTTGCTCATTAGGAAAGACCATTCAAAGCTTTATAAATACAGTGACTACAGTGAATCTTGTCCCAACAATCAGCAGCCATGGGCTCCTCTAAACAGCTGCCTCACACTCTGAAAACTTAAATAACTGATGCCCACAAAGCAGGAGAAGACTATAAGAAGATAGCAAGTGTTCTCAGGTAGCTGTTTTCTCAGTTCATAATGTAATTGAGAAATGACAGTTAACAGGAACTGTGGAAGTCAAGTTGAGGTCTGGAAGACCAAGAAGACTTTCCAAGATAGCTGCTCGTAGGATTGCTAGAAAGGCAAATCAAAACCCCTGTTTGACTGCAAAAGACCTGCAGGAAAATTTAGCATACACTGAAGTGGTGGTGCACAAAATTCAGGGACAGAAGTTTGCAAAGGAACATTTAAACAAGCCTAATGCTTTTTGGAAACAAGTCCTGTGGACTGATCAAGTTAAAATAGAAGTTTTTGGATGCACAAGGGTATGTTTAGAGAAAAAAAGGTTGCAGAATGTCATGAAAAGAACACCTGTCCAACTGTTAAACATGGGGGTGGATCAATCATGCTTTGGGCATGTGTTGCAGGCAATGGAACATTTCACAGGTAGAGGGACATATAGATATAGTTAAATTCCAGCAAATTCCGGACGTCACACCATCTGTAAAATGGCTGAAGATGAAGAGAGGATGGAATGATCCCAAACACACCTAGATATCCACAACTGGGTACCTCAAGAGGCACAAGCTGAAGGTTTTGCCATGGCCCTCACAGTGCCCCAACCTACACAGCATTGAAAATCTATAGATAGACCTCAAAACAGCAGTGCATGCAAGACGGCCCAAGAATCTCACACAGCTAGAAGACTTTTGCAGGGAGAATGGGTGAAAATCCCCTAAACAAGAACTGAAAGTCTCTGAAAGCTGGCTGCAAAAAGGGTTTAGAACCTCTGATACTTGCAAAAGGGGGCGCTACTAAGTACTGATCATGTAGGGTGCCCAAACTTTTGCTTCAGGCCCTTTAACTTTTTTTTTGTTATTTTGAAACTGTAAAGGACAACAATAAAATGTCATCTTGTTTAAAATATTGAAGACATGTGTCATCTGTATCTCGGGACACCTTTTACTTGGTTAGCTATTCACAGTAAACCAAATTTTGACCAGGGTTGCCCAAACTTTTGCATGTAACTGTATTTCACTGGTTGCAAAATAAATGTAAACACACAGATGTAGCCAACATGATAGTAGCTGGCCTGCGGTAAGGTGTAGATCTAGTTTACACAGAGTAGCAAGCGAATGTGCAGAAATGTTTATGTGTTGCTTGGCAACAATCCAGTCCTGGTTCAGTTGCCAATGTATTTGTGTTGGTGGAGCCAAATAAATCATTAAATATCAAACCATCATATCCTTTTGCTGCTTCTTATTGTTGATAAATGGCACTTTCAGAACTGTTGTATTAAAGCAATATAACACTTGAGGTCGTGCTATTGTACAAAATATCAGCACAGCTGTGATTATCTTCGACACTCGGCCACGTATGACTGAATCACAACCATGCTGATATACAGTACAGCAGCACGACCTCTTGTGGGATATTATCTAAATAAAGCTAATGGGGAAAGGTTTTCTGAAAGTAGTTATTTTAACTGAAACTATGCTCTTCCCCGAAAAGTCGTTTTGGTGCCTAAACCTAATCAAACCTTACATTATATCATAAAATAGCACCCCACAGCACCCAAAATGGTCCATTGTTTGATGGTAGATGAGAGGGAAACACTGCAGCAGGTGTCAAGTTGGCCCGGGATAAAAACATTCCAGTCATGGAAGTTGATAAGCACAGCAGCATGGTGCTTAATGTTAGCTCCATTTGCATGGCTAGCTAGCGCTGCCTCTCCCATGTTTCAAAATGTTTAAGTACACTGTCCACATTTTGCACATCCCAGGTCCTTGTCTCTGTCTTACCATGCCTTGTACTTGTCCAAGTGAAGCCAGACATCACTAAATCAGCATTTTTCTGGCATATTTACGCAAATTTACATCTCAATGCAGCAAAGATGCAACTCGGGTCAGAATTTGCAGTTAGCCACACAGAGAACAACATATTTTAATGTGACTTGACTGATCTGCCCCACCATTAACAATGTATGTTCATTACATATACTCTATAATATACTGTATATACTTAAACAGGTAGTCTTTGTGAGGCAAATTTCCATAACTTTTCCAACATTTTCTGGGTTTATTTATTTTTTCCAAAACTTCTGCTTGCCTGGAGATTGCTACTTTTAAACTCCATGACTTTTCCAGGTTTTTCATGACCGTTTGAAAACTGAGCAATAGATGACATAGTCCTGTTGATAGTGGCATCAGATCAGAAAATACTTCTGTGTCTTGAGGACATGGATAAATCACATGTTGTTTAATTTTGGAGTGCTTGTTGAGCGCTGAAGGACAAATCATGGGATTAACAAAGTCAGTAGGATTGATCCATTGGAGACAGGGAATGTCTGTACAAAACTGCACAGTATTCCACCTAGTACTTAAGATACTCCAGTCAAAACCAGAGTTGACAATTGACTGATCAGCAAAAGGTTTGATACCAGGGAAAAAACAAGAAACAAAAACAAACAACAAGTACATTTATTTTAGCGAAGGAAATAACCAAACGACAACCAAACAATAAGCAACACTTAATGACTGGGGGAAGAGGATATCTGCAGTCGGCAGCCACAATACAGCACCCAGGCACCAACTACAGTTCTTGAATTACTTATCAAAATCAGAAAGTAAATTATTAAAATCAAAACTTTGAGTCACCAAGCTCTAATTGTGTTGGTAGTGATGGTAAGTAGCCATTTATTATATATTTATTTTTTTCTGTTTTCACTGTGAAAAGTTGTGGATGGTACCTAGAACTCTGGTACTAAAAAGGTGGAACTAAAAAACACTGCAGTCCGTTGATGCTGCCTGATAATGCCCTGTGCTCCTAAATATATCCCTGCCATGTTAGCAGCACTATCATAGGCCTGCCCTCTCAACCCAGAGTGAAACTAATTCAGAAGGAAGAATACATCCATAATTACCTTTGTAGTGTTCTCTCCTGTGGTCACAGACACCTCATACATGCCAACAAATTCTTCAGAAACTACCAGATCATGGTCAACATATCTTAGAAACACTGCTTCCAGCTCCTTTCCTGACACATCTTGTGTGTGATCCAATCACAGAAAACTGCAGTTATGAAAGTGACCTGATATTGTCTGCAATCTTACCAACTCCCAAGCTGCTTAATAAATTCAGGATCTTGTTTTGAACTTTGGGACATGTATAGTCAATTCGGGAACTCAACCATTTGCTTAGGCGGGGGTCATCCGCAAACTTATGCCTTAGTAGGTGGGCAAAGTTTTCTATATTGTCATCATGTCCTCTTGGGGCTAAACCCTGCCTTGACTAGAACTACACAGCACTAATTATTTTCAACAGACAGGTTCTTGCCTCCTCTTGCTGTGATACCTGTACATTAGACAGCTGCACATCCACTGATCTTGTCTCATTTATTTGTGTTGTTATGGCTATAGCAAAAATACTGTGACGATACAGCTATTGTGGCTTGTACCAGGAGCAATCAGGAATGGGAGTACAGGGACCTCATGGATGCCTTCAGGGACTGGTGCAGTAAGTGCTGTCTTCACCTGAAAACAGCCAAAACCAAGGAGGTGGTGGTGGATTTCAGAAGAAAGAGATCACCCCATCAACCAGTCTTCATACAGGGGGAGGACATTGAGGTGGTGCACACCTACAAATATCTGGCGGTCCTCTTAGATGAGAAGCTGGACTGGTCTTCTCACACTGACGCCCTCTACAGGATGGGGCAGAGCAACCTGCTCTTCTTGCAGACACTGAGGTCCTTTGATGTGTGTGTGGAGATGTTGACCATGTTTTGTCACATAGTGGTGGCCAGTGCACCTCTCTGCGCTGCAGTGTGTTGGGGAAGCAGCTTGATAGACAAAAAAAAACAAGCCTTTGGACAAGCTGGTTAAAAAAAAGCTGGCTCAGTGCTCGGCAGGAGACTGGACCCACTAAGAACTGTGGTGGAGAGGGGCACATTGAACAAACTGAAAGCTGTAATGGACAATAACAGACACCCTCTCCACAGCCTCCTGGAGTGACAGAGGAGCAGCAGCAGCAGTCGGCTCATCTCACTGCATTGCAGAACAGAGCGTTTCAGAAGATCCTTCATCCCCACGACAACAAGACTGTTTAACACCTCCTGAATCCAGTCACATACACACTATCAAATTTTCATAAGTGGACTGACCTGTGTAATGGACAATTTTATTTCAATTAATCTCTATTTGTGCACTTATTTTAATATATTTTATTTATTTATTTGTCTTTTATGAGCTGCTGGACATCTGAATCTCCTTTTGGGATAAATAAAGTTCTTTCTATTCTATTTTGTGACATTTTGATTTAGAATGTAGTGCAAACCTTTTAAGGTCCTTCTTCCAGTTTTTTAAACCAGTGGAAATAAATGTGGCTTCAGTGTTTTTTTGTGAACTGTGTTCTCTTTTCAAATGCTTTGCAACAGCAGAAGCATAACGCTCATTCAACACCTGGAATATAATGTAGCCATAGGAAGTCCTGAGACCGTTGTCTCTGAAACCTGAAATTTCACCAAATTTAGGACACATGCTCTTAGGCCAAGTATTAACCAAAATTTGAAGTGCTATGTTGATGGGCGAAAGTGGGTGTGGCTTTTTAAATTTGACACACAAGTCCAGCTTAATGCTTTACATAAATGTCTCTTGGACCATCGGGCCATTCAATTTCCCTTATTCTGAATTGTTTTAAAAACTGTCAAATGAATAGAACTTATTGACTTTTGTGTTTATCAGTGTGAAACATGGCATACAGCATCTTTAGATAAATATACAACCTTTTATCATAAGTGAGCAATATTGGTCAAAAACATGGCTGTCATTAATAAAAAAAAAAAAAAAAAACCTTTCCAAAGGCAGGGCTTAGCAGGAAATAGGCCATACCTCAAGTTTCTTTTGAGCAATTCTGAGTCAACTCAGTGGACACATCAAGTATGAACACCTGAATGTACAGATGAACTTTTGTTCAATTCTGTGAAGGGGGCCAAAGGAGATGACATTTAGTGTGCTATTATTGAAATGCTGCATACATTGTAATGGTGGGACAAGTGTGTGATTAGTCTAACACCTCCTTCAGACAGAAATAAACAAGCTAAAGTGACTTTGATCAGCCTTGTGAAGTTGAAAACCTGCTTGCTGCAGCCAAAAGAAGCTGCTTCCTGCTGTTGGCCGAAAGGGCTTGAACCCTTGGAATGCTGCTTGCTGTTGTATTACAGTATGCCTTTTAACTGAGCTAAATTGGCATAATTTAATGTCAGCTAACTGTTATCAAAAATCAAACAACTCAACTCACATAGTTTGATATAAAGAACGAGTGTGGAGTTTTCTGTCTCTTACTGGCTTGTTTGATATACATTTTTGTTCAAACTTACAGTACGCATATCGTCCCCGCTCAGCGCTTCTAGAGGCAACAGAAGGCACATGCTTCCCTGCACAGCTTCAGATCTACACACGAATGGCTTTAAGATTTTCGTATTTGTAGAATTGGTTTTATGTACTTGAAGGATTTTTTTGTAGTTGAAAGATTTTAGTCTGAAGCATAATGTATTTGTTTGATAGGTATGTTTCTTATTTGCAAAATGAAATGCATTAGTTTGTGAATGATGTTTTGTATTTGCTAACCACACTGAGTTTGTTTGTGGATCGTTGAGCGTGAGTAAAACATGTTATGTGTGTTTGTGAGGTTTTGGCATGATTTTAGCTCCATAGACTTACAGCTAAAACCCCTCACTAACGGCTAATGCCAGGTGTCCACTGGATCCGTCGCGTGCGGTTCGGCTGTGGTGCGGACTCGCTCCGTCCTGTGCCGGGCGTCAATGTCCACTGGAAGTGTATCTATAGCGGCGCGCACGCGAGCGGCTGGAATTGGCGGATCGCGTGATCATAATGTCACGCAATAATTTGCAGAAACCCTGGAGGTACAAAGACATCAACAAACAAAAAAAAGATTTCTCTACCTGCCGGGGGCTACAAACTTTGATGTCATGTCATTGTAGCATGCGAAATACGCTCCAGAGTTTTCATGAGTGTTTTTATTTTGAAAATTGACTGGATACTCTCGTCTTTTCTGCGCCTGACTTCCTGTTTGACTCATTTGGTCTGTGGAAATGGACGCATCGTCACGCGGCGTCCGTCAAAAAATAGACCCGGCGTGTATTTTTAGTGGAGCAGAGCGCCAAGCCGCTTCTAGGGTGCGGCTAGGACGTGCCGCGCCGCTTCTGATGGAGCAGCTTACATTGACTTGAATGGCCGCGATTAGCTCCGGCACCCACGCCACAGCTGACTCACGCACGCGACGGATCCAGTGGACATCACTGTTCTACATGCTGCCGAGAACGCAGCACTCGGCGCCATCTAATTAACGTTACATGGAGGAAAAAAACACATCCCTGCTTACTGTAAATTTCAGCCACTTGCAAACATCAGCTTCAAATTACATTTGAAGCAAGTATTTTAAAACAACTTGCTAACATTAGTTTCAAGAAGTCTCTTCAAGCCACTTGCTATGAATGAATGAATTATTTTACTTATTACTGGTTTGCTCTGGCTGGAAGTATCCAGAATGCACCACACTGGGCGCAGTTGGAGCAGAGTAAATACAATGAGCAAATTGTTTGTTGTGTGGGTCTGCATAAGAAGATTTGTTGAGCCATTACATACAGCTTAAGGACAAAAATCAAAATGACTTGTGTTTTGAACAAATGTAGACAAATTCATAACTTGATATATTCATGTCAAGAGACAAACTTTGTTTTTTATTGTTATTATCACAGGCTTAATTATGTTACAATTACATATTCTCATATTTACTTTTTTCACTGTAGAGTAGTGAAATACTTTTCCATTGCAAGATCATAATGGGATGGTAATGATTGTTTGAGGTATTAGTCAAACCAACAGGTGTAAACAGGGAAACCAAGTTACGGCTTGTGATTGCAAAACAAATGAAATTATAAATGATATGGTCTTTTTTTCTTTGGCAAAAAACCATGGTATACATTGCCCTTGGAGGTGTCCACGATCAGGAATTAATGGAATCCGTGGAGGCAACCCTCTGAGGGGCTGGCCTCCTCTTTGTTCGTTAATTTCTGATAATAGACATCTCGCCAGCATTATCCCTTACTTAAATGCTCAATGACAATATATTATCACTGGAATCCTTCTGGCTGAGCACATTTGTGAAGGAATAAAGAGCCCCTTTTAGACAGTTGTACAGTTTTTCTACAGTCTGTCAAATTATATCAAGGTTTATTCTAAAACAGAGTGGTAATATGAACTGCGTCAATGGTGACAGCCCATCTACATTTTTGTAACCCACATGAATGCATGAACAATTAATAATTGCACAGTGTCCCAATTTCTCATGACTCCTTTTTGTAGTCCATATCACTGAATGTTAGAGTATAACTTTCCTAATGGTAACAAGCACACATATGTTAGTGTTTTATTACATCTCCAAGGCTGGATGACCGCAGCATGACTTCATCTTCACTGATTGGTATGTTGAGAGACACATCACGTTTAGTTGCTGGCTAATGTCAGCGCTGTCTGTAAAGCTGAGCAGTGCCAATGGAAGAAGAGAAGAGCAGCTGTAATTTAAGCAGGACTAAGTGTCTACATTGGAAGGTTTACCAGTCCCAGGAGGCTGCAGTGCTCGTTAAACCCCAGGGAGCATACAACACACTGATGACTTTGCCCCTCTCAGAGCCTTCACTGTGGGGCAGAAGCTGTAATAACTGTACCTACAGTGATGGTAAAAGAAAAGTCATGAGATCATTCAAAATTAAAATCCATACTGTGGGAAGCATTCAGCAAAGCTGATTGCAATTTAACTATTTGATTGAGACATTTTGTGTGCAAAAGGTGAGGGTGGCGCTAGGTGTCCATTAGATTTTGATATTGTATCTGTACCAATAAACTTTTACACAGGTGAAAAGGTTGCTTGTCAGGAAAACGCATGGTAAACACAAGTAATGTTGGAACACACATATCAATGCTTTTGGTTGTCACATATGAAATGTTTTCTTGTAATATTTGCAATATCTCATATGACCTCTGCTTGCTTCACACATTACATAAGAGAGTCTGCCTGTTGTTCCTAGAGCTCCCAGAACCACAACATGTTGCAGAGTCACCAAAAGGACATGACCAACAAGAAGGCTAGACTGAATATCTGCAGCAGTCTGGGAATTGATGTGTGAAAAGTATCAACATGCTTTGGCACTCACATCTTGAGCACAACTGTGGATAAGAGGCTATTGAGTTTGGGGGTGTACTGTGGCCATGACTGAACTAGATTTTTATTGTGGTTGAAATCTTTTCACAGCTGCTGCCCGAGGACAGCCTATATGACTGTAATGATGTAAATTTGAAATGAAGCATGAAAGTGTAAAATATTGCCGAGCTCCCGGCAGTGAACCATTTTACAGGCTGGAGGCATGGTAGGGTACCCTGCTGGGGCAGAGAAAGAGGCTGATTCAGGGGGCAGAGCTGGGTCACATCACCTGCTACAAGTAGATTTCTATTCTGACTCACCTAATGCATGCCTGGATCAGAGAAAAAAATCCCATCTACTACTACTGTAGTTTGAGACTACAATCTCATTCCCCCCTTAAATCTGCATTCTGTTCTTTAAAGCAACAGGATATTCTTTGTATATGACCATCAAACAACACAGCTACATTCCCTGCAAAATTATCTTAGATCATTCTTATAGTATACTGAACAAAAATTTAAACAAAACACTTTTGTTTTTGTCCTAATTTTTCACGTTTAAGATGCAAGACTTTTTTATGCACTCAATAGATATTTTTCTCCCAAATTTTGTTTACAGTATTGTTCAAATCTTTTTAAGGGAGCACTTCTTCTTTTTATAAGATAATTCATCCACCTGACAGGTGTGACATATCAAGGTGCTGCCTAAACAGCATCATTACCACACAGGTGTGCCTCAGGATGGTCACAATAAAAGGACATTCTAAAACGTGCAGTTTGATCACATAAGTCAATGCTACAGATTTCACAAGTTTTGTAGGAGTGTGCCATTGGCATTCTGACTGCAGACATGTCAACCAGAGCTTTAGCCCATGACCTAAAAATTCATTTCATGACCATAAGACATCTCAAATGTCGTTAACCTGGAATTTGACAGTACATCCATCCAGCCTCACAACCACAGACCACGTATAACCACACCAGCTCAGGACCTCCACATCCAGCTCAGCCACCCGAACAGCTGATGCAACAACACATTTGCATAACCAAAGAATTTCCGCCCAGATCATCAGAAACTGCCTTTGCATGTTCATCATCCTCACCAGGGTCTTTACCTAACAACTTTTTTTTTTGCCATTTTTTTTCTCTGCCAAAAAGCCCTACAGGCAAACTTCTCCCCCAGCAATGCAACAAACTCTGTCTGTTTACGTAAATGCCATTTATGACTACCAGTGTTGAGGATAACAAATGTACAAAAATAGCACGTTATAGTAATTTATTACATTATAGCAGTAGAAAAGTAACACAATGCATTACCAGCAGAATTTCATATAATATTTTTCTATTTACATTTGTCACGTAATAATAATAAATAAATAAACTGTAATAATAATAAATAAACTGTATATTGGTGGCATTTTTCATTTATCTACACTGATCCACACCGCTCAACTTCCACCTCTGTGCCACCAGAAAAGAAACATCCCCCAAAGATTGCTGTGTGTTGTCATGTCATTACAGACTACGTCATAGAAAGGTGCAGATGATCAGCACACCTGGGTCATGCCGTACTGTGTGTTGTTATGTTCAGTGTGTTTCAATCAATTAAAACAACATGCAATATATCCTGTTCCGCTTTTGTGTCCGAGGGCTGCCTGAAAGCAGCGGGGATAAGGAGCTAGACTCCAGTTTGTGTTTTCCTCATCCTAGTGATTGGCACATCTGGGTGATGTTAGTATAGATCGATATGTTTCCATTCACATCCTCTACAAATGCAGAGCAACACTGGCACACAGTCCTGTTCTTATACAAAACTCTCTCTGGTGCTGTTGTAGCTGGCCGGCACCGGGAACCAGCAGGTGGGAGTTCCAGTGTGTCAATTTGCGCTCGCCATAGTGACTGACTCACACACCAATCTGTTTGTTTTGCTAAACTCAACATTTGTTTATTGAATTTCATATCATAGGCACAGAAATATTTATCTATATCTCATAAGAATTAGCTTAGACTTTGATTCTCTGCCTGCCCATCATTCATTCATTAATTTTTTCATTTCAATACAAAGTGGTTACCACTGTATGTTAATGCATGAATGGGTCAGACCTGTGCAGCACTGGTCTTGAAATGAACTCTAATAAACTGGAGCTTCTGTGCTTTGATTACCCGCTGTGAAGCAACGTGACCCTCATCCATATAAAATGAACATTAGTTCTTCTGAGCTCATTTTGGTCAAAGTAATGCAAAAGTAGTGTAATAAGTAACTTAGAACTCTACACAGAGAGTAATATTGTAAAGTAACTTATTACTTTTAAATGAAGGCTACTAATGATATGTAATATTTTGAGAGCAACTTGCCCAACACTGAGGATTACTGCTGACACGACATATTTATCTGTGTTGTCTACTTGTTAAGTGTAGGACTACAGATGGAAATTAGCATTTTGCTAAATCTGGTGCAACCATGTTTTCATTTCTTGTAAATGATTTATGTCACACACACTGTTCTTTTATAAATCAAATAAACTAAACTAAATCAGCATCTTGAAAGGTTGTCCCATTTCACTGGGGAAGATTTGTGTTATGTTAACACGTTAACAGTCTGATGTCATATAAAATATTATATCCATCACAGCAATCTTACTATGTAACAAACACTTTTAATTTAGGTACAATTAACAATTGCCTGAAAATAACTGTCTGTCATTTTTTTAGAGTAACTCTACTCTTATAATGATGCAAATATCAGTGGGCTACATCCTTTGTTAAAGTGGTTCTTCATTGTTTGATACCGTTTTAAAAAATGGTTCATTTCATTTTACATCATGTTTTCCTATCTTCAGTCTAACAATTGCAAAACTACAAAGGTTTTTATAACCTTTGCTGGCAGACATGTTTCTTCTCTGTGAACTCTTTTAGAAAGACTTTTGAAACTGGGTAGTTCTGTTCTTTTTTTTTTCACCTTTCTCTCCCAACCACAGAGATTTTTTCTATCAGCAGCCTCCTCATTATGTCATCAAAAATGAAAAGTCGAAGAAAACTGCACAAAAAACCCTCCCAGCTGTTACTACATTGCTTTACATTTCCACTTCTTTGTGGGAAGTCTGTTGTGTACTGCTAGTGTACATCCACCTGTACTCTTTTCTCTCTCTCCCACCTCGCCCACAGCAGGTTCACTAAACAAAAAGAAGATCAGCAGGGAGAATAGAACAGGTCATTATAGGGCTGCTATTGACTGGGCTAGATGTTTACCTTGGCTTGATTTACCCTCTCTGATTGTCTCCCACCATTCTGCACAATACTGCCTGTGGAACTGTGGTCAGGAACAACAGCATTATCCAGAATGAGCTCTGCAGCTACTCTGGATAATCAAATCACATGTAGATTAACACAAGCCATATGTGCTTTTTGAAACAGAAGGGTTTTTTTTTTAATTAAACCAATCAATCTAATCTTACAGCATTACCTGTTTTTTTTTTAAGGGAGGGTTTTCATGTCCACTAGACCAAAACAGCTCACAGCATCCACCCGAAAAGGTTAAAGGTCACTCAGCTGGGGCCAACAGACAGCCAGAGAAATTCACATCTGAAACTAGACACCATCTAGTAATTTAAACACTAAAATCCCTTTTTAGAGTCAGTCAATTAAAGGCATATTTACATTGTTATACTGTCAATTCATCCTGATCATTCAGTGCTATATTCCAAGTCATCACATATGACCACTTTGTCAGTGGACTTTCACATCCACATATTACGCCCTAGGTATCCTTCTGCATCTGCTGTTGACGTTTCAGCATGCTGCAGCTACGTATAACTGAAGTACATGGTTAGGTTGGCTGCTGTAGATCACTGTTGGCATGACTCTGTTTAAATAGTTCTAAAATAAGAACCATGATAGCTGGAGCAGCATTCATTCTTTTCGCAGAGGAAAGCTAAGTCTTCCCCGTCATCAAGTCTTGACCCTACAATACTCTATCTTACATGCTGTGCAAACGAGGTATTTCACTGTAATTTCACCAATATTTCCCCATAATGGCTGCAGGAGTTCATTGTTTGCGTAATCCTGTATATATTGATCTAAATTAAAAACCATAATAGCTAGGACATTAATTCTTTTTGCAGCAGAAAGCTAAGGCTTCTGTCTTCCATGTAATCACACACTCAGCTCCTAATGATATCACTGTGCTATGTTACATGTGGTGGAAAAATCCTGTGGTGGCACCAGAAGAATGGATGATGAATCCATCACAGCACCTTTGAACTCCACTCATAAAAATGAGCATTTCTCAAAAATTAAATAATGTAAGTAGTTCAGTTAACTTATGGACTGTCACTTTGTTGATGTTTTTTTTGCATGTATAAAACGTTTGTATGAAAATGTGTGGTGTTTTTATTTTGTATTTAAAAAACATCTAATTTTAGGGGTTTTTTTTTGTGAATACACAACTGAAATACTTTTATCAATTATTATGGTTTATTGACTTAAATTACCTTTTAGCTTGGGCTGTGCAGATTTTAGGGATATGAAAAATTTGAACATACTTCAAGAAATGACAACACAATAGGCAAAAAGACCAATGTAGGCCCTGGCATACCATTTACATATTGCTTTCTGTCCACTTCTTAAGACAATAGCATGGGTCTACAAACAGGCACCAAACTAATGATCGTTCTTTGGGTGCAGATGTGCTCCAACATCATCTGCTGGCCAAGAGACAACTGCTGGATAGCATTAGCAACTCCATCTGTAACCCTCATTTTATATTTGCACTAGTACCAGGCCTATTAGCTAAGCTAGCCTCTGGCAGCCTGTGCTGCTACTGTTGCTGTGGATCCAAACACCAAGACATCCGTTTGCCCCCAATTTTCCGTGATCTGAGTGCAAATCCAAGTGATCTTGCAGCAGGGCCTGACACATTAAGGCACAGCTGTCTAAATGAGTAGAGGATTGTGGGTAAACAGTATGCTCCTGACCAAGCAATGAACCTTTCCAAGAAACCTTAATCACAGAGGTTAAAAGCCAGTGTACAGCTATTAACCCTGGCCATCTAAAGCGTGCACAATTTTCCTCGCCTCTCTATTTGTTATTTTCAAGGAATGCACACCTCTCCCTTCCTTCAGCTCCCAGCCTTATAGTTCATTTCTCCACTTCCATCACTTACACAAACTGTCCGACGTGACAGCTCCCAAATGGTAGAAATATGTGCAGACAAAGCACCATGATTCATTTTACCTGACAGTCCTCTGGAAAGCTCGCTAAGGAGCATGCTATTCAAATTGAGAGAGGTTAAGTGTCAACCCCCATCCTCACCGCCGCCATCACCCCTGCCGCCAACTCCACCCCCCTCCTACTGAAACTATGTCTTATTGTTTTGTTATGAGAATCTTTTCCTGATTGCGTGCGGATTCTGCCATGTTCATCACTTCCACAGCTCTTCTGGGACATGATATGATAGCTCCAGCCCCGATGTCTCTGTTTCAGCTGAGAATTGTGTTTTTCCGAAAGGAAGGCATACTCACGAGGGCTCTGGAATCTTTGAATTGAGACAGACTCATGATTAATTAGGCCCTGGATCCTGTGCTGCCCTTGGACCTCGGGGGAAGACTCGCTCTCATCCCACAAAACAGACTTTTTATCCTGTGTTGGAGACTTGAGCTAATCCCCCGACAGACTTACGTTTGGCCTCGAGGTGCCTGTCCTACATTTCACACAGCACTGTGTTTTTATATTCTTTGAATTGGGCAAGGTGTTGTGCATATTAAAGCAGTCAGCCAAAACTTACAACATTCAGACGTTCAGAGAAAATGACACTATGATGTATTGTTGATGAGGAATCATGTATGAGAAAATGTCAAGTTGTCATTGGATACGTCTAAAAGAAAACCTCAATTATTGAAATCATCTGAGCAGTTGAAGACTTTTTGCCATGGAGAGCCTTGAGCAATTTTCTCTGCTGCATCACACACTGCAGGGTAATTTCACTGACTGAGTTCCAGCTCTTGTCATGTCTGTGACAAATAGACTGGCAGACATTTCAAATTGCACTTGCTGCAGTCTGTTGTGAATGTGAATTTGCTTGCACACACCGCAGCAGCAGATAATGAGGGCAAACTTCAAAGCCTGGACTATGATGTACATTGAAATGGTTGCTCCGGATATTTTCCTGCACTGATAAAGTTTGGAACGATGCTGTCACATCGATGTCAAAGTCCCCTTGATCTTGAGTCCTGCTGTTAAGGTAGACATTCTAAGCTAACCCATAAGATAAATGTACAAAGACTAGGTAGTACCAATGAGGATTAAATCTTAAGTCAGTTTAAATAAAAGTTTAGAGTTGAAACCCAGTCGATGAGTGTATCTGTGGCAATGGTTTTATAATTCGTTACCTGGAATTCACAATCTGTGTGAATGGTTTTGTTACTTCGTGCTCTCAGATTCTAGTTTTCTCCAAAGCAGTGAATGGGTGCGGTAGACAAGTGTAAAAAATGGTCATTTAGCATTATGCCAAAGTAGCTTTTTTTAATATAAATTTGGCATTATAATGTGTGACAATGCATTATCCAACATATTCTCAAAGAAAGATTCGTACGATATCCAACAAAAAATGCATGCACACCAGTTTGTATAAGATCCTACGAAAGACATTACATCCTTAACATGCATTTAACGTAAAGTTACTGTGGTTAGGTTTAGGAAAAGAGACATGATGAGGATGCACCTTAAAATAACTCAAAGTTCACACGGACGTGACTCCAGGGGAAAGTCCTGGGCGAAGGTCTGGTTTTTTTGTGACCCATTCACCACGCCAACCTATCTCCTTATAGGTGCTCGGGACTGCTTCCTTGTTGACTGCCGTCATGTGATCGCAGATTTCAAAATACTGTTTGTTTTTGTGACAATAGCCTGCATTGACTAAGGTCCTAATGGGAATGACTATTATTAGTTCTAGTTGGTTTTCTTCAAAAATACCAAATTGTATTTTTATGTCTAATCATTATTTTTCAAAGATTAAGCTAATGGCTGACATCAGCTGCCAATTGTTGCCATAACAACAACAGTAGGCTAAAGGAACTAAACAGTGAGTGTGACCAATCTACATTGTAAATAAAGTGCTCTGGGCATGACGTTTTACTGCAGGCCGACGCGGAAGTTAGCGTGGCCCTGGTTCCCTTTTCAAAAAGCCTATAGGATTTTTCTGTTGAATTCTGGATTATTGCTGAAAATCAGCTTTGTGGCAAACAATTGTTTATGATTTCTAGAAGTTTTGTTCAGCAAGATAATCTTCACAAATGTACAGCATTTTTGTTATTTTTATAGCTAAATGCAATCGCTAGAAGTAAGAAAGCTAACGTTAGGGTATAAATGATCGCATGATTTAACATAACTACCACATCAAAGCTATAAAGCCGTGTTCAGTGTGATGACTTCCTGTAGTTTCATTTAGCCACTTGTTAGCAACCATATTTTGTAAGACACATAAAAGCTTGAAGGTTCACGAGTGGGGTATTTACTGACATCGATATTTTAAGTCACAATGAAAGTCTCTTAAGCTTGTGTTAACCACAGAGTTTATTTCAGGCATCTAACCAAAAATCCATTCGAAAAAAACATTGACGTTAAGATGAGGGAGCTGGGAGTGTAAAAATATTAACTCATTTTCATCTTATAGGACTCATTCCTGGATCATTCTATATTAGGGCTGTAATCAACCAATGAAAATTTTGGTCGACTTAAATTCTACCTACTCTTCAACAAATTGATTGGTCGATGGTAAAAAAAAATCTGCACGTGATGTCTAGATTAACTAAATTGGCCACAGTGCACTGAGTGCAGTCTACCTGGTAGCGTTGTGTGGCCACCAAAGTTTTTTTTTTTTTTTTTTTTTTTTCCCTGTCACAGGGTTCAACATTAACACTTGCCCAGGGCAAGTAAACTCTGTGTTCAGACAGGTGGAATGCTTTGAGTGAAAAATAAATGCGATGTCCACTGAAAATAAACTGCGCACTGTATCGCTGGGATCATCCAGCTGAGCAGAGTGGGTGAGTTCGTCTTACCACCGAGCATTGGTAGAACTGAGGAGAAAAGTCTGACATACTGGACACCAAAGTTATGGAAGTTAACTCTGGGGTTGATGTTGTCATATATATAACATTACAGTACTGATGTTAAATATCTCTGCAACGCTGCAGAG
Source organism: Cephalopholis sonnerati (assembly GCA_019142605.1). Taxonomy (NCBI): domain Eukaryota; kingdom Metazoa; phylum Chordata; class Actinopteri; order Perciformes; family Serranidae; genus Cephalopholis; species Cephalopholis sonnerati. The sequence goes on along the minus strand of JAGQAX010000015.1, from coordinate 5,636,501 downwards.
ATATGGTCAAGACTAATTTACTATTTCTGGCCCAGACGCTAACGTTAGCCATCCTGCCACTCCAACAAGGGCTTCAGTGGAATCCTATTCCTTTCAGAAGCTTTATAATCCAGCCTTGAACTGCAGCGTCTTTTTCAAGAATAAGGGAAATGAATCCACAGCGATAAATCCAGTATTAAGTGTCTTCTGCAATTGTGTATCCATTTTTCCAATCAAAAATGAGAGTTGATAAATGTTTTAACCTCGGGTAAAATGCTGGGCTTGTCAATGTCACCAGCCATCCAACAGCAGTGGACAAGGGGTGAGACAAATACCACAAAGACTAACTGTCATAGAGAACAAATTCAAGTGCTGAGCATCAACAACTGCTGTTTTCAGCTGGGTAAAGAAACACTCTGCAATAAAGTGGTGCCACATAGCAGAAACACTAGCAACCTCTTTAAGCATTTAACCCTTTATGATCTACCATAGAGCAAGTCCACCAGAGCATATCTTAACATATTTACATGCTGTAGCGCTGTTTTTGGGGTAGTATAATATGCTATCCATCATTACAACCCTCATATCCAAAATTTTTAATATTATGTATGGACTTATGTCTATACTAATGAAATAAATTGCTAAAAAGTGCAATAAACAACAAAAAAAGAAAATTGTTTTTTTTACACATATTTTTTGAAATACATGCAAGAAAGTCAGTTCATGCTCACAACGTAATGACGCTTATTCCAACGTAGGAAGTGCTGTGAATACCCGTGGTCTGGATTATGTTTTTGTTGTGTGCGTTTTTTACTGGATTTCTACAAACCCATTTGTGCAAGGAAACAGTGTAGCTTAGTGTAACTCCCCCAGTTTTATATGCAAAAATAATTACTGCTCTATCACTGCATGAAAAATGGGATTTTCGTCAGTAAGCAGCACTGTAGATTGTCATGGAATTTCAGGTTTACGACTGCACGCGGCAATTTGCAGGCAACACAGAAAACTGCTGGGAACTGTCGGAAATTGACGTGGGCCTTGCTTGGCAGTTGTCCCCCCATGACCCCCCTTCCCCCTAATTCTAGGGGAGACTTTCACATGTAAATGAAAATGCTGTGAGCTATAGAAATGCAAATCAGGGTAGCAGGGGGAGTTTCACTCCCCACCCAGAGGTGACATTTCTCTAAAAGGTATTAACTTCATTTTAAGAAAATCTCTGGTGTAAACAGATGAGGCTTGGTATAGCCTAATTATAGACTCTTAAATTTTAGCTTGAATTGATTTATTTCATCAAAGTATGCTAGATTAATTACTGTGTATGGTCATTAGCAATGGTCAATGTTAAATAAAAAGATACACAAAACAATTTATTTCAACAATTAGTTTTAACCAGGCTTTGCCACAAAGGTCAAATGTGCATTCCATCCTCGCATGTGATTGGAGGAGCCTGACGAGCCTTCTAGCCCTCGTCCAATCACGTGCGAGCTCGGCATAATTCAAACGGAAGACCTCGCAAGACGAGCATATGAACGGTCCTGTTTTTACTCCTGTGTATTCAGACATTCGCTTCCATGTCGCGTGTTTTTCGCTGCTTTGCTGTTTCGTGAACTACAACGGCTGGACGGCGTCTCTCCTCTTCAACACCCCGAAACTCCTCAGCATGGATGCGATCAACCCCTTTCAGTCAGTTTCAGCGAGAAGAAACTGCTGAACGCTATCAGTGGGCTGTCTCGCCAGCTTGCTATGTGAGTTGAAAAATCGTGTGGAGGAGACTAACTAACAAGAGAAGACGGTGCACAATCCCAAAATTGCGGTAAGAATATATTCGGTGACTGCTAGCTAAGCTAAAAGTAAAAGAACAAATGAAGAAGCAGAACCAGTCTAAGTTTGTTTATAAAAGTGTATTTTTTTGGTCTTGTAATTTACAGGAAGCAGTACGCCGTCTTGACAACTCGGAGACAAATTGTATGCACCACGAACCGGAGCGAAGGTAAGTTTAAAGAATATGCTTTCATTGTGCTGTATGAGGAAACGTTCAGACACGTTCTTGACCGATCTTAACCGAACATTTTGTTTTTCACAGACTGACCTCCTATTTACTTAGAGCTCTGCCTGCAAGTCCGGATTTACTTGATGCGGATAATGACGCCATTGTGTGTAAGTAACTTTTACTGTTTTCCTTTTGTAGCAGGATGATGTGTCTCATCCTTGCCTCTGCACGGGTTGTTGCCTGCTTCCTTACTGTGCGTTCAGACCAAAAGAGGCAAGGACGCCCGAGGCTGCGCGAGAAACAGGACAGCTTCCGAAGTGGCAAAATATTTTAGCCGCTTTGATCGCTCTTCACGTGACTGACGTCAAAGTTAAATCGCGCTAGTCATTTAAAGGAGCCACAAAGCAGACTTCTTGACAGCGGCATAGTCAAGTACCCCTGACTGCGGCCGACGGATTGTGGGCGGGGCGCAACGACGTTGAGCTGGGCGCCATCTGGTGGCGAAAACTATGTACTACAGTCACAGTGACCTAAAGTAGACCTATTATATTATACAGTTTGTGTGTGTGCGTGTGTGTTTGTGTTTAGGGAAAAAAATACATTTGACAAGTTAAAAAATAATAATGTCTATCAAATGCATTAACCTTATGCATCTGTTTTAATAAGGTCAATATTAAATTCACTATATAGATATACAGTACACGTATAGGAACTAAGTTTTTATATCATAGCTTTGTGTGACATATGTTGAATTTAAATTCACTATATAGATATACAGTACAGTGGTGGAAAGAGTACTGAAAATTTGTATTCAAGTACAAGTACTGTTACATTGCTAAAATATTACTCAATTACAAGTAAAAGTACTGGTGTTAGAAAAATACTCAAGTAAAAGTAGAAAGTATTCCTCAAAAAAAACTATGTACTACTAGTATTAATTACTTTGAACAGATGATGTCATCGTCACCTCTCCAGACAAGGGCTCTAAATTTTGTGTTTTGCTTTAGTTAAAACACTAACAGCAAATGTCTCAGGCAGACAAAAAAAAATATTAAAATATCCATGAATACACTTTTAACTGGTTAAATTCTTAATGCAAATCATGCAAATCATCATCAAGATCAATCATTAACATCCTTTTTTTGTTTAGTTTTGTTTTTCAAAAACAAAATGTCCTGGTTTTCATTGGCTTGTTTGCTGTCAAATCACCGTACTGGCTACAAAAATGCAGATAAAAGCTCTGGATATTAATTAAAAATGTACTCAGTACTCAACTGTGATTTTAAAAGTAACTAAGTAGATTACATGGTTTAATGAATACTTAAGTACAACTAAAAGTGCAGACTTGAAAATCTACAGGTACCCCAAAACACTACTTAATTACAGTAATTTGAGTATTTCTCATTAATTACTTCCACTTAGCTTTATTCCTGTCTTATTTTTGGTTGATGGATTGATAACATATTTCCTATAATCCTTTTCACTAATGATTTTTAATCAACTCAAGGATCCAAGACTCTGAACTGACAAAGTTTAGGCTACATGTCTTTCCTCAAAACAAAGAGCACTCTTAGCCTCAGCTTCATTCTACAAAACAGAGACAAAAACCTCTGTATAAACCTACGGTACTGTATATGATTATACCAAAAATAGTCTCTACAACTCACAAACCCCTTTACATGTTAAGAATCGCAGAGGACTGGACCCAAATGCACACACCAGTAGAGAAAGGTAGGTGAACAAAAAACTTCATTTTCACACTCGCAAACTGAACTGATAGACAAGGAACACATGGACATCAGGCACAGGGAACAAGCTACAACACAACACAAAACACAGGTTTGGACTGCAGCAAGATGAACTGGACAAAGGACAATGGGGAACACAGAGGTTAAATACACTAGGGAACAAGACACAGGTGGGGCAATGAACACAGGTGAAACACATTGGGTCATCACAAGCAGGGGGCACACAGGAAGACAGGACACTAAACTTCAAAATAAAACAGGAAACAGGGACACAAGGAAAGGAAACAAATGACACAGACCATGACAGCACATGTGTTGAGCAGGCCTCACATTGTTTAGGCTTCAAAAGCAGAAAATGCTTGCATATGCCTTCTGTCCATTATTTCCTCACAAAACGCCTCATGATCTTCCTGCAAACTGAACAGGAAGGTGAACGGTTCCCTTAACTCCTGTTGATCTAGGCCACTGGACATTCGTAGGAGTTCCACTGCCCTCGACTGACTTCTCTTGTCCATGGAGGTTACTTGGGGAAGGGAAAATTTTCCCTTGAATGTTTTGGTGGCACACCACCTTGCTGCCTTCATGGTGTCCCGAAGCAGAGCATCCTCCTAATCAAAAATAAAAAAAACAATTATTGAAGTAAGGGCTGGAGAAGGCAGAAAACAGTGAAATAAGAAAAGCCCATACCAGGCAACATACCTCGTTCCCTGTTTCCCAGTCCTGGCATGCTCTCAGCTTCCTCTAGTAAGGAAACAGATTGTGGTTCTTACAGGCACAATAAGAATGAGAGTTGGAAAAAAAAATAGTGGATGATTTTTAGTATAATGGTTTGATGAAAACTGAGAAATGACTGCAATACAAGCTTTTCTTTTTCTTCTGTTTCATGAGACAAGCCAAGCGCAGTGCAATCAGAGATGGTAGGCTATAGAGCATATTTGGCTCTCCTACACTTTTCAATGAGTGTAGGAGCATACAACACTTGTTTTATGACACATGCAGCTTTTTAATCAAATTTTGGCGGTCCGGAAGTTTCCACATGCTGTAGTAAGTTAGCGCTAACTTGCTAACGTTAGTCGTCTCCATCTATTTGCCAACACGTTTGTCATATGGGCGCATTTGGAAAAGTTAGAGCGGCTGCAGTCTCGGCCCAAAAGTACGTCAGTTTTTCAGAAAATGCCTGGTAGCCTATCGGATTGGCAGTCCCGCTGTGCCCTAAGATACCGGTGGGCTAATGGCTAATATGAGCAATCAGAAATAACCTAATCAGAGGGCAGCATTCAACAGAGCCGTGTAATAATTTAAAATAGAATAATGTTTGTCACAAAATTTGTACATTGAAACAAAAGAAAAACCTTGTTTACCTTCATTTTGCAAACGGTAATTTCTTCTTCTTCTTCTTCTTCTCCTCCTCCTCTATGGGGTAGATCATAGATGGGCGGGGTCAAACGTTGGGCTCCGCCCACGTTGAGGCACGCCCCCGTTCCGCGAACCACAGTCAGTCTCGGCATAGTACTGCTTGCTGTTGTTCACCTTCAGTTTAAAGCATGCCTAGTTGCATAGGAGGTTTTGTGTGTCATTAAATACAGAAAAAGAAAAATCTCAGAGCATGAACATAAATCAAAATCACCATCTAGTCACGAGCGGATTAACTATTGAGGAGGAAGCAATTAACAAAGGGCATTATGATTTACCCACCACAACATCAAACTTTTACAACTTTGAAATATACTAAAATTCTGTGGCAAAGACGTACCCTGGGCATGCAAGCCTTTCTTGCTTCATCTAAATGAGATGACACATTGCACAACAAAGCATTTTATCAACTAACTGACATTTAAATAGAGCAAAAATATCTTGATGTGTGCAGTGAAAAGTGCATTTTTTTTCCAAGCGTCTTCTTCGGGTGTACAGGCAGGCAGCAGCACACATCACAGCGATGTCATCCAAATCCATGATGAGTCCATATGATTTTGAGGGTTAAACGCGCATATTTATAGTCATCGCAGACCATGTTAATGATACAATAATAACAATTATGAGCGGGAGTTAATTTAATGTCATAACCTCCTCACCCCATTTTTCCCCTTTCTTCCGAAAAAGTAAAACGCTCTTTGGCCACAAGATTGTTATGTTTTCCGGCTCTGGGGTAATTTTCTTTAGGCCTATAGAACACACACATACACACACACACACGCTGAGGCGGTTAGCGAATTAAATTAACTCCCGCTCATAATTGTTATTATTGTATCATCAACATGGTCTGCGACGACTATAAATATGCGCGTTTAACCCTCAAAATCATATCGACTCATCATGGATTTGGATGACATGACTGTGATGTGTGCTGCTGCCTGCCTGTACACCCGAAGAAGACGCCGTCGCCGGGTTTGGGTGCACGAGATTCTCCGGCGCCGTGAGGAGCTCGGAGAATTTCATCGGCTGGTGCTGGAGCTGCGGCTGGACAGAGAACGGTTCCAGCGGTACTTCAGGTTGGACGTCCAGCAGTTCGACAGCTTGCTGGCGAAGATCGGGCCGCTAATCGCCGCGCAGATGACCAACTACCACCATCCCATCTCCCCATCAGAGCGCTTGGCAATTTGCCTCCGTTTCCTGGCTACCGGTGACTCGTACCGCACTATTGCCAAAAGCTACCGTGTGGGTGTGAGCACCGTGAGCTACGTCGTAGCCAGTGTTGCCAGGGTGATTTGGGATGTCTTGGTGCCCGAATTCATGCCAGCGCCCACCACAGAGGACTGGAGGAGAGTTGCCGAGGGGTTCCGTGACCGATGGGCTTTCCCAAACTGCATCGGCTCCATCGATGGGAAGCACGTCGTCATCAAGGCACCGGACAACTCTGGCTCCCTCTTCTATAACTACAAGGGGACCTACTCCATCGTCCTCCTGGTAGTGGTGGATGCCGCTTAGTGCTTCAGAGTGTTGGATGTGGGGAGCTACGGGAGGACCAGTGACGGCGGTGTGCTGGCGAACTCCATCTTTGGGCAGAAGCTGCTGCACGGAACCCTTGGCCTGCCAGAAGATGCTGTTCTCCCGGGGGCTGAGCGTTTGGGACCGCAGCCCTTTGTCTTTGTGGCAGACGAGGCCTTCCCACTCCGCCGCGACGTCATGCGTCCTTTTCCAGGCAGGCAGTCTGGCAGTCACAGGGTGTTCAACTACAGGTTGTCCCATGCAAGGCTGATTGTGGAGAATACCTTTGGTATTCTCTCATCCCAGTGACGTATGTACAGAGGAGTCATTGGGGTCAGCCCTGCTAATGTGGATGCCTGTGTGAGGGCTACCTGTGTCTTGCACAACTTCCTGAGGAGGACCAGCAGCACCAGGACAGCGATGCCACCCCCTGGACAGCAGGCGGCAGATGCAGAGAGGGATGCTGCAGGTCTGCAATCTGTGACCAGAGTAGGAAGCAACAACGCAAGCTGGGAGGCCATCCGTGTCAGGGAGGCATTTATGTCCTACTTCACCAACGAGGGAGCGGTGACCTGGCAGCCTGCAGAAAACTGATGCCCTTCTTTAAAACGGCTCTTTTAAGAGCCACCAAATGATTTTTAAAGAGCAAAATTTTCCTGAGCTACCAACAAGAAATAAAGTTATCAAGCACATAGACTGACATGACCAAAAATTATCAATTGCTCTATTATAATTAAATCCAATGCCCAGTTAATTAAATAGCCTATAACATACAGGCACTGCTGTTAAATGTTTTTATATGAAAACACACACACAATTCCTTAACAATTAAAAGAAACTTTATTTAACATTTTAGCATTTTTGTTTTGAACTTCGATTATTTCTTTTTTGCGTTATTTCATTTTTTTAATTACTATTATTTATTTTTTAAAGGTACAATTCGTTTTTTAAACTAAATTATTATTAATAACGAGTAAGTAACAAATTATTTAATTTTAATAAACAGGAACAAATAAACTTTAAGTGTGGTGTGTGTGTGTGTGTGTGTGCGTGTGTGTGTGTGTGTGTGCGCAGATGTATATGAATGAGTGTTGCTAAAGTGAGGTCAGTTGAGAGCTGTCTCCCTGGCCCCAAGGGTCCTCCCGAAGTTTTGCCTCAAAAACTAGGTGGTGCATTTCTAATTTTAGCTCCTGCCGTGTTCGGAATGACAGGCTTTTAAATCCTGGAGAAGCATTTTAAAAAACAATGTGTCCCCATCTTCAGGTGGAGGAGTGCTGGGTCGAGGGGGATTGGTGGCCCTATTGCTGACTGCCTCCATGGCCCTCAACATTCTCTGCTCAAATTCGGAGCACCCATTCTGCCTCTGCCTCTTTCTCTTCCTCCCTTCCTCCTGCTCCTGCTCCTGCTCCTGCCCCTGCTCCGGTGCCTCCTCTGCCTCTGCAAGCCTTTTTCACATTTAAAAGAAAATTTTGAATTTCAAATGAACTTTAGATAGATATGAACAACCAGGGGCGAAAATCCCATTTCATTTTGGGGGGGACAATAAACAGTAAAATTTCAGAGAGTAATTCCTGGGGGGGACATGGAAAAAAATGCTCTCTCCCTCTCTCTCTCCTGCTCCTTTGGAACTTGCCTCATCGCCGCTGCCGCTATTCTACATACTCGTTTGAGCCTGTTAGCCATCATAAGCTAGGCTATTTGCTTACTGGCGTGCTGATTAAAAAAACAAAAACAAAAAGAGAGAGGCTGATTTCGGACCAAGCAGAGAAATGTCACTTTCATGTTACAACCTTGAGCTTGTTAAACAAGCGGTGTGATAAATGACTTACTGGCTTTTACACATCAGTATAGTCTGCCATCGTGTATGAGACGATAGCTTGCTCGCTGACACACGGAGCTGCCGGTAGCCCTGCCCGTTAGAAACGGCATGTGGACTAAACCACTTTGAGAAATAGGGGGGTCATAATCTTTCAACAATTAAAAAAAAAAGGTTTTACGTTTATAATTTGCAGTGCTTGTGTTGTGCTTTTATTGAACATGACTATATTATTATTCAATTGTTTTTGTGTGCTTACAATGATTTTTGGGGGGGACAACTTTATGGAAGGGGGGGACACGTCCCCTGTGTCCCCCCCGGGATTTCCGCCTATGTGAACAACTTCATTTTGGTAAGCTGTAATTCAGTGGTGGAAAGAGTACTGAAAATGTGTACTCAAGTACAAGTACTGTTACATTGCTAAAATATTACTCAATTACAAGTAAAAGTACTGGTGTTAGAAGAATATTCAAGTAAAAGTACAGAGTATTTGTCAAAAAAAATACAGCATAAGTTACTTTTAACCAGTGATTTCACCATCACCTCTCCAGACTAGGGCTCTAAATTTTGTGTGTTTTGCTTTACCAGTAGTTAAAACGCTAACAATAGATTAATCATTAATAACTGATAAGATGCAAAACAAGTGTTTATTTTCCTTCATTTTGATTGGTTGCTTTTTTTCTCAATTTTTTATTTCCGTAGCAGACAAAAAATAAAATTAGACGAGGTGCATTTGCTGCCACGACTATTTATTGAATATCCATGAATACATTTTTAACTGGTTAGTTTTTTAATGCAAAATCAATTAAAGATCAATCATTAACATCCTTCTTTGTTTTGTTTTTTCGTCCATATGTCCTGGTTTTCATTGGCTTGTTTGCTATCAAATCACCTTACTTGCTACAAAAATGCAGATAAAGGGTCTGGATATTAATTTAAATTGTACTCAGTACTCAACTATGATTTTAAAAGTAACTAAGTAGATTACATAGCATAATGAATACTTAAGTAAAAGTAAAAAGACAGACTTGAAAATTACAAGTACCCCCAAAAAACTACTTAATTAGTAATTTGAGTATTTGTAATTAATTACTTCCACCCCTGCTGTAATTACATTGTACACTGTCATTTTTATAAGACAATTATGTAATTCTGCATTCAAAACTAAATTTACAGATTTACAGTTACAGTTCTGACAAGTCAAAATTCAATAACAGATATCTGCTACGACATCAATCTGATGTTTCACACGACAGAGCAGAATGAAAGTTCAAGATATATTAAACTAGGGCTAGACACAATGGTAGCCCACCTAGCAACACATTTTAAAAGCAGAATGATGTTGTGGATTTTTTAAACCAAACTTCTCGAAAAACAGAATGTAGTTGCAACGATTTCTAAAATATTATTTTTGCTCGAATTTTTTTTATCGATATCAGAAATACATAGTTGAGTTGTTAAATGTTAGAAAGGCTTCTCATACTCTTCTGTCTCTGTCTCTGTCTCTTCTTCATCGTCCCTGCTCTCCTCGCCCTCCACGGGAGCCTCATCCAAGTTGGAGGTGGATGGGCGCTCCTCCAAGAATGGGTCCAAAAAACCCATTATGGAGGTGTAACGCCACACACGGCCCCCACCTCCAGCCGACCCACTTCTCCTCCTGTCCTTCTCTCTCTTCCTTTCCTTTCTGTAATGATCCCTCAGACCCTTCCATTTCTTTCTGCAATCTTCAGCTAATGGACAGAGAACACACAAAAAATGTATTGCGAACATGAATCAAAACAGAATAAAAGATAAATAAAAGATCACATTAATTAGCACTGCTATTGTTAAACTGTTTCAAATGAATAATTAAGCTACACTGAACTGCTTTTTAACAACACGGACCCACCCGGCCGGCACGCAAGAAATCATAATTGAATGGATGAAACAGAGGGAACGTCGTGGACTACACTGTAGTTCTGTGATTCTGCAGATCAAACACAGGCCAGTCCGCCCCAGATTTGTGATTGTACAGAACCCTTCGAAACGGATTGAAAGGTGGTGCTGGTGCCATGCATATCGAGACATTCACTTTCAAATCCCCTGACACTAAACGAGATTTAATCGCACCGATGATCTGTAAATAGACGTTTTCGGCGGCAAATTAAAGCGCGAAAAAAACTGCACTTTTCACTTCACACATCAAGATATTTTTGCTCTGTTTAAATGGCAGTTCGTTTTCAAATATGCTGATAAAATGCTTTGTTGTGCAAAGTGTCATCTCAAGAAATCTCATCGCAAGAAAGGCTTGCATGCCCAGGCTACGTCTTTGCCACAGACTGCACTTCACTCCGCTATTTATACATTTATACATTTTTTTAAACTCACCAGACCAACCAACCACCTCCGCGATACGATCCCAGGCAACATTTTTTTTATTTTGGTCCAGGTAGCCAAAAAGGCTGACATTGTAGAGGATGGGATGAGCCCGCACACAAGTGATCAATTTCTCGGCATCCATGACGGAACTAGGAACCAAAGTTACATGCGTTGTGCTTTGGGGCCCGCTCGAGCGAAGGACACCTCTACTCTGATTGGTTGCCGGCAGTTGCCACTGAACCGCGTCATAGCTAATTACCATAAAGTTAACCGAGGTTCAACTTTTCATCTGGTGCCGCTTTGGATGCTTTAGCCGCTTTGGACGCTCTGGACGCGCGGCTGACGGCGGCTGACGCTTCGGCCGCTCAGGACGCTGGGCTCTCATTGAAAATGTATTAACTTCCGGCGTCCTTGCCTCTTTTGCCTCTTTTGGTCTGAACGTACAGTTAGAGTCCCTCGGTGTTTCTCAATTGCAAGGATCCTTCCTTGGGAGGACAGATCCTCCCAAGGAAGGATCCTGCAGAGGCAAGGCTAGAGTCCTCCCTAGCATCCAGTGAACACACATTGGAACAGGCTAACAAGTGTCCACAGGTGTGCTTCGTTAGCCCTCTTGGGACTGACGGGGCTTTCAGGGTACTGTGGGAATTTTGATACTCTCTAATGTTGTTGTACAGTTTGAACAAATATAAGTGGCATTTTCAGAGTCATGTGACTTTTATGGAAAATATATTTCTGGATTCTACTTATAAGAATAAAAATCAGGTCGGCTAAATGACATTTTTGTAAAAGGTGTTTTTAGAATTCCTCTACAATGTATAAAAACTGACCTTACCCATTGTGCCGAATGTTTAGGTCAGTTGATGTGTTTCTGTAAAGTCTTATGAATGTATGAAGCATTAACACTTTCATTCTCACACACATTCACACCCTAATCCCTTTTCAGAGTGCAGTTAACCTCAACAGCTGAAAAAAGTCCTACATCACCACAGCACCTACAGTATATAAACAGACTTACACACAGAATCACACTGTGATTCCAAAGTGATTTTATGTGTGTATCAGCACAAATTCAGCTACAGTAATATGAATAGCGGATCTGATCTGATGAGCCGAGCTGATCTGAAACAGCTGATCGCGCCGATTGTACCCGATATCGCCGTGTAATCCTCTGAAATAAGTTCACCTCAAAATTAACGAGTGATGCTTTTACTCTGGTCGTTCTCACCGCCCCCCCCCCAAAAAAATACACCAAGTGAAACCCAAAGAATTAGAGCAGTTATCACGTCGTTATCATGTGAATAGTGAGGGGAGGAGGGGAGGGGGACACTTAGCGCTCCATCTCTACTGTAAATGATTTGTTTAAAAACTTTGATGTTTTATCTAAATCCCGTTATTAAAAAAAAATCTCATTCGGCTGTGAACACAGTGGAAAGTGTAAATTATGAGGTTTCTGTCAATATTCTTTTTCACGCTTGTACAATAAAAACTCCTGGAGACATTAATCCAAATAAATGACATATTTATATCAGTCCTGCCGAGCTCTGCTGGCGCAGGTTTCATTGAAGAGGCCCCGCCCTCACCTCCACCAAATCGTGTGCAAAGCACTGTGGGGATTTTACACCCGCGGAGGATACACTCATGCATCCTCCGAATTTCGCTGAAAGAAGGACTCAGTCCTTCATGAAACTCGGGAGGATCCTTGACATTGGAACAGTCCTTCGGCTGAGGTCGATGACGTAGCATCCTTCAAATCCGCCCATTTGAGGATCCTTCCTTGCAATTGAGAAACGGCTTCAGTCTGCCAATTACGTGAAGGGGGCACTCTATAAAAGGGGGTAGTGGGACCCTCCCCCTTCCTCTTGCTCGCTTTTTCCATCACTTCCGGGTCACCTCGCCTCTCTCCTCATGCCGCAGATCGCGGTTGTCGCTTGCACACTTTGGGTCTGTGCTCCTCTCGCTCCTCTCCCTCTTGGGTGATCTTTCACGTGGCCTGATCGGGGCTGTGTGGTCCGGGTGTCACCCTGGGGAACTCCAGCTGTGCTAAAATTAATGTAAGGAAATCGCAGCTTTGACGCTGCTCTGCTCCTGTTTTGCCTCGACCTGTGCTGCTTCTCTCGCTGCTTGCTTAGCTGAATTGCGGCTACCTTGCCTCGGTTATCCTGTTTCTGTGCCTGCGGCTTTCTGTCTCTGCTCCGCTGTGGCTGTAAAGCGTCTGGTGCTCTGCCGCTGCTTTGCTGGTTCTCAGCTGTCCCTGCTCTGACAGTGTGGAGCCTGTCGCCGCATAGAAGGACGTGAGCTTGGAATAAACTGTACTAGGTCTGCATGCAGGCCGGACTGGACCATCTCATTTAGTTAATGGTGTGCTGACTTCATCAGCCTGACTTTAAAGGACTGGTTTAACGAGTGACAGAGTTAACTGTGGGGTTACTTTTGTTTCTTAGTTCATTTTTTTGTTTTCTTTCCCTCCTTGGGTTTTCTAGTTTTCCCTTATTCATACTGGTTACATTTTTGGTTTGTTTTGTTTGCTTTGAGTTCATGGGGAAACATCTTTTGGGTTAAATTTGTTTCCATGAATTACCTTTGAATCATTTCATATTTCTTTTACATCCTAATTTTCCCCTCTTTATTTAGTTAATTAGCCTCCTTCGTTTAACGTGTATTTTCTTGATTAGTTAAGGAACATTATTTTCTAATTTACGTATTGGTTTTGGTTTATTCTATTTTCCAAGGGTTTGGTTGTTTTGGCAGCATATGTTTGATTTGCTTAAGTTAATTGGTGGCTGCCACCCATATGGCCTTAGTATAATTTGCTATTATTTTATGTTTGTATTTTTGGTTATTTTCTTTTTGAGTGTGACCCACTAATTCCCTTTTTGTCCTTTTCAGTTGCTGAGAGCCGACGGTGGTGGTTCCTGGTGTCCTGGTGGTGGTTTCCCTCATATTGTGTGCCGTGTATCCCTGGTCTTTAGTTGTTTTCACCGAGTGAGTGTTCGTATTATTGCCACGAGTGATTGGGGTGCTTTTTCTTCCCTGGGATCCCCATACCCGGTTCCTCGAGCCACTTCACTTTTGGTAAGCCTCAGCACCTGAACAAGGTCTCCCCTCCCTGGTGTGTGTGTGGTATATTTTTACTGACTATTTTTATACTGTCCAAATAAAAGAAATATTTTGTCAAACTTGGAACCATGTCTCCTGCTCTCTAATCAAGTAAGCAAACCTGAGTGCCTTAAAATTGATTTCTGCCTAACTAATTCTTTGGGCGAAATTCCCAAAGTGGCGTTGTTGGTTTCTTAATCATCTAACACAAATTCTCTTTAAACCAAATCAAAATCTGCCCTATTTCACCCTCAAGTTGCCACACTTTTTTACTTTTTACTGTGACTTTTACATTTTTTTTATTTAATACCACTCTTATTTAATTGTTTTCCAGCTTGGAAAACAATTGTTTTTTCAGGTGCATTAATAGATGTGTTGTGTCGATATGCAGTGCATTGCTCAGTACTTATTGTCTTTACTGATTGTTTTTACAGCTGCTGGAAGCGAGACAGAGTGTCCTGGCAGAGGACGAGGTGAACCTGTGGAAGTGCGCCACCGTAGACATGATGTCTGATGAGGAAGACGGCATACTTGACGGGGTGTCTGGGTGGATTGTGCGACCTCCGTCGTTCCGCAGCCAGGAGCTGACCGAACTCTGTGCCACGCTGCAGTCGAGATTGGAGGCGAACCCGAAGTACAGGGCAGCACCACAGACAGTCTGCAAAATGGACCACATTAAGACAGAACGCCGTCAGATGCCTACAGCTCCGAGGCAGCAAATAGACACTTGACGGCGCTGTAGGATTTTGATTTGTTGTTGGAATCTCCTACTGTTTTGTACATAGTTGTGTTTGCGTGTGTCAATAAAGCTTTCTTTGAATAAACATGTTCCTCGCAAATTTTCCTTTCCTCAATAAATTCATTCATGTCCTTGATGGTAATAATAGTGTAGCCCATAGGATAACAATGACATGAATATACAACATAATAGCATAACATAATAGTAGTGATTTTATTTTATTATTGTGAGGGAGGGGTTTACGTTTATAATGACCCAGAGTGACCAATAGCGACAGATCTGCCAACAAATCACGAGTGATTTTCCTTGTTTAAAAGTAGTGGTTTCATCCAATCCTGGAGTGAGGAATTTCAAGCCAGATGCGGTTCCGCTGCTATTCATATGCTAACTAGAACCATTAGCACCTCCCGGGAGGTCTCCACATACGTCGTGGTTGGTTTCCGACAATTTGTGGCACAGGCAAACGCGATGTTCACAGGCTGTAAATTGTCGGAAACTGCCGAAAATTAGTGAGATTCTGGGCGTTTACGGGGACGAAAATCCCACTTTTCATGCAGTGTATCTTATTTGGTTGCAATTCTACCGGCATTTAAAAGTAGATAAGCAAATGCGATCGCAGGCATTCCCGTCGGTATTAAAGAGCTACAGACAATGCACTCTGACACTTTTGAAGAGGCTAAACATCACCATGAAGATGTTTAGCAAGCCTCAAAGTCCCTTGCACCACCTGCTGTCCATCAGAAGACATTGTAGGAGAGTTTCATGAAAGGCAAAGAATATCCAGGTACAGGTGACAACATTTTTACATTTTGCTGCATGATGATTAAATTGTTATAACATTTTTATTTATCTTTTTGTTATTTGGTAACATTAATTACTTTTAGATATATCTATTTCTTTTTTGTATATGCTTCTTCGTGTTAGCAACATTTGAAACATTCTGTTATAAAGAGATATGGAATATTCTGACTTGTAACTGTGATGACAACTGATATGAAAGTTTGTTTATGATAAATCCAGAACATGATAATGGAAAGATAGTGATTTAACAGTTTCCTTGCCAAACTACCAACATTATTGCTGCAGTGGAAGCAAGATTTAGACAGAATATTTGAAAATTCTGAGGCAGAAGTAGTTGTTCCATTACCCTGTGTGAATCACAATATTGAAAGGATGTTTCATCATTGCTTTGTGTTGTGGCGATTGCTTTGGACCTGTGGGTGTACACTGGAGAGAGATCCAGGCTGGAAATACCCATAATTTTCTTTTAACAGCTAGCCAGCTAGTGCTGGTGAAGAACACCTGACAATACCTGGACTTCAATTTGCACCTGGATGAAGAGCTGTTTGAAAGTGTAGAGCAGCAGCAAGACAGAGAAGACGAGAATGAGCCACCAACCAAAATGAAGATCCCAAAAACAGAGACATAAGCAGACTAAGCAGACCAGAGATGCCGAATACCAAGTATCAGGGGAGCTAATATTAACAGTAGAGGCAGTGCGGATGTGCTGGGGCCTGTGGGATGAAGGGGCCCAATTGCCACCTGGACATACACTTGTGTTCAAAGACGACATAATAATATCATAATATTGTGCACTGGGGCCCATCATAACTACCTTACGTCGCTTCCTAGCATACAGAAAGTTGCAGAAATACGGGCTGTAAAAGCAAGACGTACATGAGCTGTAGCAAATGCAAGTTGTTTTTTTGCATTACTAATAAGAAAAAATGTTTCCGGAGCAGTCAGCGCTACAAATTAAACATACAAAGGAAGAAATTAAGAACAATGAAGAATAAGGACTGGAAAAAAATCACATTAAAAACAAATATATATGTTCTACTGTTCACTATTCAAATAAACACACTAAGAGGTCCCTACTCATCAAATGGTATGGACATGTAATGACAATGCATTCAATTTTAATGGAAAATATGCTATGCATGTGACCTAAATCCGAAGCATCACCTAATAGGCAGATTTCCCTCGAATTCACAGAGCACATTTTTGCTACCAAGGGGATGTACCCTTTTGATTTTATTGACTCCTGTCCTGTGGCACTCTGCAGAACTGTTGCCTTTTTTTGTCATTAGCCTTTTTTTTGTTAATAATCCTAATCCCTCTGTATAAATGGGTTATTCCAATAGGTATCACAGCAAACACTTTCTAATCCTGGTTTGCAAAACAGCCTCCAGGTCAGCCTGCTCTAAGCTCTGCCCGGACCATGTTGTTAGACCTGTGGGGAATGTCAGGAGGTTGAAAGGTTGCCAACAGCTGAGCCTGTGTGTCTCAAAGTGCCACCCTCAGGAACCATTGAGGTGGTTGTTCTCAGTGTGTAAGAAGTAATGAAAAGGTCAGTTTGGAATTAGAAAGACTACCCATCACCTCAGAGGATGTGCCTTTGAAGGTCAACCCTGGTACTAAAAGACAACAGTAAAATTTAGAATGAACAAATATGGTGGAGAAGCTCCCAGGGGGCAAGATGTTGACGTGATTTGCAATGCTAGTATAATGTTAAGACCGGCTCACTGTTCATAGATGGCTTTACATGATGCCCTCTCCACATCTAAAAACATGTATATTTGAACATGTTTTAGTGAGAAAACACTGGTGAGATTGTGAATATTTAGATTTTTGGAGTTTCTATACTTCATGGTCTAATAACAACACAGACATGACTGATATTACCATTTAGATTTTTTAAATCTTGATTTTAGGTCATTTTAACATGCTTGTATGCTGCCCCTCTGCCGCCTCGTTTACTCTAGGTTTTATAGATATTGTGAAAGCTGTTTTTCATGCTCAGTCAGTGAAGGGTCCAGAGACACACTCTAGACATTGTTCTCTCCTCTGTTTTTATTCTTGAAAGTGTTCATCTCTGTGAAGCTAGCCCCATCTGGCCCCAGAGGGCCGTTCTTCCACCTCCTGCTCCCACAGTGTCTACTGATGTTTTTTTATTTTATTTTTTTCTGTGTTCTAAATACCAACTCTGCTAAAAGCTTTCCTAGGTCCTTCACCCCTAAATCTAGGGCTGGGTGTAGATTCCTGATAGCTTTAAGGTATTAACCAAGATATCGTGGTACCAAGTCATATCAAAACTTTTCCAGTCAATTGATACCTGCATTTGATCCTTTTAACACCATGGTTTTGACCTCAGAGTGTCCCACCTCTGGGAAACTTTGTGTTGCTGCCATCTCCAGAGTTCAGGCCTGTACTATGAAGCCTTTTCAACTTACCCAGGATATTTTTGTAATTATCTGGCTTGACTGACCCGCTACATTGGCTGTCTGGATAACTGGTACTACAAGACTGCTTATCAACTGGTTCAGTCAACTCTTTCCTATAAGCACAGTCCTGAGAAAGAAGCAGGGGTGTTAATTAAAAGCGACATCATTAGAACCATAAATGAAGTAGGCTGCTTCATATCATATAAAATGAAACCATACAGAAAGTGTCTGGGACTGCAAGACAGTAAAATGTCAGTCCTGTGGTGTGTAAACGATACTCTGTAATAATCTTATAACAGAAAATGTAGAAACATTAAAAATACTATCCAAAAATTCACCATCAGCCAAAACTTAAATAGGTGCAGGTATCACCAGGCCATATGTGACATAAGGAAAGAGTATTTTTTTTTGCTGTTTAGTTGGAAGATGATGAAACTGCTCTGAGTATGTCACTTAAAACACTTTAAAGTAATGCCAGATGGTTTCTGCTATTGAAGTAAAGGGTGGAAAAGTAGCCTAGTTAATGACTGATGAGGTCTATCTTAACAAAATGTTGCATTTATTATGTTGCTTTTTTCCCCCAGGTTCTCATCACACAGGTGTGTCATTATTTTGAGCTGCAGTGATGGAATCAAAGTGTAAAAGTAGCACCACTGTCACTGCGAACTAAAACAAACTTTGCATAAGTTAAAATCCTGCTAAAATCATGTGTTCAGTTTTGTAAACAATCTCTCTGTTTTTTAGAAGCTGTTTTAAACCAGTGGAAATAGAGCCCTGGAACAATGAAATGATTCATCTGACCTATAACAATATATAGGCTACTGTTGTTTTACCTGAGACTCCGAACTTGCGTCCACGGATACTTTTTCCATAAGTGATCTGATTGATCAGAGGTCGGGATGTTGACAGGCTGTGATCCAATACTCTGAACATAACCTGCTCCGCAGCAGGTTAGCTGATCAGCATAAGTTACAACAGTGATTTATCCTGTTGACAAAAAAGAACCGGCTTCGTAGTACTGAAAACCCAGAGTTAACTCTTAAGTTACCTTGCTAACTCAAAATCTTTCCTCATAGTACAGGCCTCTGCTCTTCCCGCAGTAAATGGCCAGTCCAATGTCTGCCTGGTTAGCACAAGCTAGCACAGTAGCAGTGGCTAAAATCCAAAGTCGGGCCATTAAACAGTAACGACCAAGTTGCACCGCTACTAAAACAGCTTGACTCCGTCTTTAAACAGTTAATTGTGAGGTAATGACTGTATAAATAATTGAGAGGCAACCTTAGCTGGGTAATAGTTATCCCTGTCACTGTGTGTGTGTGTGTGTGTAGCCGAATGGACTCTCACAGGTGTCCCTGGCTTGGAGCTCACACTCCTGCAGCAGCAGCTAACATTACAACCCAAACAGTCTGTGGTGTGATGAAGTGCACGCATTTGACAAAGTTGGCAGTTCAGAGTGTCGAGATGCCATCAAAACATTCAAAAGTATGGCTATATGGCATGCCACTCCATTCACATTAAGGGTATCAAATAAGGTACTGACTTGGTATTGGTATCACTTTAAGAGTACTGGTATCAGAATGTTCTTAATGGCCAGCTCTACTTACATCTACACATAGCAATACCCCAAAACCAAATATGTCAACAGATAATTTTCTGAATAACTTTAACGGTACATGCAAAGTTGTACTTAATTTCAAAGCACCTGCAAAAATCAGAAAAGTCAAACCCATTCTCAGCACGCTGTGGCTAATTAACAATATCAGATAAATAAAGAGACAGTGCAAACAAGCTGAACAGAAATGGAAAGGACAATCTGGTGGTGTCATTTGAAATTATGAAAGAACTAATGTCCACTTATCAAGAAACAGTAAAAGAGGCCAGGCCCTCTTTTTCCAACATCAACATCATTTTAACAGCCATCATAACCCCAGAGTCCTTTTCAAAATCACTGAATACATAATAAACCCTCCTCCTAAACAACAAACTGTATTCACCCTCATGATTTGTAAGAATGTCTGTCTTTCTTCACAAACAACATAACTGAAATTAAACTTCAGATCAGTTATGTTACTGGCAACCCCTACACACACTGCACAAAAAGGCTAACATCGAATCATATCATTGGGGTACAACACATTTGCAGTAAAATCTGGTCTGCACTTGCCTAAAGGCTCAGTAGCTGGCACACGATCACAGAACATGGGGGTTGATTGATTCGTTTTACTGAGGTATCTCCAGTCAGCCACAGATCGGAATATATTTTATACAAAAAACAAAGATATGAGGAACGAGAACCAATCGCACCCAAAGAGCACACCACCGCAGCTCCAGTTACATGTGTCATACCTCATAGCTCCCATGGGATGAAAGACTGTATCCCAGCCTTCATTTAATAGCCCCAATATTGCAGCTCCTCTGCCTTGCTGCCTTAAGACGTTATGCCTGTCAGATTTCTCAAGGAGATTTTAAAAAGTGTTTGTCCCACTATTACATCTGTTGTAAATAACGGTTTCCACTGTCTCAGTTTCCTCCTGCCTTAAGCATGCAGCAGTACACCCACTACCCAAGAAACCTAGGTTTGACACTCCAGATGAAAAAAATTAGAGGCAGTTTTAAATTACCATTTTAAAAAAGTTTCTGACTTTGAGTTGATTTCTTTTATGAATACCTGTGGGGTTTTTTTTTAAATTTTTTTACAAAGTTTAATCAGGTTTTCATTCACACCATAGCTCCGAAACTGCTCTTATCAAAGTGACAAACAATCTTTTACTCACAGCTGATGCTGGTGTTGTGCTGATGATGGTGTTTGTTTTAATTCTTAATTTGAGCTCTGCATTCAACACAGGTGATGGTTATGTTCTGTTGGATTGACATGAAAAGTGGCTTGACATCAGGTACACATCTCTAGACTGGTTTAAGTCTTATTTATCAAACAGAACTTCCTCTGTAGTGATTGGTGATGCCTCCTCCTCTGTGCCCATCTGACCCAAGGCATTCCCCATGGCTCCATCCTTGGCCCCCTGTTATTTGTGTACATGCTTCCACTGGCACATACCATGCATTAATACAAAATCCAGTGCCATTGTTATAAAGATGACACATGAATTTATGTCCCATGAATATGCATTCTTTTGTACTCTCATAATCCTCCTGTCATCCTGTAACTATGTCAGCAAGCAGTGTGTGATAATATGCTCTCACTGTCTGATGTTCATAATGGATTAGATTACATTAGATTAAAATAGATTAGATTAGAGTAGATCAGTTTAGATTAGATTCAACTTTACTGTCACTGCAGTGCAGTACACGTATTGAGGCAACAGAATGCAGTTCAGAAGCAGTCAAGTGCAGAGTGATGTACATATGTCTACTGATTATATAAATAACATAATAGACAGTAAGGGGTGGATATGAGTACATTATACAGTATTGGTGGTATGAATGGAGTGTATGAATAGCCCATATAGAATACAAACAATAGAGAATATGCAGCAGTTACAGTTGGCACTGCAAGTATAAGGATAAAATAGTTTGCGCAGGTGTAAGTACAAGTAATGCTAATAATGGCTATACAGAATAAACAGCTGGAGAAATGATATGAATACAGTGTTTACACTATAGATCCAACAGTACAGTATAGACAGTGGCATAATATGAACACTCTAAGTTTCAGAATTCACAGTATTAAAAAATTCTGAATGGGTATGTGAGAGTATTTATAGTGGTAAGTACAGTACATCCATGGTGTGTCTCCTCTGTCCTTGTGATAATGGTAGTGGTTGCAATTACACTGAAACTAGCCATTGTTCTCTGCCTCATTAAAGCACAGCTCAAATGATATCTACATATAGAATTGAATACAAGAAGCACCAAGCTGCTGCAGAGTTTATCTGATCCCTGATCAGTTCACTGAATGATCTGTGTGGGTGAATTAGAGGCCATGAAGATGATAAAACTTCTGTCTCATTGGTAGTTCATAAATAAAATTCATTGGTGTGTTAGGTGTGCTGAGAGAGGCCTGACCCTCAAATCTGTCATATCATGTCCAGGTTTTTCCAACACTGTTTACAACTTAAGGTGTTTAGAACTTTAGAGGAGAAAAGCATCACATTGACTGAGCCAGTCAGACATCACACAGTGGATTGAGGTATACTGTAGGTAAACTTTTAATGAACTCTGTGCTTAATACAGAGCTATACTGTTCGCTGATTATAGTATTACAGAAGGCGCAGCACAGCTCAGCTTGAAAGACAGGTAAAAGAGGCAAAGTGAAGGTGAAAGACAGATAAGAGGGGATCTGCAAGAAGAGAGACAAGAAGGACACAGCGGGACATCAAGGTGTGTGAGAGATGAGAAGAGAAAGGCAGTGTGTGGAGAGAAAGAAGAGACAGAGTGACTGAGAGAGACAAACAAAGTAGGAGAGAAGACAGAGTTATAAGAGTGAGGAAGTAACAGAATAAATATATAAATAAATGCAGAAACAATAAATCACCATACATTTGATTACATTGAGATGAAACCCTTGGAGATCATGTTGAGGAAACATCTGGTTCAGTAGGAAGTGATGATTTGATATGCAGATGACAAAGAAAAGATTATGAATAAACAAGACTAAAACCCAAAGCCAGAAGCTGTTGACAATTTTGCTCTGAATCCAGAATTCAGGCAGGCAGAGCTGAAGGTGAGAAGTGAGGCAGAGTAATGTCAGTAAAATAAACCAGCTGTAGCAAGCTTAGTTTTATAACTACAATGAAGACACATCATATTAAAGTAAAGAGCCTAAGACATCCATTGGTATCAACCATGTTACGATATCTTATCGGAAAGGGAGACAAATAATGCTACAAAGTTACGCTAAATTTTTGTGAAGGAATAAGGAACATTGGGGGTTTTAAGCAGGCTGTGAATTACATAAATTGGGTATGATTGGAAAACTGAGAGTAGACAGCCATATACTCTTTACATTGTTTCAGTTCTGCACACAATTTGACAAATATTTGATTAATGTGGTATTTGTTCACTCATTATTTGATGATATGATTTAATATCTTGCAGTAGTTTCTTCATCCAATTATTGATTTTACTTTTCTCTAATCATTCATTATAGAGCATTTTTTGGGGGGCCAAAGAAATTCAATGTACATGTGGAAAAATTAAAAAATTGGATTATAATTGTAGGAAGTATGTCCCTGGTGGCGTTGGATGAGAGACTGCGGACAGAGCACAAAAAATATATTTGTATAAATGTTTACATGTTTATGCTTGCTGAACACATGTATTTATACATTATTGGCTTTTTACTTGCAAAGGTTTAATTGCACTTACAGTAATGAGCGTAGTTACCACCAAGATGAGAAATTTTCTAGTTACCCTCACTTGTCTCCACTAAGGCCTGTTCCTATTTGACAGGAAGCAACACCTGACGCTAGCTAGCTAATTGTTTTTTTTATTGTCCAGTTACATATTTTAGCACCTAGAGTGACTGCTGATGGTTATGTAATTTTTGCCTTTTCTATTTTCAAAAATTCCAAAAGATTAGTTTCACTGAGCTTTATATACAGATGCTGCTCTGTCTCAGAGATGCTAGTATGATATACAGGTCTTTAGATGATGCGGTCACACAATCTGCCTGGTTTTATTCTCTAGTATAAACTACTTTTTCTAGCTGTCATGCATTATTGTAGCACACAGTGACCCTTTAAAATGCATAATTCCTATTACAATACACAATTAAAGCTGCAAGCAGCGTTGAACGGGCCCTCGCACCCCACGCAACTCGGGGCCTGGCGCGGCCGCCACCGTGTCGCCAGAGGTCGACCGGCAGACGAGGCGCTGAATGTTTGCCTCTTTGGACAGTGTAGGAACCAATGCGTTGCGACTTCCCGTCTCCACTGGGTGGCGCTATGACTCTGACTCCTGAGCGTCATGTGGGTGTGTTCATGCCAGGACTATTATCATACATGTGAAGTTTGGAGCAGATTCGACCATTAGATCCCATGTTATAGCAATATCGTGTTTCATGGTGAGACATCAAGTGTCGACGCCATGTCACAGCCACGCCGTTCCATGCTGAGCAATTCTCTTGATATGTTTTGATCACACACTTGTGTAGATGGTACACACCAGTTTTGGAGTTAATTGATTCATTTCTGGAGGAGGAGATCATTAAAATACAACACGTGGAAAACGCCAAAAATGACTGTAAATTTCAAAATGGCCGACTTCCTGTTGGGTGTGGCCTATCCGTGCAAGAGGCTTTTTTGTGCGTGTGGATGTTATACATGTGTCTACCCAGTTTCGTGCATATCAGTGAGACGTCCTATGGTGGTTATTTGTGTGAATGGGCGTGGCCAATCCATTTAGCCACGCCTATTAACGAAATTCATAACATATGTTCTGGGTTGGACTGTCAATATACCTGTGAAGTTTCACACAGATCTGACCAAGTACAGTGAAGTTATTGCCACTTCCTGTTTCATGGCGAGACGTCAAAATTCAACCTCCCACAACTGGCGTGCCCTTTAGATTCTGTGAGACCTTTTAATAACTTTTGATCAGGAAGTGTTCTAGATGGTAATCGGTAATTTTGAAGCCGTTCTGATGAATTCTGTAGGAGGAGTTCGTTAAAATACGATGCGTGCGCGACACCAAAAATGACCATGACATTCAAAATGGCCGCCTTCCTGTTGAATTTAGCCTAGAGGTCCAAGAGACTTTTTTGTTTGTCTGGGGGTGATGGAAATGTGTACCAATTTTTGTGCATATCGGTGAGACGTCCTATGGAAGTAATTCATATGAATGGGCGTGGCCAAGCCATATGGCCACGCCCATTGACGAAATTCATATCACATATTCAGGGCTGGACTGTTGACACACATATGAAGTTTCAGGTGGATATCATCAAAAACACCAAAGTTAAGGCCATTTTTATGCATTTTGGCGAAGGGTCGACTTCGCCGCCCTCCGGATGGAACGCCGTTTGACGACAGTCAAAATTCTTAATCATGGAGCATTACCAACATGTTGAGGCCTTTCTGACCAAATTTGAGCTGGATTTGCTGAACGTGCTCAGAGCTGGACCTCAAAGTCTAAAACATCGCTTTTTCTGTCACCAGCAGGGGGCGCTATGCAAATTTCAATATTTCTGCATGTAGACGTCTTCAGGGCGGGACTATTATGAATCCTGGGGAGTTTGGTACCGTTCGGACTATTAATGCCAAAGTTATAGCAATCTCGTTTTTCATGGCGAGACATCAAACTTCGCCGCCACGCCCAGGTCAGGTTGTTTGGAGTTTACGTAATCCGTTAATAACTTTTGATCACAAACTAGTCTAGTTGGTGCACAGCAATTTTGAAGCCGTTCTGATTATTCCTGTAGGAGGAGTTCGTTAAAATAGAACACGTGGAAAACGCCAAAAATGGCCGTTCAACGCCAAATATCTCACTTCCTGTTGGGTTTAGCCTATGTGTCCCTATGACATTTTTTGTGCGTCTCAGCATGATCTACATGCGTACCGATTTTCGTGCAGATCCGTGAAACCTGCCGAGTAGGGTGCTCTTTAAGGGGCGTGGCCTAGCCATTTTGACCCGCCCACCTCCACGAACCCTAAAATACCTAAATTTACACCGCGACTGATGCGCATGCCAAAATTGGCGTGTTTTGGAATATGTTCAGGCCTCCAAATAAGCGATTTACTTTTGTCGTAATAATAATAATTCCTGCAATTTCAATAGGGTCCTCGCACGGACGTGCTCGGGCCCTAATAAACTCATGCACAACTTTAATTTTTAAAAGAACATTGATCACACAATACTGTGCTGCATCTTCATCTATAAATATACTCATAAAAAGTTAAAAGATAGTTAAAAAGTTGACTGCTTTGCTTTTTGTATCATCTCTAAAGGTGGGCACAGAGGATTTCACTCTTCTTGCTGACTGCAGTGAATGTATGGAAGACTGACTGTGTGTGTGGAAGGTCCCTGCCCTTACTTCCTGCAGGATGACTTGTGAATGGCTGTTTGGACTAACTCCATCTTACACTTGGGGATATTGCTTAGAGTGCAGGAACTCTGCACTTCTTAAATGTTAACACAGTTTGTAAAGTGGAAGAATTACTGAGTCAATGCAGCAACGCAGTGGAACGTGCTTCCATGGCTGGGGTTACAGACACTGTGGGAAGATTGTAGAAAACTGCTTTGCTTGTTACAGATACACAAGCAAGTCGGAGAAAATCATTGCCAGAATGTTCCACTTTTAAATGCCTTGTATGGGTTTAAGTATGTTGAATTTGATGACTATAACCATTTGGCTATGGGTGGAAGGTGGCAGTAATGGTTGCATGATAAGCTTTGCTTTACATTGGTCTACATATGCACACTATTGCTAATTGCTTATGCGACACAGCTGAATATGAATGTTTTTCTAATTAGTTTGCTAAAATGAGTTAGTTCTATATTATAAAACTAATTAGAAAATACCTGTTAATTAAACCTTTTAAAGACCCATGTTCCACCAGCTAATGTGTTTTAGTTAGTTATGCCGGAGCAGACTCAAGGATGGTGACCTGTACCATCCAGTTAGTTATGCACCTGTTTGGGTGGAAGAAGTTACATCTTATCATTCTGATTGGCTCTTGACATTAGGTCATATGATTTCCAGCACTCCAACCAGAGCAGAAGTCTGATTAGCCAGAAGAGCAAAACTTTGGGGGGCATTGTGTTTAACTTGCTTATGTGTCAATTACAGGTTTGAGTTTGTAAGAAATAACTGAGAAAAAAGCAGAAAGAGCTGGGTTACCTAAACACATCACTTTTACTAGGATGGCAATAGTTTATGTTCCACTACCAGCCTGGCTGCTAACAAAGCAATTGGATGTGAGGGAAAGGGGCCTGTTGGTAAACTGTGCAGCTGTAGTCAGGGTCTGTACAGTAATCATGAAACCACCAACTGAAACATAGCAAAAATTACTTTAAACAAATTTAAGACTAAAAGCTTTTTTTGGCTTTAAAGTGCTTTGACATTAAGGAGAGCTCCAGTGGTCTCTAAAAATGGTTGGGATTAATCTGTTAGAGTGCCACATGACTAGAGTACAGAGACAATGGTGAGCATTCTGAAATTAAATTTTTTGGGGGGATAACAGTGAAAAATATAATTGGTGATGGTGGACAATACATTGTCTAAAGCAGTAATTTATCATTCCTAAGCCCTGTCCTTTTTATCATTATTTTTTTGATAGAGCACCAAATTTGGTAGATATATAACTTAATATATATTAAAGACATCTGGATATCTGGGCATCGCAGATTGGCATTCTGATCACCATGGCAGCAAAATTCAATATGGTCACCACCTGAAAACTGTTTTGGCTATAACTTTTAAACAGTTGAAAGGTGTCCAGAATGGTGTGAGATGTAGAGGGACTACAGTTGGGTGGACAAGTCCTAGACTGAATACTGGACCTAACAGTCATTCCCTTATCAATAAAGAAGGTAAGGAACTTGTTATAACCATAAACAGAGAAACATGGTAATGTAGAGGGCGGTGGTAAAACAATATTATTTACAGTGTCAAACAGAAGGATTTCTTTTTGAAGAAGAAATTAAGTCAGCAAAGTAAGCAGTCAAGGCTTTCTTTACTATTGCATTAAGCGCAGTACAGAGGTCCTTGAGGTATAGGCAATGCACCTTGAGCCCAGTGGCTTTCCATAGTCTTTCAGTCCTGTGACATTTCTGTTTCAGGCAGCAAACAGCGTCTGTTATCCTTGGAGAGTTGCATGAGGAGCAATGCTCATTAAAAGACTGTGTTAAAAACTCTACATTGTGAAAGTTTGTATTAATATCATAGCAAAAAATTGCTGAGAACTGATCAGCTGTACTTTAAGTGATAATGCGGGAACACATTGTTCATTTAGGATGTGGACGGCCATCAATTTTAGAGAGGTCAAAGAAAATACATTTTTAATCACTGATCAGTAGGTCCTCGCAACTGATATGATCAATATCTAGGCCCAGAGAGAAGACAAGGTCCAAGAGTGCCACCAGAAACATGTTGTATGAAATTTAAAGAGTCAGTAATATTAAAGGGACATTGTGTAGCGTTTTCAGTTGTTTATTAGCAAAAATCGATGTCTGCATTCATAAGTATGTCATAATTGGTGTATTATTACCTCCACCAATAATCTGATTTATTCTCATAAAAGGAGAATTTTGGATTTGTCTGTACATTGGGCGGGTAAGTCATTTGGGGGTTCCATAATGTTCCGCCATCTTTAAAATACTATGCCATCAAGGGACACATAGCACTACCAGGGAATAGTCCTGCCTTCGGCGTTTTTGTTGAGAGCAAGGCCAGTGCTGCTTGACTGAGATGCCGAAGGAGAGGAGCTAGAGGCGCTACGCTACTACCCTGGCAAATGTGAAAACCTGCACTACTGCAGCATAACAAAGTCCCACTCTTTGAGCATAATGCAGAATCATGCATATGCAACATCACAGGAGACGGAACCCTTGTTGCCAAGAAAATGCAAATTGATTCGTTACCATAGACAGCATATCAGTAGAAAAACACACAAGCCTTGAAATTTCGTTCGGCACTCTCTTCTTGCAGCTACAATGTCCTTGTCATAAAATATACTGGAGGGGGGGTCATGGTTCTTACAGCAGTCTCTTCACAGCCATGGGGAAGAAGCTGTGTCTCAGTCTGTTGGTGCGGGCTCTCATGACTCTGAGTTTGCCAGAGGGAAGGCTGGTGAATAGAGGGTGTCCTGGGTGGGCGGGGTCATCCCGAATCTTTGTGGCCCGTCGGAGGAGACGGCTGGAATAGATCTCCTCTAGGCGTGGAAGTGAGGAGCCGATGATCCACTCAGCCGTCTTGATGACCCACTGCAGTTGTTTCTTTTCAGATGCAGTGCAGCTGGCGTACCACACCGTACAGCCAAAAGTGAGGATACTCTCTATTGTGCAGTGGTAGAAGTTTCTCAGCAGAGGTGGAGGGAGTTTGTTCCTCCTCAGTGTTCTCAGAAAGAAGAGACGCTGCTGGGCCTTTTTGATGATGTGGGTGGTGTTCACAGTGCAGCCCAGGTCCTCCGAGATGTGCAGGCCAAGAAACTTAAAGCTGGTGACCCGTTCCACTTCCTCCCCATTGATGCTCAGGCCTGAGTGCAGTGTGGTCCTCGACTTCCGAAAGTCAATAATGACTTCTTTTGTCTTCTTGGTGTTGAGGTTGAGGTGGTTGTCACTGCACCAGGCCGCCAGTGCTTAGACCTCCTCCCTGTATGGTGTCTCATAACTGTTGTTGATGAGCCCCACAACGGTTGTATCATCCGCAAATTTGATGAGGGTGTTGGAGCCGTGAGTAGCGACACAGTCATAAGTGTACAGTGTGTACAAGACTGGACTCAGCACACAGCCCTGAGGAACACCGGTATTGAGGACGATGGTGGAGGATGTGGAGGTACCCAGTCTGACATGCTGGGGTCTGTTAGTCAGGAAGTCCTTGATCCACAGACAGAGGGAGGTTCCAAGTTGTAGTGTCTGCAGTTTGTTGATGAGTCTGCTGGGGCTGATGGAGTTAAATGCCGAGCTGAAGTCAAAAAACAGCATCCTGATATATGTGTTGGAGTTTTCAATGTGGCTGAGAGCGGTGAGGAGGGCGATGGAGATGGCGTCGTCTGTGGATCTGTTGGACCTGTAGGCGAACTGATGTTGATCAAAGCCAGGTGGGATGTGGGCCTTGACATGCTGTAACACCAGTCTCTCCATACATTTCATGATCACCGGTGTCAGGGCCACAGGCCGGTAATCATTCAACCCTGTGATGGCAGAGGATTTGGGCACAGGGATTATGGTGGCAGTTTTCAGGCAGGTGGGGACTGTGGCTTGCTGCAGTGAACGGTTGAAGATGTTAGTGAATACTGCAGCAAGCTGGTGAGCACATGATTTCAGCACCCTCCCTGGTACTCCATCCGGTCCTGGTGCTTTCTTGGTGTTGATGCCACGCAGGACTCGCAGTACCTGATGTTGTTGGATGGTGGGGGGCTGGTCGTGCTCTGATGATGTCAGCTGTGTGTCCTCTGCCCGTCTGTTGTCCTCTTCAAAGCAGGAGAAAAAGGTGTTAAGCTGGTCTGGGAGAGAAGTGTTGGTGGAGGGGAAGGGTTGTTGTGGCATTGTTTGTAATCAGTTATATTCTGTATGCCTTTCCACATGGAGCGGGGGTTGTTCTCCCTGAAGTTGGCCTCTATCTGCTCTCTGTACTTTGTTTTAGCAGCCTTGATGCCTCTGTTCAGGTCCACTCAAGCCTTCCTGTGGGCTTCCCTGTCCCTTGACCTCAGTGCTGAATCCCTGGCCTGGAGTAGTGCTCTGATATTGGTGTTAAACCAGGGTTTTTGGTTGGGAAATGTTTTCACCTGTTTCCTTGATGTTACATTATCCATGCAGAAACTGATGTATGATAGTACAGAGGAGGTGTGGAGTTCAATGTCTGGATCTTCAAAGAGCTCCCATATGGTGTCCTCAAAACAGTCCTGCAAGGATAGTGTGGCCTCCTCAGTCCAGCACTGCACTGACTTGTACTGTGGCTTAGACCTGCAGATGAGGGGCTTGTAAGCTGGTGTCAGGAACAGGGAAAGATGTCTGAGTGTCGGAGGTGGGGGGAGTGGCGGGCTCTGTAGGCTCCAGAGATGTGGGTGTAGACCTGGTCTAGTGTTCTGCCCTTCCTTGTTTGAATGTCAACATTCTTGTAAAATCTGGGGAGCACAGCCTTTAAGTTGGTGTGATTAAAGTCTCCAGCCACGATGAAGAAGCCCTCTGGGTGTTTGTTCTGTTGCCTGGTGATGCTGTCATGCAGCCTGCTCATAGCTACATTAGCATTAACTCGCGGGTGGATATACACGGCAGTTACAAGGTTAGTTGCAAGGCAATTTGCAGTATCTATGAAATAACGAACCTCATCACCTGAATGAATACTCCTTGAAGTATCGGATGACATGGTTAGCTTTTGGTACACAGCAGCTACCGTAGTTGCAATACGCAATTGAAAAGTGAGGCACTAGAGTGCACTATCAGTTTGAATGCAGTGTAGGGTTTTAGCGTTAGATGGAAGAAATTCCTACACACTGTGGCTTTAAGAAATTTAGTCGCTGTACATCATTACTTTGCAGGATAAAATCACTGACTAACACTAACTGCTGATGAAAACATGGCGACGTTGGCAGACGTCCTCTCCTGCCATGAGCACCGACCAGTGACCAGGGTTCCTGATGGGATGGTGTGGAGCGGAATAGGACTTAAGGTTTTGCTCTGAGTCATGACCACTAATAATAACCATAGGAGGAGCTTCAGCAGCAGAGCAGTGAGTGGGGACAGGCTCTGGAGAAGAGCTTCAGCGGCTTCATCATCTTCAGCAGCAGTACAAGAAGGAATAGAGGCATCTGTAATTTGTGCTGGACCAAAGATGATTGTGTCCATTAATTTCTTGGCTTCCTGGATCTGGTACAGTGTTGAAATCCTTGCTTCTAGCTTGGCCACTTTGTCAACCAGGTTGGGTGCAGCTGTGTGTGGAGCCATTGATGTGGATGGGTGGTTGGGGAACACAAATAAAAAGAAGCAAGTACAGGGCTGAACATGCTAAAAAGTTTAAAAGTTAGTGACTAGCTGCAGATGGTAGCAGCTGCTAACAGGGAGGCCACAGGCAGGGGCGGAGCCAGGGGGTGGCCCGTGGTGGCCAAGGCCACCATTTATTACTCTTCGGCCACCCCCACCACTGCTTTGCTGGCAACTTTTTGGCGGAACCATTTCTGTACGAATACGTTCCCACAGGGAAGCATTTCAACAGCGCACCTCAAACAAGTAGTTCTCCACCAAAACTGCTGGTGGCGGTAATACGCTCAACTTGAATGTCAACCACCAACACAATTACAGAAGAAGTAGTAGTAGTTCTGGTTCACGTGCGCTACGAGTGAAGATGCCAACGGACTCTCCACGTGCAGTAAGAGGACGGTCTTTTTTCCCACTGGCAGAGAAGATGTCGGAAGTAAGTTAACAAGCGGAATGAAGTTTATTCTTTATGTTTGAAATGTTTCTTGTCTTAATGTATGTATATTGTGGCCGGCGTGCTGAAGTTGAAACAGATATGGCAGAGTTTGCCAATTTAGGCTGTTAACGGTATGAAAGTCGTAAGCTATGAACAGCTTCACTGTGTCACTGCTATTTAAAGAAAATATTCAGTTTTAATATGCCCCAGCATTATAGAGGGCTATTAAACCTCTTAAGCCCTAAGGTCCCCCAGTTGGGGGACTCTCGTGCTCAGACATCACCACTTAGCATACAAAGTATGGAACAATGAAAGAATATAGTGATGTTGCACATCAAATTAAACAGCAGAACCTGGGCTACACGGCTATACAAACCTCTTTTACATGCTCCAAACACAACTCAAATAACAGCTAAATGAATGACTACATGTCAGCACCGATGCGTCAACCCACTCGCCACATTTCTGGCTACAGCTCCACGGCACTTCATTCATAACACACGACATATACCTCAAATGAAAGCTGAGACTCTACACTTTCCGCACATACACGCCAAAGCACTCTACACCGAAGCATGTGAGAGACAGAGGCCAAAGAATAACAACAACAGCCAAACGATAGTTATAAAATCTCGCTTATCTTTGTTGTTTTGCCGTGAAAAGTTTATGTTACCCGTAAATCCACACTCGTTTCTGTTACTCCCACTCCTTGTGTTACATTCAAATGTGTCCGGGCGTTTCTGATGGACTTTAGGACCCTGTGGGGAAGCATTACAATCTCCGTATACAGCAGCCTGCCCCTCCCCCACGACGGCGTTCTGCTGACTCTAATTGACTGACAGTGCTGTCAATCTAACTCTGGTGGGTATAGCTTCATTCTATTGGCTCTAACGAATCGAATGAGGTGTCATTCACTCAAATCGACCAATCCGTTGCAGAGATAATATTCCTATTTTTTTTACCAAAGGAATGCCTTTGTAATGTTTGCTCATAATGTAAAGGTTGCTGTAATTTGGTTTTTCACCTGTCAGGCAAAATGAAGAGGAAAATTACTTCCTACTTCATTAGTAGTAAGTCCAGTAATGAGAGGAGGGAAAGTGGTGTGGAGAGGGAGATGCAGGATGACAGTGATGAGACAGAGTCAGACAGTGAAAGAAAACGCTCACCAGTTGCTCTTCATGGAAGTGAATATACAGGTACAATTCACCACCTGCCTTATGCATTAAGCTTAAGTACTTCTAGGATTCTACCATATCAGTGAAAAAAAGTTACTCAGCTTAAAATGTGGCATGCTGACAATTTTAACTTTTCTATCTTTACCAACAGATGATCGACTTATCCGGTTGTGAGATTTATCACCAATTAAAAAGGCACTAATTTCACAACTGTTTCAAATCTTTTTAAAATTAGTTTAGGAATACATTAAAAAGCGTATGTGGGTCTTCATGATGTAATTCTACATGGCAGTCACTGCCTGTATAAGTAAATGAGTGAGTGACCAAGAAACACTACTAGATCCACAGCAACTTGCCACACAGGAAAAAATAAGATATCAGTTTCTGTGCCACCCCTGTGTGAGCAATGGTCTCAGTCTGGCCAGCCCTATGAAAATTGTCTGGCTCCACCACTGGCCACAGGCATTTGCATGCAAGGGCTCCAACACGGAGCCCACTGCTTTGTCCTGGTTATAGCTGCACAAAGGAGATTCACATAAAGGGCAGTACGACAGGGGCCCAACAAGTGGACCTGCTGTAAAGATTGGGCTTCAGTCAACAGGTTTGTGGCTCATCTTGACCTAGTGTCTGCAGTCCTCGCTATGATGGTTAGCTCCCAGTGCTAAAAATCAAACTGGTCTTCCCAGCCTCAGCGGGCTGTCCCCACCAGGGAACATGAAACTTAAAATCTAAGCGCTTGATGAATAAAGTCCTTCACTTTGTTAACACGGACAGATAAAACCAACCAAGAACGAAAAGTGTAGCACAGGATATGGCTTAAAAACAAACAGATAAAACATCAATTCATGACAGAGCTACTGACAAGCACTCACAATGCAAATGCATGCTCATGCGTAGAGCTTGGTCAGCTTCCCTTCTGTAAAGCACTGTAAAGGTATCTTATTTAAGCATAAGATAGTGTAAACTGTTTGTCATTTCACTATATTTGTGACCATGACACAAAGTGCACACACTGTGTCTCCCCTGAGTTTTTATTATCACAGGAGTGATTGATCACCTGCAGTCTCCCTCTCAGGCTGAGACTCTCTTCTGTCATATAGTTCAAGTCAAAATGAAATGCACCAACTGACTAAAGTGACTGCAGAGGGTAATGATGCAGTTTGGCTCCCTCCTGAACATAAATAAAATGCTCAAATTACAGATAGCAGCTGTGCTGATCCTGGAATGAAATGGACTGATGGTTATATGGGGTTTGGGGGCACTGGTGCACATTTAATCAAATCTCAGCAGTCTAATGCAGTCATTCTCATACAAAGTTCCCCAAAAGTCAGTGGTGGGTTATTTTCTGAAATACTGCATCCCATCTCACATATTGCTTTGTTTAAAACATTCCTCATAGTCATATCCTCCGTGTTTACTTACAGCTGTCAGAAGCTATATTTGCGGTTTCATCAAGCTTCACAGTAGGATTTTGGGGTCAATTTCCGGCTTGGCCAGTCCGGTCCTGTGGATGAGCTTAAACTGATTTGATTTTACACCAACCGGCTGAACTTGCATTTGTCATTATAATATGTTCTGGCAAATTAAAAAAGTATACCATAGCAGCAACCTGTGCTAACAGTGCTGCGGCACCTTATCCAACATGTATTGCAATAATAAGCAATTAGAAACAGCAATTAACATATTATAATGATTATAAATGGACTAATGGAGCCACTAGCATCCGAAAAGCTTTGAGCCGAGTATACTGACATGAAGGAGATCATACATCAGTAGACATGTAAGGGGGGACAAGCGGTGCACTTTCTCTGTTTGTTTACCAGAAAGTTCATGTGTTTTTTGGGGTGACCAAATGAGACATGGCAGTGAGTCTCATAAGAAAACTAAAACAGTGCCAATATGGCAACATTTTGGATTTAAAGCTGTCAAAAAATGTGTCCTAACTAACTGTGAATGACACAGCGCTGTCATTTAGGGCTGAATGTTAGACAGACCTTCTGTTTCTACACTGTACAGAAACTTAAATAAAAAAAAACACTTTGTTTCTGTTCCCATTTTTCACAGGTTTAGGTTTAAGATCTAAGTCTTTTTATGCAATTAGTAGGTATAGATATCTCCAATTTTGGTCACAAATTTGTTAAAGTCTGTGTTCATGAGCACTTGGACCTTTGCCATGATTATCCATCCACCTTACAAGTGTGTCATATTAAGATGCTGATGAAACAGCATCTTTACTACACAGGTGTGCCTTGGGCTGGTCTCCAAAAAAGGCCACTCAGAATGTACAGTTTGATCACACAACACGATTTGTGTGCCATTGGCATGCTGACTGCAGAAATGTCCAGCAGAGCTGTTGGCCGTGAGCTAAGGATAATGAAGGTGAGGATGATGAGCATGCAGATGTACCTCCCTGAGATAGTTTCTAACAGTTTGTGCAGAAATTCTTAGGTTGTGCAAACCAACTGTTGCACCAGCTGTTTGGGCGGCTGGTCTTAAACAGTCTTGCAGGTGAAGATGCTGGATGTAGAGGTCCTGAGCTGGTTTGGCTATATGTGGTGTCCGGTTTTGAGGCCTGTTGGATGTGCCGCAGTATTCATCAAAATGACATTTGAGACGACTTATGGTAGTAAAATAAACATTCAGTTCACAGGCAACAACTCTAGTCAACATTTCTGCAGTCAGTATGCCAACAGCATGCTCCCTCAAAACTTGTGACATCTGTGGCATTGAATTGTGTGATCAAACTGCACATTTTAAAAGGGGCCTTTTATTGTGACCATCCCAAGGCACACCTATGTAGTAATGATGCTGTTTAATCAGCATCCTGATATGCCAGGCCTGTCAGGTGGATGGATTATCTAAGAAGTGCTCACTAACGTGGATCTGTGACAAAATGAAGAAAAAAATATAATTATTATATGAGTACATAAAAAAGACTTAGATCTTTAACTTAAACCTTGTAAAAAAAATGGGAGCAAAAACAAATGGTGTTCAAATTTTTGTTCAGTATATTTATATCTGTTGCACACTTTGAAAGCTGTGCAATAGACAAACATGGCTGATTCTTTATGTTGAAATGAGGGATTTTTTTTCCACAATACCTTCTTCTTTCACTACAAACATGTAAATACTGCTCTGACAACAGGGTAAGAAACTGGTTTTATTAGGAGAAAACAGGCTTTTCAAGATCTAAATTGTTCCATGAGTCTATAGTGTTACATCTATATCCATTTATCAGGCTGGGTCAGGTCATCCCTCTACCCCATCAAATATCATAGCACCTCAGCTAGCTCATCTATTCTAAGGCTGGAGGAGGTCAGTGTGACATCTGAGACAACAGCTAAGCTTTAGTTCTGCTGTGTGCATTATATGGTAACCTCCAGCCAATGATGGATAGAGAGTGATTTTGAGGGTTTATTGACATGGGATGTGGCTCATTATGAGACTAAAGGGCAGCATTTGGGTGATCATCCATCCCGGGGCAGATCAAGTCTTCGATAATCACCTTTTTGAAATGCCTCACTGTGCCTCAGCTGCAGCATCTGACAGTCTGCAAAGCTACTCACTGCATTTATGGGGTCTGAAACAGTTTATGGAGACTCTGACTGAATTGTATACATTATTATAGGGATATAATGTACTCACATTTAGCAGAGATACAAAAATTACATGACAGATACATGTAAAGCCTCAAAAAAGAGCAAGGATTTTAATCACTGTGGACACGATGAGAGGGGGGATAGATTTGTAATTTAGTTATTAAAATTCTTCCAAAAATGCACACACAGTGTTTCATATGATATCTAACCTTGAATGCAAAATTAAACAAAACCTTTTTTCCACATTTTGTAATAACTTGTTAAGATCAATAAGGAACAGTTATTACATTTTCTGTTCAAATGGTGAATACAAAATGTAGCAAGTTTTTTTTTTTTTTTTTTTTACAAAAGATTGATGTTACTTTATAATAGAGGGAACATTTACATTTTGGAAAGTTATAAGAAAATGGGTCATTATTATGTAATATGTTGTACGGACCTCACAGGTTGCATATTGTCACATTGATGACTGTTACACTTGACAGAACTTGCCTATTGAAAAATATGTGTTACAGTGCTCTCACATCTCTACAATAAACCCCTTTACTGCAAAAAAAAAAAAAAAAACTAAAGCAAGTGAACTATATAACACAAAAGAGCTGGTGATAATTGGTTTGGTACACATAATGGCTTAAGCTGTTATTTTCATTGCTCATTTTTTAAATTTAATCTAATTTTAATTTTATATACTTTATTAATCCCGCAAGGGGAAACAGACATTGCTTCACGTGACGCTTTAAAGGAAAAGTCTCTAAAGACGTATTTCCTTGTTCCTTCTCTCCTCGGATCTCGTGGAGCTAAGACGTGAGGAAGAGACGCAAGTGAGGGAAACGTGAATGCAGAATCTGGTATTGGGATGAACCCCACGTCCATCCTGTATCCAAGCATCTCCAGGATAACTGTTGCTGTACTGTGAATCAGCTTGTTATGCTCAATGATGGTCCTTGTAGGGATGGTATTTAGGGCAGCATTCACATCTTCTAGCAGGTACTTGGCAACTCAGCTTCGGGATTAGTCTGAGGTTCCAGGTTTCCAGTTTACCGTAGCATTGTTGTATTGTTTCATTGATCTCTAGTTGTGATAGTAGTTGGCGGTTACGGATGTCGGAACACTGTGCTACCAGATGTTTCTTAGTTAGTCTTGATTTTGGGTTTCGAAGTATCCACAGGTCCCATATTCTCTGCATATATCCCCTCTCTCTGGGATTGCTGGTATAGTAGCATTCCGTCAATTCCGTGTTCTCCGCCTTTGACTAAAATGTTGTGAATTTTCATCGACTAAAATTAGACTACAACTATGACAGATAAAAATGACTAAAATGTGACTATAACTAATAAGCAATTGTCTCGAGACTAAGACTAGATCTAAAATAGTTGTCAAAATTAACACTGTATTACTTTTTGTAGGTATATGAAAGGTAACAGTGCATGACAACAGCCTAGACTGGTAGTTATTAAATTAACTGAAATGTAAAGTTAAAACAAGGATAAAAAAAAAAAGTTACGGAAGTTGGGTTGAGGCAAATAAAGTTAGTTTGGTTAGGTTTAGGAAAAGAGTCATGATGACGATGTACCTTAAAAATACTCAAAGTTCACTCAGTCCGATCCCAAACACCAGTCTCCTGGGGAAAGTCCTGTGTTTTGTGAGCCATCCACCACCCCAACCTGCCTCCTTAAGAGACCCTTTCCCACTTTATTCTTTACTCCAGTCAGCACATTGGTCACATGATCATAACCTTCTAAATTATGTGGGTTATGCATGAAAGCACTGGCTCATCATTACATGGGATATGTACCAATTTTGGTGCATTACATTTTGTAGGAAAACTTGATTAATTTGCTACTAACACTGAAAACAGCAGATCAGCCTGCAGTGTGTTTGTTGACATGGTCTCACACTCATTTACTCATAGTGAAGTACCTTGCAGACACACTCCCAACACTGTGTTTGCTCATGGCAGATTAACCAGTCAGTGCCCTGTATTCAGTGACAATCACATCAGTGTATTGAAGTGTATTCTTGTCACACTAACTCAGACAATTTCCTTTCCATTCATATCTAATTTTATATTATTTCTGTAGTGAAATACCTTGACCTAAAAATCACTCCAGTCAGCAATCTTCTCAAGTACTTAATTTAAACAGCAGTTCTAACCTTGGATGTTAATCTGCTGTCCTACATTATCAGTTCATTATGTTAGGTGCATTAAGGGTACTATTATGAGATCAAGTGTTATCACTGACTAACTTTAATCCATCACCGAGAGCATTCAGCTACAGTAAATGGCCTTCACTACACACAGTATAACTTCCTAAATAGTTTGTGACATTCTGTTGTGACCTTTACAAAACTATTTCACAGTGGAAGGTGGAACAATATTAAATCTGTGGCTTTATGTTATTACAAAATAGTTGCTCACTTAAATGACAGCATAGATGGTTTTATAAAACATCATAAGTAGGCATTTGCTTTGGGCCTCAACCACTAAAGGGCATTCATGAATTTGTGTTACCTTTTGTTTTTCCTTGTTTTGTCACTCTAAACAAATAATATATATATAATCTGAAATATATGAAAATAAGTCTGTCTACATGTAAATTTGGGTCTATCCAATTAAATATTTTTATTTGCAAATCTTAATTCTCACCCACATTTTGCATTTAATAGACTATTGTCCTTCCTGTGCCTTTGCATGCATCATTTGTATCAAATCAAATGACGTAGCAATTCAAGGTACCATCGGAGACAGTCACTGAAGCATTTTCAAAGTTAATTTAGAACTGAAAGAGGAAGACGGACAATGCACAGTTTAAGGAAGGTTCTTCTAAACCATTATTATTAATATTATTATTATTATTATAAGCTCCCAGTAACAGCACCAGGCTTTGAAACTGATCTGACATAGTGGCCTCATGCGTAATTACAACATCGTGTCCATCACATGATGCCATTGTGCCCAGAAAGACTTTACCCTATAGACTTACACTTTGAAAGACACATCGTAAATCAGTGGATACATTTTTGAGCATCACAACCCCTGTGAAATGACTCATTTGGTCTGATAACATTTCAAAAGTCTACAAGAACTGCACGATTAAATTGTTTGTATCTCCACTCAAGTTAGCAGAGGGATGAACCAGAATTCAGCGACTTGGCTGGCAGAGGTCTTTAGTGGGCCCCAGAATTTGAAAGATTCGGCTATTTTATACTGCAAAATATTGAGCTAT
This sequence comes from Cephalopholis sonnerati, assembly GCA_019142605.1. Lineage (NCBI taxonomy): Eukaryota > Metazoa > Chordata > Actinopteri > Perciformes > Serranidae > Cephalopholis > Cephalopholis sonnerati. The sequence continues at coordinate 5,596,596 of JAGQAX010000015.1, read as the reverse complement.
TTTGGCTTGGATGCCACAGTGGCAGTTCTCTTAAACTGTTTTGTTGAAATGTGATTGGTTCGCCACATTGGCTCAGCACCGTGCTATATAACATCATATAAGAGGCCAGTGAGAGGCACGGCAGTAGTTAGCCCTGTCACCTCACACTAAGAGGGCTCTGGGTTCTGGTCCATTTCTATGTGAAGTTTGCTTGTTTTCCCCATGTCAGCATGGGTTTTCTGCGGGTGCTCTAGCTCTTCCAGCAGTCTTTCCGCAGTCCTTCGTCCCACAGTCCAAAGACATGCAGGTTAGGTTAATTGGTAATTCTAAATTGCCCGTAGGTGTGAATGTGAGCGTGAATGGTGTTCTATCTCTATGTGTCAGCCCTGTGATAGTCTGGCAACCTGTCCAGGGTGTACCCTGCCTCTTGCCCAGTGACAGCTGAGATAGGCTCCAGCACAGAATATGAATGAACACCATTGTACAGCACTACATCTAGGCTTACTGTCAGCAGGTCCAAGTCCCTCAGGTTTACATTCAAAACTTAATCAAAAGTGTATACACTAATACAACAATACAATACAACAATACGTCTCCCACCTCGTATTTTGTTTTCAATTGTTCGTTTTGTAAGATATAGATATTAGGATAACTACTCATTGAACAAAATGCTACCTTAACAATCTCACTAAATTAGCTCTCACCGATATCCAGTTACAGCTGTGTCCCTACCTGCAGTGAATGGGTGTTGGTGCTGTGTATGGGGGCATATAAATACCTATATTTCATATATTATGTCCATGCAACTTCTCCTTGACTTCAGCTAACATATACCTAGTGCAATTAGTATAAATAAGATGCAGCTTTACTTACCACCTTGCAGCCACACATCAACTGCAAACTTTCAACAATGCATATATAAGCAGATGAATATTCCACTGAACATTACATTTGAAACATAAATGTTATGTTTGAAGGTGATGATGGCAAGCGGGCTAACACGGTAAGCTTTAGTTAGCCTGGCGTGACTTTACAGGGTCTCTGACAAAATGCCCCATAAATGACATTACGTCCTTAATGTTAAGTGACATAATTAATGTACAGTTATAGAGATTAGGTTTAGGAAATTAAGGTTATTGTGGTTAGGGTTGGGAAAAGAAACATGGTGAGGACGTACCTTAAAATGACTCAAAGTTCACTGAGTTCTGAATACCGGTCTCTTGTTTTATGACCCATCTGCCGCCCCAACCTGCCTTGTTACAGATTGCTCAGGACTGCTTCCGTGTTTACACCCATCAGCGCAATGGTCATTGGATTCCAGCCTTTCAAAATATGTGGGTTATGCATTAATTATTGGCTCGTGGTTACGTGGGATATGTACAAGTTTGGGTACAAACAGTTTATAAGAACAGCCTGCCCTCCCCCACTTATGCTGGCCCACAGATCAGTGGTGACTGAACACCACACAGATTCCTTCAGCTGTTCGTCATGTCAAAGAGATCTGAGACATCTGTCACCTCACCTGTCCCCCAGTAGTGTAGTAAATAATTACCTAGCAGAATGCAAAGCAGATTCACTATTTTTAGATCTACTGGTCACCTAATGGTTGAGTGAGGTGGTCACACATCCAGCACTGGGGTACTTTGACCTGTCCTCCAACAAGTTAACACTCAAGATCCCCCTTTTTGTTTTTGAGTTATGACTTGGACTAATGGCCAGAAAAGTGTTTTTGCAGGGCATTGAGATGTCACAGTGAAGTTGACCTTTGACCTTTTGGATATAAGATGTAATCACTTTGTCATTATATCTAAACAGACATTTGTGTAAAGTTTTGTCATAATTCGCATATGAGTTCTTGAGTTATCGCTGAAAACATGTTGCTGACCTTTGACCACCAAATTCTAATGAGTTCATTGTTGAGTCCAAGTGGACTATGTGATAAATTAGAAGAAACCCCCCTCAAGACTTTCTTGAGATATTGCATTCACAAAAATGAGACTGTGACAAGGTCAGAGTGACCTTGACCATTGACCTCCAATGTGTATACAGTTTGTTAACTCCAAGTGGAATTTTCAAATTCCATCAGTGTTCACCAGAATGGGACGGATGCAAGGTCACAGTGACCCTGACATTTGACGTATGACCACCCAAAATCTAAGTAGTTCATCGTTGAGTCCAAGTGGTATTTGTGCAAAATTTGAGGACATTCTCTCAGGGTGTTCTTGCAATATCATGTTCATAAGAATGGGACGGATGGACAGAAGTATACAGACATGTATGGACAGACAAACAACCCAAAAACATGATGCCTCCGGCCATGGCTATTGGCAGCATGTTCGCGTAAAAATAGAGTAAGAAAAAAGAAATGTACAGTAATTAATTCATGTACTGTAATTAGTTGTAATTTCCAATGTTAAACAATGGTTCGATTTGTAAAGCTGTTTCTCTTTTTGTTTTGTATTCCAGAACTGAAACTGCTTATTCATTGACCCCTGTAAAGGTGAACAGTCTTTCAACCAGTGAGAAACAGACTGTTTTGATTTATAAAGCTTCATTTTGATGTCCTGCCAAATTCAGGGAAACAACATTGGAGATTTCATGTGGTAGTCAAATGAACATTCAGTTCATGTTCAGCTCTGGTGGACGTTCCTGTAGTTCCTGTAGCTAGTGGCACACTCCCACCTAACTTGTGTCATTGTGTTGTGTGATCAAACTTTACATTTTAGTATGTCCTTTTATTGTGGTGAGCAAAAGGCACACCTGCGTAGTAACAATGTTGTTTTATCAGCATCTTGATATTGCACACCTGCCAGGTGGATGGATTATGAATTACATTGGCAATGTGCTCAAAAACACAAATTTAAACCAATATGTGAACAGAATTTGAGAAACCTAAGTCTTTTATGTGCTTAGAAAAATAATAAGATCTTTTATTTTAACATGTGAAACTACTGCAACTAGCTGATGAGAAAATAGAGCTGTTTGTCAGCCTGAGTGGTTGCAGACATGATCTTCAGTGTCTACATTTCAACTCATTTGAAGACAAACTTTCAACTTTGTGTTTTTTTTACAACTGAGTGGTATTGAACAATTTCTGTTTTCTGTATGTGAGAGAGCAGAGGATGCAGTTGTGTCATGGACTGGTAATCAAAAAGTATTCACTAGTGAATAGTGTCTGAATGAAAAACAGTTTCCATATTCCCAGAATCATCATAACTCCATGGCTGCCTCTGAATAGGAAGGCAGATGTGAGATAATGCATGTATTCACCTGCATTACAAGGATATGTAAGCGTGCTTCTGTCTGCTCCTGCAGCCTCACTGTGTATCGCTGTTTCTCAAATGCTGTTATAGCTGTGTCGCCCCATTCATCATCCAGGGCTGCACCCATATTTACATTATTTTCAGTGCTGTTGATGTAAATGATTTCATACTGTTATTGAATTGCTTTTAATTATATATAATAGTCGTTTTATGAGACTGATGTATCAAAATGTAAAATGTATGCAAAACTATAATAATAATAATAATAATGATAATAATAATACCCAATTATACATTTATTTAGACAAAAAATGTGACAAAAATTGTGGAAAAACAAAATAAAACTAATTAGTTTTTAGTTACAGTTTGAATGGGATTGTACGCATGTAGAAAATCAAAATGTTTTAAAACATAACAAAAATGATCATATCCTGGCAAAACAAGTCCAGTGAAAGATGGTTATCATCTTTCACTGGACTTGTTATTTAAGTGGCATGAGTTTGTAGCCCCGATTGCACAGTGTTGGGAACTCTTAGTTCAAATATTAAAATGTCTATCAGAAAATACTTATTTATTTTAAATAATACGATTTAATTTTCAGTGAATCACCTCATGGGGCATCACTCTCAAAAAGGGAAAAAAGGTAGCCAGTTGATTAAATCTGTCTCAGAAAATATACTGAACTCTTAATTTGGAACTCTGACTTATCATTAAAATAATTACCTAAATTATCATATCAAAAATAAAGATAGAAGAGTTTTGGAATTTTTGACAAGAGCTGGCGATTTATTTACTCTTGTACATATAACATTAAACAGACAGCAAGTATGATTCCAAAGGAACCAAGCAAAACAAAACATACCATATATCTTAATAAATAACTGCACTACTCAAAAAAATGAAGGGAGCACTTAAATCACACATCAGATCTTGATGAACAAATAATTCACGTTGAAAATCCTTACTGATGTACATTTTCTAATTTGTTGAGAACACAATGATGGAATGGTCAATAGAAACCAAAATTATTAACCCATTGCTGGCTGGATTAAAAATCACACCGAAAATCAAATGAAAACATTGAAATCACAGGCTGATCCAACTTGTGTGAATTTTGTCACCGCAGCTCACAATGTTACTTGGTAGTGTGTTGATTGAGAAATGGCAGAAATTACATACTGAGGATTTAAAACTAATTCATTTTACAATATCAGCTAAAACACTTACAGAATGTTTAAATCATCTGCAGAGTTTGATTTGCTCTTGACCAGAATAAAGATTTTAGTCTACTTATTGTTTCATTTATTGACATTATTTTGATTATAATTGCTTTGTGTAAACAATAATTAACAGTCTGATTTCTGTAACTTAGGAAAAATTGGCCTTTAAATTTGAAGTAAAGATTTGACATTTATCATGATAATTATTGATATCAACTGATAGAAAAATGTTTATCTTGATACATATTTTTTAGCCATATCAACCAAGTTCACATAATATTAAAAATGCATTCAAAGCACTGTGACAGCTGCATTTCACTCACACAAAGTAACTGCAACACAACACAACTCACACTCTTGAACCTTTGGCAACTTCAAATATCCCAGTGTAACCACAGGGTGACTAAATGTTTTTTGTGGGTCACATGAAGGTGGCACATGGACTGAAAAATGGCCCCCAGAGGGATTGTCCATGGGTTCCATATTGGCCCCATGCCAATTGCTCACATGGGCAATTGGCGTCATCCAAGTGGGCCCAAGTTAAGATGCCCACTGTGAACCCATACCCACTTGGTACCCGGGTAGCACTGGAATAATCCATGTGGAGCCAACCTGGGTAAACCCACCCATGTGGGCTACTGGCAGGGGGCCAAAACCTGTGGACAGTCCCACTGGGGGCCCATTTTTCAGCCCATTTTCTACCTACATGAGACCCACATACAAATGCTGGCTATGTGAGCAGTGATGTAAGGATGAGTACTACAAGGAAGATTATCAATGACATCCTGAGATAAAGACTTAGCCTGCATGCCTTCTCCTCTCCCTTATCAAAGTAAAACATACACTTTCTCTCAGCTTGGTAATTGTCCAGGAACAGGGTCTGGGTCATTCTGTGCTACCATGTGTTGAACTGAATATAAACAAACCTCAGCAGGGCTTGGCCACCACTTGTTAAATGTGTGTTTTTGTGTGTGCCTGTAGTTAAGCCAACAGTGCAGGCAGGTAGTAGAGCTTTGGCGTTCAGCTGGTAAAATAGCAGCATCTCGCAACAGCCTGCCTGCCTGTAAGTGTGTATCTAGATAGCGTTCCCTGGCAGTCAAAGGATCCAAAACTCCATCGGTGTCATTAGGACCTTTAGATCAATACTAAACCAATTTACACACATTGTTGAGATTTTTTGTGCATACAGATTTGCATACTTTGTTTGTTGTTATAATCAAAGTGTTGATGGTGTAGGCTATTGAAAATCAACTGTATGTGATGTCAGACCATCTTTTTTAAAATTTAATTTGTTCAAGTAGGGGGCAGACAAATACAAGAATTGTTTTCTTCTTGCTGCTCCTTTCTAATCATGGAGGTGTTGATTTGATTTGAAAATGTAAAGTACATTTATGTACAAATTATGTTGTCCACTTTCATGAAAGGAAAAAAAAATAAAACAAATAAAAAAATAAATAAATACTTCTGACCATTCTTTATCTGGCAAATGATAAATGAATCATGCTTTAGTTGATGGCTTCCCTCTTTAGCTTATGATCCAGATAGACAAAAATAAATTAGAATAGATTGTAAGACTGTGATTTGTGATATGGAGCTTTATGATTAAAACTGATAAATAAAATTCTGGACATAGACACTATGACATCACCCACTGGTTTCTAGATGCCTGTTTTAAAGCCTTGCGTGTTCTGTTGTGTGCAGCAGATTGACACAAAGCTCAAAAAGATTAAGGCAAACAGCAATTTAACATCACACAATCAAATCAAAGATCCAACAAAGACTGAGCTGAAAACCAGAACTTAAATACAAACTAGTCTAATGAGAGGCTAAAGTGCAGATGGAGAAAAATGGCGAAGGAGCTCAGGTCAGGGGAATAAGGTGATGAGGCAGAAGAGCAGATGGGGAGCTGATTGGCTGGAAAATATTCAGGAGCAGGGAGGGACCAATGAGGATAACACAGGGCAGGTGTGTAGCTGGGTAAATGAGGGAAAGGGGAGTAAGAACACATGTTTGTGACCAGTGCAGGAGGAAAGGAGGAAGTGGTCCCGAAAAGGCCAGTTTAGAGGCAGGTTGGGGTAATGGATATTAATGAAAAACATAGACTTAATACATTACGTCATTCATGTCAAATGAATGAACAGTTTTAAAGTCATTAAGTCCTTCATTACACTACTTTCAAATGAGCACAAATTCAGTATTATACATTTATGAAACAACCTTTAATATAACATTCTTTCACATGAAAAACATTTAAAAATATAAGCAAAAATCTTTTCACTGTATTTGATACATCATAATTCTCTCTCTAATATCTATTTTATAGTGCTGTGAAAACATCAACAGATTTCTTCTTCATGGGCTTTGCTATGTAGTTATGTTGTTGTGGCCTTGTGTAATATTTCAAAATAACTTAAGTAATAGTATTAGTTAAAAAACAGTAAAGGATAAACATTTGAATTTTTTTTTTCTTTCCCTGTTTGTGGCATCCCCTATGGATGACGGCACCGTTTGCATTTACCTATTGCGTATGCCACAGGGCGGCACTGGGAAAAGCCCACTGTCCTTATGATGAATGAATACATGCAAACAAACAGATTCTGGGGTTTGTTGTGTATTTTTAAATTTACCTTTCAGCAGAGTGTGACACTGACGTCACCGGAGACAATCCAAACTCACTGGCCTGAAGGCTTAGTTTAAGACAAACTCTAAGTTGAGTTGCTCACTTTAATACAGTTCACAGTATTTGTTCCAGTAAAAAGCTGCACCATGGGGTGCTGCCCAGAAACAAATGGGTTACTATAAGCAGGTCACTCAACAGTGAAATTAATAAAACACTGGAGGTGCCTCTAATGCAAAGTGTGAATAAAATTACCCTGAGGCTGACTTGGCTGCTGTTATTCACCAGCCTTCCACACTGTGCCTTTCCTCCTGTCTTGGAGGAAAATGAACCACTGCATAAATATGCTCTTTAAGGAGCTTTGGCAAATACAGTATGTGATTATAATACGACACATACGCTCACAATTAAGAGTGTGGAGAATAAAGATGCAAATGAGTTTGCAAGCTTCTGACTCTTGTTTTACAAGAAACATTTTTGCTATTTAAAGTTCAATGGACCAACCATTGCAAACAACATAGAGCACTTTATTTCCCCTCAAGCTAATAAGAAGACAATGCTTCAAGGCATATATATTTACTTTGAATATATTGCAAATTCTCAAAACTGTGTAATCAAATATTTGTTCACAGCCAAGATGAACTGGCTGGTCATTACTAAAATGCTGGATAAAAATAAAATAAATAAATAAAGAAAGACAGAGGGGTGGATATTAGCAGTGTTGGCTGAGATTCAGCACAATATACATATTCTATCAGTACAACATCAGAGTCACCACTGCTCTTTTTAACAGAAATACGACTGCTTTATTGTCTGTGTTGAAGCCACTTTCAATGAAAATTAACACTTGTGTAGATGCTTCACATTAAAAGCCCACTGGGAAAGAGAGGGATCCTTACAAGATGTCTTCTTAAGGTGTTTATTGTATGCACCAAACACCAAGGCAAATTCCTTGTAAGTGAACACCTACTTTACAATACAGTTTTTTTTTGGAAAACATCTGTACATAATTTCATTTACAGATGAATAGAAATGTAAAACCAACAGACACAAATATACATGCTTTAACTTAGTTGCTGAGTAAAAGCAGCGCTGGTGTCAAAAGGAGAAACTGAAAACAGCGACTGTTGAAATTACCGCTGAAGAAATGTACATGAATTTATCAAGACAACATGTAAACATGGAGGCAGTATTGAGGGTTTTTTTTTTATAAACAATACAGGCACAGATCAGGGGACTGCTTACTAAAATGTGATTACATATACACTGCTAAAAAAAATAAGGGAACACTTAAATCACGCATCAGATCTTGATGAACGAATTACTCAAGTTGAAAATCTTAACTGATGTACATTGTATAATTTGTTGAGAACAAAATGATGTAACAATGGTCAGTGGAAACCAAAATCATTAACCCACTGAGGGCTGGATTCAAAATCACACAGAAAATGCTGCCAGACCTGGATCAGGGCATCAGTGAGCTTCTGGACAGTCTGTGGAGGTACTTGGTGGTGCTGGATGCACCTATACATAATGTCCCATAGGTGCTCAGTTGGATTTAGGTCAGGGGAACAAGAGGGCCAGTCAGGGGCATTAATTAGGGCCCACTGCACTAGCATGAGGTCTGACAATCGCTCTCATAGCATCCTCATGGAGTCTGTTTCTGACAGTTTGGTCAGAACCATGCACACCAGTAACCTGCGTGAGGTCATTTTGTAGGTCTCTGATAGTGCTCCTTCTGTTCCTCCTCACACAAAGGAGCAGATACCAGTCCTGCTGCTGGGTTGATACCCTTTTACGACCCTGTCCAGCTCTCCTCATGTAATGGCCAGTTTCCTGGTGTCTCCTCCATGCTCTTGAGGCTGTGCTGGGAGACACAGCAAACCTTCTTGCGGCCGCATGTATGGATGTGTCATCCTGGAGGAGCTGGACAGCCTGTGCAACCTGATTGGGCTGCAGGTACCACCTCATGCTATCAGTTGTGACAAGGACACTAGCAGAACACAAAACTAGAGAAGAATCAGTCAGGAGGGATAAGGAGAGAGCAACTGTCTGTGGACTCCACATGCAAAACCATTCCTCTTTTGGGAGTTGTTTTGCTTTTGCCTCTCCATTGCACTTGTTGTCACTTTCATTTGCACCAAAGCAGGTGGAAATGATTCACAATCACTTGTACTTCCTACATGGACAGATTAAAAATCTTTAAGTTTAACTGACTCAATGTTATACTGTGAGGTAAGTGTTCCCTTAATTTTTTGAGCAGCGTACATTACAAGAAGCAACTGGTTAAACTGGACCTGGAACATAAGCGCTTCAATTTCTAGCTCAGAGAAGTTGCTTCTTGGCCTTATTACATCTCCATGTCGTAAACTATAGGGGTGAGGCCTCTGGACCCAGAATATATTGGGGTGGGATATTTAAATGATTTTTTTTTTTTTTTTTGCTGTGATTGGTGAGATAGTAATGTTTCATGAATCACCAGTGAACCCTATCTATTTTGGGATGATTTCTGCGCTCAGATCTGTGCTGGTTTGTACATTAGATTGATAGACGAGGGCATTTGTCTACTTTAGATATTTGAAGATAAAAACCTAGCTTAAAGTTGATGCTCAAATTTCCGTTGAAATTAGTATAGCTCTTTCATATTTCATAACACTCAACACTTCTTCCATGCTTACCTGTTTCCTTTATTAATCCAGTATAATGTACATTTGTACAGCACTAATTCTGGCAATACAGCAACAGATATGAGAGGTGTCATAGTCACCACTCTGTTGTTTTAACCCATAAAATGCTACTCTGTCTTTCAAAAAAAAAACAAAAAAAACTTAATCTTCACAGAAAACAAAACATTCGCCACCAAAACTGCTAATGGTCTAGGAAACTAAAGTACTTGGTTATGTTTAGAAAAACAATTGTGGTTAGCATTTAAATAACACTATTTTTACAGTAACTTACAGTACAGAGCAAGCATGTTACATGACGACTCTGTCATGTGACATATAGCACTAACTACGTTATTTACTAAAAAAACAAAACAAAACAAAAAAAACACTTAAGCTAACTTTTGGTGTCATGGGACATGAACACTGGTTTCCGGGGTTAGAGTCAGCTGTGTGTTCCACAACCACCACTATCTAGGGTACTAGAAGATGAGAGGTAAAAAAAAAAAAAAAAAAAAAAAAAAAAAAAAAAAAACTGAGGGCACAGGGTAATATAAATTACCTTGGAGGGAAGCGTGGAGAGTGGAGGGGAAGGAGACTTATCTTAATGGCCCAACCAAGGCAAGGAAGTCCACAGCTGCATTCAAACAGGTCCGAGGGGTAGCTGCACAAGATCCAATTCCACCCCCCTGCTCCAGGGATCAACACACCTCCAGCAACAACTTGTTGTCCAGGAAGTTCCAAAATCCAGTGCCAGGATTAACTACTGCTCTGTTTACTTTTATATACATCACTGTTCTCTTTGAAAAAATGTCCAGAAACTGATTTAAACATCATGGGATCTCTTCCTTTTGTCACTCTTGCTCCTCTCTGTCCGCTGCCTTGGTGAGTTGGGTTTTTTCTAACCCAGGTGCCTGCAATTATGACCTCTTCTGATCTGCCACACCCACTCCCTCAGTGTCAGCAGCCCTCTGCTGCACAGTAAAGGAGCAGTCTGCTGGTCTTTGGCAAATTGCTACAAACTATAAACGGTATCAACACCAAATTCAAACAGCAGCCCATTAGAAATGAGGAAGAGCTAAGAGTGAGACTAAAACATGATACGATGTGAAATGAAAGACGGTCAGTCTTGAGTATAACCCTGGTTCAAATAACGGCAATCTGCAAAGATTTCTATCTGTATTAATATACTCAACCAGTCATTCATCAAGAGATAAACACTACCTGCAAATGTTCCACATTACAACCCTACAGCACCAGGACAGAAAGAAACTGTGTAGAAACTATGTTTTTAGGCTGCACGTGGATTTTGATCTAGAATACATTAGCAGGAAGTAAGTTTAATTGACCAGAATTAAAAAGCCACTAAAAGCCCCAACTTTATTATTTCCACCACAACAAGGCTATGAAGCCGTTGTCAGTGTGATCATGATTCATAGTCTAATTTAGCCATTTGTTAGCAACAGCCTTTTTAGTGACAGATGAAAGCTTCAAAATTCTCTATGTATTTTATATCGTACAACAAAACATGAAAATGTTGTGTTAAGAACAGACCTTATTTCAGGCATCTAACCAAAGTGTAACCTTACTCAGCTCTAACTGCTAATAGTAAAAGACTGGGAGATACAGATATTTAATTCATCAGTGCGTCAATTACCTTGTGGACCAGTAGTCAGAAGTTTAGGTTGCTACAGGAGAAAGGGTGCATTAGCAAAATGCATTGAGTGACCGAATAAAGAACCTCACACACATCAAAGGTAGGTTTTTTAAGTGTGTTGTATTGAATGAAAAAAAAATGAAGTTGTAGAAAAATGAATTAAAAAAAACTTTTCAGCTCTTCAGACATGAAATATCAACCACAGTTCTCAATAAATCAGTCTTTTTAAATAAATCACAGTCTCTGCATAAATCCCAGTCTCTATCTTTTGGGTTGGCTCGCCACAACCACTGAGGTCCCGTTCTACCTTTACAGAAAGAGGAAGAATCCCCAGTAGAAGAAGATGTCTTGCAGATCAACACAGGAATCCATACAAGGGAAAGGAAAAGAAAAGAAAAGAAAAAAAACCCCGGCCTATAAAGGCCAAAAACAGGGTTACTGTATTGTTCACATAAATAAAATATACTTTTAAACTTAAATAAATACATATAAACACACATTTTTATGCATATACTTTGTAACACAGCTTCTTAATAATTATTTAACCACTTTTTACTGTTAATTCAATGAACTAAATACATTTCAGTATTAACATGAGGCAACAATGGCTGAACATTTCTTTCCCTCTTTTTTTCTTTTTTTTTTCCCTACCGCCGCTCACTAAAAACACACAGAGCGAGGGTAAATGTAAACAAACACCGTAATATTAAACCATTTTTTAACCACCACATTCATGAAAATAATGCCTCATTGGTCTATATTAACATTAGCAGAAGCAGCACATTTCACTCCATTTATCAGATCAACTTCAGTAAAAGTTACTCACCAGAGGCTCACGGTTCACATACACAAACACACTCCGGGCACAGGGCACAATACACGGCTCTCATCAGTTCAGGGTTCTGCTTTTAAGAGACAGGGACACGGGAGTTCAGTAACGTGTAACCTTTACAATTTAGCAATGGATGTGGCTAATGACTGGAACTAGCTGGAGCTAGCGCCGAATTAGCGCCGAATGCTAATCAACACAACTCACGTTCTCCCCCATGGCAAGGGGGAAAAGCTCCGCTCTCTGCTCTGACGATAAAAGTGACTTAGACTTGGAATATCTGGCTCTCTCAGACAAAATTTGGCACAGTCCGCAGCAGGAGGCTAGCAAACAACTGCCTCAGAGACGATCTGGCAGAGCGGGAAAAAAAACGGAAGCACCCAGGTACGTACGCCCTGGTGGCGTCTGATTGGTTACACCATCACGTGAACTCCTATGTCACCTGAATCTTTTACACTTTGAGAAAGGCACTTTTGCCACACTTGAAATTAAATAAAATTTCTTTCTTTTTTAAAACAGATAAATGAACTTGTGTGTGTTGATCTTTTTAATCTATTTATTAACATATTTACGATTTTTAACCATAAATCCTATTTATTCATTTTATGCAAGACTGTCATTTATCTGTAAAAATATGAATTTATGAATTTATTGGTTTAATTAATTAACTGGTGGACTGGACTGTTAATAAGGCCTGGTAACCTGGGTTACAAAAGGAAAAAAAAAAACTTTAAAAAGACATTATCTTCTAGACGAGGGAACCAGAAATGCAAAATTTTTACTAATTTACACATTTCACACCTTGTGTCCACTTACATATACGTCTGGTGTCCATCGTTTCATAAATAAATGGATGATGCCTCTAGTGTCCAACACAAGGATGGGCATCTCTTTATGGATGTATAGAAACCTGATAGAAACTACCTGTAGCCATGGGGGCTAATTTTGTCTGTTTTCTATCCAGTAGGCTTGGATGCACTTGGAGCATTACCAGGGACAGAAATATGACCAATATTGCATTGCAACAAATATGTGAAGATGTTGGTCTGCCAGGTACACAGCATGTTTTGTGAAATATTTCAGTGAAAAGACGCACGAATGGCCGATGAAACAAGTTTACCAATCATACAAACTCACTTGACAATCAACGGCGGCAACTGGATTAAAGGAATAAGGCTGAGCCTGTTAGTGACTTAGCACCCTCTTAGCTAAGCTTGCACACTCTCATACAATCTTTCTGAAATCCATTGCAAAAATTCTGCTTTCTGAACATACTCGAGGCAAATCCGGACTGAAGTACTACGGAGGGGAAGAGTTTTGCAGGCACATCAGATATCACAGAGAATCCCATAGAAACGTGTGTACATACAAGAATTTGGCTCCGGTAGGCTTTACTCTCAATGTACAGGTATTTAAATAAGTACTAAAAATTAAACAAGTGTAAAATGCAAAATATACAAATATACAAGAAATTGTACAAATATACAGTACAGGCCAAAAGTTTGGACACACCTTCTCATTCAATGCGTTGTCTTTATTTTCATGACTATTTACATTGTAGATTCTCACTGAAGGCATCAAAACTATGAATGAACACATGTGGAGTTATGTACTTAACAAAAAAAGGTGAAATAACTGAAAACATGTTTTATATTCTAGTTTCTTCAAAATAGCCACCCTTTGCTCTGATTACTGCTTTGCACACTCTTGGCATTCTCTCCATGAGCTTCAAGAGGTAGTCACCTGAAATGGTTTTCACTTCACAGGTGTGCCTTATCAGGGTTAATTAGTGGAATTTCTTGCTTTATCAATGGGGTTGGGACCATCAGTTGTGTTGTGCAGAAGTCAGGTTAATACACAGCCGACAGCCCTATTGGACACTGTTAAAATTCATATTATGGCAAGAACCAATCAGCTAACTAAAGAAAAATGAGTGGCCATCATTACTTTAAGAAATGAAGGTCAGTCAGTCCGGAAAATTGCAAAAACTTTAAATGTGTCCCCAAGTGGAGTCGCAAAAACCATCAAGCGCTACAACGAAACTGGCACACATGAGGACCGACCCAGGAAAGGAAGACCAAGAGTCACCTCTGCTTCTGAGGATAAGTTCATCCGAGTCACCAGCCTCAGAAATCGCAAGTTAACAGCAGCTCAGATCAGAGACCAGATGAATGCCACACAGAGTTCCTAGCAGCAGACCCATCTCTAGAACAACTGTTAAGAGGAGACTGCGAATCAGGCCTTCATGGTCAAATAGCTGCTAGGAAACCACTGCTAAGGAGAGGCAACAAGCAGAAGAGATTTGTTTGGGCCAAGAAACACAAGGAATGGACATTAGACCAGTGGAAATCTGTGCTTTGGTCTGATGAGTCCAAATTTGAGATCTTTGGTTCCAACAGCTGTGTCTTTGTGAGACGCAGAAAAGGTGAACGGATGGATTCCACATGTCTGGCTCCCACTGTGAAGCATGGAGGAGGAGGTGTGATGGTGTGGGGGTGTTTTGCTGGTGACACTGTTGGGGATTTATTCAAAATTGAAGGCACACTGAACCAGCATGGCTACCACAGCATCCTGCAGCGACATGCCATCCCATCCGGTTTGCGTTTAGTTGGACGATCATTTATTTTTCAACAGGACAATGACCCCAAACACACCTCCAGGCTGTGTAAGGGCTATTTGACCAAGAAGGAGAGTGATGGAGTGCTGCGGCAGATGACCTGGCCTCCACAGTCACCGGACCTGAACCCAACGATAGGTTTGGGGTGAGCTGGACCGCAGAGTGAAGGCAAAGGGGCCAACAAGTGCTAAACACCTCTGGGAACTCCTTCAAGACTGTTGGAAAACCATTTCAGGTGACTACCTCTTGAAGCTCATCGAGAGAATGCCAAGAGTGTGCAAAGCAGTAATCAGAGCAAAGGGTGGCTATTTTGAAGAAACTAGAATATAAAACATGTTTTCAGTTATTTCACCTTTTTTTGTTAAGTACATAACTCCACATGTGTTCATTCATAGTTTTGATGCCTTCAGTGAGAATCTACAATGTAAATAGTCATGAAAATAAAGAAAACGCATTGAATGAGAAGGTGTGTCCAAACTTTTGGCCTGTACTGTGTGTATATATATATATATATATATATATATATATATTATATATATATATATACACATACATACATACATACATACATATATATATATATATATATATATATATATATATATATATATATATATATATTATATATATATATATACACATACATACATACATACATATATATATATATATATATATGACTCAAAACACAAACACATTTCCAATGCACACAAAAATATGTTTCATTCCATATATAAGTAAAAGAAAATCCACATATAAAAAAGATTTATAAACATTTGTGATGCACACACAAATATTTCTTGTTTTAAATACACTGAACAAAAATATAAACGCAACACTTTTGTTTTTGCTCCCATTTTTCATGAGCTGAACTCAAAGCTCTAAAACATTTTTTTCATATACACAAAAGACCATTTCTCTCAAATATTGTTCACAAATCTGTCTAAATCTGTGTTAGTGAGCACTTCTCCTACACCGGTAACATGCAATTACCTCATCTGGACCACGTGCTGATGGTGAAGAAGAAAGAGAGTAGATATTAGTCTCAGTGATATAGATTATCTTCCATTCAATAACCTTAAACCATTCATGAAGTAACCTTACTATGCAACACTAACAGCATTCAGCAGGGCATAGCCTAACAGTCACAACAGTGTCCCAGCTTTCTTGCACATAGTTGGACTACATAAAGCATCATCTTCATTCAAACTGACAACATTAAGTCACACACCCAAATATAAATAGCCAGTAACTATCTTCTAAATCTTAGTTTTTATTTACATAAATTACCCCTTGAAACACTGTTCCATCCAATCTTTTTGCTTCTCCTCTCCCTTGTTCCTTTCTTTCCCTTCTTCTTTATGTTCTTCTTGGACCTCTTCCTCCTCCGCTTCTTCTTGTCATCATCTAAAGTTGACGAGCTTGAGGAGTCTGAGGAGGGATCGGTAGAGAATGAGTAACTTGACTCAGAGGATCCAGAAAAATCAGAAGCTGCTGCAACAGATGCCTCATGGGACGCCTCATCATGTCTCATGTTGGTTGTTTTCTTGATGCTGTATAAAGACAGCACAATGAAATATTGACCACAATAGATGGTTAAGAGACAGGTCAAAATAAAGATTTCAACAGTTAAGAACTAGATGGTGTTGTGTACTACTGCACTATTATTTATTATTATTTATTACAAAAAGGGCAGCAAAACACAAAAACGGCTGCAGTGAGAAATGGGCTCCCCGATGGTGGCAGGAGGCGAGAGCTCCAGAGAACAAAGGGCGGCGAGGCCCCTAACTGCAAACAACAAAAACACGAGTCAGTGAAGCAGGGCAACAAGAGAAGATGACACAAGTACTCATGAGGTGATAACTCAAGCAGGAGTAGCACTACCGAACGCGACGGAATTATCTGGTACCGCAGGTGAAGTCAGAGCCGGCCTTATAGTGAGCTTGATGAAATGAAATGGAAGCCAGGTATGCCTCACGCCCCTGGTGGAAAAGTGGGTGAGCCCCGCCTCCTCCACACACCAGCCCAGCAGGTCCTGGAAGGACAGGAAAACAAAAAGAAACACAAGAGCAGCCACAAAAATGCATCCAAAAACCCAAACCATAACACGGCTACCTCCATTTTGCAGGTGGGATCAGAATCGCGGTAACATCGATTCATGTGCGTTAAGCTACCAGCCGCTAACTTAAACAGGAACTTCCGGTTTTACTGTCTGCCTTCAAAATAAAAGCTCTTAAATGAACGATAATACACGGAGGCGCAAGAAGAGGTAGACGAACCACTCCGGATGTCAATAGACTGAAAAGACGCAGAAGTAGCAGCCCGCCAAAAACACCCGAAAGACAAGGAACAGGAAAAAGAAGTGACTTTACCAGGATGGCGCTGCAGAACAAACTCAGAAAACAGATTTTTGAAGGTAGTTTGACCAGAAAAACTCTAAAGCTAATAAAATACCTTCAGGAAAAAAAACTTCTCATGAAAGAAACAAAATGCCGCATCTGTCACCAGAGGATGAAACTGGCAAAGAAGAGGGGCAGAGACCATTACAGCTGGTAATAACTTTTTCCTTGGGCTAATGTCAGTTAGTTAGCCTCTAGGTAACAGCCCTTTAAGAATGTGTGCCTAACAGCGCTATTGACTAAGCAGTTTTGTGCTTATACATGCATTATTTAGCAGCCATCAGAAAGGATGCAAAATATATTTCTAAGATGGATCCTAACAACCTACTTGACAGATGCATTTGAAGGGCACACAATTAAACCAGCCATCAGCCAAATGCTGGTAACATATGCAAGTGACTAGTAGATGTCTTTCATTTACCAGCCAAAAAACCACAGTCATCTGTTGAATGCCTTGTAAAATTTGAACATTCACTTGCCATATGTATGTGTACATAAAGTTAACAGTGATTGATGCACAGTAATGATATTTTTAAACTGTATCAATAACCTGTTCAATGTTTCCGGCAATTAAACATTACTGTGTGCTTTTATTAAGGACATGCCAGCAAGCAGTGCACCGAGGGACCAAGACAGTGAAATCAATTAGGGGCAAATCTCTTTTCAACAAGTCCAGACTTTCACTCTTTCAGTGGATGCAGTTCATTTATAGGTAATACATTTTAAAGTGCTAGATAATTACTTAGGACAAGCTTTTTGAAAAAAAGCACAGGGCCTACATCTCAGACAGGTTGATATGATGGAAGACAATATTGCTGCAAGTACTGCAACCCTCTCCAAGATGGCCAAAACACTAAGGAAGGTCTGTAGAAGGGCAGTTGAACGAATGACACAACGCCGAGGACAGCCCATTGGTGGACGGCAGGAATTTGTTGTAATTGATGAGAGCCATTTCCGCCATAAGAGAAAGGTGTGTAGAGCTGCAATAAAGGGCTTGCTGTGAATGGTTTGTGGTACTAAGTGAGTGATTGGTAAAAGTTAAAACACCATCTCAATAAGTGAGCTAAACAGAATTAAGAATCTGTTGGCCTTATATACTTTTGGTTACTTGTACCATAAAGCTTATACACTCTCAGCCTACTTTAAGATACTTGTGTGTCTGCAGGTACTTAAAGTATTCTCATATTGAATGTTTTGATAGGTTTAGTTCACATATCAATGATAGAATGATGATCATTGTCGTTACCATGTAATTTGTAAATGATCACACTTAACAAGTTAGTTAGTTTTATTTGTACATAATGTTAAAAAACAGACAGTATAAAATTTAAAGATTAAAAAGGAAATGTGCCGGAGATGTTAAAAGCCACGAAAGGCTTATCAAGGAACCTCCCCTTGTCAAAACATCAATGAAATCTCACACTAGAACTAGAATAGTGAAAATACTTTGTAAGGATCATATTTCTTAGATTAAATTATTTCATTATAGGTCATCATTTAGTTTGAATGTTGTTCATGACGCCACATGAGCTGTTTCTGTTTTTTTTTTTTTTTTGTTTGTTTTTTGCTTTATTGGTCATCATCACAACAGTATGGGAGAGGAAGAATGGGTGGCACTTGGAGAAGACGGAAATGGGTCTTCGGCATGCTTGGTGTGCAGCAGCAGAGGAGTAAGAGAGCAAAGCCAGTGCTGCGCCTTGTAGAAAGAAGAGGACGACAAGATCTTGTCCCACTGATTGCACATCATGTCAGGATAGGATCAAACATCATTAGTGATGAATGGCGCGCTTATCGTTCCCTCCCTGCACTCGGCTACAATCATATGACTGTGAATCATTCAAGGTGGTATGTAGATCCCCGAAACAGGTGCCCACACACAGCACATAGAAAGAGCCTGGCGTAGCATTAAGGA
This sequence comes from Cephalopholis sonnerati, assembly GCA_019142605.1. Lineage (NCBI taxonomy): Eukaryota > Metazoa > Chordata > Actinopteri > Perciformes > Serranidae > Cephalopholis > Cephalopholis sonnerati. The sequence goes on along the minus strand of JAGQAX010000015.1, from coordinate 5,577,440 downwards.
GCAAGTTTGGAGACTAAGAGGTAATCGAACTGAATGCTTACTGTCTGACCATCTTTGTCTTATTGAGTGGACTGAATGGCTAGGCAGGAAACACAAAGATGGTCCTCTTGGTAGGCTACTACATGACATAGCTAAGAGGTACAGGATAGGCTACAATGAAGGCTAAAGAGCAGGTGGGGAGTTCCAGGTCTGAATAATGAAGCCAATGAAGAAGTTCCTCAAACCTGCATTCTTTCTAATGACCAGCAAATATTCATCATCTTTGCATTGATATTGATAAAACCTACCTCTGTTTTTATGTTACAGTTGCACTATTTTTATGATTAGTGATGTTTTAAGTCACTTTTTTAGAATGTGTTTTATCATATATACTGACCCGTTTGTAGGCGATGTTTTATAAAATGGTCTCTTGTGACTGCTTATCAGCTTTTCAAGTACAATTTAAAAAAAAAGTGTGTTTTGGGATTCACTGTTGAATTATTGTATTGTTCAATTTTTTTCTTCCCAGTTTATCAACCTTGACCACATGTAGTGTTCATTCCAGATGTGGAACTTGTGAAAATCATTGTTAACCATTAATAAATGCATAATAAAAGATTTATTAGCCTTAATAAGACATTGTTCTCACTTTAGATCCTGTAGCTGCAAAAAGCATAGTTAACTGTTAACAAGTGCCTAGTTAACTGATAATAGATGAGCAATAAAGTATATTTTAATATTAATAAAGCAAACTAAAAAAAAAGATTAGTAAAGGCATGACAAAGACATAATGGGTGGGTTAGTTGAGTTGTAATGATGTGTGTAATGCTATTATGAACAATTATAAGATACTCATGAGGCTTTTATTAATGTTCTTAAGCATCGACAAACTTAACAAGTTTCTTATAAGTTCTAATAAATGTCTTATAGTCTGATATTAACTATATTATAATGACATCATTAACGTTTATATATTCTTATAAACACATAATAATGTTAATAAGCATCTTATAAGGACTTATAAGGGCCTTATTACCTATTAACTAACGCTCATTACAAGGACCTTAATATAAAGCGTTACCTTCCATTCTATTCTATTCTATAAAAGAGTTAAAATTAGCACAACCTGCAGCACAATAATGACACATACACATTAATGCAGCAGGAATATTAAGCCAAGAACGTCAGATACTAAAGGAAAACACTGACAGGGACCATTTTGCTGCACAATAACTACTTTTACAGTAAGTGCTCCAAGTAGGCTGCATTTTGCTGATAATACTTACATAACTGGACCTACTTTTACTTTACTATGATATAATATTCCGGACATATAGTGGAGTGTTTTCATGGGGTGGAGTTATTAGCGTCCTGCCTCGACTGCAGTAAAGGATCCTAAGACTTCTTCCAACACAGCCTATTTGTTGAGTACCTGTGGTAAATGGTGCAGCTCATTGTATTGACTTTAATGTCAATTTCTTCTCATCTCTTATCTGAGAAGCGGCACTTCTCTGTAAATTTACTTTTAACCACACTTCCACCACACTGATCTATGGCAGCAATGTGCCACCACATACTTTAAGACTTTCTCTGCATCAAGCGCAAAATTATCCTCTGTAGTATTTGACAAGTGCCACTGATAATCCAAGCAAACAAGACAAAGCAAGCTTTATTGTAGTAACAGTGGACAGTCAGGGTCAGATAAAGAGTTGGGATAGAATTATTAACTGTCATAACAGCCCAAAACACGACAGTGCAGAGTCAATGCAAATGAAACGAAACAAATTAATGTATAAGTGATGAGAGCTTGTGGTGGTGTATGCAGAAAGGTGACAAGTTTGCACCCCTGAATGTTAAACATGGTCAGTCTAGCCACATAAATTACCATTTGACTGCTTTCTGGTTAGCTTAGCATGTCTACAGCCAACTTGACGCAACAACACTGACTAACGTTATAAAGATATCTCAAATTTTTACTTTAAAGAAAAAAATCACTTTCATGTAAGTTAATTATGATTCATGTGTTAGCTAACATTACTCACCTGAAATGAGCTGTGTAGCCTAATGTTAATAATGTTAATACCTGTTAATCTACCTGTATATTCTTGTGTAATTTTGGCATCCAGGTTCAAATAGTATCACTGTGGGCGCTGCCTGTGTTTTGCCCACAAGCAATTTCCTCCAAGTAAAAGGTCAGAACGAAGTCCAGCTTGTGTCTTATAGCCTTCCCCTATGTCCACATTTTCATATGGTTTCAACAATATTTATTGTCAATTTTCAATGCATGAAATGTTTAACAAAGTGCACAGCTAGCTCTTTTACCATAAATAAAAGGCAAATAAATTTAAGGCCTTTATTTCAGATAAAAGAAAACAGAAACCTCAGAATAAAATAAATAAAAAGTGCAAACAGGGCCGAATAACCCTTTTTTCTCTTAAATTAAAGAGGTCCCAGCCTAAAGAATTGAAGGCCTACACTTCAAGTAAAAAAGTCAACATCTTCAGAAAACAATAAATAAAAAGTGGCGCTTTTAGGAAAAAAACAAGTGCAAACAGAGCATTGACTAAACATTTTTCTCTTCTTTTTTCTTAAATTAAAGAGTACCCAGCCTAAAAAAACTCAAGGACTCGGACTTCAGGGGATAACTTTGCTCAAAAGAGCTGTGCTTTGTTTCGTAGTGGCGCTTCACGTTGCAACTTTTAATTAATGTCACGTTTTCGGAGCATATGAGGCACACTGGTTTTGAACTGCTTGCCGGAAGAATGAACATAAATTTCTCCTCCATTCATCTTTAAAACAACGGTTTTCCGCATCAACCTTCCTTCTGCTGGAGCAAGCCATGCTGTCAACACTGTCTCTTCCTCTCTGCTCTGGTGCGCTGGCCACACAGGGTAAACAAATTATTTGATTGGCTCAACTGAGTGAAGCTATTGTCGTATTAACTGGAGTGGCAGCGCCCGCTGTCTATAGCCACGACCGTCAGAAAAAATGCTCCATGAAAATTATCTATTCTCGTGAATTTATCAGAGATTGGTCACGGGTCTGGACAGAACTATCACTCGGTCCGGATCTGGACCGAGGTCCGCCATTTGGTGATGCTTGCTTTAGAGTGTGGGTCAATGATGAGTTATATTTATTGATTTGTGCAGCATGGCAGCTCGTAATGACCACCCCTAGTGCTGTTCTGTGTGGGGAAAATTATGCTTTTTCCCACCAGTGCTATGTGCCTGCACACTTTTCTACAAAAACTGGTTGCTCCCTGTTGATCCGAGTGTTTGCATTCATCCTTCTGAACATTCATGTCTTCTTAGCTTTTTTGTGGAAAAGTGAAACTTTAAGATATAAAATGTCCTCTGGACACTAAACCTGGTTAACTTAGAATTATAATATCCTAAGATCCTGAGATGAGACATTTTTTGTCAAAATTGAGTCATTCATTTAGCCTGTAACAACTTATTTGCATAGTGGTGTTATTTTAAATCATAGGCATTTTTGGACTTTTTATTTAGAAACAAAAAGGTTCATATCATTTATGCTGTTTGGAATGCAAAACTTTGAAGCTCGAAATCTCAAAGCTGCTCAGAACGCAGACAGGACCTTACAATTCTACGGTGGCAAAATATTGAAACAGTGTGCTGTTGGACAGACACAACATCACCATTCTTTGAAACCGCCACTAGTTGGGTAAACATTAGGATGAGTAGACCTCTGGAAATCCTGAGAGAACAATTCATTTGGCCATGATTTGGAAAAGATAGAGAAAAGAAAGAAAAAAGCCAAAGCCAGCTAGCACACGACCGACATTCAACATTGAAATGTAGTGGAAATTATGTAAGTTGTTGTTTCAACTATAAAACAACATTGAAACATTTTATTCTGATGGTTGTAAAAAGGTTAACAAAATTTTCATAAATCAACAGTGAAATTTCAGAAAGACCCATTTCAACATTGAAACAATTTTGAAACAACATTTAAAGATTATGGTTGAAAAAAGGTTGACAAAATTCTCAGAAATCAACACTGAACAACGAAAGAAGTTCCTGCCTTTTAAACTGTCAGGATTATTTCTCTTTTAGAATTTTTATTATGTTTCGATCATGAATACCACTTTGAAATTTCAATTATTAAGAGACAAAATTACTTTATTGCAGGAATTTATCGCAGGAGCCTGTTTTACATTGTCTGGTACAGTAGGTAGCGGTATGGACTTAAAAGCTTGTATTGCAGTCCAGCACAGAAGACAAAGTAGAAGAATAATAATAATATATCGTGAGAATGCAGTATAAAAAGAGGTACAGCGCCTCTCCCCAATTTCTCTCTCACACACACACACACACACACGCACACACACACACACACACACCTGGGGAATGGGGAATTGACTCACTGAATAGAACTCTGTGAGAGAGCATCTTGCAGCAGGTATTTATTCAGATTGCCTTGTTCTTTTGTCACTGTTAATTCAGTGTTGATGCAAAAGACCTAAATTCACCGAATAGCGATACTAGAACAACATTGTAAAATCAACGTTGATACGTCTTTTAAAATCTAAACATATTTCAGCAGTGATTCGACCATGGTGTATGATGTTGATTCAGCAGTGAACAAACATTAAAAAGGCAGCTGGGAAGATTTAGGAATTACACGTCTGCAACAGTTGTATAAAACCCACATAAACCTGACATTCAGAAATTCATTTTAAAAAAACCCTGAACTAACTTAAAGAAAACTGCAACACTGGCAGCAGCATGATGCTCCACCAATTTAAAAGCAGTCGTGGTTAAAGATATTCTAAAAATGTTCTACCAACAGTTCAAGGGTCACTCATATAGAAATGTTATTTTCCTGTGATATTCTCTATATCTGTTTGTATGACAACAATATCTGTGTGTGTACCTATATTCGAGTTATACCAAAAGTTGTCAAATCTGGTTCATTTAATGCAATAAATAATGTATACTCATCATACTCAGCTATAAGTTTAGCTGCCACAAAATAATATATTTTAAACAAGTACCTGAATTAATGATATAAGAAAATATGATTTGAATTTGGAGTCTGTTTTCTCTTCCATATAAGTTTTGCTTACCTGAAGGTTTGTCTCCAGTGACCTCACTACTTGTGTTTCCTGATTTTGTTTCAGTGTTTTTTTTGTTTTTTTTTTTGCAACATTAGAATTTCCAGATTCAGCAAGAGCCAGCAGAGGTCTGGTTATGTAACTTTAGGTGACTCTATTTTCTTTGTCCAACCATGATAGTTATTAAGGATTATGCTATATATTCAGTTTTATTTCTAAAAATCTACAGCATTAAAACACCTTACACATAGAGAATTAAAAGAATACGTATGAGAGCAGCCGAGAAGGTAAACACCTTCACCTCTCACAATTTCAATGAACTGTTAGAAACACATACAAAAAACTCAGAGGTCTTTATAGTTAAATTCAGATTCAACAGCCTTGCAATCTCCATGTTCCATCAGAGTGGTGTGTTAGATAAAGAGCGGTCACAGTAGACGTACAGCCTGCTTACTGAAACAGACCAAAGCCAGTGCAGACCACAGTAAGTTTAAGGACATGCAGGGGAACAATGAAGTGATTGAGTTGCAAGGCTCCCTGAGCTCTCAGCCAGATTTGCCTCAGTAAAAGCCAAATGATTATTTAGAGAGAATAAAGCTACTATTAAACACAACTGACTCGGGGCAAGGCTTTATGAGCATAGCACAGAGGTATAATGTTCTCTAACAAATATTTAACTCTGCTACCTTCCTGATAAATAGGGCCAACCAATACACATGCTGAAAACCAATCCCTTCTCTCCTGCACTCTGCATGAGGCACATGTGGATTCAGTAGGTACTACTTTATTGAAATATATTGCATAGTATATACACTGTAAAGACAAGACATAAATTCTGCTGAAAGGAGTTCATTGAAACTTCAAATGTGGTTTCCTGAAGGACAAACTTATTTATCACAATCACAGTTTGACTATGACAATTTGGAAACTAGAACACGGGAGCTTAAAGGTATACCATGCAGGGTTTTCCTGAAAGCCATGTATAGACATCACTTATGATCCACTAGAAATATGTTCACAATGTTCCTGGGCACAGGGCACAGGTGACTTTATACAAAGGTAACTACTAGGTGCCAGCAGCTGGCATCCAAGAGAAAGCTCCAAAAATTATGGACACAGTGCAAAAAAAAACACAAATATATTGAGGTGAAATGCCAATGTGATTGGATTCAGCAGTGGAGACAGAGAAGTGAAGATAATTTGAGCTGATGACAGCTACACTTGTTACTGCAAGTAAAATAAAACAACCTCCACAAGGAAAAAGTCAATACTTTATCAATAAACCTGATCAGTAACATATAACAATGTAGAAAAGTGATATTTCAGTCTGCTCTGTCCGCAGTCTCTCATCCAACCCCACTAATGTTATGTTATAAACAAGCACAGAGAGCTTTCCAGCTAATAGCAAATTGTTACTAACACGCTGAAACAACAGTTGTTTATGTGTAATGGTTTAGCTCGGTGTGCCTTGTATCTTAAAACTTACCAACAGTAATGTGACCTGCAGGCAGTGACTCTCCTCAGCAGAAGAGGGGGGAGCAGAGAGGACAGGGGGACTGATACTGACTGATGTCTGTGTTCTTTATTCTTTTTAAACTTCACTCAGTATTGAGATGTCAGGAATATGATGTATTTTATTGACGTTTTTATTTTGTTTCCAGTGAGATACTGAGTTTATATTGTGACTTTTCTGTTTTAATAATAGTGGACAATAGCAGACACCCTCTCTACAGCCTCCTGAAGAGGAGCAGCAGCAGCAGCAGTCTCATCTCACTGCAGTGCAGAATAGAGCATTTCAGGAGATCCTTCGTCCCCATGACAATAAGACTGTTTAACACCTCCTGAATCCAGTCACAAACACACTTACACATATCACATTAGCCACAACTGGACTGTGGAATGGACAATTTTATTTTATTTAATTTCATTTCTCTTTGTACACTTATTATAACTTAATTTATTTTATGTCTATTTTAATACCACTGTGTTGTTGTTGATGAGGGGAAGTGTGGTTGTTTTTTGTCTTTTATGAGCTGCTAGACAGCTGAATTTCCCTTCCTCTTCTATTCTATTCTATTCTTAATATTACAAGGGCTGCTCTAGAAACAACATTTATTTATCAGATATTCAGTTTTATTTCTGTTCTGCATTTATTCTTTTTAAAAATAATTCTTTGTAAAATTTACACTATTACTTCTCTGGAAATCTCTTTCATATTCTTGTAAAAATTGGTACTGTAACTAAAATTCCCCATTCAAATCGACATCGAATTGCATTGAATCATACTGAATTACAAATTGAATCGAATCGGAACCTTGTAAATCGAAATTGAATCTATTCAAGAAATTACTGGTGATACCCAGCCCTAATCATTCCTACACAGGTGTGCCTTGGGATGTCACAATCAAAGGCCACTCTTAAATGTGCAGTTTTATGACACAACATGTCTTCAGTATTGTTTCTCTGAACCAGCCTTATAGCTGCACAAGTTAGTATTGATGACAAACTGCTGTCAGGTCAAGACCCTATTAAGGACAAGGAGCATGCAGATGAGCTTCCCTGAGACGGTTTTTGATAGGTGGTGCAGAAATTCTTCGGATGTGCAAACCAATTGTTGCATCAGCTCTTCAGGTGGCTGAGCTCAATAATCTTGCATGTGAGGACACTGGATGTGGAGGCCGTGAGCCAATGTGGTCATTTCTACCCCTTTTTGGCAGTCATGGGCTAGCTTGGCTTGGTTTGGATTGGTTAGGTTTGGTTTGGGCCATCAGCCCAGCACAGCAGATTTTTGCATCTCCATTACAACAGATACCTTCTTGAAGGTTTGTCCTTAATTGATGACGGCTTGTCTTGACTGATGATGTTTAAAAGCAGAGTGCTGATCCACAGCTAAAGTTTTGTTTTTTTGCTGCAAGTGTTTTTCCATCACACAGCAGGCAGGTAAAAGAAGTTTACCTGTTGAAGGTGAGCTGTTTGCAGAGGTGCAGTAAGCAGGGGCGTTTCTAGTCACCTTGGGGGCCCTAGGCAAGAGTGACCATGGGGGCCCTCCCGGCCCAAAAACACCAAGAAGATCATTCAATCCAGAAATCTTTTATTTTAAATAACAGAAGTGCACAATCATGTAAGAAATATACAATATAACATTTTTTTGTGAAGAGGACGTGGTATGAAGATGTGGTGTGGCCTCAAACTGTGATGGTGGCGGGGCTGCCATGCTGCTGCTGCATGAAGGCATGTCCTGCTCACCTGAGGCTGATAGAAATAATAATAATAATAATAATAATAATGCATTCAGTTTATATAGCGCTTTTTCATGACACCCAAATACCCACAATGTAAAAACAAGAAAAAACATACTGTAATTGTTTGACATTTATTTGTGTTATTGCATTAAATCAGATCATATCATGATAGATTTAAAAGGAGAGCAAATCACTGTAATCTTAATTTGTTTAAAAAAAAACAGTTCCTACCTTCATCTGTAGAGGTAAATTCTTGTTGTTGTTGCTGTTGTGGTCCTAAGAATTTCAACAAAGAACCTCCGGGCTGGAAAAAACAATGGGAGAAGCACAACGTATTTAGTCAGCTGGCTTTATGTTCATGCTGCAAGAATTGTGTATGCTACACGCTCAACATTAAGATCTGTTTGGAATAATTAATGAACAGCCAACTTCACTGTTCCTGATAATATCTTTGCTTAATGTGACATACAGAAAATTCAAGGAGATATATGATATCGCCCTCTTCCAAATACAAATCAGTTACTGGTTAGCTTACTGTTAATTACTCTTTCAATAAACTAGGCTGAGGTGCAGTAAACATGTCATGTGCAGTTGTGCTTCGTGAGACTACAGACTGGGACAAAGTGACATCACAACTTTTTTAAAATCATGTCAGATTATACATGTTTGAACTTACCACTTCCCCGTTTTCTTTTCTCTTCATCTTCTTGTTTCTTTTTTCTTTTTGCATGCCCTGACGGATACGCTCGCTTCATTTTTCCTCGAGTTTGAAGTACCGCAGAAAGCCGGCCACGGGCAGTCGGGGCCCCATTAGGGGGGGTTCCAAACGTGTCGCTGCAGTGTCTATGGAGGTTTCAGGTTGTGTCATTGATATGGATCGATATTGGCCGTGTCTCGGGGTCCCTTAACACACTAGGCAGTGACACTAGTGGGGCCCTATGCGGGGGGTTTCCAATGCATCGACGTTGCAGTGTGTAAAGCAGTTCAGTCATTTTGTCATTGACAAAAGGACCAATGTCAGCGCTGTCCTGGGGCCCCTTCCAGCTCGGGGCCCTAGGCAATTGCCTAGTATGCCTACCCCGTTGCGGCGTCTCTGGCAGTAAGAGCCTGTTTTCAACAGCTCTAAATTGAATATCTCACTGTGGCTGTTTCTGCTTTTACTCTCTTCCTTCCTGGTGCACCATTAGACTTGACTTCATTGCCTTTATTAAAATAAGGAAAAGTTGAGTTTTCGAGCAGCAACTTCAAACAACTTCTAATACCGCGGATAGGGAACATGAATCAGTAAAATAAAGCAGATATCTAAGGTAAAAACATGACACAGGAGAGAAACTACACTACAGACTTTCAGCTAATAGCTACAAAAGCACTAAGAGCTGAACACACAGAGACTTTTAAAAATGCCTTTCTCTCTGGTCTCCTGCAGACAGAGGTGAGTAAAGTCTTACAACACACATGCTTGTTTGAAGGGGAGAAGTGGGGTCTGTGGCAGTGACAGTGGAAAATGCCCAGTTGTCTGCTATTGTGAGGTCAGCTGGATGAACTGCCAAATCAACAGAAATGACATTGGAGATGGCTCATGGTGGTAAAATGAACATTCACTTCACAGGCAACAGCTCTGGTGGACATTGCTGCAGTCAGCATGCCAGTGGCATGCTCCCTCAAAACTTGTGACATAAAACTGCACGTTTTAGAGTGTCCTTTTATTGTGACCATCCCAACGCACAGCTGTGTAGTGATAATGCTGTTTAATCAGCATCTTGATATGCAACACCTGTCAGGTGGATGGATTATCTTGAAAAGTGCTCACTAACATGGATTTTAACTCATTTGTGACCAAAATTTGAGAAATATATATCTTTTGAGGGCATAAAAAAACTCTTAGATTTTTAAGAAAAGATAAAATCAGATAAGATAAGATCAACTTTATTGTCCCAAATGGAAAATTTGTTTTGGGCACATAGTGCAACATAGCTGCATAGCAGATTCAACCATCATAAACAAGCAGGACACACAGTAGACAACCATGTATTACAGCAAGACACAGATTTGAATAACATAATTGTACAATCAGGACTACTGGATGAAATAAATACATCAAATTTTTCATAACAGGTAGGCTAAAAGAACAAAAGCTCCTTAAGGTTGCACTAGCCCAGGAGATCATTTTAACCTTAACTTGTGAGAAATGGGAGCAAAAACCAAATTGTTGTGTTTAAACTTTTGGTCAGTGTATTTTCTAGAATGGTAAAATAGATGTGTATGACTCACTATTCATGTCCAGCACACTACAATGTTATTTAGAAAAATGAGAAAGCTTAGCTACTGTCAGTATTAGGGCATTTTTACACCCATAATTCATTTGCTGTGGTCCAAAGTTTGTAAACTTGGGGCATTTTCCACAAGGTTCAGTTTCTTTTCACACAGAGACAAAACCAAGCAAACCAAAATGCATCACTACAAACCACATGGGAATGTTCCCTCCACTTATTGGTCAGATGAATCTGGGCAGAAGCAAGAAAGTAATTACAGGAAGAAGGTCCTGTGTTCTGCACTGGTGCATATTACTGTGAGAGAAACACTGCAATGCAATTTAACATGAAGCAACGATAGAGCTGGCATTTGCTCATAACTGTGGTAATTATCTGGGCAAACTATACCAACAGAATGCTGAATGCATTTCTAGTAAAGTCTTGAAAATACTATAGCCTGCTGCTTCACACTTCGCAAAGACAATGTGCTTGCTTTATTCTCTGCTTGCTGCCCCAGTTTGCGTGCTCTACTGCATCCCAGAATGCAAAGCACACCTGGCTAAATGACTTTAACTCAAACTTGCAGAATGCTGTACACCTGGCAGTTCTGCCACATAAAGGTTGGATCATTTTCCAAACACAAATGAACTGCTTAAAAGTTTGTTTTGAACTGAACTCTCAAAGGTCTCTGACTCTTCAGCACCCAAGTGTGATTACTGTGTTCACACCTGCTCAAACAAATTGCGCCATGGAGGAAAGTGAACCAGAGTACAATTTAGCTGGACTATAAAGCACAGTTGTGAAAACATATGTCACAACAGGGGAGGACCCGCCGGCTGATATTTGAGCCCATGCTGCCACTTCTTCCTGCTTGCAGCTCTTCTTGGAGGAATGGCAGTATGTACAGTGGCATCTTGAGCTTCATTGTGTGCTTTTATTTGGTTCTATCTGCGTGAGCCATATGAGTTAATTTTTCAATAACTCAGTCAGTGTTGAACGTGCTTTGCAACCAACAACATACTGTCAGCTCCGGGCTGTTACGCACACACCGTCACCACTGTGAGAGCCCATACATGCACTGCTAGCCTCATATGCTCAGGCTCTCCTCTTATTTGTGCAAGGTTTTGATGCTGCCACAGTGTGTAACGACTGTTCCTGCCTGCTGTCCCAACATGAGTCCACTATCTGAGTGTGTGTATGTGCGCTTGCTGCATGCTTCCACGAGCCATGAGATAGTTTCCACAATGGCTTTTTTTTGGCCTCCCCTTCCCCTCGCGTTTGGGGATTTTAACAACCAGTTTCTCCTCTGGCTCTCAACGAAGGCAGATGCTTTTTCTCTCGCTCCCTCCCTGCCCTTATCTGCCCTGCTTACTGCTCTTTGTCTTGTGCTGTCTCTGTCTGATCTATCGAAGCCTCTCTCTGCATTTCTTTCCATAATTGGAATTATGATAACAGGAATTCTGCTGTTTGGAGTTAGCAGCTTCCTGATCTATCGCAAAGTTTGGAAGACGTTGGCAGCACTTTTGGCAATCAAGAAGCTGCCCGTCATGACTGAGGGAATGTGCTGGGCTGCCAACACTCAGACTCAAGCGATATGTGAGCTCAATCGCAAGCAGGATGCGATTCTTGATCAGAACCGCAGGCTGGATGCCATTCGTGAACTCCTTCGCAAGATGGATGCCAACTTGGAGAAGTTGTCAGCTCGGCTCAGCTGAAATTGGTCACCGAATTCGGATATATTTGAAGCAAAGCCACCGGGAGACTCAGAGAGACTCAAGGCAGATGGAAATTGCAATGTCGGCCTGACCCAAAACAATTGTTATCGTCATTGGCTCCCTGAGATAACCAGCCTTCCCAAGGCCGGTTATCCCTCCACTCTCCTGGATGTTATGCAGACAAGATGCTCCGGCCCTATCCCCCCCCCCCACCCCCTACTCCTGTGAACTTTGTTTCTGGATCAGAACTCTCCGAGGTCGTCTCCACGGCAACGGCCATGTCTTCGTCATCAGTTATCAGACGGCAGAGACAATGGGTTGGGACTGCGTGGAAATGAAGTACACGGGCTTACACATACGCACACACGAAGACACATAAAACACGCACACCCCCCTCCAACTCAACGCCTTCGTGGCCTTGCCTTGCCTTGCATGGGTTCCTCCTGGTGCAGACAATGCCCAACCATATGTGGCCAGAGTGTAGGCAGTTCCTGGATGAAGAAGGCATCGATGCCATTGACTGGCCCTCTCGTTCCCCTGACCTAAATCCAACTGAGCAACTATGGGACGTTATTTATTAGTGCCTCTGACGCTGCCAAGTACCACCACAGACTGTCCAGGAGCTCACTAATGCCCTGATCCAGGTCTGGGAGGAGATCCCAAAGGACACCATCCACTGACTCATCAGGAGCATGCCCAGACATTGTCAGGAGTACAAACAGGCATGTGGGGGCCATACACACTACCGAGTCACACTATGACATGCTGTGATAAAATTCACACAAGTTGGATCAGCCTGTGATTTCAATTTTCTACCTTGATTATTTGTGATTTTGAATTCAATCTCAGAGAGTTGATGATTTTGGTTTCCATTTACCGTTGTTACATCATTTTGTTCTCAACAAATGATACAATGTACATCAGTAAAGATTTTCAACTTGGATAATTTGTTCATCAAGATCTGATGTGTGGTTTAAGTTTCCCCTTCATTTTTTTGAGCAACGTGGAAACTAAAGCTGTCAGATAAATGTATTGTAGTAGAGGTAGGCCGTTACATGAGAAGAAAACATTCAGATTTGTATTTACAGTACCTGAGTAAATGTGTTCAGTTACATTTCACTGCTGGGTGCAGCTCATGTTATATTAATTTTATCAGTTTGTGAGTAAGACTTGACTTGTGACTTGTTTGACCTGAACAATGACTTGACTTGACTTGCTTGATTTTCAACACAGTAACTTGACACACACTGCCACATATAGAGTCATGCCACTAGCATGGCTAAAAATGAAGTTAAAATGTAAACTTTGTCATGAGCCATGGGTTCATGAAATTAAAAAAGCCCAAAAATGTGCACAGTGCATTTCATAACGTTCTGCCCTTTACAGTACATATCTTGTGTGGAAAGATGACATTTAGTCCTGAGGGCAGTGCTAGTGACCGAAATGGAAAGGTTGATCCATGAGGGACAAACTGGTGCACAGACCGACAAAGCGACTGACCAGCAGTGACATCATTAGGCCCAAACTCTTAACAAGCAGAAGCACATTCTGAGATGTCTGGTAACAGTGCAGTTATTAAAGTGTGCACTGTGTCACCCTAATGATAATTTTATTCATTGTTAGGAAATAAATGTGACTTGGGTGTGAGTGGACAGAGAAGTCATCCCACCACAGATGAAAGGAAGGAGACACGAAGATTGCAGGCACCATCTATTTCCCATCGGCTCTGCAGACTCTGGCAGTGGCAGCACTATGGCAATATCTCTATTAGGAGTGATGGAAAGTGTGTCGCTTCCACATTATTAACTGTGCTGCAGGTCTGAGATCAGCATACAGTGGCTGAGAGTAATGCCTGCTGCCATCCCCTTAATGTACACTCTAGTGCTGCCACCGGCCTCTCCTTCTCCACACTGCCAAGGTCGTTTGACCTGATTGGTATCAAAACGTATTAATAAACCATTCGTTCCAATTACACAGAGGGCGAGTTGGCAGAGAAATACTGCAGGAGGCAGACTCGGGAGAAGCTTCAACAGACATAATGCACACAGTGGTGACTGCATTGTGTTACAGTCACCGTTACAATGTACTGCATCACTGCAGGTCTGCTCTGCAGCACTTAACTGATGACAACTCACCTTTGATATGAAACTGATACTTTTGAAAAGATTTCTTTTAAAAAAAATGTGGTCAGATTCATAAAGAAAATTGTAGAGCTAATCTGCCTTGCTTTTATGATAATGGTCTCATCCACTTTTCTTAAATTGACAACTTTTTTTTTTTTTTAATATGAGTAATGCCTGAAGTGCCACCAGAAGGTTAACTTTTCACTTATTCTGTAAAATCTCTACATCTACAAATTTGACAGCCCAAAAGAAAAAAAAGAATAAATACATATATTTTTAGTACAGTGTTTCATCACAAAAAACAACAAATATTACAAGTGTTTTTCTTTTATGTATGGCTTTAAAGACCCAGACACACCAAACCGACTTATGAGAACTAGTGAGGACAAAAACCCCCTCCAGCATTGCCTGACATCACTGTGTCTCAGCCAAAAAAGTTGCACATGAACACACCAAAGAGATTACAGCCAACAGCCAACCAGCACATACATTCTACGCCTGCGTGAGAGAAAATAACTCTCCACACCAACAACTAGCAGTTGTCTGTATTCGTCATTGAAAAACGGAAACCGGTAGACCACCTTGACGCTAGTTAGCCATTTAGCACATCAAAAACACAATCCAATGTTGAAAGAACAGAGCATATTTAATAACACAATCTATCACAAAACATTTCTGCTATAGAGCTCAATGGATAAAGAAAAATAATCTTCCTTATGTAACAAATATGTCTTGGTCTCACTCCCTCTGGACTTCAGCTGTTTGTTTACTTTCATCACTTCTGTTTCTCTTCTCGTGCACTGAGTGAACTGCCAATCAGTGATTCCCTTCAGCAACGGGCTCCGGAGCCTCTGACGCCGATTCAACATGCTAAATCTGCCCCCAAGAAAAAGCCAACGGGGGGTGGCAGTGGGTGGCAACCTGCACCGACCAAGGGGACAGACACTCACCGATGACCCAAAATTGACCGACGGCCGACTGTTGGCTTGTGTCAGGGCCTTAACAGTGTGTGTTCATGCAAACAAAGGAACGTGTCACCCAGTGTGACAGTGTGTCTCACTGATGTGTTTTTAATCATTTTTGGAAAACAATGGAGCTCTGTGACAGAGAAGAAAAAGATGTCATATAGTCCCTGTTAGTGGATACATTCATTGTTGGTTTGGCTCTGTGCATGGTATTTTGTTTACCACTGTATTTGCCAAGACCTGGCACTGACAGTTCCAGTCACTTCTCTGTCAGCTCTGCTAAATATTTGCTAAATTTAGCCTCTTTTGTTTATTTTGCAAGGGTTGGTGGGTTTAGCAATAACAAAGTAATATAAAGCATTATCAACAGGCTTTTGGGTAATAGTATTACTCTTACAATGTCATGCAATGACCTATGTATTTTTTACATTTTTCATTCATCCACACTGATCCACAGTACTCCACCAGAAAAAACATCTCCCAAACTTGTTGTGTCTTGTCGTGTCATTATATGTTACATTATAGGCCTAGAGGGGTGTCGTTAATCGGCACACCTGGAATTGTGTTATCATGTTCAGTGTGTTTCGTCTACAATGTATCCTGTTCTGCCTTTGTGTCCTAAGTCTGGATGAAAGCAGCTGGGAATAAGTAGCTGGCATCTGGTTTGTTTTTTCTTTGTCCTGGTGATCAGCACATCTGGGTGATGGTAGTATATGTTGGATATGTTTCCATTCACATCCTCTACAACTGCAAAGCAATGCTGGCACACAGTGCCATTCTTATGCATAACTCTCTCTCTCCACTGCTGCTGTAGCTGACTGGCACACCAGGGACTGGCAGGTGGGTTCTCCAGCTCCACTGTATCAATTTGTGCTTGTCATAGTGATTTCATTGCACGCCATTCTGTTTGTTGTGCTAACCTCAATATTTGTTTATTGTATGTCATATCATAGGCCCACAAATATTTATCCATATCTCAGCTATCTAATTGTTCTTTATCATCACACTGTTATTAATATAAGCAGGAGATTTTAATACAAAGTGGTAACCACTGTATGTGAATGCATCACTGTGTCAGACCTGTGCAGCACTGGATCTCAAATGAACTGTAATAAACTGGAGCTTCTGTGCTTTGATTAGCTGCTGTGAAGCAACATGACCCTCATCCATTTAAAATGAACATTAGTTCTTCTGAGCTCATTTTGGTCAAAGTAGCACAAAAGTAGTGTGATAAGCACATTATTACTCTACACAGAGAGTAATATTGTAAAGTAACGTAATGCGTACAAGGAAAGCTGCGGGCCCAGATGGAGTGTGTCCAAGGCTCCTGAAAGACTGTGCAGCCCAGCTGGCAGAGCCCCTTCAGTGGCTCTTCAACAGGAGTCTTCAAACAGGCAAAGTCCCGGTGTAGTGGAAAACATCTTGTCTTATACCGGTGCCTAAAGTGGGGTGCCCGGCTGAGTTAAATAATTACCGACCGGTGGCCTTAACATCACACATTTTGAAGACCCTGGAGCGCCTGGTCCTCCGTTTCCTGAAGTCAGAGGTCACTGATGCTGTGGACCCCCTCCAGTTTGCCCATCAGGAGCACATGGGAGTGGAGGAAACGGTTCTATACATGTTGCATTGGGCCTACACCTACTTGGAGGAACCAGGGTGTCAGGGGTGAGGATCCTTTTCCTTGACTTCTCAAGTGCATTTAACACTATCCAGCCCCCCAGTCTGAGAGACTGGTTGGAGGGGATGGGAGTAGATTGCTTCCTGACCTCCTGGATAACAGAATACCTGTCAGAGTGGCCTCAGTATATCAGGCTTGGAAGCTATGTCTCTGGGATGATCAGGAGCAGCACTGGTGCTCCACAGAGAACTCTACACAGTGGAATTTAAATACAACTCAGAGTCCTGCAACATACAAAAATACTCTGACAATACAGCTATTCTGGCTTACATCGGGAGTGATCAGGAACAGGAGTACAGGGACCAAGTGGATGCCTTCAGGGACTGGTGCAGTAAGTGCTGTATCCACCTGAAGAAAGCCAAAACCAAGGAGATGGTGGTGGATTTCAGAAGAAAGAGGTCACCCCATCAACCAGTCTCCATACAGATGGAGGACATTGAGGTGGTGCACACCTACAAATATCTGGGGGTCCTCTTGGATGATAAGCTGGACTGGTCCTCTAATATTGACGCCCTCTACAGGAAGGGGCAGAGCCGCCAATTCTCCTTGCGGACACTGAGGTCCTTTGATGTGTGTGTGGAGATGTTGACCATGTTCTATCACACAGTTGTGGCCACTGCATTTCTCTACGCTGCAGTGTGTTGGGGAAGCAGCTTGACAGACAAAAACATCAAGCGTTTGGACAAGCTGATTAAAAAAACTGACTCAGTGCTTGGCAGGAGACTGGACCCACTAAGAACTGTGGTGGAGAGGGGCACATTGAACAAACTGAAAGCTATAATGGAAAATAGCTGACACCCTCTCCACAGTTTCCTGGAGCGACAGAGGAGCAGCAGCAGCAGTCGGCTCATCTCACTGCATTGCAGAACAGAGTGTTTCAGGAGATCCTTCATCCCCATGGCAATAAGATTGTTTAACACCCCCTGAATCCAGTCACACACACTTACATACATCACATTAGCCACAACTGGCTGGACTGTAAAATGGACAATTTTATTCTTATTAACTTTTTTCTGTATTTGTGCACTTATTTTAATGTATTTTATTTTGTTTCTTGTCTTTTATGATAGTAGTCGGGATAAGTAAAGTTCTATTCTATTCTATTCTACTTTCAAATGAAGGTAATTAGTGATATGTAATATAGTACATTTTGTAAGTTAATTGCCCAACACTGTGTGTGGCTGCAAGTCACTCATCAGGATGAGGAAATCAACTCACCAGTCTGTAAACTCGCCTCCTGCCAACTTCTACTAGCTAGCCAGGTCGAGGTTTTCAATCGTTAATATCAGTAAATATCAAGGAAAGATGGAGAAGATTGGCAGCAGCTGAACTAACATCCTGCTAGCCATTGCACAGGTGTTGGAAAAACAACCTCCATGTTGCATCAGTTACTTGCAGGATATCAGGAACTGTAATATACTTTGATTCACTAAAACTCAGCTAAACCCTGGACAGCACCATTCAGCCAGGTGACTCTTTTCTTTTTGCTGATCTGAGATAGCAGAGGTGGTGGATGAGGAGTGGTTTGACTATCTTGATGAGGTTGGGATGTATGGACTGTTCGACAACTAGAAACCATGGATTACCAGAACCATCTGGAAATATGGATAAATTACACAGCAGCAGCCAACAATGTATGAAGATGCAAAAAGGATTTAATTACATAGCCCACATTAAAGAAACTGATGGGATCACATTTCACTAGAGTTGCACCTTGTATAATTCCATGTGACAATTAAATGAATGATTAATTGGTATTTGCAACTCCTGATGCGGCCAACCAAATGACTGGACAAACTATTTTAAATGCTTTGTCTTCATGAGACAGAACTTTGGCTCATTACATACTTGTGGCTCATTTGCTTCATTGATAATTTCAGTCATATTTCAAAGGCTTGGCCACCAGTCTGGGGACTTGCCAATAATGTAAGCTCTAGAAGTCTCTGCTGACATTCAGTGGCCTTTTCACATTTCTCTGGGGAGCTGAAATTATAAATCCCATGACTTCACTGACCCACAACGCATTACATGAGAGGCAAAGGCAAGGGAAAGGCACATCAGGACATCTTGCCTGATATTTATGCAAATCGATTATCAACAGCAAATACAGTATGCAAATGTGTTCACACGCACACATGCTCACAGATTTTTTGAATGTGACCCTGAATTAGAGGGAGTGCATGAAACAGAAGAGCACATACAGGTGAATAAATAAACAAAGGTCACATACTGCAGCATCCTGCAAGGCCTCGTGGATCTGTGAGTAAGGGGACTGCTTTTTCCAATATGTCACTGTGTATTAACAATCCATTATCAACCTGTTCTGCTGTAAGATTATTGTCACTAATTCAATTCAACAACTGTGCACATTTTTAAAACATCACAACTGATCAACAAGGCTATTTGCTAACTAATAAAACACAGATAATTTGGTGTGTGTAAATCAGAGTGACAAAATCATATCCACAGATGATTTGCACATAAACAAATAAATAAAAAATAAGTAATGCCAATTCCTGAATATTTAAAGAGTTAAGATATGTCTACCTTTTTTTCTGAGATTTTTGTGGCCAAAAAAACTGCAAAAAATGATGACCTGCTTGAATACAGGAACTTTGTGCTACATTACCTGGTATTATAAAAAATGATAGTACATAAAACATTTTTAAAGGCCAAATGTTCATAAATATGCAAATGGCACATTCACAACAGTGAAAATAAGTGGCTCTGAAAAGGCAATAGCACCATCCATCTGTGTATACACAACCCTCCACACAACTAACAAATACTACAGACAGAGCTGCAGCTGACCTATGAGGAATAATGTGATGTATGTGATCTAGATGAAGGTAGTTTCCTATTTGTAATGCATGTTCTATCTTACAGAATGTCATGACATGCCTCCTTTCAGGTCAACTAGCTAATGCAATACTGACGGTAGCAAAAGTATTTATGTATATATTGTCCCTCTCATGTGTGTCTTGTTCCAGTAGCCCACTTCCAATCATCATGTCCAAGTTGGTATGGCTTTAGTCATATTACTCTGGCTCATATTTCTCATGAGGGGGTTGCAGGCAAAAAGGATTGGAAACCACCGGTTTAATTTAAAAAATAGATTAATAGTAGTAGTAATAACAGTAGTAATATATATCTTTAAAGTTTTTCAAGCAAAATCAAATCAAGCTTCCTGAAACACTCACCTAAATTCATGCAAAACACCTCTCCAGACTGAAAGCTGTTCTTGTTTCAGCTTTAGTACATGTACATGCATGGTCTCATTTGAAAGGTAACTATGAAGTTTTTCTCCAACCTTCTGCCATTAAGTTTTAAGTAAAGTAAAGCATTCAGTAAAAAAAAAAATACACATTTTCTTAAGGTTTGTCTAGGTGCTTTTGAAAAAACAAACAAAACAAAAAAAACATTGTATTGAATGAACGCTGGCTCCTTAAATACCTCTAAACTACAGGAAATGTGTTCCTTTAGCTCAGGCCTCTTGTTGGCTGTTGAGGCCATAACAGCATTGTAAGCTTCTGTTGGCTTAAGTAAGGTGTCAGTGGAAAGGTCAGGAGCTTGCCTCCTTTTTTAGATAAACCAATCGGTTTTGTTTACATGCAGCAGTTATGAATCATTTGTGAAGAAATATGAATGTCTGAAACAATGCAATGGCAGTCTGTAGATATCTATGGATGTAAAAATGTAGTTGGACTAAATACTTTGCCAAATATTTTGCTGGATTTAAATTATCTGGATGATTGTCAGTGAGTGAGAAATTAAATGGGAGCTGTGAAAGCTGTGATATGGTCTGGAAAATATGAACCTGTGGTTAATGGTAACAGTTAATAAGTAAGTAATAACTGCTTTATTGTCTGACAAAAGCATGTATTGAGCCTGCTCTAGTGGTTGTATCTTGAAATGGTCAGCATTAATGGAACGGTGAGGCGCATAGCTTTCAAGCGTTATGTCGTATGAGTGAACCACTTAACAAAATATACAGCTGCTGTTTACATATCATTATCATCAAAAATTACCTTAAGAGGGTCCACGGATGGGCCATCGGATTCTAGTTATATAAAGTAGCATAAAATGGATAAACTCATCTCAAGTAAAGTATATATACACTGACTAAAGATTAGGGATTTGTTCCCCAGCCCCTCCAAATGTTGAAGTATCCTTGGGCAAGATACTGAACCTCAAATGACTCCCAATAGCTCAGCCATCAGCATGTTAGTGCGTGTGAATATTGAACCAAGTAGCAGGTGGCATCTTGTATGGTAGTATTGGCCACCAGTGAATGGTTGTGAATGTGAAGCACTGCAATGACTAG
Organism: Cephalopholis sonnerati; assembly: GCA_019142605.1. Classification (NCBI taxonomy): domain Eukaryota; kingdom Metazoa; phylum Chordata; class Actinopteri; order Perciformes; family Serranidae; genus Cephalopholis; species Cephalopholis sonnerati. Next base: position 5,556,085 of record JAGQAX010000015.1, on the reverse strand, counting down.
AAAAGTGATGTATAAGTGCATTTTAAGTCTTGTGTTATTTAATTTGTTTTTTTTATGATTATTATGAATAAAACCCAACTAAACGTATTACTTGTAACAACTGTCTTTCTGTATCTGTTTCGTATAGCATATGCCTCCATACAATAGTGCTTCAGTGTCACTAAAACCTGAAATAGATAATAGAGTCACGCCATTGCATTTGGTTAAAATTAACATGGTCAGTAAAAGAGGCAAATTCACAGTTGTATGTAGTGTTTTCCTTCATAAAACACTGGCAATGTGCCTTGTGCATAGAGCTAAAGAAATCCTCCTCACTCCTTCAAGTAGGGCAGAATAAAGGACTCAAATGAGAAGGTGGGACATCTTAGTATCCAATAATCCCAACCCATATGGGAAATACAAGGGAGAGGAGCTAGAAGGAGGACAGGAACCTAACCACAAGCTGCTTGAAAACACACATGCAGACACACCCATAGAAATTATAAAAGGCACATTGTTTTCTTATCAGAGTATGAGAAAAAAAAATAAACAAAAAAAAGTCCAAAAGGCCCCGTCCTTCCCTGTCAGAATTTTCTTTTTTTTTCATGACTATGTTTATTGGCCACATGTATGGTATGGGGTGCACATCATGATACTCTCTGTATTTTCAATGTAAAAATAAAAATGACATACATAAGTGGTCCAATTGCCACACTCCGCAGTGAATTCGAAACTCGCAGTGACGCCACAGGCTCGCAGCCTTGTTTAGAAGAAATGTAGTGAAAATATCAAAGCAGTGCCCAAAAACAGCACAAGAAACAAACATCTGAAGATTTTACAGTCAAACTCCCAAAAATTAATTCTATTTTTGGAACAGTTCGCAGTGAAGGATGCAGTCAGTCACCGTTAATGGGTAGGCTACGTCTCTCATAGTCCACTATACTGACAGTGATAACAAGATGTGTGAGCTTAGCCTGTAGCCCAGAATGCAGAGGTCCTCTTCAGAAAAAGAATAATAGTCTACATATTTTCTTATTTCTCAATATTTCCATATAGCCTATAAGCTACGAACTGACTTTGTAATAAAAAGGCTACAATATACTTCCAACAAAACATTCATGCATGCAGAACAAGCCTATTCCATGAGCTACGTGAAAAATATTACCTCGCATGTCAACATACTTTTTTTTTCTGTGATGTTATAGCCACGTCACACAGAGCCAACCAGGGAGATTTAGAAGGCAACAGCGAGGTTGACAGAGATTAAAAAGGCCAGCTTGATTGCAAAGATCAAAAAGGCACAAAATATTACAGATAAGGCAGACTTATCATCAGATGAGAGAGGGAGATTTGTGCGCTAGGCATCTTCGGCAAAAGGTGAGGGAATCCCCAGAGAGAGCCCTGCATCTTCAGCGTCAGGTGATGAGGGAACCCCCAGAGAGGGCCCCGCCTCCGCATCTTCAGCATCATCATCATAATCATCATCTTCGCCACCCCTGTCTACAGCGTTACATGAGGGAGAGGCCGGCGTGCCCCTAGGATCTACAGCCAATCAGCCAGCATAGTCTGCTTTAAACAACAGAATTGTTGACATTACGTTGACACTTGCATCCAGCAACTTGGCTTTCCGAGCTGATCGTGAGAAAATTGGAGAAATTAACGACGGGAACTTTTTGTCTGTTATAGAGCTTCTGTAAAACTACATACTGGAGGTATGGGTTTCTACGCCCAAAAGAACTTTTATCAAAAAAATGATGAAGACATGTATAGATTAGCAAGTGACCTTGCTGAGCAATACAAAGATGATTTATCCAGCACAAGTGCTTTCATTTCAGTGGTGTAGTCGAGGGTATACGCCGGTATACGGAGTATACCCACTTATTTTTCTGTCAGCATTGCGTATACCCACTTCTAAACCCCAACTGATGCGCACCATTCAGTAATATCTACGTTACCCTAGTAACGTTAGCCTGAAGCTAGCTAGATGCTGTGAGAGTAGCTGTAGCAGCCGAACCGCAGCTTCTCCCCCGCAGCCAAAGCGGAGCTGCAGTCACTCTGCATCCAGGAGAACCGCTCCGTACACCGACCATGACCGGACAGAGCCGCCAGCCGTGACCGGACAGCCGGCTCGGGCGTTCATGGCCGCTGAAAGGACCGAGCTGGATTCCACTTGATGCCGGACGGCTGCAGCTCCGCTAATGTTCGATGAAACTGATTATCTCAATGTCTATGAAGCTTGTTTGTTATTGTAAAGGTCTTAATTATAACGTTAGACAAGTTACTTAGCCTTAACTAACCTAAATGATCTAGTTTAATTTTATAGTAGCTAGGCTGGTAGTTGATTTTTAAGTAAGTTAAAACACAAGAATGGGACAAATAGTTTGAGATTCAGCCTAAAACAATATTGAGGTCTAAGTTTATCTGATTGGTTTTGATGTTTGGAAGAGAATGATTTGTGTTTTATTTATGGTTAAATATGAACAAGAATGCATTGTCAACTTCAGATTTAAAGTATTTTATTTAAATAAATGTTCAAAAAATAACCGAAACACCATGTTTGCCTCATGATAAATACATTTTACATTCATCCATTCTGCTTGTGTGACCAGTAGTAACTACAAACTGCTCCTAATTAAGTCATGATAATTTTATAATAGTGAGCAAGTAGAAATGACAGATTTTTGGGTAAATAGAGTAGTCTTACATGTCACTGGTTCAAAAACCGTCCTTTTTTCTGTACTACTTAAAAAAAAAGGTGAAAATTTAGAGTATACCCACTTCTCAAGGGACCACTACACCAGTGTTTCATTTAGATGCGCATTAGTGTCTGCATTCAAGGAAACTGAACATGGCTCAGTTCAAGATTTGGCGCACACTCTGTTCATAAAGCATCACTCCTTATTATCAAGCGTGCCTGATGCAGCCACGGCTATCAAATTGTTCCTTACAATTCCAGTAACTGTCGCAAGTGCCGAAAGATCCTTCTCCAAACTCAAACTGATTAAAACATATCTGACAAGCAGCAAGGGACAAGACAGGCTCTCGGGTCTGGCTGTTCTCAGCATTGAAAATAAACGCGCATGCAGCTTGGATTTAAAGAGGGTCATGTGGGAATTTGCGCATCAGTATGCCAAAAGATCCAAGCATATATACTCGCCTGCAAGCCTGTAAATAAACAAGCTGCCTGCTGTGGTCCTGTTGTTGAAGTGATCGTGTGCTCACAACTGATATATCCTATGTTGTTGCTCTGCTTGATTAACCAGTTTGGAATTAAGTTTCCTTCTTTTAACGCTTAAACAATCTAACTCCCGATCCAGTGCCACTCTCTGTTTTTCAGCCAGGTTAAGAGAGGAGGAGGAGCCGATTTTTCATTTAGGCTATTCTAAGAATTAAAATAAATAAATAAGGGCCCATTCATGGTTAGCTGCGGGGGGGCCTCACATGTTTGCGTTAAGCCTAGTTCACATTACACAATTTTGCAGAGGATCTTGAGAGCCATTAAGAAGTCCTTGGGTTGGAGGTGAGTCAGCAGATAGTCTGCCACAACGAGTCCTCATGTGTGAACAAGCCTACGAGCAAGTCGCGCCCTCGTCCGTGATTGGGACTGGATATCTGGAATGCTAGAAAACTGGAGAGATCTGATGCGGCTGACAAAGAGCATCAGCCAATGAGAGGCGAGATACCGCGATGCGATGTCCGGCTGTACCAGCCCCAGCAAGAAATCAAAGTCCTCTGCTGTCATCCGTAGCATTTCCCGAAAACCCGTTCAATCATTCAGCTATGAAAGGTACAATAATCTGGGTCAGACTACATGCATAAACTATATAGACAGTACAATGCAAGCTAATAGGCTAGCGGCACAGCGGCAACCAAGTTTCATTCATAGAACTCACCTCCAACTCTCTCTGCAGAGTTGACAACCCGCACAATCCGTGTGCAGCAACACATTCCTTCACCCAAATCCTTTTCTTTTCTTCCTGTTTCTTTTCCTGGAGAAATCTTGTGGTGTGCACACACAGGTTGTAACTCAGTTGGCGAGACTCCCGATGACAGAAACACACGTCGCCAGGTATGAACCAGGGCCGGTTGTAGGCAGGCATATATGAGGGGGCAGTCAGAAATGTGAAGGGGGCATTATATGTACACATCATGTTCCAGCACTTTTTTCCCCTTGTGCTTATAGTAACAGTGTTTTCTTCATTGAATTGGGTTGTTAGCTTTGTATCCAACCCCAACCTAGAGAGGTGGAATCTGCAGTCCCACGGAGCCCCAACTCATTCACACAATGAAACTTAACAGCACTGCCCACACTCTTGACATAGTAGTGGTTTTTTTTCAAGTTGTGTTTTACCAACCCACAGGGAGTCAACAGTTCCCCCTGTAGCCTCTCTGCTTTTGTGCTGAGTCCATACAGTTGAAGCATGCACATGGTTGTAGCTGGACACATGCCTCTGTAGCCCCTTGTCTCGATCAAGTGCTGCTTTCCAGTTGTTAAAACCAGTTAAGGTAAAAACAACATCCCTCTCATTAACAGTGCTGCCATATTTCCGACTGGGGAAACAGAAGCAGGCATCCTGCACAACAGAATACTCTAGCCATGGTCGTGTGCGGTACCAGGCAGGATTGAATGATCTTAATGTTGCACCAAATGCACACTTTGGGTAGCTACCCAGTATTGGCTGAGATGGTGCATTGCCATTTAAGTCACTGGGTAGCTGAGCAGGCTGCTTTGGGGCAGCACTTGTTGGTGGAGGTACAGGACAAGCAGTGCTTACTGATGCTAACGTAGTAGTTATGCTAGCTGCTGTACTAGCAGGAGCATCATTGCTACTACTGTTAGTACAGGCAGGAGCAGCACTACACTTTTTAAAAGCTCTGAAAAATGGATGCATTACACAGCATTAACTTCCTCTTTGTGAGCTGCAGGAAGCTGGAGTGGAAAATAAGTAAGCTGGCTTTGTAAAAACCACTGTGATTAAATGAAACAAAGCAGTGCAGAACTACAGCCTGGGGCGGGGCTTTATGTAGGGGTCTGTCAAACACCGGTCATTTGTCTTCAGTTTGTCACATGCAGTGGACGTGGACTCATTTCTGTGCTTGTTGTGACTGAGAAAACGCAGCCGCTTCTTCAAAGTCTTACCGCTCCGTGGCCGCGCTGAAACCTGACACCACACTGTCCGGCTACGTCTTGGCTCATTTGATTGGATGTTTACTGAGGGCTGAGGGGAGGTGTGTGTGTGCTGACCAGCGGAGGGACAGAAAGATGAGAGGAAACTGACACTATATCGTCTTCGTGTCCCCTTTTCGGCGGATTTTTCCGCTACTGCAGATAATTTTGTCAACTTGTAATGTATTAATTTTGTGAGTATATTAAAAATGTGCTTTCTCAACTTCTGAAATTTTTATTTGAGGGGGCAAGACATTTATTTGAGGGGGCGCTGCCCCCTCTTGTCCCTGCGTAGAGCCGGCCTCGGTATGAACACTCAAAAGATTACGATAGTCTCCGCAACTCAAGACTGGTCGGCCAGTCGTGTAATGTGAACAAGGCTTTACGGGGCTGGTACGTGATAATCCATCATTTCATTTTGTGTAGTGTGTCACAGTAGATGACAACCGACGCCACGTCTGGGACGCCTCACGAAATTCCAACAGAAAATGTAGCATGTTTGATTTTCTTTTTGTCGTTCACGACTTATGTCACAGCCATTAACTTGACAAATAGGGACACAGAGCGATCCGCTTCTGTGGACAACTGTATGACAACAACACTGCAGCCTTTATGATATTTCCTCAAGGGATGTTACCAGAACAGAGTGACAAGGGAAAAATGATGGCGTGAAAATGCAGAGGCAATTTAGCAACCAGGTGAATACTGCAATTAGCATCAAGCTAGCAAACATTGTTATTTCTTCAGACTCACACAAAGTAACCAAATTAAAATAGTGGCTGGGCTTTTACTTACCACAACTCCAGAGGCTACCAGCTTCATGTGAAACAGATTACATTATAAACGGGCCGTTATTTATTCCCTCGGTAATTTTTTTATATTTATACTTTTTATCTGCTCCCGTTTGCGTGGATAAAGTTAATGCATCGCGCCGTCATTTCAAACTCAACACTTCCTGTATCTCTTTCAAATTAAAAGCCCATCATAACTTCGGTTGAGAGAATCTCTTTATTTTCTAAATAGGCTTTTATTGTAAAACATTTGCAGGAACTTGGTTGTGGAGGATTCAGTGACTTGATTGTTTGCGTACGGTACTTTATATGTAGCTCATCACGTGGTGGCGCATTTTGCATTACTACAATAACATTTCGGCTGGGACATGAACGGACACAGTGACTGAAATAATATTGATAATAATATAAATAGGACAAGAATAACCTGATGACATCACAATTGGTGTGGACCATCTTGTAGTGTGTCATGTCTGTCGGCCAAGTCATGGCACGATTTGATGACTTCACAATCACCTAATGTGACACAGTGACTGTAGGACCAGACAGAAATGTTGTGTAGTGTGAACCCTGCATTAGTGGAATTATTAATCAGACTCTTCCAATTGTTTGGTTAAAATATGTTTTACTGCTGCTCTCGTCCACAATACATTGCTTAACTTCCATGGTGGTAGTCCTGTTTTGGTCTCCGAACTAGTAGCATACCAACCAACATCTACTGTAGGTAATACATTGGATAAGTACCTTATACAACCCCACTTCAAGAAATTCCTAAATATTCCTTTAACCAGGACGATAAGTTTAAGTTGAATTTTTATCATTGCTGCCTATTAATTTCATAGGCGGAGTTTGCGAGGGTGCAGGGGCATTGCCCCCCCTAGCGTCTGAAAAATGTCACTGCATTCAGTCTAAAATAGGCCCAATACAATTCTGTTTTATCCTACATATATATTTTAACACATATTTTGTATAATATAACACATGAAATGATAGCAATAAATCTGAATTCTGTTTTGTTTGTTTTCATGATAAATTCATTTTTGAGCAGTCATGTGACATGGCACGTTGCGATGCATGACATAAGACGCAGTGTTGTCTCATGCAGACAGCTACTCAGTGAACCTGGCTAGCTAACGGCTGAACAATGAGCAGCTATGGACATTAGGCGATATTTAAAAATTCCCAGTAAAACTGAAACGGTTAAACATCAGCCGGCCGAGCCTGCCAGCCAGCAGCCGCCACAATGTGAAGGCATGGAGACGCAGACGACTAGAAGCAGCTCTAGACTAGCTAGCGCTAGCCTGGCTAACACAGCTAAGCTGCCGCCAAGGTCGTTAGCTAACTCCAAGGCGCCGCCAAGATCGTCAGCTCCGTCCACAGCAAAACCACCGCCGCTGCCAGGACCGTCAGCACTGTCCCGAGCAGAGCCACCGGCGCCGCCCGGACCATCAGCGCTGTCCCCAGCACTGTCCCCAGCGGAACTGCCGCCCGGATCATCTCCGCAGCAACCAGCAGAGCTGCCGGCGCCGCTCGGACCATCTTTGCAGCAACCAGCAGAGCCGCTGGCGCCGCTCGGACCATCTTTGCAGCAACCAGCAGAGCCGCCGGCGCCGCCTGGACCGTCAGCGCTGTCCCCAGCAGAGCTGCCACCCGGACCATCTTTGCAGCAACCAGCAGAGCCGCCGGCGCCACCCGGACCGTCAGCACTCTCCCCAGCGGAGCCGCCACCCGGACCATCTTTGCAGCAACCAGCAGAGCCGCCGGCGCCGCCCGGATCACCTTTGCAGCAACCAGCAGAGCCGCCGCCTCCAGGACAGTCAGCGCAGTACCCACCAGACCCGCCACTGCTCAGACCATCAGCTCAATCTACTGCACACCTGCTACCTGCACCATCAGCTCAGTTCCAGCTCAGTTGCAGTGATCTTGGAGAAAAACACTGCAGTCCCAAGCAGCCTGCTTTGAGGGAATACCCCTCAAAAAGTGTTCGTTTTCTGCTTACTATTACAAATATTCTTGGCTGGAATACTCTGTTAGGAAGGATGCTGTCTTCTGTTTCGCATGCCGCCACTTCCAGAGTGACAGTGGCGTTGAGGACTCATTTCGCAAGGGCATAAGTGACTGGAAAAAACTGGGCAGTAAACTGGACAAACATGCAAACTCCCAGGCACATCTGAACTGCATGGTTAAATGGACTAACTTTAAAGAAAGTGCATCTGCAGGAACTATAGCAGCGAAACTCTCTGAAAGCCATAAGGCTGCTGTTGAAAAGAACAGATCCTATTTGTGCAAAGTTATCGACATTGTGAGGCTATTGTCTAAACTCGGATTGCCGTTTCGTGGGCACAGGGAGGGGCACGAGTCAGAATCACGAGGCAATTTTCTAGAGGTTTGTGACTTCTTCTCCAAGTACGACTCTGATTTTAAAAACATGCAGTCTAACTACTTTAATGCCACAAGCCCTGATTTCCAGAATGAAGTAATTGATATAGGTGCGAACTTGGTCCATGCAGAAATTGCAGAGAAAGTGCGCGATACTGGCTTTTTTTCTATAATCGCAGATGAGGCCAGGTCTTCCAAAACTGAACAGTTATCAGTTTGTTTGAGATATGCAGAGCATCTTGAGATCAAGGAGCGTTTTCTGTGCTTCATTGATTGCTCAGCATCTTGTAACGCGGCTGGGATTGTGGACGCAATAAACCAAGGACTGGAGAGGTGTGGACTAAAAAACATCCCGATTGTTGCCCAGAGTTACGATGGCGCTTCCGTGATGTCTGGTCAAGTGTCTGGTGTGCAGCAGCGCATGAAAGAGACCCATCCGTACGCAGTGTACATACACTGCTTGGCACACAAACTCAATCTGGTGCTCGTGGAGTGCTGCACTGTAAACCGCAGTGTGAAAACATTCCTGAACGTCATTGGTAAACTGTACTCTGTATTTGCAGAGCCTTCAAACCATCACCGGTTCATTGAAATCCAGAAATCGCTAAATATGAAACAAAGTGAAATAGCGCAGCCGAGTGAAACGAGATGGGCGTGCAAGTGGCGATCTGTGAATGCAGTTAAAACTCACTTCTCTGCAATTACAGGGTGCCTGAGAGAAATCAGCAATGAAGGAGACAAGTGGTCTGTGGAGGCCAGTGGCCTTTATGAGCACATGACTAGGATATCATTCATTACATGTCTCATTTTGTTTGAAGACATTCTGCGCGTGATCCATGTTACGCACAAGGCCCTGCAGTCCTCAAACTGCACACTCTCTGGAGCCGTGGCGCTTACCGACAACCTGAAAGCGCACTTCACATCCCAGAGACAGGCAAATAAGTGGAGTGATGTCTGGACATCTGTGAAAAAGTTCTGTCAGGACAACAACGTGCCTGGACATGGGGAACTAGAAGTCACGTGTCATACTCCTGATCCCCTTGCATCCAAAAGAAAGCGGACCACGAAGCGCCCCAGCACCCTGGACAGTTTCCTGGTTACAACTACTTTGGGCCAAAGAGAAACTGATGAAGGTGGCACACAAATGTCACAGAGTGAGACACTTGGGTTTCAGCACCACCTGTATGTCCCCGTGCTGGATACCCTCATCAATGAGCTGGAGAGGCGATTCACAGGAGAGGCTATTGAACTTGCACGGGCATGTGCAGCAGTGTTCAGATGTGACAAAAATGGAATTGAGCCTCTCCTTCAAAAATACGCACAGCCGCTGAAAATTCACCCGCTCCTTGTTGGAGCAGAGATGGAGCTTGTTAAGGCGTCTGCTGTCACACCTGTTTCACTTGAGCATCTTCAAAAGACTGTTCAAAAGGACAGCTATCCAAATCTGTACAAGATGCTCCAATTGGCACTGAGTCTGCCTGTGGGATCTGCGACCTCTGAGAGAAGTTTTTCTGCAATGAGGAGAATTCGGAATTGGCTGTGGTCAACGATGGGAGAAACAAGGTTTTCATCACTGGCGGTTCTTCACATTGAGGAGGAGATGACAGCAAAATTGTCACCTGCGAGGATAGTGGATATATACGCTGGACGCAAGAAAAGGCGTTTACTTCTACACTAGGTAAGACACTGGTCATTTATTTTTATTTACAAGCGTCCAATAGCAGCTGGTTACACTCTTGCCTGGCATCTTCTTATTGTGCATGTGTGCGCACTATGAATTGGACGAGTGTCAATGCTTTCTCTTGTGTGTATAGCTTTCTCTTTAACACGAAATTAGTAAATGTTTAACTTTACACCTGCACTAGCTTTTTTAAAATGATAGATGGGAGTGAGAAGCCTAACAGTGTGATATAGGCCTAAACAAATTGATTTTTCGCTTTAAAGAAACTTTTGCTTCATGGTTGAGTACGCTTCAGTTATGTGCGCTCATGTGCGAAAGACGAATAGCCGACAGTGTCGACCATGCTGCCGACACTATGAATGCCTCTGTCTGATATCACAAAGTGGCAAGAAACTAATCCTATGCGATGTTGTTGGACTATGGAGAGCTTGGCACGGCCGTCTTTTGTTACAGTATGCGTAATACGTGCAATAACTGGACTAGGTGAACTCATGTCAGTAAAAAAAAAAAAAATGCTTGCCCCCCCCCGCACAAATTTCAAACTCCGCCTATGATTAATTTGTACATGTATTTTTCCACAGCAACTGATGTACTGGCTCCTTCTGCATAGACTGTGAAAATGGTTGTGAACTATTTTCTGTGGCTCCAAAAAAAAAGTGTTACACCAGCATCATTGCAAATTCTGCCTTCCATCCCTTAACTTAACTAGTTTTATGTAATTTTATGCTTCTAAGACTTTGTCGTAAATACACTGGGGAAGTCACTGCTGCTGAGTGGTGGTGAAAATGTCGCATCATGTCTTGATCAATCTGTGTTGATGATTTTTGGAATTGTTAAGTTTTAAGGCAGAGAACTCAGCTGAAATTCATTGGACCTGTACATTGTGCCTCCTCTGACCTCATCTCAGTTCTTACGCTGTGACTGTTACAAGATTCCTGTCACACAGCCTTCAGGACAAGGAGAGTCTCCAGTGTGGAGGATGAAGTCGTGATGCTATCAAAGAGACAGTTTGACAGTGCCAGAACAGGTATATTGAGCGTGTAATCCCTGACAATAGACTTTGCCTTGATCTGGCATTGACACAGATTTACAGGTAATTACTGCTCCACACCAAGACACAGAGAGACCAAAGGAAGAGAGACAGACATAACCCAGCCAGGCCACAGTTTCACTGTCTCTCATCAGAGTGGCAGCTGTGTGCACTTCCCTCAGACACATACCACAAGGGTCAAATTACCTGTTCCCACTGTAAATTACAGGTTTAATGTGTCACTTTCTTTCGAATGAGTTTGGAGATTTCAAAAAGGTCCAGTTGCAGTGGTCTACAGCCACAAAGTACAGTACTTTAAACATTATAGTAAAGAAAAAAAAAAAAAAACCCAATGTTGCATTTTCTGTGCTTGCACAATTTAAATTTCCACTGTGCCCTTGCAGGTGAAGGAAACAATGTTGACCTAATGTTTCTCTGTTGTTGCTTAGAAGCTGTCCTGCAGCGTAATACAGTGCGCTGCACAGTTTTGCATTTTTGCATAGGAGTATGGAAGTTATATAGTTGAAAAAATGCAGTGGCAAAGGAAAGAGCTGTCTGACAGCAAGATAAAGTGGTGATATGTTTTCAATATAGTGTTCACTTAGACTGATATAAATTTTTTTTAGGTAGGCCTTTTTTTAAGTAGCTAAAACATGTTTTGCTGTTTACAATAATCCACAGCATTGCAAAGCTGAGCTTCTGGGGTGTTAGTCTCATCTGTTTCTGCAAATTGGGAGTGCTCTGACCATTACTTACTGATGTATATTATACATCTACTATGAAGGAGTACAATTTTGGCTCCCTGTATACTGAGTATTGATATGACGGGGATGAGAGTGTATTCTACTTCGAATCTAGCACCTGTGTTTTCAGCAGGTTTTCCACATACGGTGCTCTCGTGAGTAATAATAATAACAATAATAATAATGACAATAATAATAATAATAATAATGATACATTTTATTTATAGGAGCCTTTCACAACACTCAAGGTCTCCTTACAGGCAAAGATAGAGAAAATAACAGCAGATAAAAAGTAAATGAGATAAGGAATAAAGTAATATAAAATAAACAAATAAATAACAACAGTAAAACAGTTACAGTGAATAAAATTCTGTGTGAATTGTGGATATCTATGGCCAGGTTGATGGGAGTTAAACTGAATAGGCTATTTGAAAGAGGTGAGTTTTGATGCGGGATTTGAAAGTGGAGAGAGTGTTGATGCTACAAATGTCTGGTGGGACTGACTGAAGGCTCTAAACCCCATGGTGGTCAGGCAGGCTGGTGGCACAGTGAGGTGGGTGGAAGAGGAAGACCTGAGAGTGCAGGTGGGGGTGTGGATGTGCAAGAGCTGGGAGAGGTACGGAGGAGCTAGGTTGTGGATAACCCTTAAAGGTGAGGAGTAAGATCTTGAAATCAATCAATTTAACTGGGAGCCAGTGAAGCTGCTGAAGGACAGGAGTAGGGTGACTGATGGAGGGGGTTCTGGTGATCATGCGATCGGCAGAGTTCTGGACTAGTTGAAGTTTGTGGATGGATTTGAGAGGGAGACCAAAAAGGAGGGAGTTACAGTAATCTATACGGGATGTGACCAGGGTGTGAGCAAGAATGGCAGTATTGTGCAGTGTGAGGGACGGGCGAAGGCGGTTAATATTGCGTAGATGGAAGTAGGTAGACCGAGTGACATTATTGATGTGAGCTTGGAATGACGGAGTGCTGTCGAGGATGACACCCAGATTCTTAACCTGCAGGGAGGGGGAAACTGAGGAGTTATCAATTGCAAGTGTGAAACTGTCAATTTTTGCCAAGATGGATTTGGTGCCAGTGAGAGGTAACTCAGTTTTATCACTGTTTAATCTGAGGAAGTTGCAGGAGAACCAGGATTTGATTTCCTGAAGGCATTATAAAGGGAGGGGGGCAGGAGCGTGGAGGTGGGTTTGGTTGACAGATAGAGCTGGGTGTCATCCGCATAGCAGTGGAAATGGATGTTGAATTTACAGAAGATGCATCCAAAAGGAAGTAAGTAGATGATAAACAGAAGGGGACCCAAGACAGAACCTTGAGAAATACCGGTAGTAACTTGGAATGGCTGGGATCTGAATGTTTTCAGCTGGATAAATTGAGTACAGTCAGAGAGATAGGACTTAAACCAGGCAAGGGATGTGTCAGTGATTCCAATGGAGGTCAGTCTGTTAAGGAGGATGTTGTGAGAAATGGTATTTGCGGCAGCAGAACACACAAATTGTAGCTGAAATAAACTACAATGTGTGAGTTCATGGTAATGTAGGAACATGTCACCCAGTGCAACAAAGTGGCTCAGTGTTGTGTTTTTAGTAGTTACTAGACAACAATGAGCTCTATGGCACAGAGGAAGAACATATACTACACAATACTTGTTTATATATGAGTGTGTGTGTGTGTGTGTGTGTGTGTGTGTGTGTGTGTGTGTGTGTGTGTGACACCCATCCAATTGGAGGATAAGGGTACTGTTAACCCACTCTCAACCTGGGTTCCCCAATACCTACTATCATCTACAGTAAAAAAAGTTAGAGACTGGCTTTAAGTGCAATTATATAAAGTTTATTTTTAAAAGGTGTTAGGAGTTACTATAAAATAGCAGTTTTATTATTATAAAATTTAATAAAATGCAAACTCAGATACTCAGATTTCATGCAGCAATGTTATGATCCAATGATGCAATGCTGGTTCTGGGCAACTGAAAAAGTAATAATTGACCAAAAAAAAAGTGTTTTCTTAATAAAACAGGCTGTCTGTGTGTGAACTAATCCTTATCCAATTCTACTCATGCTGCCCTCAAATCATGCACATGCAGAAATACACACTCAATTTATTTATTTTTTATTTTTAAAGATTTAGTTTTAGGCTTTTGCCTTTAATGGACAGGATAGTGTGATGTGGGGAGAGAGAGAGAGAGAGAGAGAGAGAGAGAGAGAGAGAGAGGGCTGAGACATGCAGCAAAGGGCCGCAGGCTAGAGTTGAAGCCTCTGTGCATGGGGCGCTGGTACTATCCACTAAGCTACCAACGCCCCAACACACTCAATTTAAACGAACACCCCTATCTGCATGCAGGTGCACAGCACAGCAAATTACAGCCTGGGTAACATTACTAAATAAACAGAGCACAGAAACAGCATTAAAACAGCTTGGATAAAAAGGCACAGGAGGTTCTTCTCACAAATTTAACAGAAATTAATACCACAACATCAGATAATATGGATACACCAAACCCCCAAATAATCCAAGATGAGCAACAGAAAAAAACCCCCACTAAAAATAAGCCAAAAAACCCCCCAAGAAAAAAAAAACAAAACAGGCATGATAAAGCTATAGGCAGAACACACTAAACAAAATAAAGAAAGGCAAAACAGTAGCAAACTATCCTTAAATATAGTATAACAAAGCCCCCCCCGGGCTGGTCTTTAAACAGGAATATACACATCTCATCCTACCTTTTCTCTAGGCTCACCACTACCAACTACAACATGGCGCAAGCCAACTCACAGGACACCTGCATCATCAAAAATATGGTAATTTGGGGGCAGCGTATGCTGGAATAATGTGGGTTAAAAAAAAGACAGAAAACAAGATGCAGCAGCTCCTACCTCTACAGGTGGGATTTACTCGTTCTACTGCAGCTCCAAATGCTCAATCTGCTCAGTCCACTACTTGGGGCCTTGAGACGAAGAACCATACAAGTCCATATTTTCAAATTTTGAATAATAACATTTTTTTTAATTTGGACTGTGAACATTATATTATATATTTTTATTTTACTTGAAGATAGACAACAAAAGTTTCCCAGTTCTAATGAGATAAGATTTTTCAGTGTCAATCTTAAAAATAAAAGGTTAGAGTAATTTACATTTCTGGAATGTGGAAGAATGGTATATGTCCAGTTAATGTGGAATAACAGTATAAGTCCAATTCATCATATCACACTTAACCACTGGAGATCTGATTCCTTTATCTTAGTTTTAATACAGTAACAGAACTTTAAAGAAAATATTAAGCATTTCTTTCTTTCAATTTATTTATTTATTTATTTTTTGCTAACATTATCACAGAACAAATACAGACAATACAGTACAAACAATGAACAATACATAGGCCTACTTACAGTACAGACAATAAACGTCAGTACAATAAACTGTACATACTTACAATAAACAATACATACAAACAAACAATAAACAACAGTAAGAATGGTAAACAATACATATTTACAATACAGAGAATACAGTATAAACAATAAACAATACATACATACAATACAGACATCATCATTAATAAATAAACATATTCCTATTATACAACATATGATAAGGCATATAAGATAACCTACAACTATTATTATGATTAATTTTACACAATATATACAATATACCCCACCTTACCCTGCACATGGCCTACACATACCAGGCTACTCTTCACATTCTAGTGCCTCATAAAATGCTTGGGCCTCCGCTGGCATGTAGGCTAGCATTGTCATAAGGTCACAGTGCTTCTCCTTCTTGATGGGCAGAGGGTCCTCGTAAGCTCGAGCATACGTGGTGAAGAACAAGGGAGCTGGAGGTGGTTGATTCTTCCTCTCTTTGGTGATCAGCCAGGTCTTCCATCCCTCGTAGAGGCTGTGGCTCCCTTTGTGTGGACACACCATGGATCAGCAGCTGAAATCATGATTCAACAAGAAATTCAATAAAGATTCTTCACATATCCCCAACATTGTTAATCTCAGAAACCCAACTCTGTAGTTTTTTACCTGTCACTTTCAACCACATCATGGATGTGATTAGGAAGCCAGGTGGACGCTTTAGTGTTGCATCAGGGAGCTGCCTGAAGTCCACACATTTCATCTCCATGACTTTGAATGGATGCTGCTGCCTGGCTCCACGGATCATCTCGGCGACATCACTCGGGGGTGTAGAGTGTGGACACCTTATGCCTCTTCTCCAGCGTGGCAAAGGAACGGTCACAGGGAAGGAAGGAGTGACCAGACACCATGAACTTCTGCTCTATCTGACTGAAGTACCCTCTAGATACGAGCAGGGCCATCAGGTTTAGGACTCGCCAGTTGTTGTTCTGCCCACAGCATCGGTCACTATAGATGATGAGCTTCCGTTCCTTTGCCTGGACTAGGGGAGCGAAAGATGTTTCTGTCCACTTCAAAAGACAGCTTGCCACCTCGATGGAACCTCTGTGAGCGATGCCCTCATGCCAGAGGCACATTGTTGGAGGATCGTCAGTGCCCATCTCCTGGATACAGAGGTTGTAGTTGGCCAGCTGTCGTTGATAGTACACGTTGGAGCGTGTCAGGTTTGGCATGTACACTACCCCCTGCATGTCGATACAAATGACATGGCAGTCTTCATTGGCTTTGGCCCACTCTGTGTCAGCCTGCAACTGGGTGTACGCTTTTTCAGCTTTCCGGTGGTGAAGCTCACTCTCCGCTGCAATCTTCGACCTTTCTCCATCTGTTGTAGCAGCTGTTAATTTTGAGAACAGGGCGTCACATTTCGCACAAGTGTCACTTCTTGGCTGCCCAAAACTGAGGTTCTGCTGCTTGAAGATGTCCCTATAGAGCCAGAACTTTGCAGTGGATGTTGGATTGTTTTCCTTGTACAGGCGGTACATGCGGAGCAGGTTTAAATCAGGGCTCAGGTACTCCCTCTCCACATCTCCCTTCATCCGTGACTAGTGGTTCGGTTGGCGTGGGAAGCTCAGGATATGCTCTCTTATCCCTTCTCTCACTGCAGGATGAATGCTAGGAGGCCTAAAAAAACACAACTCATGAACAAGGGAAATATAATAAACTATGCTAGTCTGTTTTGCACAATTGCATTGTTGCTGTGACAATAAATGTATAATTCTAACATAGTTGCTTCCTCTAAACTATAGGATTTTGTTTTCACATACAATCATTAAGATCCACATGTTGTAATAATACAAAGAATAATCATACATTATATTTGCATAGCACTTCACCTCTGATATCGAACTCAAAGTGCAAAAATATTTTTCCTGACTGGGCGGCGGCAGTGAGCTGAAACCTAACCATTACCGTACATGCACACTGCCACTGTCTTGAGTGATGAGATCAGCCGGCGACCATTCATTCTCAATGGACGTTGGCATTATAGGGTGGCAAGGCGCCCGACGCCCTATAATGCCAGTGTCCATTGAGAATGAATGGTCGCTGGCTGCTCTAATCGCTCGTGATGGTGGCAGTGTGCACACACCATTAGACCAGGGAATGTTGTGGGGCAACTGATGCTGACATTGATGCAGCTTTAAAAACTAGCAGGACGAGAGCATGAGGTCCTTCAAGATTTTTTTTACAACACTTAGACTAGGCTTGGATAATGACTTACCTGTTCTTATGTTTCCTCTTAAGTCCTCTAATGGAGACCTGACATCAGCTACCTGCTCTGTTCCCTCAGACTGACTGCCTAACTTTTCTTGAATAACCTTTTCAAAGATAAATAACTTTAAGTAAATATGTTATGGACAATGTATCTAATTAAAATCATGCATGTAATAAGAAGTTAACAAACTGAAAACACTAGGCTATATAAAACTTGCCTGTAGGCGACTGTTGGTCAGTTGAAAGACTGACATAAATGTGGGCTTACAAACAGCAAGTCTTTGGCCTCCTTGTTGCACATGGTATTTGAAGGTGTACTTCCTCTTAGGAACCTCAGTGTCAGGCCCATGTGGTTGTCTGGGACTCACCTTGTGCTAGAAGTAAAAAGACATTAAGTAAAAAGACATTTACCATAGAGTAGCAGGCTAGTCGTTGTGTAGAGCTGTCAAGTTAAGGTCATTACGTACATGAGTAGGCTTTGGTTAGGAGAATGAATAAGCATGTGTGTGCCTTTTAGGGCACCAAAGCGCTGTGGTCTGTAATGCACTTGGTGGCCTACTTGATGCCCATCATCCTTCATCCATCCTCACAGAATTTAACATTTACAGCGATCAGGCACATGTGCAGTCTTAGTGAATTAAAGGCATACAATAGCCTAGGCCTATGTGGTGAATATATGCTACTAATCTAACATGTAGTGAAAAATTGCAAGGGTAGATAAATTGCCTACATTATAGCCTAGCCTACACCTACCAAATAAAGGAAAAACAAAATAAGTATACACGCACCAAAAGAGGCCACAATCACTCCAATAAGGGCGAGGGAGAAAGGGGCGCCAGCCAAGAGTAGAATCACCCAGAAGGACTAGACATACAATAGCCTACCATAGCAGGGCTATAACTGGCCTAGCCACCCACACACACACACACACACACACACACACACACACAGCAGTTAGCTATATACTATACCTAGGAATGCTATTGGCATAGCCATACACATATAGCTATATACTATACCAGGTACACCACATGTAAAGGCAATAGTCCACTACAAAATGCAACACAATCAGTTATGTCACTGCACACACACACCTAAGGCCTCACTGACTAGGCTATAGCCAGGGGTGAAAGTAAGCCGGTACCACTAAAAGATTCAGTGGTGGTACGCAGTACCAGGAAGATGGGAGAGCGGCTGCCTGCTATAAAGCCCTCCTTCAGAACCAGTCACGCCCACTCTTTGGGTCAGAAAATAGATCCGCTAGCAATATGGAGTCTTGAAAACTACTTTGTCTGTTTAAAAATTCCTTTTAACTCACTCGGAATCGTTTCTGAACTGTCTGTGCTGTGTTTTAGTCCATGCTGGACGGAGCCTTGGCCGGGCATCTCCCTCTCTTCCTCAAGGCTCTTGCCCTGATTCTCTCCCCCTCCCCTCAGAGAGAGCCCGGTGGTCTCCTCTGCGCCCAGCCTTCGAAACGTGTACCACACGTTTAATGTCTTTACGTTCGTTGCAAAATGTCCCAATTAAAATAAGTAGGAGAGTAAGTAGCTTTGTTTCGTGTTATTTTGTTCAATTTTAACAATAAAGAACAGCTCGGAAAAGAAACTGCTGATGAGCTAACGACCGGAGATTTCACTCAGCAGTACGTGAGTGCGCATGCACGTCTAATTCCGAAACACAGCGGTTGCTATGGGGATCGGTGCGTTTGATTTAATGCACTGGGACGTTTTCCACAACTGGTCCACAGACGTCAAGAAATGCCACTTGCGCTGGGACAGGACGAACAATAAATTACACCAACGAAATTCCACACATTCTTGTGGTTGGCTGAAACACTTTCAAGTGTTTTTAATTCCGGCCTACTCCATAGGCCTACAGGTAGCCTACAGTAAAATATTGAAATTAGGGCTGGGACTTTAATGCCTTAATTTTGATTAATTAATTACGGGAAAAATAACGCATTTAATCGCACCTTTCTCAGTTCCCTAATTTCTGCTAACACTGCTAATACTGATGCACACACTTCAAGCCTACAGTATCAGCTCAATGCAAAACATGGTGCTGCGAGCATGGACACCAGAGCTAACGTTAGCTACGACAGTCCTGGTACAGGCAAACGGTCGGGCCGCATTTTCCTGACCGAACCCAACCGGAGTTCGAGACAGTTATAACCGAGCCCGGCCCAAACCCCACAGCCTTTCTGATTTTTAAGTGTGAACCTGACCCAAGCCCACTGCAGTTTGTTACCTGACATAGTTATTGTTACCATGGTTACAGCTTGTCTGTTCACCATGATCACACATGGACAGTGTGTAAATGACCATCAAAAGGCTGCTGTTACTCACAATCAAACACGCCGCTTGCACAGCAGCACAGCACACACACTTAGTTGGAGCGGAGCCTGTGTTGCGTTCAGGCATTGTCACGTAAATAACAAATTCCAGCACTTGAACAGGCCGTAGCACAACACAGCAGCATGTCGAGTGGGCCAAACCCGAGCAACATTTCTGATTTGTTATCCACACTCTGGCCCACAATAGACCAGATGACGAGGTTCAGAGCCAAAATAAGTAAGTCTACGTCTGACAAATTATCAAACTCTTGAAAAATGAAAAGTGAAAAATAAACATTTTTGCTGTCTGAATTTATCTGAATTGACAGAACAGTGCTTACTGTGTCACAGTAACAGTGCTTACTGTGTTTTTTTAATCACGTCCCACCACTAATTGAAATGTATTTATTTGTTTGGGTTTTGACTTTGCTATTTTAAAATGCATGAAGTAAGAGAGAGATCAGGGTTTTGGTAATAGTACCGGCAAGAATTTAAAACTACTTTGACCCCTGGCTATAGCCAAAGCGAATTGAGCATGTAGTCTATACTACCACCTGTGTTCTCCCAAGGAAAGGAATAGGCCTCGCCAGACACCGCAAGAAAATAAATCAATAAACAAAACTTGGAGGTGGTTTTACACACTGATAATACAGCTACCTACACCATAGCTTTGACCCACTGACTTGGCATATTTTAAATAGGGAAAAACAGTGGCTACAACTGGCTCCTGATAACGTCTGTACTGATTTTATACCATATAGCACCAACATTTCAGCATGGACAACTTCATAAAATCTTCAACAAACATTCATGCAACTAGCCATCCACATCGTTTGGACGTGACGCGAACGAGGGAGCATGCAAGTACTACAGCCAATGATGACGACCAGGCACCAGACTGAAAACACCGCTTCGTGTTGGATCACTGCTGGCAGAATTCCTAC
This sequence comes from Cephalopholis sonnerati, assembly GCA_019142605.1. Taxonomy (NCBI): domain Eukaryota; kingdom Metazoa; phylum Chordata; class Actinopteri; order Perciformes; family Serranidae; genus Cephalopholis; species Cephalopholis sonnerati. The sequence continues at coordinate 5,535,401 of JAGQAX010000015.1, read as the reverse complement.
GCAATAAACAGTGCTCTCACCACTGCGTTAGTCGTGCCATCTGATTTCAATAGGAAGAGTGACTGCGAGGCATATATAATATATAATAATAATGTAATGTAATAATAATGTATAATACTATTCTACCTGCATTACATCCGTGAGAAGAAAACGTCAGGTGACTCACTAAACCTGATCATGGGAAATGAAACCAGGTGCAACACCGGCTTCTCACCCTCCCGTCACATACTGTTGACATGATACGGTCATGAATTGCTTATGTTAGCCTACCTGCTCCAAACCAGAAAGAATGATAGCCTGCTGCCTCTCGTAAGAGAAAGCATAAAACTCTGTGAAGAGCTGAAGTTTTCTTTGGTCTGTTAGGCTTGAACACTACCTCGGACACGTCTCCTTGCACACCTTGCCCTTAACAGAAACAAAGTCACATCAACGTTTTTAGCTATAAAACACTTTAGAGTTATTAGCAGGGTTACTAGCTAGAACAGCTTATACAATCAATGAATGGTAATAATAACGCTAGCCTACGTGACGCAGCTGAGCTGGCATTAGGGACATCATTTCTCCGTGGTTATAAAGACTAGAGACATGCTTAAAACGTCCCCTGAATTCTCCTTTTCTCAGCTTTCATTTCAACCCATACATGACTTGATCCGCTAAACAGTCTGAGCTGAATGAACTGTAGTAGACGCCAAGTACACGCCCCCCTGACTATATCCGCTAACGTTAGGTAGTTACTTTGCACATATACAGTTCTTCCACTTACCTCTTTCGGTGGACTTTTTCCTCATTTTAGCTCTCCTCTTCGGTTTACATATGGTTTCCCAGCATCCCTCAAATACTTCCTTGCACTGTCCTTCCATTCGTTCATGTTTGCTCTCCTTTTTTGCCGAGGTTTTGCCCATTAATGTCCACAGCGGACATGAAAGCAACCGGCGTCTCCGTTTTTCGTCAGTGGACATAAACGGTTTTTCCGTGTTAGACTATTTTACAGTTTAAAATACAGAGTATTGGTCGAGCGAACACACCCCCAAACTGCTTCTGTATACAAAGTGGCACACATGCATTCATGTCACGTGGCTATCTCTTTTTTTTGGACTTACATGGTTGTTCATTGCATGGACTCACTTTACAGATACTCAGTGCTGGGGTTTTGTGTACCTACTGTCAACAAGTGGCAAAATGAACACATCAACAACAAGTGGTGATACAACACAAGATCCGATCACACACACTACACATACCTCACAGGAATTCAAACTCCCTTTCTGCTGGTGGCACAATGTCAGAGACTGCAGTGACCATGCACATGGGCGAACAGCTTTTAAATGTGTGCACTCCACAGAGTATTTAAAGTCCAATTATCCAGATATGACAATTAACTCAGCTGGCTGCAGTGTTGTCTTCCTTACATGGAAAGTGAAACTAAGCTACAGTGGTAGATACAACATCTGAGGATGTCCTGTCCAGAAGAGTGCAGTCCAAGGAATGGCTATGATACTGCCCACAACCCTCAAACTCCCAGGCCTCTGATAAAGGACCCAAGCTTGTAGAAGACTTGTTGTACCTCCTCACCTGTGAGCTGTGTCCAGGAACATCCCCAATACAGCAAAACAAAGGGAAAAGGCCAAAATGCCAGGCAGAGAGCAGACTCTCTGCAGATAAATAAACTGCCACATACTGAGAGTGGGTCATAAGTAATGACTGAGAGGGATTACTCTGTATGAGTCTATACTTTATTAGGAAAATCCTGGGTAGGAGACTTTTAAACATTTTTCACGTTTTATCCCATTAGCTGTAAATTGCATGTACTTACACTTGCAGTGTTGTTGCCTTTTTGCTAAAGCATACCTTAGGTTTGAGATTGTTTTCCTACCTTGCAGGCATCCATTGGTTTCCTTCCATTCTAAAAGACACAGGTAGCTTGAATTAATTTTTCATTAAAAGTGAAACCCATTGGTGGGACCCCTAAGCTAGCCAGGATGAGACTATTGATTGTACTGGAAAGAGTGAGCTAGGAAGGATATTTGCCAGGGAAACAGACTAAAGATGGGAATCTAGCTCTGAGCATGTGACACTGGCAGCCAGAGAGGAGGCAACCTGCACCCGAAATAGCAGGATACAGTTATAGCCAGAATGAGTCTCGCATACTGTGGAGATAATGACAGGAAGCTGGGTGTGATTGATGGGTGTAGGCTTTTCAACATGGTATGGAAAACAAAGACATGAGAATTCATTCAAGCATCCTCACAAAGAACATTTCATTATATTTAGTCCAATGTAAAGCAAGCAGACATTGTTCTTTCCTTGGCGGTGTATTTTAAGACTAGATCTGCAAAACAGCAAAACCAACTTTTGCAAAACTTGAACATTAAAGGACTGTATTCGTTTTTTGTTGCATTAAAGCCAATATCAAACTTGATATTTTTGACAAGCTGGTTACACAAGTTATGTTGTACTTATGTAAAGTGTGGGGGTTTGAAAGAATAGATATATTGGAAAAACTACATCTCAGATTTCTAAAATATATCCTAAAGGTTCAGATGACTACCTGCAATAACATGGCTTATGGGGAGTTAGGAAGATATCCACTCTGTATTGCAGTTAAAAGAGAATGATCAGCTATTGAGTGAGGCTGATAGAGGGTAAAGAAACTAAACTCGGTCGAATAATGTACAACTCTTTGCACAGCCTGCATAATACGGGTGTATATGTGTCGACATGGGTCTTGCAGGTTAAGCAGATGCTGGATGAATGTGGCTTATCTTACCTCTGGCTCACACAAAAGTGTAACAACATCAACTGGTTAAAACTAACTGTTAAACAAAGGCTAAAAGATCATTTCTACAAAAGTGGCAGAGTTAAGAATGTAATATTTATGTCGAAATTAAAATTAGTTTAAACTGGAGAAGTATGCATGAAAACCAAAAGTACAGACAGGGTAAAAAATTACTTAAAGCTCATACGGTTCTAAACACTGGTGCCTGAGGTAAAGTATTGTGTTTTGTGAGCCATCCGCCACCCCAGCCTCCTTCCTAATAGACCCTTTTACTGTTAATAAACAATAGGTTGTTTGGTAGTGGGTGGGGCTTAGCTGGTGGCAAAACAGTTCTCCACAGACATTAGCTAGTGCTAGCTAGCAAGTTTGCTGGTTTGTTTTTGACAATGGAGGAAGATGATATGAGTCGCTCTGAATAGGCTGCATTCGAAAATATTCATTCCGAGTGGCAGAGCACACTCTGACACAAACTGGACTGTTCGTAAATTTGAAGTGCTGTTGGAATGTACCATTAGGTTAACCAGAGCACCTCTCTCTCAGAGTGGCAGAGCGCACTCTGGGTACTCTAGGGAGACGGAGCAGCAGAAACACCAAGCGGAGTGAATGTGTGATTAACAGGGCTCCCATTTCAGGTCACTTACTCTCTGGGACCGTGATTGTTACTTGATGATGATTTTTGATGATCAGGCCCATCCAGTACTTTTGTCTTATTGCAATAAAACCATAGTTGTCTTTGTTTTTGTTGACAGACAGTGGTGGCTGGTATGTGATAACATTTTTGAGCCATGACTCCTTTTATCCTGGCTCCCAATAACATTGGAGACATTTTTGTAGCCTCCAGCCCTGTGGTGGCGAGTCGTGATTTGCCTCAAGCTAATAATATGACGTCATTGAGATGTCAGTCATAAAATTCAATTCAATTTTCAATTCAATTTTATTTATAAAGCCCAATATCACCAATCACAATTTGCCTCAAAGGGCTTTACAGCATGTGACATCCCTCTGTCCTTAGGACCCTCACAGCGGATAAGGAAAAACTCCCCAAAAAAACCCTTTAACGGGAAAAAAAGGTAGAAACCTCAGGAAGAGCAACTGAGGAGAGATCCCTCTTCCAGGACGGACAGATGTGCAATAGATGTCGTACAGAACAGATCAACATAATAAATCAACAATAATCCATATGACATAATGAGACATAAAGAGAGGGAGGGACAGAGAGAGAAGTTGAGACAGAGAGGACAGAGATGCAGGGCAGACAGTAATGATAATAGCTTACAACAACATTGATTTAGGTAACAATATTATAATTAGAATTACGGTAGTTGTGGTACAATATGTTGTAGGCATGTATAATATATAATATTATATGTATGTGACAGTAATCATATGTGTATAATAACAGTACAAGTATGACTAATAGTAACAGCAGCAGTGGGAGGCATCGGGTGGGACCACGACACATCATCCAGGCACAGCTGCGGTACGAGTTTACCTGTGAGACAGTGGAGCACAAAGGCTCCGGAGAACAAGCCGAGTTAGTGACATGCAGTATAGCAGAGTTAGGGAGATGCAGTAACAGGACATGAATGTTGGCAGAAGGAGAGAGAGAGAGAGAAGGAGAGAAAGGGCTTGGTGTATTATAGGAGGTCCCCCGGCAGACTAGGCCTATGTTAGCCTAACTAGGGGCTGGTCCAAGACAAGCCTGAGCCAGCCCTAACTATAAGCTTTATCAAAAAGGAAAATCTTCAGTCTAGTCTTAAAAGTGGAGACGGTGTCTGCCTCCCGGACCGAAACAGGAAGGTGATTCCACAAAAGAGGAGCCTGATAGCTGAAGGCTCTGGCTCCTGTTCTACTTTTGGAGACTTTAGGGACCACGAGTAACCCTGCATTCTCAGAGCGCAGTGTTCTGGTGGGATAATAGGGCACTATGAGCTCTCTGAGATATGATGGAGCCTGATCATTTAGAGCTTTGTAAGTTAGAAGTAAGATTTTAAATTCAATTCTGGATTTTACAGGGAGCCAGTGCAGAGAAGCTAAAACAGGTGAAATGTGATCTCGTTTCTTAGTTCCTGTCAGTACACGTGCCGCCACATTCTGGAATAGCTGGAGAGTTTTTAGGCGCTTATTAGAGCTACCTGATAATAGGGAATTACAGTAATCCAGCCTCGAGGTAACAAAAGCGTGGACCAATTTTTCTGCATCTTTCAGTCACAGGATAGGCCTAATTTTCGCAATATTACACAGACGAAAAAATGCAGTCCAAGAGGTTTGTTTTAAATGGGAATTAAGAGACAAATCTTGATCAAATATTACTGCGAGGTTTCTTACAGTAGTGCTAGAGGCCAGAGCAATGCCATCCAGAGAAACTATATCATCAGATAAAGAATTTCTGAGCTGTTTGGGGCCAAAAACAGTAACTTCAGTTTTGTCAGAATTTAACATCAGGAAATTGGAGCTCATCCAGGTTTTTATATCTTTAAGGCATTTTTGAAGTTCAGTTAATTGATCTGTTTCTTCCGACTTTATCGATAATTACAACTGTGTATCATCCACATAACAATGGAAATTTACAGAGTGATTTCTAATCATGTTACCTAAAGGGAGCATATACAGAGTGAACAGAATTGGTCCGAGCACTGAACCTTGAGGTACTCCAAAACAAACTTTAGTACGTGAAGATGATTTATGATGATCATGAACAAACTGAAAACAATCGGATAAATAAGATTTAAACCAGCTTAGTGCAGAACCTTTAAGACCAACTGAATGTTCCAGTCTCTGTAGCAGAATTCCTTAAACTCAAACCCCTAATGCTCGTGTCCTACTGAACTCTCAAGTTACTCCAGACTGGGAAATTGTTCAGATGTAATTTTATTCATTCATTGTCATGTCCATACAAGAATTATACTATTTTCTGGGGTCTTATTTATTTAGTCCTATCAGCACACTGGTCACATGATTGCAGTCTTCCCAAATATGTATGATTATGTAGGATGTGTACCAATTTTGATGCATTACTTTCCATAAGTAATAGCGCATGACAGCAGCCTTCAAGCCAACATCCCCATCTAATTTTCATTCCAACCAAAATTTGTCTGTCTGATGTACAAGTCCAACAGTCCTGGCAGTACAGCAATAAAACCTTATAAGCAAAAGAACAACTGATCACAGTTTGCAATGTGGGTTAATTTCAAGTTAAGTCAGCATTGTTCTACCAAGTTGTTTTAAACAGTAAAATGTCAGAGAAACTGCAGTGGGGGCGGTGCAGATGAAAAAGAACTGGTACACAAAAAAGATGCCATGTCGATTGTGTGGGCTCACTTTGGCCTCAGTCAAACAAAGCTCAGTGGAAATACTATTTGAAAATTACACAGTAGTGGTCAGAAAAGCAGAGCAGTGCAGTGCAGTGCAGACAGAAGCAAGTTGTGTCTGACCCAGCAGTCTGTTACACAAGCTTTCCCTAAAACATATGTTTAATTAAATAATTATTAATAAGGGGTCCACTGAGATCACAATCTCATGTACAGCTTTATATCTGTCTTTATGTCCAATGGTTCTAACCAAGGTAAATGGGAGAGTTAATCATGATATTGATTTAAGGTATTATCAGCAAGTCTTTGGACTCAGAAGTAGATAGAATTCAGTGCATTATGCTACATGTAGATATAAATACAGTTAATGTGACAATATCGACAGCAACATTTCCAGATTTTCAAGAAAGTTATTTGTATTGAAGCCCTATGAGGCAGGGTGAAAAAAAAATGCGGGTAATTTTGGCCAAAGTCTAGCTCCTATGTAGGAAATATAATCTCCTAGCAGATATTATCTCCTATGAAGGATACATTATCTCAAAAAACAAACGTTTATGCCCACCGAGGTGGTTTTAAGAGTGACAAAGCATGCAGAATGAAGTGCTTAGTGCACCATACAAAGGGCATAACATAATATCACCTACATATGAGATAATGGGTGCGTTACAAATCGCATCATTTTTCATTTTACTTTTAGTAGGTACTGCAGCTGCAGTACTGTTGCATGCAGTATGCACACAATTGGGACATATTTCTTTCTCATGACATTAGGCCCTGAATTTTGACCCTCTTGCTTTTATATCTGTTACCTTGGAGATAAAACATACGCCACTTACTAAGTTCGCCAGAGACGGAGATGAACCTGGAGAGCTCTGCTCATTATTCTGCAAAGTATGTACTTTAACTTTAAAGTTATAACTTGTGGATTCAAACTTATTATATTTGAGACAGTGAAATTACATCTGCAGTTCTCTTTCATTGTTATTTTTATAGTTATGTCCTTTTGTTGTTTGTAATATTTATGGTTATTTTGTTCACAAAATTAAAATTTCTATTATTACTGTCCAACTAATCATCGGTTACTTGAATGTGCTGTCATCTGTCACTGCGGCTTCTGACAGCTGTCAATCAGCTGTCAAACAGCTGTCAATGAGCTGTCAAGCTGTCATTTGTTTGCGGGTCAGTTGATGTGATGTATCCTCTGCTACACAGAGGATTGTGGGTCAGAATAGACAGAAAAGCATGCTGGCTTGCACACTGCAAAACTGGACCTGATGTAACAGAACATCCTGGCATTTTTGGCATACTGTATTTTACATATTAAATCTTTTTTCTGGTAGCATGGGTATTGGAATCCACAGATTATCTTCTTCATATGAGATAATTCATTCTATATATGAAATAATATCTCCTACGTATGACATAATTTTTCCTCAGAAAGCTATGGTCCTTTTTTAAGGTGCAATATCTCCTGCATAATTACCTTTACAGGGAACTCATTCAGTAATCCTGTCTTGATAGAATACTTTTACACCTTTTTAGGTATTAAGTTCAGTCTGACCTATCCATGTCAGTCCTGCCAGGCAATCAGGCTGCTGTTTCCAGCCTCCAAGCCCCTGCAAAGCCTCTACCATTGAAGAGAGCTTGATTAGACTGAGGCAGATAAGGGCCCAGGCTGCCCGGGGAGTGGACCTGGGTGGGAATGCATCTGAAGGCAGCACAACACAAGATGAACTAGATGTAATAAACCTCTGCAGCATCTCCCACTGCCCCAATCCTAGGCCTGTCCAATAGCTCATCACAGGCTGATCACTCCACTCCAGCAGCTAATAGCTCCATCGGGCCTCTTCTAGCTCTGCTCCCCCTGTCTGAACTCAGGCGTCATCTCTTCCCCAACCTCCCATGATGGACATGTAATAAATTTGCTGTGATGGTGGTGCAGGCAGAACAAGCCAAGCTTGATTTGATTCATTGATTACCTAACTCCAAAGCTGACCAAAAGCTTATTGTTCAGTAGTTGTTGGTGATGGTGGTGTAGGAGAGGCTAAAAGGCTGGTGCAAAGATCACTTTCATCATCAGCATGTTTTCTAGGTTTAGGAAAGGACATAAGGGCACTTAGCACCAACACGGATTTCTTGACATTTAGCAGTATGTATGTCCTCATGATACAACAACAGTCTCCAAGTAGTTGCACATTGCATTTGCTTGAAAGGGTACTATGCAGATTATCAACCAGCTTTGTATTATAACAATGTAGGTAGTATGTGTAAATGAACTATGGTAAACTTCCCTCCATTGAACCAGTGCCTAGATCTCTGTGCTCCCCTCCCAGCAAGTTTTGCTGGCTCTAGGGCTGTTGCTCAAACTACATGCTGTACCTCTGCATTTTCATATTGCCTGCCACTCATGCTGCCAACACATGTTTCTCAAGTGATTTAATAAACGTATTTAAACATATTGTTTAATGTAATATTAGACTGTTTGTTAACAATGGGCTGACATTGTGTTGATTTTAGGAATACTGATGCTGCTTGTAAAACTCAGAATGTTGTCACTGTCTCCTTCACCTCCTTGTGCATGTGTGTGACAATCATCTTGTTTTCAATCAGCATAAATCGATGCTTTACTAACAAAGTTAGTGGTGCAAGAGGAAATGTCAAAAATAAGATTAACTGTTGACAGATTGTTAATAATTTACCAATGTTTTTGTTCTCTCTGCTCTATATTGAACCTTCTATTTTAATGGCCATGTATCCCACATTTTCTTGATTAATTTTTCCAACAAATGTTGACATTTTCTCTTGAATATTCATGATTAAATAAAAATACAGATTCAAAGTTCTACTAAAATCTGCTAAGTAGTTCCTTTGGCCATCTTGGGGTAATTTTAGGTTGAAAAAAAAAATCACAGAATTGCACAGATTTTCATTTTGGATCACCATTAAAAACGACAACAACTACATTAAACAACTAAAAATCCTGCAGATTCTGTTTGGGTCTGTTTATGTTTTTCAAATAAATATATGTATATATACAAAGTAATAAGATCTGTCACTCTACAGACATTTCCCATCACTCTAGCCCCTTTGACCAGGTAGGTATAACTGCAGCTGGAACAGCTACATGACCCACCCTCTAGCTGCATGACTTGTCCATCTTAACTTATCAGCCCCCTTAGCTCCTTGGCCCAGAAGCGATTAGCTAGCTATTAAGTATTATGTTAAAAGACAGTTGCTTAACATTAGGGTAAGGGTAATGGGAGGGCTTCATCTTGTTACCTATGGTAATGTTAAGTCTGCATTTAGCTAACATTAGCTATGCAGTATTTCATTAAAAGAGTTGGCGGCTGAGGTTAGGATAAGGGTAATGGGAAAGGTCGCATCCAGGGATGCACAATAACATTGGCACATATTGGAATTGGCCAACATGCTAATAATATTGGTACATTATCAGAATGGGCCAACATGCATTTTCTTATTTTGCAAAATGAATGAATAGTACATACATTGAAAAGCATTGTATTTCATGTCTCCAGCTGCTGGTGGGCCATCAGGATAGTATGGATGCATAATATGATAGTTCCACAACAGAAGAGACTCAATGATCACTAAAATTCACTGGGGACAAAAATGGATATATCAACATTGGTATCGGTTATGAGTTGTTACATATCGGAATATCAGACATCACCAAAAAATCCAATATTGAGCATCCCTAGTTACATCTTGTCTTATAAAGTGAATCATGTCTTCATGTATTATGAATTATAAAGTAAATTATTGCTACATTTGGTCTCATTTATTCACTATAGTGTAGCATTGTAAGACGTTTCAGATAGCCATCTCATTGGTGGGTTTGTCTTGTACTAGTGATGGGTGGAGTTTGTAGGAGTGTGTCGTGTACATTACAAACAGAATGTGTCTACAGCTATACATGTCTCCTTATTACACTGCCTCTTCAAAGTGGGAATTTCATGTGGTTCTGCCTCGCCGTGCTGTGTAAAAGGTATGATTGTGGGATGGGGGGACAGAGTTATCCCGCCTTTACACTGTTACTAGAGGTAGCAACAGAACTGAAACAATGTCTGTATAAACAGGACAGCCAGCAGGACTGGATCATGGGCGGCACAGGTGTAATGTTTTGATGATGTATTGTGTGTGCAACACACTGCTGGGAGATTTTTTTGTTCACATACTAGGGAGACAAAGTGCAGAAGCTCCTTACCCAACAAGCAGAGGACAAGATAAGCCACCATATAACGGGGACAGTAAATGACTGTTATTGCCATGTTAATGCAATTGTTATTATTTATAAAGCAGGCCACACATGTTTTATGTCACACTAGAGACTGATGCGTTTGGCTTACATGTCATGTCTCTTTTGCTTCCATGATGCCAGTATGCTGTCATGCTTGCTCTGTATAAAACCCTCACAGTATGGTTTGTATAACATCCTACAAAAATGCAGACACAACAGTCCATATGATGTCCTTTGAATAATCGTCCCACAAGTGAAATTATATCTGTATTGTACGGTTGAGTAATTAACATTAAGTTGCAGAGGTTTAGTTTAGGAGTGTAAAGGTACTGTGGTTAGGCTTGGGAAAAGAAGCATGGTGAGGACGTACCTTAAAGTGACTCAAAGTTCACTCAAAGTTCACATGGTCCCGAACATGCACCTTCAGGTAAAGTCCCGGGTGAAAGACTACATTTTTGAGACCCGTTTACCCCAACCTGCCTCCTTCGAAGACTGCTCAGAACTGCTTCCTTGTTTACTCCCATCAGTGCATTGGTCACGTGAGTGCAGTCTTTTAAAATACATCGGTAATGCACAAATTTGGGTGCATGATTTTTTGTAGGAAAACATGCAAAGAGTTAATGAGAACAGCCTGAAAAGTGCAAAGGCAGTATAAAGAGGAGACTTTGTAGTGGCCCTATAGCGCAATCTGTGTGTAGAAAGGGCCACTGATCATGGACCAGACTCACATTACATGTCTCTACTGAAGTTGATGAACCGCATTTATTGTTTTTGGTCTACTCGGTCTTTTTCATAGCCTGGCTTGCAATTAGCATTCTTTCCTTGGTCTTTATAACAAAACATAGAACATAGCTGTTCACATCAAACACATTCACTTGTAAAATGAGCCCTTAAATTCTCATTATTGGTGTTGAAAGCTGGGGTCAAATGTTGGTATTTGAGAAGAAAGGTAGAGGAAATAAGATTCATGATTTTAGAGGGACATATTATGATGCAAAACAGCATGTGCAACATTACGATCTAAAATGTCAAGGCTGTCATAATGTCATGCTGCACAAGCATATCTCTCCGACAAATGCCACAATGAGACCTTGCATACAGATACAAGGAATCAGCTGCCAAATATGCTATTAGCTTGCTCATGAGCTAACAATGAGCAGGAGCTGATTCAGGAAGAGACAACAAATGTGGAGAAATGATGAAGATGTATTTGGCTAACAACTGTGTGTAACATATATGTAATGTGTTTCTGTAGAAAAGTGTCTAAGAGTGTGGCAGGTGAGGTGTGTGTTTGTGTGTGTCTATGTTATATGGAGGGGGGTGGTGTCACCTCCATTTGAATGCCCAATGAAACACTAAAAGATAATAGAGGATATCCAGTCTTGAGCTGTAGCTGCAGCAGCAGTGGCCTGCTGTTATTAATGATTCATCCCTCGGGCCCTTGGGTGTACATTCTGTAGAATCTGTGTCTGCAGCACTTGAGATTAGAGCCAGTGGAGATCACCTTAACCTCCTGTCGCATCACCCTGACATTACTCTGCTTGCTTTGGAATGAAAATAAAATCTCTGGGAAAGAGAAAGAAATGTTGAGCAGTGTAGTCAGAGTGCTGCAATGAAGACATCAACAAATCATTATTTCCAGGAAATTCAGAGCAACAAGAAGAGATTTATTGACATTATGTGGCAATTTCTAATGACATTATAAATTGAAGGAACAATAAATATAAATGTCCGTTTATTTTTTGGTATGTATTATTCCTAAAATCTGTACAAACTAAAGGTTACGGTAGTCAATAAAGCATAGTAGTTGATAAAACTATTGAAATTCTGTCATTAAAAAAATATTATATATAATTACCAGCCTGCAGTTGTATGCCTCTAAGCGCCAGTCAAGTTTGTCTTATAGTTTACATCCATGTCTGTAAAAACATCGATGCTTCACACACAGATCATTTATACATGATCAAATTTAAAGGTGGGCATCCAAGAGTAGAGTCACCAATTCAGTATATGACCAAATGTCTCCTCTTCTGTGCCTGAGATGTGATGTTGAATAATCTCCGGAAAAGTGTTTTACTAAAAGAGGCGTTTTAAGCCCTTTTTCACTAGCAAAAATTAGCAGTTGTCACAGTCAACCATGACTGTAAATGCACTATGCCAAGATAGCAAGCGGCCAACACTAGGGTTAGCTTCACCCCCTTGTTCAAATATGGTCACTTCTGGCTCCAAAAATCAAAGATGGCGATGGCCAAAACGCCAAACTCGAGGCTTCAACAACAGGAGTCCATGAAGCCATTGGTGACTTCATGGTGGCTACATCCATTATTTTTATACAGTCTATGGTGAACACCAAATCAAGAAAGGTAGAAGACTATTAGGAGAGTAAAAGGAGTATGAATACTGGACTCCATGTAAATGCCAGTGTTGTTTCATATTCATTTTTGGTGTACATCATAGTTAATGAGTTTGGTATTTTGCACAAAAATAATATTCACTTGCCTGATAATTCACGCTCGAAGTAGTTGTTTACATTCAACTAAGAAAAAAAAACATATACAACGTACATGCTCAATTGATGTTATAATGTGAATATATTATATAATTATCGATCAAGGCCATGGTTCTCTGCCACAAAACGGTGGATTGCCCCCTCCGTGTTGGGAATTACTGCCTCAAGCAAGAGAGTTTGAGTATCTAGGAGTTTTGTTCAAGACTGAGGGTAGAATGAAACGTGAGATGGATCGGCGATTTGGCAAAGCATCTGCAGTGATGCAGGCACTGTGTTGGACCATCGTGGTGAAGAGGGAGCTGAGCCAGAAGGCAATGCTTTCGATTTACTGGTCCATCTACATCCCAACCCTCACCTACGGTCATGAGCTATGGGTAATGACTGAAAGAATGAGGTCATGGATACAAGTGGTCAAAATGAGTTTCCTCAGAAGGGTGGCTGGGCTCAGCCTTAGAGATAGGATCTCCCATTAGAGGTGTTCCAGGCATGTCCAGAACACGCTGGAGGGCCTGGGAACGCCTCGGGGTCCCCTAGGGGGAGTGGGAAAGCATTGCTGGGGAGAGGGATGTCTGGAATACTTGCTCAGCCTGCTGCTGCCCCTGCAACCCAGCTTGGGACAAGCGGTTGAAAATGGAAATGGATAATTAGAATATTTAGAATATGAGTGTTTTTTTAAAATCAAAACAGACTATGTACATATCTTACATACATGTCAATACTATTAACACTGTCCAGAGTATTATTTTTAAGTTGCCAGCAACCGCTAGCAGTTTTGATTATATTCACTATTCTTTCCAGGCTCACAGAATAATTTGTTCTATGAATATGTAAATGGTATATACATAAAACTAAAGAAGAGACCTTTTGTTTTTAAACACACACACACCAAAAAACTTTTTATCAACACTTCAAGTACGCATCAATTTCACATTTACATTTTGTTTGTTTGTTTGTTTGTTTTTTTCTCATTTCCTTATGTCAGTTTTTATTGTACAAATAATAATGATAATAATAATAATAACAAATAATAGTAGAAATAATATTCTCTTTGAGATATAGCAGACCACATTGTGTGGGAATTAAGGAATCTTTGTTGGGGGGCACTTCTCTGTATCTTGAGGTGATGGCCATTTGGTAGGGGGTAAGTTTCCTGTTTGTGCTTAACCTTTTGTTGGGAGGTGGGCAATTTCATTTACGAATGTAGCAGGTAGGTGCGACCTAGGATCAAAGCTGAGATTTAGTATGAAGGTCTGCACATTTTAAAGATTGTCAGAGAACGCTTTGGGTCTTCTCTCCATGCTGCATGTATTAAAGAGACTTGATTCCTCACACCGAGCCCGTCACTTCTTCAGAGAGGAGAATTTCACTTACATTTGGCGACAAGGATGGGATGGACGTTCTGCTGATCGACGCCTGAGCCCTGACTGAGGGTTGAACTGCCGGCAGGAGTCTCTAGAAGGCTCAGAGAAAGTTCCGCTCTGGCAAACGGAGGACAGGATCCCGCCTGAGGTCAGGAACGGGTGGCGGACAGTGGATGCTCCATCTACTTTTTAGGAAGTGAGTACGGTGTTACGAATCATTTTCTCAGGTAGTTGTTTTGTAGTTAGGTACCTGTTTCCATGTGAATCCTTTGAGTGTGGTGTTGGAAACGAGTTTGCACGTAAATCCAGAAAAGCGGTAGTGAAACTCAAATTATGAGCATGTGTGTGTAGGCCTATCTCCATGGTATTCCCTTTGTGAGAGTGGAGCTTGTTGGCATATAAATCCTGCGTGGTATTGTAGACCAGTTCGATGTAATTCCGGAAAAAAAGGTTTTTAGAACCGACTTAGGGAAAGCAAAAAGAAGAAGAAAAAAAAGAGTTTGAAAGAGGGTGGAGGAGTTCTAGATAATCCTCATAGAATATGTATTTGTTGCAGAACACATACCAGAATAGAGAATAATAATATATAGTTATATTATAAGTATATATAGAATACATTATAGTGCACCATAATTAAATGGGCACATGCATGAATAATATGAAATAATTATATAAATAATCAACTTTGTAGTGGCTCATCCAGTGTCTAGTACACATATTTTTGTGTACTATAGGGTGCGTTGCTCTGAATGAATGTGTCGTACAAACCACCTGGCTGAATAAGTTGCTCAAAGGTAGTGTATGCCTGATAAGATCTGACCATACATTGTATGGGAAGATCGGTGTGAGTGTGAATTTGTGTGTGAATGATAAGCCCATTGAAGGTGTAAGCACATCTGTCCCAGTTAGTCAGTTAAAACATGGGGAACAAAGCGGGGAAATTAAAACCTTTACCTGACCCACTCTCAGGGCCTGCTAAATTAATGGTAGATAAATGGAAAAAAAAAATGTTGTTGTGGATATTCCTCTCTGGCACCATATAACTGACGGGGTGTTTCAAATGATGGGTACATTGAGTACAGATTGTTTAGGAAGGTGCAGAGCATTGTTAGAGGAAAATGAGCAAGGAAAGAAAGTAGGGAAGAAACAGAAAGTGGATGGGCAAGCTTTCCAAAAGTGGGAAAGGGAAGCTGAGTTGAGGGAAGCTAAATCCTTGGCAGGCTTGATGTTGAAGCAAGAATTGAAAGACAAAAGTAAGTGTAAAAAGAGGGAAAAACAAAAACGTGGGGCAAGAGATAGGGCTCTACTCCTCCATATACTGTCTCCACTGCTGCAGCCCCCCCCCCCCTTCTCAAGATTCACATGGCCCTGATGATGAGCAACTTCAAAGAGACTCTGAAAGGGAGGGGGAAGAGGTATTGTTGTACCCTGACCTTTCTGCTCTTCATCTGACCCCCAAGGAAACAAAAACTAACCTTGCTCCCTCCAGACAGTGTGTTTCTCCACTAGCACCATCTTTTGACCATTGGTTGCAGAGCCAAGGGGACAAATGGGGTGTTCACCAAATACCCATGATGGTCTTTCCCAACCCCCAGCCATGACCAACAGAAGACCAAGAACACAGCCACTGGGATCCAGAAGTGCTTGTGAACAGACCATGGCAGCCAGATGAGCTGAAGGAGGTTGCAGAGGAGCTGCCTGATCCACAAAAGACTGGAGGTGAGAAATGGGTCACTGATAGCCACATGTTGAGGTGCTACAGATGTGAAGGCTTCGGACACATTTCACATGATTGTGCTACTCCTTGGACTGAGAAACAAGAAGGACAACATCAGGGGGACGCCTGGCCATACGCAACACCTCAGGGGCTCTGTTCATTCTCCAGAATTACAGTTGATGCTCCACAGGAGACAGTGGAGGCAGGTCAGAGCATTGAGCAGCACACAGGCATAAACGAAGACACACAGACACACACAAGTATTTACACAATTACATTTATGTTATTGACTGATGAAGAGGAGGCATTGATAGCAACAGTGCCTGACCCCGGGTGTACACTGGATCCGTCGCGTGTGCGGTCCGGCCGTGGCACGGACTCGCACCGTCCTGTGCTGGACGTCAATGTCCACTGGAAGCGTATCTATAGCTGCGTGCACATGAGTGGCTGGAATTGACGGATCGCAAGATCACAATGTCACGTGATAATTTGCGGAAACACTGGAGGTATAAAGACATCAGCAAACAAAGAAAAGATTTCTCTACCTGCCTGGTGCCACCCACTATGACGTCATGTTGTTGTAGCGATGTGAAATACGCTCCGGAGTTTTCATGGGTGTTTTTATTTTGGAAATTGACCGGATACTCTCGTCTTTTCCGTGCCTGACTTCCTGTTTGACTCATTTGGTCTGTGGAAATTGACGCGTCGTCACGTGGCGTCCGTCAAAAAATAGACTCAGCGCGTATTTTTAGCGGAGCGGAGAGCGGAGCCGCTTCTGGGATGCGGCTAGGACATGCCGCGCTGCTTCTGGTGGAGCAGCTTACATTGACTTCAATGGTTGCGATTAGCTCCGGCACCCGCGCTGTGGCTGAATCGCGCACGCGACGGATCCAGTAGACATCCGGGGTGAGATCTTGTATGCCGGAAGCAAGTTTGATTTGGGGAATATAAAAAGTGCAACTCCTGTGATTGTTCAGCCAAAGTCAACTTTAAGATCCTGTAAAAGACAGTATCCACTCAGCTATTTAAGGCATTGCTCCTGTCATTCAGTCACTAATAGATCAAGGTGCCATTGTGGAATGTCCTACTTTACCATGTAACACCCCCATCCTACCTCTAAAGAAACCAAATGGAGGTTGGAAGCAAGTCTGACACCTCAGGGCAACAAATGAGGCTGTGCAACACCCAGCCCCCACTGTACTGCTTTCACAGGTGCCAGCACACTCCTGTTGGTTTTCTGTCATTGATTTGGCAAATGCATATTTTAGCATTCCTGGTCATCCTGACTCATAGTTTTGGTTTGCTTTCACTTTTAATGGTAAACGTTACACCTGGACCAGAATGCCACAGGGTTTTGCCTACAGCCCAACTTTGTTTTCTGTGGCTGTGGCAGAAAACCTGTCGCATTGGCAGCCAATGCATAGCAGCATACTTGTGCAGTATGTTGATGATCTCTTGGTGTGTTCCACCACACAAGAAAATATTTTGCTTTTTGGCTGAAAATGGTCACAATGTTTCAAAAGATAAGCTGCAGCTACTGTTCCACCCAGCGTGTTATCTTGGCCATATCATCACTCCGGAGGGTTGTAAATTGGGTCCGGACCACATCCAGGCAATCTTGGATGTTCCAAAGCCGTGCACTAAAACATAAATGATGTCCTTTTTGGGCTTGGTATGTTTTTGCTATCCATGGATTCATGTTTTTGTGGAGATCCCCCAACCCTGTATGGCATCACTCAGGGGTAAGACATTTGGTCATGACTGACTTTTTGACTTTGACAGACAAAAACTGCTCACCTGACTCCAGCAAGACTTCTACGCTGGAAACTGTATTACTGACCATGTCGACTGTTACCCTGAAGCAGTGAAATTTCTTAAACTAATCAACGTTACTCCCCACAGCTGAAGATGGATATCCACATCCCTGTCTGAAACTGGTTGACACGGCATCAAATCCACATGATGCATTGTTTGACACTGTGCAATTAACCATGTTTTTAAGTTCATTTTTTCTAAGGTCAAAGCTGCCTTTCCTGAGCCTCAGTTATATGACTCCACAACTTCCAGCCAGGAGATTGGGTGGTGATCAAGGACTTCAGGAGGAAACACTGGCGGCAGCCACAGTGGATCAGGCCAGACCAGGTGCTGTTGATGACTGCATCCGGATAGCTGAGAGGAACACCTGGATCCATGCATCCCAGTGTTAGGACTACAGTTTTCATCATTGGCCTGGTAACCACAGCTGTGATTACCAGGGTCTGCAGCTGAGCAGCAACGTGACAGGCATCTCTACAGAGTTCAAGCCTGGCAAGGTCTGGACTTAATACATGTTCACATATTCACACCTGGTCCATCAAAGATGCTTTGAAATGGACTGATATCATTGAGGGCGCAACAAGACACAGAGGGGAGATGCGGCATTGGCATGCCACCAACACAGAGTGAAGACATCTCAAGAGAAGAAGGACAATTGACCAGAATCATTAGACAATAAAGTATGCAGAAACTTTAAGGGTTTGACAATGGTAACTCAATCATAGACAAATTATACAATTTTTACTTTTTGACTTCAAAGACCTTCTTTTTGACTGTTTTATATAAAATGTTTATGTTGTATTATTTTAATATTCTGAAAAAACAATTGTGAGTTCAATTTGAATCTTTCATGTAACATTTTTTGATGCGATGATTTGATGTAATTCCCATTATGGTGTGTTGACACTTTGTGTCAAGAGGAGGGAATGTGGGAATTAAGGAATCTTTGTTGGGGGCAGTTCTCTGTATCTTGAGGTGATGACCATTTGGTAGGGGGAAGGTTTCCTGTTTGTGCTTAACCTTTTGTTGGGAGGGGGGCAATTTCCTTTACGAATGTAGCAGGTAGGTGCGACCTAGGATCAAAGCTGAGATTTAGTATAAAGATCTGCACATTTTAACGATTGTCAGAGAATGCTTTGGGTCTTCTCTCCATGCTGCATGTATTAAAGAGACTTGATTCCTCACTCCGAGCCCGTCACTTCTTCAGAGAGGAGAATTTCACTTACAATTGTCACATTCAGTGATCATTCAGTGTTCTGTTGTCTCCCTCTCCTCTGTGGTCGTCTTGTCAGTGTGCCCCTGTCACCGTCATGGAGATCTCATTTCTTCCCACCAAACTTGTTTGCTTTTTCATCCAAATCAGATTCAGAATGTTGATCAAAATGGAATTGTCAGTGTCTGAGTCCATCAACATCTCTACGGCTTGTGTAACTGTAAACTTTTCCATTGGCACCAGCATTTTTGTGCAGTTTACAAGCTGCTACATTTCTGTAAAACAACATCTTCTTCTGGTTTCCAGTTGATCTTCCTCTTTGTTTGTTTTTGTACACGGCAGTGCTGTTCTATTTCACAAAATGTGTAACAGCACCTCCATCTTGCTGGAATAGCTTGTCAATAGCGGGAAAGCATTGGGTCATAAATTACAGAAAATCTCGTCAATGGTGGGATAGTTTTTAACGTGAAAATATCACGCTAATCATGCCTGAAGTCCACAAGGGACTTGGAATTCACAAGTCTGATGCAGATTTGTATTCAGTCAGTATGATGTTGGTCGACATAGGACACAGCTGCTTGTGTCCTATGTTTTTAAATGGACTTTAACCATGATAATGACTGTCATGATAATCTGTATCGGTCTTGGACGGCACTAACAAATGATGTCATCCTGCCAAAAGTAACATATTTTGTTTAGCATTGAGGACATGTTGCGCACTGAAACTGCCTTCCTGATACAGAAATGGTGAGCAGCTGTCACACAGCTAGTTGTGGATCACTTAACTCCATTAGGAACTTTCCAAATTCAAATATATTTATTTGTCCTGTCAATAAAAGAAGTAGTAGAAGTAAGTGATTAAAATCAACTGTAAAATCATGTCCAACTGTTAAACAACAGCACTAATTCCTGGTGTAGGTATGGGCTACAGATGAGACTGAGACATAGACAGTATCACAGCATCTGTCCCTGCCCTTCGTTTCAGCCCTGAAGGCAGATGAGCTTTTATCTTGCTTTTATTCAGATAAACCTTAATCTGTAACTCATCAATTATCGGCCTGTCTATACTGGAAAACACCTGTCTCTTAATTGCACAGTGGTATAGTATTACAGCCACTCACATCCTTGCCTCATCCAGGGGAATGACTCTAAACTCTCTGTAATTGACTCAGGAAATAACTGTTTGATGGCAGTTGGAGCATTCTGATGATGACGGCTCTTTGAAGCCAGAGCTTTCTCATTTTGGAATTAAAGGAAGTCACAGAACATGAAAGGCTAATCGTTTAGCATAATCTGATTCCTTTAGTGAGGAGCAACAGGATGAAAGTTGTTCGTCTCTCAAAGGAGAGCTTGAGCTGTGTGTCCTCCTAATACAAGTTTACCTTTGATGACTGAACTGCAAATGAATGCGATAATGCTTGGACAGAGAGAGATCTTCATTTAGAGACGTTCCCAGCTTGCCACCAATGTCTTGAGACTTGGATAGTTGGTTGAATTTGGGCTGTGACGTCCACTGCCAACGTCAATTTAGCGTAGGATATTGATGATAGATGACGTTGCAGGCTGTTCTCATGCGCTGTTTGTACATTTCCCTACAAAAAATAATTTTCTGATTAAAAAAAAAAATGATTTGACCAAGCACTGATGGGAGGAAAGGAGGAAGCAGTCCAGAAGCAGGTTGGGGTAGTTGATGGGTCACAAAACACAAGACTTTACCTTGGATCTTTCCCACTGGAGTTCAGTATTTAGAACGATATGAATTGTGAGTCATTTTTTAAAGCGCATGAAGATCAATCTATCCATCCATCTATGCATTTTCAACTACTTATCCCAGGCCAGAACACAGGAGAGGCAGGCTGAGCAAAATACAGCAGACATCCCTCTCCCCAGCAACGCTTTCCAGCTCCTCCAGGGGCATCCTAAGGTATTCTCCCACCAAATGAGATATATAATCCCTCCAGCGTGTTCTGGGTCTGCCCTAGGGCCTCCTACCAGTTGCTCATGCCCAGAACACCTCTAACGGGCGGTGTTCAGGAGGATCCTGATCAGATGCCTGAACCACCTTAACTGGCCCCTTTCGATGCTAGCAACAGCGGCTCTACTCTGAGTTCCTTCCGGATGTCTCAGCTCCTCACCCTATCTCTGAGGCTGAGCCCAGCCACCATACAGAGGAAACTCATTTTCCCAGTTATTAAAACATATGCATCCAAGATAGAAAATAAAAACAACTGCAAATCTAATTCATGCACTGAGTAACATGCAAGAAAATATTTCATCTTATAAGTAGCTGGTAGCTTGCTGTAGCAGCACAGTGAAATAGATTATTTTTCCTCAGTTTAGGGAACTAACTGTACATGGAATATGCACTGCTCTTCTGGCAGTTACCTTATTTGTGATGAATTTGGAAAGAAACATTACAAAGCTTGTTAAACTTGCCCAGCTTGTGCTGTATCCACAATGCCTGCAGGAAATGAAAGCTTGCCTTCATAGTCTTGTCTATTAGATGAGCTTGACCTCTGTCTGCACTGCAACTTTTCCTCAGAATGGATGTTTTGAATGTAGCTTCATTTGCTTGTCGCAAGTAAATTAAATCAATACTACTTTGCTAGATGTTTGGCTGACTGCCATGCAACATTCACATTGTCAGTTATAGGTGACTATGCATGTGAACTTGACTCCCTAGGAACAGCGGCTACATATCCTTCAAAACGAGCCCTAACTTAAGTATGCACATGCATACAGGCACATGTATCATAGATGCGCTCTGGCACGTAAAGGAATAGTAAAGCACAACCGGGGTAGATGATCTTAAGAAGTAACACTGCTGGTCATCCATTGATAAATTTAAAAGTGTTTCTGAAATTGCATTCTCATTATTAAGCAAGCAAGTGATCTTTTGAATTTTATTTTTAAGGCTACATATATTTAGATATGAAATTCCTAATTCTCCCTTTTTTTCTTTGCAAGTTAAGAGTCATGAACACTCATTCTTATTAGTATCAATATGAAAAGGGAACATCAGAACTACTGTACCCATTGTACACATGATCATTCTTTAGGTCTCTCAACATCTCTCCTTGCTTTCACCATAAGACTCATATCTAATGACTAGTCCCCTCTTGCTGGTGCTTTGTTCATGGCTTGTAAGAGAGCAGCACGCTTGCTGCACAGTTGATCTGTGAAGTGTTCATCACTAAAGACTGGAGTATTTTTTTAGGTTTGCCTTTGACCTGGTCATGATAAGATGCTTGTCTTAAGAATGCAGGAGCTTAACCACAGCTGGAGAATTAAGGCAGAATTAAGGCCTTTGCACACTGAGTTTTTGTTTTGGTCAAAAATTGTTGCAAATCTAAAAATAAATACATCCTCAATTTGTGTCAAGCCCATTTGCACACCGAGTCCAACACTTTTGTCCGTCATAAAAGTTATTGGAACAGGTTCGATTTTCTGCAATCATCAAAAGCCTTTAGGGAGGTCTTTGACCAAGAATCAGTGAAGAAAATGTGGTAGCGGGAAACATCCATGACAAGACATAGAAACGGGTCAAACAGCATTCTTTCATAACTCAGATAGATCACTTTCAACATGTCAGATAGTAATATTCAGGTGGATAATGATGACGAGGAGGAAGATGTGGACTGCAAACAAACAGAGAAAGAGCGGAACTGTGGAGACGGAGAGGGAGGACAGCTCTGCCCCTTCAGTTGCAGTGCCAAGTTCAAGACACAGGAAAATTGCGGCAACAGCCAGAAAGGTAACTCCAAAGGAGAAACACAGGTGAAGAAATGTGTCTTTTCAATTTGTCTCGTGTTGTGAATTTTTTTTTACAACAAATAGAACAATAAAACATTCTGACTTGGTGTACAAGCCTGCCTTGCCCCTGCCTTGTTACTAAAAGCTTTTCATGTGTAATTTCAGGGAGACATAGAGGGACACAAGGAAAATGGCACTGACCAGAGTGTGGTCGACTAGTGTTGTAATTGTACCTTTACAAGCTACAAAATTGTATTTTCACCAGAATTAAGAAAAAAAGGATTCATATTCTGAAAGCCAGGACTGACAAGAGTCCACATTTATCTAGAAACAAGCCATTGCGACAGCTGACTGAATGTGATAAAGCATGCCACAAATGTGTCCCACACAGATTTTAACACACTGTTAAAATCCCCCCCAGTAATCTTTATCATAGTTCAGCATTTATAAAATGATAATAAAAAACACACAAAAACAAAAATCTGGGACATTTCTCTAAGTGGCTTTTGACCCAGCAATCAGACTTAATGGTTGTTTATTCAGTTTACTAATTATTCCCCTCTGTGCCTATCCAGCTGTTTAAGTGGCATGTGGATAAACTGCCCACAGTGGAAGGCTCTTAATGAACCGGTGGAACTGATAGTCACTTTCCACTTTCAGGCAGTTTGCTGTGACAGATCATTTGGATTGTTTTACCCTGAACTTTATCAACGGCTAATATTGTCTTGTGCAAAGAGGTTTAAATGTCAGCAATGCTCCAAACAAACACCAGTTTGAAGAGGCTGCATATGAGAGGATGACAGCTCGTGTTTACTGTCTGGCGGAGATTCTAGAGTGACAACACTATGTCAGAGCCTACATGTTTCAAATTATTTCCTCTCAGCAGTTTTCCTCAGTCTCTCTTTAGCTTTTACAACCTGATGAAACAGTGGCATATTAAGTATTCCTACACTTGAAGAACCACACAATACTGTAAAGACGTGTCAGTAAAATGTGCCAAAACTTGGATGAGCGTTGCTATGGAAGCCCAACATTCATGTTAAATTGTGTTGTGTTCTGGCATTAGGCCCCTCAGTGGATATCAGACTGTGCTGCCATGAATCTGCTGAGCCCCCCAATAGGTGAATTGTCTAGCCCTAATGCATCTAGTAGAGTGAAAAAGATTGATGATATTATTCTAGTAGGCTACCTAAAGTTTAATTTGCATTTGTAATATTAATAATTTATATAACAAAAAAATCTGTATTTGGTACTGTGTGGCGATACGATATTGCCACACAAAAATATCGTGATATTATGCTGTATCGATTTTTACACGACCCCTACAAAGAACACAAATATACACATCAGAAGCATTAAAGTGCTTATGCCAGTCACCGCAGCCCGCAACCTCCCCATCCCCCAGTCTGGAACTACAGTAGTGAAAGCACCTTAAGAGTTTAGACAAGTCTACAGCGTCATCAGATGAGCACCATCTAACTGATGTTTCATTGAGTTGGACTTATGACATCAAGAAGGATCATCCCTGTGTTCCTGCATCACAACCGCGCTCCTCTGCTGCTATACATATAGGGCCAGATCCTCAAAAGGATTGCACTGCTTTTGCGACCACTAAGCCTGTGCAAATGAGAGAAAAAAATAGCGTGCAATCCACAAAGCACACGCAAAGAGTGAAATGCATGCAAACTGACCACAAACTGCACTGCCACTTCTAGCTGCGCTGGTCCAATTTGCATGCGTGTAAATTAGGGAATATTCATAAATTCAGCGCAAAATTGCCCCCTTCCTATGCAAATAAGCCTCATTGCAAATACCACCTAATCCACAAAGACCTGCGCTAATTGCCACGGGCAGTAAAGCTGTGCTATTTAACACCAGTGAGACCAGTGTATTAAATCCGCGCAATTTCTCTTTCTCCCTCTCTCACTCTCTCTCTCACGCAAAATGATTGCAAATTGCACTCAGTTGGTGGTAACTGTGAAGCATAGCCTATTTAAGGGCTGTCATGCCAGGACTCTCTCGTAATCATGGCAGCAGTGATTGTAGCCAGGCGAAGGCACCGTAATGGCAGGCGCGCACAAGAAAGGATTTATCAGAGGAGAGTATCACTTGCGCTCAGCTACCAAACTTTGTGGGCGTGTTAGCGCCGGCATATGATTAGAGCAAATTCCTCAAATTTCCTCTCAAAGTCCATTTCAACTGTATCGTCCCATCGTACTGTCAGCTCTGCAAAAAACACAACACGCTGTGTTTCTGACCCCAACACAAGTTCTGGTCTTAAATTAGCGGTAGCTATTTCCTGATGGACAATGAGCTGTTTTCCTAAATCTACTCGTTTTCAAGTCCCTCCCTGCCTTTAGCTGCCCTCTATCATTGCAAAATTACTGGCTGACTTGTTCACCATCATGAACCATGGACAAAAAAAATCCCATCTGGATTCATTTTTTCATCCAGTGAGTGAGCAAGTGTTTATTGTCAGATGCTGCTAGACACTTTAGCACTTGGTTAAGTCTCCAGGTGTATCGTCTTCTAGACAGACTTGTTTTACACCCTGACCGAACGTGTCAAGCTGAGGCTTTACATGAAGATAAAGGGCAGAAAGTCTTTGAGGAGATGGAAACACATCATTTTAACTTCCCTCTAGTTAAACCTTCACACATTCCCATCACATCCACTGGCCCTGCTTTGCCTGGGAGAGTGCTCTTGTACATCTAACAGCCTCATCTTGCCTCTGAATCTCCTCCACAGCCAGTTTCCTTGTTACTTCGTGAAGGCTGTGCACATAGTCCAAACCCTGCAGACCCATGCTGTACCTGCCTGACAATATCCATCTGTCTGAGTGCTGTCTGAGCCTATAAAACTGCAGTCCCTGGGTTCCAACTCCTCCCTGCTAAGACCAAAGAGAAGGGAGTTACAGTAATCCAGGCAAGATGTAATCAGAGTGTGGACCAGGATGGCAGCGCTGTTGGGGATGAGGGACGGACGGAGACGATTAATTTTGCGTAGATGGAAATAGCCTGACTAATGTTATCGATGTGGGTTTGGAATGAGAGAGTGCCATCAAGGATGACATGCAGACTCTTAACCTGAGGAGATTGGGAAACAGAGGAGTTGTCAGTGGGGATGGTGAAACTGGGAGTGTTAGTGAAGGTGGATTTAGAGCCAACGAGGAGAACCTCTGTTTTATCACTGTTGAGTTTTAGGAAAATTGAAGAAAACCAGGATTTGATTTCCTGTAAACAGTCACAGAGGAAGGAGGGTGGGAAGGTGGAGGTGGGTTTGGTGGAAAGGTAGAGCTGAGTGTCGTCCGCGTAACAGTGGAAATGGATATTGTATTTACAGAATATATGACCGAGAGGGAGGAGATAGATGATAAACAGGATGGGACCGAGGACAGAGCCTTAAGGGGAACACCTGAATAGAGGGGAGATGGTTGGGATGTGAAGGTTTTCAACTGAATGAACTGAGTGCGGCCAGAGAGATAGGATTTGAACCAGTCCAGGGGTGTGTCAGATATATCAATTGATGCTAGCCTGTCGAGGAGGATGGTGCGGGAGATGGTGTCGAAGGCTGTCTCTGTGCTGTGACGTGGGCGGAAACCAGACTGGAACTGTTCATAAAGATTATTGTTATGGAGATGAGCATAAACCTGTGATGCCACTGCTTTTTCCAGGATTTTAGAGAGAAATTGTAAGCTAGAGATCGGATGAAGGTTATTAAAGTTATCAGGATCTGAACCAGGTTTCTTGAGTATCAGTGTTACAGAAGCAGATTTAAGAGATGATGGAACAGAGCCAGAGGTGAAGGAGGTGTGAATGATGGCAGTTATCAGGGGCAACAGAGAGGGGAGGGAGACAGTG
The DNA here is from genome assembly GCA_019142605.1 of Cephalopholis sonnerati. Taxonomy (NCBI): domain Eukaryota; kingdom Metazoa; phylum Chordata; class Actinopteri; order Perciformes; family Serranidae; genus Cephalopholis; species Cephalopholis sonnerati. The sequence continues at coordinate 5,508,828 of JAGQAX010000015.1, read as the reverse complement.
ACTAAGGATTTTTGATTTCAGAATAAGGTCCGAAATGACAGCGGCAGAGGGCAGTTGGAAGCTTGTGAATGGTTGAGAGAATGGGACGTGAAAAAATGAAGGAGATTGATTGCAGGAGGTCTGAGGGGTCAGTTGCTGGTGGATCTTGATTATTTTTGCATTGAAAAATGTCATTAGTGAATTGCAGTGATCTGTAGAGTAGAAATGTGGAGGAAAAGAGTCCGGAGGGTGCAGTGTGCTATTCAGCACTGAGAACAGGGCCCTAGTGTTCCCATCACCAGCACTGATTAGTCCTGCATAATATTGGGATTTGAATGAGGCGAGGGTGTCTTTATAGTAAAGGATGTGGGTGTGGTACATTTGCTTGTGAACGGAGAGTCCAGTTTTCTTGTAAAGCCGCTCTAGTTGACACCCTTTGGCTTTGAGTTGTCGTAGATGAGGTGAAAACCAAGGAGCAGAGTGGGTTAATGACACAGACCGAGTTTTTACAGGAGCAAGTGAGTTCAGCAAAGTATGGAGACCAGTTGTGGTCAATCAAATTAGCTGTGTGGATGAGTGCATTGACTTGTACTTACTAGGTATATGGATAAATGCACATTTGACTACTATATTGATTAATACATTCCATTACACTTTCCACTCTTCTGTCGCCACTCATTTTACTCATTTTACACTACAGAATCATTCAGATTGGAAATTGGGTTGTTGCCACATCTCTGTTAAAAATAAAAAGTCATACTTGCGGTCAAGGAGGAGGTCCTGCAGCAGATGTCCCTTCCCCATAAGGGAGCGGATGTTAAATAATCCAACTTTGACGTTGCTGCGCTCGTTAGTGAAGCTAGCGTTAGCCGGCCTGGCTAGGCTAGCTAACACACTGTGGTACACTTTCCTACCGGAGTTTCTCGGTGGATGGCGAGTTGTGGACCAGATGGAGTTTATAGCAGTGGAGTGGATGTGGATGTGGTAGCTTAATCAGGAACAACGGTGGATGTATTTCCGATAGGGAAGGCGAGCGATGTCCGGGCCGAGGTGTTGAACCAGTGGAGGGTCAGATCGGTGGAACCAAAGCTAGAGGAGCTCAGCAGCTGTGTATTGGAGTAAGGCTGACAATGGATTTAATATGATGGATAGGGCAGTCCAGACGAGCACAAACCTCACAGCCAGTCTGTGAATCCACAAGATGAACGAATGAAGGGTAACATAACCGGACAGCAGTAGCAGTAGGAAGGAGTGGGAGCACCACAGGTAAAGCCTAGTTCACATTACATGATTTTCACCCCGATTTTGAGGTTGCAGAGGATCTTGAGAGCCATTAAGAAGTTCTGGGGTTGGAGGTAAGTTGGCAGATAGTCTGCCATGACGAGTCCTCATGTGTAAACAAGCCTACGAGCAAGTTGCGCCCTTGTCTGTGACTGGGACTGGATATCTGGCATGCTAGAAAACTGGAGAGGTCTGACACGACTGACAAAGAACATCAGCAAATGAGAGGCTGGATATGGCGATGCCATGTATGGCTCTACCAGCCCCAGCAAGAAATCAAAGTCCACTGCTGTCATCCGTAGCATTTCCCGAAAACCCGTTCGATCATTCAGCTATGAAAAATACAATAATCTTGGTCAGAATACATGCATAGACTATATAGACAGTACAATGCAAGCTAATAGGCTAGCGGCACAGTGGCAACCAAGTTTCATTCATAGAACTCACCTCCAACTCTCTCTGCAGAATTGACAACCCGTGCAATTCGTGTGCAGCAGCCCATTCCTTCACCCAAATCCAAACGCGCAAATGACCTGCAGAGCTCCAAGCTGTCGGACATCCATGTTAAAGTTTAGCACCGGGGAACTTCATGATATCCTGTTTTGTTCAAGTGTGACAAAACGTAATTTGGTGACGTCAACACGTTAGCTGGGGCTCTGTTGGTGAGGGCTCATTGGAGAAATCTTGTGGTGTGCGCACACAGATCATAATGCAGTCGGTGAGACTCCCAATGACAGAAACATACGTCGCCAAGTATTAACACTCAAAGGATTACAATAGTCTCCGCAACTCAAGACTGGTCGGCCAGTCATGTAATGTGAACAAGGCTTACGCAGTCCAGATCACACAATACTAACAGACAATGTCATGTTTTTCAAAAGTAAAAGATCTACTGCAGAGTCCAGGTATCAATCAAAAATCACAAAAAGGGCTGGAGAGCAGCGAGAAGAAGCTATTGACCAGTCAACGGACTGCAGTGTTTTTAGCTCCACCTTTTGTACCAGATCTGTGTGCTAGATGCCTCAACAGAGGGGTGAGCAAGTATGGGGATGGTAAGGAATGGTTCCATTGGTGCTATCCACAACTATTCACGATGGAAAAGAATTAAAAGCATACCAAACTGAACTAAACCATACCAGACTGCTTGGTGGAAACAGGGCTTAAGAGCTGCATCATATTACTGTCTTATGATGTACTCCTTGGTTTACCAGTCTTAACCTTCATCCTAGCCCTGTTTTAAGTTTCTGTTCAACTTATCAAGCAGCCTTTTAGGTGGTGAAAAATTGTTTTGCTGACATTTATTGTAAATAATATAATGTGTATGGGTTAGTACCCGATACAACCCCACCTAAAAGAAAGACCTTAAAAAAAAAAAAAAAACTACTGCTTGAAAGGAGAATTACAGTTTATTAAAACTGGGCCTTATTTCTGGTTTTGTCTTGTTCTTAGCACTGCACTCCACAAAGTAGTTGCTGTTAACAAGCCAACAATTTATCCAGATTATCTAGACCAATTAATTTTGAGCTTTAACCAAAAAGGAGCACCTGCAAAATGTTGGTTATACTGATATAATAAATTGATGGATTTTTATCACTTGATCAACAGGACAATGATTGGTAAGTATTTTGATAACCATTTACTTTTTAAGGTCATACTCAAGGCAAAGGAAGTGAAAAAAAATGCAAAACATTCTTTTGATTCCAGTTTTTGAAATGGAAATCGTTTTCTTTTCTTTATTAGTAGTTTTTGTAAAGTGGCTGTCTTTGGGTTATGAAGCTATGGTTGAAATAAAAAACAGTTTTAAGCATGCCACCTTGAGCTCCAGGAAGTTTAAATGTTTTTTTTTCTTTTTTTTTTTAAACATTTAACAAACCATGCAGTATATCTATTAATTAAAATTATAAATAAATGAATACATTAGAGATTAGCCGAATAATCTATATGTATGGAATATAGTGGCTCTCCCAACTGGAATAGTCTATGATAAGTACATAGAAGTGGCCTTGCATGCGGCTGATTGTTATGCATAAGTCTGCAGTTTATGTGATCTCCATCAGCTCTTTGTATGTGTCTTTCTGCATGCATCGCCTTGTCCTGCAAGTACCATGAGCATAAATTGACCGTACTGTAACATCTTTAACAGGTAAATGCGATGTATGTTGACTGTATTATTTATGTATAATGTTTCCATCAAATGCCTCTGTGCTGGATGCATGAAAGGGAGGACCAGATGCATATATTACATTTATCACAGGTTCTGTTCCATATTCATCCTTGTTGGTCTGTCAGTGCCTTCATATAGAAGGGAAGGATCAGCTATATTTACATTAAGTGTAAAATTACAAAATGGTTCAGGAAAATTGGATGGATGCAAAGCCACACATGAAACCACTGTGTGAAAACTGTTTTGTATTCATGAGAATGCTGACTAAAGTGGCAGAGGGTTAAAATGAACCTCATAGCAGAGATACTGCAGACGAGCAAAATGCCTGCCCACCTCACAGTCACAACGATGGAATTAGCCATCCACCCCACAGGCAGGTGTGCATTTGATTTTTTTATGGCTATCAACTAAAATGCTTTTATTCTGGTCAAACTGTTCTCCTGTTTGTAGGACTGCATGCGGGAATGTCATCAGCATGTAATAAATGAATTTCCCTTAACTTCAGTCATTATTTTGGGTTATCAAGATTCACTGAAATACACCAGATTTTTCACATAAGAACCAAGAGGAAATTTCCAGTTCTGAGAAATGAAGCCAATGTGGAAGTGCCAAGAACTGCAGTTCTGCAGTGTTAAAATTCCCAACTTTACAGCAGAATTAAACATGTTTACAGCCTGGTACAAAAAAACGTCTTTAGTCTTGATAGCTAAATTCCCCATCCATGACAACTGTATAGGGAATGATTCAACCGGTTATTTTTTTATCCAGGCTCAAAGTTATGCATAATCAAGGGCGTGGCTGCAAGGCAGCAATGTTGGTTAGGTAATATATCCATGGCCAGTATTGGTGTAACCAGGGTCTGAAATTAACACTCGCCAAATGCCAAATGCGGGTAGATTTGCCAAATAAATTTCTAAAGGCTATCGGTAAATGTTTGTACCGAAATAGTCATGTAATAAAATAAAATAAAAATAAAATAAAACCTATGCTGAGAGTCTCTGCCATGTTTGGTATAATTTAGGGGCGCACTGCTCAGCAGAGACACACACGTATATTTTTAACTGCTATTTTGAGAGTTAATGCAACAGAATTTTGTTCTAGTGACTGTTTTTTACATGTGTCCGTGAATGACAATAAAGCTATCTATCTCTAAACACTGCTGTGAACTGACAGTCTTGAGAGCTTCTAGTTTTGTGGCACTGTTTACTGTACGGGACATCAGCTGATTCGCTAAAATATCACTTCCCGCTGGTCTGCTGCTAGCTAGTGTTGCGCCCATACTCATGAAGATAATAACATAATTATACGGAGGCCCCATAGTCTAAACAGTGAACTCTTTATTGCCTCCCACATTGTCACTCCCACTTAGCTCCACTTTTTCTTTCACAATAAAAGCCCTAGAATATACTCTGCATCACTGCTTACCAAGGTTGGAAAGAACTTTTTCATTTACCTGCCACTATGGCTGGTGGATAGCAAAATCTGCCAGCCACTCAGTGGATCTGTGTTGTTTTCTGGCTGGCGAGTGAAGCAAATCCAGCAGCCACTTGCACAATTTACCAGTATTTGACTGGTGGCTGATGCTAATATCCAACCCTGCTGCTGACCAGAGGGAACTTATTCTCATGCTGAGGTTGATGAGTTGTTTAATACTCTAAAATAATTCTGCTTCAGATTTTGATCTGGCCACTTCTTTAAGTTCATATTCAACATAATACCTTATTATCTCAATGAAATGTACTGAAACAAATGTAAAAAAAAAAAGCCTGGCCGGTGGATGTTTTCATCTACCAGCCACCTTGTCCAGTAAGTCAAAAATATCATTTTGGACTGTGGATTCGATATTCAGTTTTTTTCAGAAAATACATTTTGTTTTAATGGTTTTAAACCTGTTTTTCACCGGCAACAATTAGCATTAGTATCAGCACAGTTAACCATAGCTGTAATTGCACCGTGCTAACCAAGCTAGCACCAGCTTAGGGTTATCTCCACCCTCTTCTCCAAATATGGTCCCTTCAGGCTCCAAAAGATGGCGATGGCCAAAATGCAGAACTCATGGCTTCAAAACGGGAGTCCACAAAACAATAGGTGCCTGACTGAAACACAAAGAAGATATTTTTCAACAAAATTTTCAGGACCTGTGTGAAGAGACACCTAGCTTGGCTGTGCTGACTGGCTGTAGGCAAGGTGACATCTTAGGAAAGGGTGCCTGTGAAAATCCTTCTCTCTCTTAGACGTTTTTAATGAGACAAAGGGAGACCCATAGGATTTAGTGAAAACTCTGAGCTTGTTAAGCCTGTATTGGGGGAAATTTTAGTTCCAGAAACAGTGATAGGATTGTCAGTTACTGATGGAACTGCTCACTCTTCAGCAATTTCTGAGTTTCTCTCTGTTTCTTTACCTGCTGCAGAGCCTGAAGGAGCTGTCTGACATGACGTTTAATTTCCTCATTCATACAGTTGGTATCAAAGCCCAAATCAGAGTGCATTTATTAACAGAGGTTTACTGTGTGTTGGAGGAAGAAGATAAAAATCCTGGTTAGACATTTGTTTGTTAGCCCAGGACTATCTTTACTAACATTACCACTTTTATGACCACTCTCTTATTTCTTTAAGAAGAGATCTTTTCACTCACATTCATATATTATACATGGTAGATCAGTTCATAATATAACCCATACAGTCTCTGCAAGTTAAAGTTCTGTGTATGTATGAAGCTTTATACACAGTAGACACTGACCAATGGATAGTCATCTTAAATTTCTCATGATGTGAGTGGTCACACTGATGAAACATTTTCATCAATATCATATCACAATAGATATGATGTGAATATTTCTGAATGAACACGATTGTCATACAGCTGAAAAGGCTATGATCTTAAATCTGAGCTAAATGTAGTTTAAAAGTGAGTTTTTGAGGGACTCCTTCAAAATACGACTACTTACGTCATTTTTACATGCAGAAATTATGACCCATTATGCTTATTGTTAGGCAGAGCCAAAGAGGAGGTCAAGTGACATAGTATAAAGTGAAAAAGTGCAGGAAGGAGAGGACGGTGAATGGGTCAACAAACACAGGACATTCGTCACATGATGCATGTGATGTTTGTCACGATGGACATATACATACATTAACATTACGTAACAAACTTACTTATTTTAAGCCAAACCATCTGTCTTGTTAACTTAACCAAGACGTTTTGCAGCAACTGGAAGTGGTTCACAATGTTACCAATATGTTTAAATCTGCAACCAGTCATTTTATTATATTTTGTTAGTCCAGTGGTATGGGCAATACCTTAAGAAATGCTCCTGTAGGTCCTGTCAGAGGGTAGGAACATACAAACTATGTGGTTGTATAGGTTGGAGGATTGTTTGAATACTGAATAGACAGCATATAAGTGACTATAATTAAATTTACAAGACATTGAAATATAAATAATGGCAATAACATTGCTATTCAGTCAAGATTTAAATGCAAAACAAAGCTGTAAATTGTACACACAGTTTTAACCTTCGCATCACCAGTACTACTATTATATTACTTGATCAAACTATTAGGTTATAAAGCATGTCTTTATTTGAAATGTTTTTTAGCTGTTTGCTCTATGCAATAAACTCTCCTTCAAGTGGATTAAAATGGAAACTTTAACTGCTGTGATGGTGAATCGTATTTTTGGGGCTGCAGCAGCTGACAAGTAGTTTTAGGCCCCAATTGCTGCACACAGAAAATCCGGAACAGTTGGTAACGATGTTTGCTGTCTCAACTCAGCAGGTACAGAGCAGCGCAAATAAACAGCGCACAAAACACCTCAACATGTCTCTCCACAAAGCTGGGCTGGTTTGGCAGGCTGAACCGGGCCAAGAGGCAGGCGAGTGAGCAGTGGCGTTACCCCAACCACAAACAAAGTTAGGTTCATTAACAGGCAGGTGGTACCGTGTAGGAGCAGGCTGGAGATGTAGTTGTGGAGGCAGAGAATCTGGAACCAGGTCGGTACACAGTTCAAGCAGATGAACCAGTCGGAGACAAGCTGAAGGTAAGTCAAGGCCAAGCAGAGAACTGAGAAACCAGTAGGTAAGTACTCGCAGGACGCCCACACAGTTGTGAGTGTGGTGACCCAGTGAAAATGGACAGCAGGAAACCACAGGTATGCAGACTGGGACACTCCCACTGTAATGTCGTCATCGGATGGTAATGGCAAGCAGCCCCAGCCAAACAGGAACCAAGGACAGGGAAACAGATCTTGTGGTCAGGGACAGAAGGCTGGTGTGTTTACTTGAAATCAGACAAAGCAGGCAGTTTAGAGACAGACATGGTTGGCAGTGGGGAATCGGTCCAGAATAAAGTGCTGAGTGCTGAGTCTTGCATGAGTAGTAAAGAATGATCTGGCAGTGAGTGACTGTCAGTAATAAGGAACAGGTGAACTGAGTTGCCTTGATGAGGTGGGCAAGACTGGTGCTGATGCAGGAGAATCACAGTAAATAGAAATTACTGACTGGGAGCTGGGTGACTGGACATGTAGAAAAGTGCAGGTGACCAGGAATGATGAACTGTGACAGTTTTTTTTCCATACACTATGCATACATACTAATTGAACTAAAAATGAATGAACAAAAAATAGTGGTAGCATTGGCTCCATATAACCATAGACTGTTTGTAATTTTGTCCGTCGCCATCTTGGTTTTTTGGAGCCAAAAGGGACTGTATTTGGATGAGAGAGTGGAGCTGTGGAGGAGCGAGGGGTGCATCTGACTCATAGACTGTAGTAATGCCTCGCAGACAGCTTGTCACTCTAGTGCCCTGCCCTTGACTATGTGTAACTTTAAACCTTAATAAATGTACACTGGTGAGTTATATAAAAAATCTGTCCATGGTACATAAATGCGGAAATTAGCTTTGGCGACCAAAACTGTTTTTTTGTATCACGCTGTAAACATTTATTTTCTCTGTAAAGCTGGACATTTTAACAGGGGTTTCTATGGGGACTGACTTACTCTTGGAGCCAGCCTCAAGTGATCATTAAAGGAACTGCAGTTTTTGGCTCTTCTGCATTGTCGTCATTGTTCAGAACCGAAGGTTGACACTTGAGGGGCTGCCACACTGAAGGCTCTCTCCATCAAAGTCTGCAGGCTGTTGTGGAGAGTGTTGAATAGACCCATGTCCAAGGATTGGGTATAAGAGAGGAGGAGGTCTGATATGTACTGGGCACCTCTTTTTTGTTCATGATTCCCAATTTCAGTTCTCTTGTGCATTGTGCTGGGGGGGTGTATGTGTCGGTTGGGGAGAGGGTGAGCAAGATGTTGTGTATCGTGTGTATTGTTGTGTGTTTGTGTATTTGTTGTGTATGTTTGTTACTGTTTTGTTTGTATGCCTTTTTTTTGTATTTGTGTTTATAAGATCTACTTGAAAATGAGATGCTACATCTCAAGGGGCTATCCTTTAATAAATTCAAATTCAATTCATACCTACACACCCTCCCATAGTCTTAGATTCTTTTCTGCAGTCCAACTCACATCACTGTCTGCTGGCTTGTCTACCATGGGTTCTAGAGCCTTCAGCCGTTCTGCCCCATCGCCCCTGGAACTCTCTCCCTCACGACATTCGCAATATTGACTCCCCTTCCACTTTCAAATCCTGTTTGAAAACATACCTTTTCAAGCTGGCATACTCTGATTTAATGGTGACACGCATATTGATGATGATGATTTTATAGCTAATATTTATATGATTTTGTTGATTCATTTTATTAGCTTTTATTGTATATTACTGTATTGTTTGATTTTATGATCTATGGATACATTGCTGCTTGTGCTTTTTTTTTTTTTTACTGTGTCTTGTAAGGTGTCTTGAGTGTTCTGAAATGCACCTATAAATAAAGTGCATTGTCATCATTATTGTTATTATTATTATTAACAATAATAATAATAATAATAATATGTTATTACTGCATCATCAATATGTTAATATACCATCACTGTGTGAATTAAAAAGAAAACAAGCCAAGCAAGATCCAAATCTAATGGTAGAATGAGAGAGTGATAGGAAAGTGATAGGAGAGCTACAGCAACAGCACCACCAGTGTGAATTGAGCAGGCTAATACACAACACTGTACATGCACACCCTGGGAAAATACACACATCTGAAGGCTGATCCAAGCACCTGCACACATACACACTTGGCCTGACCTAGGTGACTGGAATACATGAAAAAGTGGTGAGTAAGATCAGTAAAAGAAACCTGCTGAGACGTAACAACCTACTCAACCAGTTTTAACTGGTCCAAGGGGGCTTCCAGGGGTCAGATGAGGTAAAAAGTGATGTTGTGATGTATGTGAATTGAAAAAACACTACTAGCTCTACACATATGATTGGTTAAAAACATAAGAGAGTGAGCAAGAGGGAGAGAGAAAGAGACTAGGTATAAAAGTCAGTGCCCTAGGCCCTTTGGGTTTGGTTCTTGGCCCGGACCACTAACTCAAATGGGTTTATTTGGATGTCATCTCTGAACATGGAATAAACCCTCTTGCACTGGATTTCTGACCAGCCTCCTGTTCTCTTCAGATTGCTCTGGATTCTCTTTGATTTTACTGGAAACAATTTTACTGGACATTGATCAACACTCCAGGACCCCAGTTCTTCTGACATATTATTTTCTTGTCTTCCTGTATCATGTTGTTGAGTATGCTTGTTTTCGTTCGAGTGCAGCTTGCACTTCCTGTTTGGAAGGCCAATGGGCGCTTACGTATCTTTGCAGCCACCATACTACAAACTTTAAAGGTCTTCTTTTCATCATCATGACTCAGTGACAGTCATTATATAATGTGAGGTATTTTGTTCAATACCTGGAATGCAAAAACAATACTGATGTCAATGGAAAGCTAACAATCTCTTTGGTCCAACAGAGCAGGAAAAAATATTTTAAAAGAGTTAAAAATTAGTATCTGAAGAAAGAAAAATAAACATATATAGGCCTCACACATATGGGCTGATTACAACTGTGTTGATTTATTCAACATGTTATCAATGATGCATCATGTTCCAGATACTGTAGATGTCCAAAGCCCCCATACACATGAATATGTGAGTCTGTCTCCCAATACTGTCCGACTTCCCTGCTCTGTCTGTGGCTCTCAGCTCACTGGGTCCTGCTGAAGACGTAAATCTTTAAAATGGCTTACAAGTATAAGGTTTAGTTTGGGGTTTTTTTGTTTTGTTTTTTTTTTAAGTTCAGTAATTTACTAAAACCGACAACTGCAATTTTTTGTGAAACATAAAAAGTACATCTGTTGGGCACTATTGCCTGCTGCAGATTAATACAAGTATGTGTCAATACTGAGTATTTACAACACTAAGAAGATGTATGTGGGATTTAGTCAAACTAAAATAAAAAAGACCAAACAAAACTGCAGCAGGGTTGAATCGATATACTGAGCTCTCCTGCTTCAAGACTCTCATCGGGTTGTAATCCCACACATTGACAGAAGGTTCTACACACTTTCATGTTTGTATTTTTGATGCTGTGTAAGGATTAAAGTCTTGACAGCAAACAGAATGTACAAAACAGAGTGCACTCTGACTTCTTTTCTGCAAAACATTTAATGATTTTCCATTTGAAATGTCCACAGAAACTTCCACATTTCTCAAGCATGCTAGGGCATCGAGGATTATTTTCAACTCTAATTATTATACTTGAGGCTAATTGAGTATAATTTGTGTAATTATGTCTACTTTATAAGAGTCAATTTAGTCAACTATATGAGAGTCAAATTGGTTCTATTTGATAAAAAGATGTTAGATTACACACTCATCATCTCTGTAAGAGCTGTTGCAAAATACACTACTACCACTCTGCACTCACAGGCCCAGAACACTTCTCCTCTCAATCAGCATCTTAGTGTGTGATGTGGTCCTACATTAACTCAATTTCAAATAGTAAACGAAGAAGACTTTAATGACATATTTTATTTGATATTATTTTAAAGCATTTTAGTTCTTCCTTCATCACTTGTTTTTCACACCTATCAAATGCATCACATAGTCTTTTTCAGCACATATACTCATACACATTAGATGTCAAAGTCCCATGGAGTTCCATTCCCTCATGAAGACTGTGAGGTGTGGTTGAAAGCTTTGAAAAAGCTGGTGGACCTTGAGGTGAGCAACTGACCAACTTAAAGCAATAATCTTGAAGATTTTGATTTAAATTAATGTCTGGCAAGTAACTATCAATGTGTGAGGTAAGACAATGGTGATTGAGCCTATGGCCCACTGGATGTCAAGGGATGACATTACCATTCATCAAAATGGGTCCACAAAACAAGCCACACGTTCTCATTCCAACTCATCAAATATCGTCACTTTGTCAGTGGCCTTACATGTAGAAGTATGATACGCTAGGTAACCTCCTGCATCAGTTTTGGACATTCAGGGACAGTGTGTCAATTTAAGCTTGTTACATGTGTTGTGTCTTTTCAAGATACACCTCAGTTTTCAAAGGAAATGTATAGTTTCTACTTGTTAAATTGCAGAAACTTCTTGTTAAAGTCTTTTTCAAAATAAACTCACAGAGTATGTAAAACACTTGATTTTTAGGTTTACTTCCTTAGGTCTAGGCAACAAAGATACATGGTTAGGTATAGGTACACCTGTTCAACTGCTCATTAATGCAAATAGCTAATCAGCAAATCATGTGGCAGCAACTCAATTCATTTAGGCATGTAGGCATGGTCAAGACGACCTGCAGAAGTTCAAACTGAGCATCAGAATGAGGGAGAAAGGTGATTTAAGTGACTTTGAACTTAGCATGGTTGTTGCTGCCAGACGGGCTGGTCTGAGTATTTCAGAAATTGCTGATCTTCTAGGATTTTCACGCACAACCATCTGTAGGGTTTACAGAGGATGGTCCAAAAAAGAGAAAATATCCAGCAAGCGGCACCAGTAACTCAAATAACCACTCGTTACAACCAAGTTAGGCAGAAGACCATCTTTGAACGTACAATATGTCGAACTTTGAAGAAGATGGGCTTGAAACATGAAATTGAGGCTACAATTTACATGGTCTGATGAGTCTCGATTTTTTTACATTCAGATAGTAGGGTCAGAATTTGGTGTAAACAACATGACAGCATGGATCCACACTGCCTTGTATCAATGGTCCAGGCTGGTGTTGGTGGTGCAATGGTGTGGGGGATAATTTCTTGGCACACTTTGGGCCCCTTAGTACCAGCTGAGCATTGTTTAAATGCCACAGCCTACCTAAGTATTGTTGCTGACCATGTCCGTCCTGGTGTGACCACAGTGTACCCATATTCTGATGGCTACTTCCTGCAGGATAACGCACCATGTCATCAGGCTCAAATCATCTTACACTAGTATTGTGAACATGGCAATGAGTTCCCTGTAGTCCAATGGCCTCCAGTCACCAGATCTTAATCCAAAAAGAGCACCTTTGGGACGTGGTGGAACAGGTGATTCGCATCATGGATATGCAGCTGACAAATCTGCAGCAACTATGTGATGCTATCATGTCAATATGGACCAAAATCTCTGAGGATGTTTCCAGCACTTTGTTGAATCTATGCCATGAAGAATTGATGCCGTACTGAAGGCAAAATGGGGCCCAACCCTGTACTGGCAAGGTGTACCTACTAAAGCGGCCATTAAGCGTAAGTATCCTTGTTACTAACATAATGTTACATTTTATGTCATGTAATGTAACATAATGTTACATTACATGACATACATCCTGTGACATACGTTAGTAGCGTAGCATGCTACGCCTACAAACACATCACATTTTTAATAAAATAATGTGTCTGCTGTTGATGTTGCGTGACACCACAGCCAATGCAGGGATGTCACCAAAAGCACATGGTAAGGTTTAGTAAAAAAATCATGGTTTGGCTCTACATTTATACAGGAGGCGAACATCGGGCTCCCGGGGGAAAGTCCACGGTTTGTTTTACCCATCCAGCTCCCCTCCCACCTGCCCTATGGGGACTTTCCATCTACTTATATTACATCATCACTGGCAGCATTTAAAACTAACGCTGTTCAGACTAAGGCTTGTATATCGTATCGCCATGACAGGTGACGTCCGGCCAACGTGCGGCGTATCCTGCCACAGCAAAAGGTTCCGTCTGGCCGCGTAACAAACTGAGGCCATCCAGCGGTGTATCATACCACTGCAAAAGGTGGCTTTTGACATCGGTGTCTGATGCCTGTGCATTGGTGTCTACCACCGAGATCCACTGACAAAGTGGCAGTATTTAATGAGTTGGGAGTGAGAACAGGCTGAAACACCACTATGGACATTTCAGCATTTGTTGACAGTGGATCAGTTTGAAATACTGCAGGGAGTGATCACAGCAAGCTGTTTGATGAAGAGCTGCAGGCAACAGACTGCACACCTCCAACAGCTCCTTTCACTGTGCCCTACTGCCTGCAGACTCATGCCATGTGCAGCGTAAAATCAGATCATAGTTGCTTGGCCAAATTATTGCCTGATTTCTTAATTTAACAACAGTAGTTTGTTTGTCAGCCCCCAGAATTCTGTGACCTGTCATATGAAACCACATTTGCTGTTCCCACCAGTAACTATATCACCCAGGACTGAAATCCACTTTGAAGCGGCCATAATACTATATATACTTATAATTACAGTATCACATGGCAATGTGACAATTTGAAAGGGGTTGCGCTCATGGTGATGAACCTACAGAGAATTATCAGCTGAAACTGCAGCTTTCCTTGGGTTTACTGAGCTTTATAGTGACTTTCTGCTCATTGTTTATGCATCTGACTGCAACTCTACTGCTCTGGTTCACCCTTATCACTGTCATAGCTATAAAGCTCCAACAACCCTCACTACATGCTTAGCAGCAAACAGCAGACAGACACAGTTAAAGACTAGCTGGTGAACATAGTAGAGCATAAAGTACCCAGAGTGACAGATATTTGGTAAAGACCAAAAGCAGAGGTAAAAGAGAGTGATTATGGGACTGACATTCATCAGATGGACACACACAGCACTCCAAATGAATGATCATGTTGCTCACCTTATGATGATAAGTCAATCTAGTGATCACAACTTATTTATGCTATCCCCAAGTGATTACACATACCAACATTTGGTCATGGACTTACCATGTCAAGATATGACGTGCAAGGTACCCTGGGTGCCTGGGTTGTTGACATTCTGGGAGACCGTTTCAACTTAAGACTGTTACATGCATTGTCTGTTTTCAAAATACACTTAAGTTTTCATAGGAAATGTACAGTTTGCATACAGTCTTTCAAAATAAATGCACTACGTCGGTCTGGCACTGTAAATTGACTTTTTTTTTTGCTTCGACAACAAAAGCACGTAGTTGGGTTTACAAAAAAAGAACAGGGTTTGGCTTTACATTCAGGAAGCGAGCACCAGCCTCCTAGATGAAAGTTGGTGGTGGACCCATCCACCACCTCTTCCACCCACCCTACTCAGATCATTGCCCCCTTAACTTACATTGTTGTCTGGCTGCGTTTCCCCCTGATGCTGCCGGGTGCCATTACACAATAACAGTGACTGTTTGCATATCATGCCGATATGAAAGGACAGATTTTTTGTCGGTATCCAGACGTCACTGTGCAAGTGCTGCTATTCAACAACTTCAGAGTGAGACCAGGTTGGTTGCAGCTATTTTTTCCCCTTAGTTCCTGGTTAATCATGGTAACCATGAGGAGATCTAATATTTAATAGATAATTATAAATTAACATGTATATCTCAACTCATAAATACCTATAATATTCCTAATTTTAGAATATTTTCTATTACTCCTAAAGATGTAACCGCAAGTGTGTGGATAAAGTTTGTTTAAAAACCTCTGGCAGAGTAAACACAGTCTCTGTTACTGTCCTTGGCCTTGTGTTTGCCTGCAGACTTCTAAGGAGGAGACAGAATGACCAAGTCATAAAAAGACATGACTCCAAATAAGGAAACATAACAGTAGCAGCTACAGAGACAGCCTTATGCTATGATTAATTTGCAACTGACTTTATTACACTATGTGATCCCCTTATATGAAGATGAATTAAAGAGCAGCTGGAGCTTGAGATTTAATTAAGATTCAGCGTTCACCTTCTGCTGAGGTACCTTTGTTACTTAATTTAAATTAGACCATAGACCTGGCTAAGTGTTGGATTTAAAGTGTTACAGTGTGCTGATATCCTTGCTTTGCCCTCCACACAACACTCCAATTACTGCAATATTGCAAAGCTCATATGTAGGAAATATCATCATAACCGTATTTTGAAATGTGGCTGAATAAATTTCATCATTGCATCAGTGTGAGGATGCCTCGCCAAAAGTATTTACACCTAAGCAGAAAATTAATGCTGTTTTTATATACTTATCCACTCAGTCGTTTAAAGTCATAAGCTCCCTCCCATCTCCTTGCATTTCCTTTTCCCACTTACACAAACAATTATATTTCCCATATCATGTTACACTGATCATATCCCATAAGACTGGAGTAGCCAGGCCTGATGGCCAGTGGGTCAGTCACTCCTTGAGGCACTATCAGTTCAATGTATCAGCAATTCAGTGCAATCTATTTCAATACTAGTGTCTGAAAAGCCAACGTTACATTTCTTAAGGGATGTTCATTCATTCATTGCCTGAAACTCCGTTAAGGGTTCGCGTAACTTGGAGAAAATGCACGCTGACACAGGGAGAACATGCAAACTCCGCACAGAAATCTACATATGGAGGGACCTCAGCCAGCCAGTGGATTCAAACTGAAACCCTCTTGCTGTGAGGTGACAGTGCTAACCACTGCTATTTTAGATTTGGATTTACTACTGGTCAGGTTAAGGGCACAGGCAAAAAATAAAGCTGTTAGGCCAGTTCGTAGAGGTGCACATCTGAAGACGCCAATTCACATCAATATAGGGACTGTAGTACCTCCTAATGAGTACACAGTGTTTTTGTATGAGTACATTAGATTACCCTGTACCTGGCTGCAGGATAAAGGAAGACTTAAAGTTTTCAGGCCCTGTAGCTGCCCCTAGAATGCACAATTTACACCTTGCTATACAAAATATATGAGAAAAAAATATTTTAGAACAGGATTTATTATACAAATAAAATAAAGTTGGCCAGAGGTCCATGGATGTTCTCTTTTGTTAGCAATCTGGCCATTAATTTAAGCCATGCTAAGGTGTAGACTCTTGGGATGGCAAATTTGAGAAATTGGCTGGTCTGTCCAACACTTTGGACACCAACCAAAGTTAAGGTGGAGTAAGTCCACGTAGGGTGGGAGGGGCGGTCGATGGGTCCAAAAACCACTGACTTTCACCCAGGTGGGCGGTGTTCACTTCCTGTATGATTGTAAAGTCAAACCCTGTTCTTTTCCCTAAACCCAACCATGTGCTTTTGTTGGCGAAACCTAACCATGTGTGTGTGTTGGCATAATGTAACCATTTGTTGCTGAAGGTAAAAAAGTGTCAATTGGCAGTGTAGTACCAACGTAGTGCATTTCTTTTGAAAGAGACTTTCATATGAAAACGGAATTGTATTTTGAAAACACACAATACATGTAACAGACATGGCCTTCCAGAACAACCAACACATCCAGGTTACCTTGCACGTCATATATCGACATGGAAAGTCCATGACCAAACGTTGATATGTGCTGAGGTCGGAGTGAGAATATGTTAGTGATATTGGCATCAGACACCGCTGCTAAAAGTCACCTTCTGCAGTGATATTATACACCACTGGGTATCATCAGTTTGTACACAGCAGGATGGAACCTTTCGCAGTGGCTTGATATGCCGCTGGTCGGCTGGACAGCACCTGTCATGTCAGTATGATATGCAGATGGGCAGCATCAGTTAATAATGTGGCTGGCCTGTATGATTCACCACTGGATAGTGTCCGTTTAAAATGCTGCCGGTAACAATGTAAATTTGGCACAGACATTCATGTTCCCCAGAGAATTCATCCTCATGAATTTTGTGATCCCTTAGCTTTTCGCCATCATCAGGTTAAAATTTCCTTTTGTCCAACACTCTGGTGGATGACCAAATGTGATAAGTGTAAAATAGCATGCTAATGTACTAAACTAAGATGGTGAGTGTTTTAAATGTTATTATCATGTTAGTATGCTTCACATTTAGCTGACATCACCACTATGCTTTGAGCTGAATTACAGGTGTGGTTGTAGTTTCTTAGTCGTGATGATAATTACATTAGTAAAAGAAAAAAAGATCTGCTGGTGGTACTACTGATGAGGTCAGGAGTTCAATAAAATGATTACAATTTATCCTCTGGGGAGCATGATTCTCCACAGAATTACAACTTCCTGACTTCCTGACTAACAGACCCCAGCATGTCAGAATGGGTACCTCCACATCCTCCACCATCGTCCTCAATACTGGTGTTCCTCAGGGCTGTGTGCTGAGACCAGTCTTGTACACACTGTACACTTATGACTGTGTCGCTACTCACGGCTCCAACACCCTCATCAAATTTGCGGATGATACAACCGTTGTGGGGCTCATCAACAACGGTTATGAGACACCATACAGGGAGGAGGTCCAAGCACTGGCGGCCTGGTGCAGTGACAACCACCTCAACCTCAACACCAAGAAGACTAAAGAAGTCATTATTGACTTCCGGAAGTCGAGGACCACACTGCACTCAGGCCTGAGCATCAATGGGGAGGAAGTGGAACGGGTCACCAGCTTTAAGTTTCTTGGCCTGCACATCTCGGAGGACCTGGGCTGGACTGTGAACACCACCCACATCATCAAAAAGGCCCAGCAGCGTCTCTTCTTTCTGAGAACACTGAGGAGGAACAAACTCCCTCCACCTCTGCTGAAAAACTTCTACCACTGCACAATAGAGAGTGTCCTCACCTATGGCTGTACGGTGTGGTACGCCAGCTGCACTGCATCTGAAAAGGAACAACTAAAGCGGGTCATCAAGACGCCACTTCCACGCCTAGAGGAGATCTATTCCAGCCGTCTCCTCCGACGGGCCACAAAGATTCAGAATGACCCCGCCCACCCAGGACACACTCTATTCACCAGCCTTCCCTCTGGCAGACTCAGAGTCATGAGAGCCCGCACCAACAGAAACACAGCTTCTTCCCCATGGCTGTGAAGAGACTGCTACAGGAACCATGACCCCCCCCCCCCCCCCCCCCCCCCCAGTTTATTTTATGACAAGGACATTGTAGCTGCTACAAGAGAGCACCAAACGAAATTTCACTGTATTTATTGCAGTGACAATAAAGCTTCTTCTTCTTCTTCTTCTTCTACAATAACAACAATTGTTGCAATAATTGTTGAGATATATTGCTCTAGAGCAATTGATTAACAAACCAATACTTGGGAGTGTATGCTGTCTTTCTAGCTGATTTAGGTTGATGAGACAGCTTTACAAAAACAAGTCTTTATTACACAAAGCCTTTGAACATCTCTATTGCAGTGCATATATGCCAAGATACATATCCACTGTAAATGTAATTAAAAAAGCATTGCATTGACATACACGCCAACACAGGCCAGGCTGCTCATGACATTTGGATTCCTGTTGTCATAAACGTTCCTTGTAATGTATGAGGCAGTATGGTGAACAACATGATTGACATCTCAATATACACCAAACAGGATGTAGATTTAATCTGAATTCGAGGCTGAAGCTTAATGTCCTGACTCAACTCTACCTATCCCTGCCTACAGTTAGCTCATCAGAGCTGTGACAGGTCCATTTCTGCTGCTTGCCTGAGATTACATTGTGACTACATCTACTGGGTATGACAGCCAGCAAGGCTACCACTCCTGTAGTCCAATTCACAGCCTCCCATACGTCAAACCTCCTGTGCTAGAAAGCAAATTAATAATTTTACTTGAATAATAATTCAGAGAAAGAATGGAAAGTAGCGTGGTGCTCTCAATGGTTTCCACAAAAGCTTCAACTGAATGTTAATTGCATTATTCACTAGGAAAAAAGAGTTTCTGGGTGAACAGTGATAAGACAGAGGCCTGACTCTCATTGTCATTTCACGATGTGTCCACAGGTCACTGTCTCACTCTGGACTTTACAATAGAATCTACTGCTGGTTTAAAGTCAGATTCACTCTGAAATTGTCACTGATTACATACTAACAGTTATGGCTATTCTTACAATGTTTAACCCTTTGAACTCTGCAATAGAAATGGTTTGCCAGTGCCTACATTGGTATTTTTCCTTATTGTGATGTCATTTCTTGGAGTATCATCAGATGCCTCATATCCCTAAATTTTTACAAAGTAAGAACGGCTATGTAAATCAATAAACTGTAATAATTAATAGTATTGGAATTGTCCATCCATTTTCATCCACTTACTCGGAGCTGGGTTGCAAGGGCAGCAGGACAAGCAAAGCACCCCAGACATCCCTTTCCCTAGTGACGCTTTCCAGCTCCTCCTGGGGTACCCGAGACATTCCTGGGCCAGATGAGACATATAATCCCTCATACCTCAGCTGACTCCGTCGACACGAAGGAGCAGCAGCTATACTCCAACCTCCCTCCTGATGTCCAAGCTTCTCACCCTATCTTTAAGGCTGAGCCCAGCCACCCCACGGAAGAAACTCATTCTGGCCACTTGTATCTGCGATTTCATTCTTTCAGTCACTACCCAAAGCTCATGAACATAGGTGAGGGTTGGGATGTAGATCGACCAGTGAATCAAAAGCTTTTTCTTCCAGCTCAGTTCCCTCTTCACCATGACAGTCTTGTGCAGTGCCCATATCACTGCCAATGCTGCATCAAATCGCAGATAAATGTCATGCTCCATTCTAGCCCCACTTAAAAGTATTGAAGTGTCTCATATATATATATATATATATATATATACATATATATGTGTGTGTGTGTGTGTGTGTGTGTATATATATATATATATATATATATATATATGCTTTTCATCAGATCTTACAAAATAAAAAACAAAAACATTTTGATCCAAAAGACTTTTAAATATAGAAACATAAAATGTTTCTCAACACTCTATTATTACTCTGTTATTTGAACAGTGTGCATTATTAAATTTTTGAGATATGCTTTTTTTTTTTTTTTTTTTTACCAGAGTGCAAAGGCATTGTTCTGGATTCATCATTCATACCTTTGGCGCTAAAATTGATGGGTTAAACATGCATAACATTATGCAGTTTTAAAATATTATAATTTGAGTATTTCATAGTGTGATGACTTATTTAGATTCTTTTTTTCACTCTGGGGGTTTTGGGGGGTAAGGTAAGGCAGCTTAGGGTTAGGGGTTAGAGTTAAGTAGTTCCGACAGCCTTGCTACTAGAGGTTTCAGTACGCCCAGTGCCTCTTCCACCTACATTTAAAAGCAAAAGTGTTTACACCAGTTTAGAATGGACACACTCAAACACAGAACAAAAACTGTGCCATCACGGCGAGGAATTAGCTGATGATTGGTACAGATGGGGTTAACCATGCACACTTTGGACAGGCTCCTTTTTGGAGGTATTCATACCGTTTCACTTGGTTATACACACAGAAAGCGACAGAAGTGCATGTTTAAAGAATGGAAAAGAGAGTTGTAGAGAAAACCTCAACACACACAGCCAATCAAAGCGTGAGGTGGGTGTAAATGTGGGTTTGTCTGTTTCAAATAGAGATAGAAATTGTTGGATGCAGCCCCCTGATGCTCTTAGATGATCACACAAGCACTTTGTTTGAAGCACACTGGGGCTTTGAAGCACTGATGTTACTCATACTGTAAGAGGATAATCAGAGCCAGTGAACAAGTTTGCTGGCACTAGCTTGGTGCCTCTTCAATCATGGGACCCTCCCCTTGAACACTGCAGTGGAGATTTTGTCCTTTTTTTTCCTATTAAGAATGTAATTATACACATTTACACCATCATATTGTGTGCCAGATCAAATGCAGACGTAATGGTCTGGCCAAAAGCATCACATTTTACTGAAAGGTAGAAATATTGAAGAGAAGGCAGCAGGATGATCAGTCCTTTCCACTGAATTATCATGGACAACCTCAGGATAACAGTGGTGATAGGTGTAGATGACACAATTACAGCAACCTTTAGTAACCTTTGGCAACCTCAGGACAATCACATCTTTCTTTAGTATTCCAATCCATAATGTGTAAATGCAGTTTGTCCACTATGTTAATACATACTGCACATACATATGGTACATAAAGGTCAATCAATGCATGAAGCAGACAGTGTATTGGTGTGTCATTACCTCATTAACTCAGTAGTTGCGCGCTGCCCTGTGAATCTCATACTAGCAACACGGCTCTGTGTTATTTATCCACCAACAGTAAATCAATTATACATGATGCATGACCAGGCTTTTGCACACAATTTTTCATCCGAAATTGTTGCATGCTTTAAAAAATAATATGCCTTCACATTGTGTCGATCATGTTTACACACTGACTCTGAAACTTCTGTTCATCACTCAGATTATTGGAACGAGTCAAATTTTTTGTCTCGCATTTGTCAAAAAACTTGAGACTGATGTTTGACCGAGAAGTCAGAAAGAAAATATGGCATAACCTGCAGGACATATCTGCAGCAAGAGAGAGAAACAGGGTGCATTGTATTATTCCATAAATGATATAACTAATTTTTAACAGGTCAGATAGAAATAGTCAGGTGGATGATCAAATGGTCATCAAATACCTGCACTTGGTCAGTAACATCCGGTGTCACACACCAAGGAATAAAGCCGTCTTTTCACATTGGCATGATTTGCGGCTGGTCACCAGCGGTGTCAGGGGTAAACGTGGCCAGGCAACAACATAGGTTAAGGAGGCGAAACTTCAAGTAAATTGCGTAGGAAGGGTGGTGGATGAATCCAACAACCAATGATTTTCACCCAGGATGCTGGTGTTCACTTCCCGTAAGATTGTAAAGCCAAATCCTGTTCTTTTTTCCTAAACCCAACCATGTGCTTTTGTTGCCTAAACCAAACCACGTCTGTGTGTGTTGACTAAACGTAACCATGTGCATTTGTTGCACAGGGAAGAAAAAAAACTTCAATTTGCAGTGTTGTACCGAGCTCAGCTCCTCAGGTTTCTGTCCGTAACCATTTTAATCAGATGATGAATTTAAAAACAGGCATACAAAAAATACAGACTTGTTATGCAAAGGCCTTAAGGTCATACTGACAAACAACAACTACTGAAACTACTTCCTAACAGTGTATCCATCCATCCTGAATTTCTGTGCAGTGTCTCTGGCTGCAGAGTGGCTCGTCAGATACGATCAGTGAGCACAAGTTTTGGTTGCTGTATGGTGCAATGGTACTAAACCTGATAATCTCACTATGATGACATGACTTGAGGAACCTGTGCCCAGTTATTGCACCATGCTGTTATACACCATGACATTGTTCCAAAGCGTTCCTCCACAAACAAAACATAAATAGTCATCTTTACATTTCTGTTTCTGCACAGCTTACATGTCTGAAAGTATTGGTCCATTCCATACAAGGTTGAATTGAAAAAAGTCTGAGTTACTGATAAAAGCTTCCTTAGGTGTGGCAAAATCTTCAAATAATTCTGACCTTCTGGATTTTTGTTCTCAGTGTGCCATTCAACTATAGAAAACATAGTTAAAACATTTTCTTCATCTGTAGGCTAGACATTGTCTAAGATGTTTCAAAGTTTTTCACACTGACCCAAAGAGTAAGAGGCCACATGTGAGACTTATTTCTTAATAAGACATTTCTTATTAAAAGATTCATCAGCTGTGGCTGGGAATGCGTGAACCCATTTTTGGGGTTGACAGATGCCCTTTGGTTAAGTGACTCTCCCTGCTGAGTTTGCCCCGTGCAACATCTATCAGCCAGCCTCGAAAAAGTCGATAAAATGAGGGCCGCCTACAAATGAACACATTTACCACTTCACTTGTCTGCCTCACCTATGCAGGGCAGTGCTCCAGGGAACAGGGAGAGGGACACTCTTTGAAGGCTGGCCTGATTGAAATAATGGAAGACTTTGGACCTGAAGGAGGAGGTGGAGGAGTGATCGCTTCACTTCCTGTGCTCTCCTGTCTGCCCCATGTGGCGGACAATGCTTCAAAGCCTGGGATCAATAGTGCTCCTGTGAGCCGCTCAGCGTGTGGTGACCAACAGGCTTTCATTGTGCACACTTCTGATACTCTGAATGTGAGCAAAATGTGAAATTTGAATTTCTTTATATTCTAGTCCAGGAACTCTCTCTCTCTCCCATCACGCAATTTAATGTACTTTTTGGTGTTATTTAACTCCTTAAATCAACACATACAGCCTTCATTTAGACAGGTAAAAAGAACAGATTTTATATCCCTGTTTCACTAGCAACCTGATCTCAGAAATACATGAAATGACCATGGCCTCGTAACACTGCATTACGTGATGATGGCAGTATTGAAATTAGGTGCTGGCACCAAGGAAACAGTACGAATGGAGAGTCAATTAGGATCGTCTGTCGAGCTGGACACATGAATTTCCTGGGTTGACAATGTCATACAGTGGGCTATAGCATAAAGAGAAAGAAAGTCTGAATAGGGAGGAGGCCATAGTGGTAAATGGGTAAACAACAACAGACTTTTGTTTTTTTACTAAATGCACTTGAGTCCTTCACGTAGTTCCATAAAATTCAGTTAATTTTGTTGATGAAAACTATGACAAAATTTTTTCATCAACAACCTTTTTTCCATGATGAAAAAAAGATGATGATGAGCTAAAAATAGATATTGAAAACAAAAAGTAAGAAGAAATTTATGTGTCATTTTTGTTGATGAAACGAGATGTGACAAAAATGTTTGTGGTGGACTATCGGACATTAAAAGCAGAGAACGGCTGTGCTTGCAATAAACTTCAAATGTCACATGAGTGACAGGCTGGTAAATTCCAGCAAATAGCCTGCGCTAGGATGTTTCACTAGCCAGTAAAAACACTCACACTGGAGCAGCATCAGCCATTGGTGCAAGCTGTAATTTAGCAGTAAATAATCAGCCGTGTGTGTCTGACTGTGGATGCTGGAGCTGTTGAATAGGTTAGTTAAGTTTATTAGTTACACCGGGGGCTGTTAGCAGTGAGCTCCGCTTATTAGCCGCTGAACAGTGGCAGACCAAGCAGCCACCGGACTTCACAGTTGCTCCCCACAGGACTCCACTGAGATCCGTTCTGTCTAAAGAAGGTTTACAGGTTGACTGCTGTTTGACCAGCAGGTGGGAGGCTCAGTTATTTGTAAGTGTAGCTGTGCTGTGAGTAAACAGTCTTAACTCAGATCAGTTTTCTCTGACAGAGATGAAAGTTTTTACCATCAAGTCTGTGAGAGGACATGAGTTTAAACCTCCATGACCTCCAAACATGTTACAGATTAAGAAAGAATTCAGGCTTTAATTAAGTTATTTTTCTGCTTCTTAACACTGAGATGGATAAGCCAGAGTTAGAATGACCCTGGGTAAAAATCCTAGTTGTCTCAGATTAGTTGTTTGTGGAGTCAAAGATTTTGACAGCATCAATAGAGAGATGTTGAGCTTTACAGATGATGATCAGTAAGTGTGTGCCTGTAAATCACCCCTTAAACCTGTTAAAAACTGCTGGAGAAACAACAGTTTGTAAGTGTGTAGAACTTATTTGTAGTTGTAAAAAAAAAATGTGATCTAAATTAGATTTTTATACAACCTGTCACCCTGATTCTAATTTCTGATATATGAATTAGTTTAACTGGATTATTTTAAAGATAAAAAATAAATAAATAAATGTCATGAATTTTCGTCAACCTAAATAAGACTAAAACTATTAATGATAAAATTGAATAAAATGTGACTTAAACTAATAAGCATTTTCATTTTAGGACTAAGACTAAATCTAAAATACCATCGCTTTATCAGGGCAGTGACATCAGCAGCCACCTTTCGTGGTGGTATGATAGGCTGCCAGTTGGCCAAACGGCACCTGTTGACGTCCTGCACCTGTTGTTTATGTTCCCGGATGGCATAACCAACGTCAGGAGGATACCTGGTGTGTAATATTGTAGTGTAAGTGACCTGACTTGACCCCAACCAAATCTGTGTTCCCAGATCCCCTCTTTGTGTGTTTAAAGGCTTGTAGGTGTGTCACATATTGTGAAACGATAATCCTGAGTCTCTTTATTTCATGACAATATGTGGAGGTGAAAGTCCACTGACAAAGTGGCGATATGTGACGACTTGGAATATTAACGTGTTGCAATTGATGCTCTCACTTAATCAAAAGAAGCACCATACTTGTATGACACCAGAGGACTGTAGGGCTTGCAAATGTACCAGAAACCAATAATTGTGAAACAGGATCCTGTCCAGGACCTGTAAGTTAGCAGTGCTCGCAAATCGCCTTTGTGAAACAGGCTCCGGATCTTCAATCCTGCCTGTGTTGCTGTTGAGAGCCTGCCCTTCTGTCCCGTTCCTGTCTGCCTGTCTGTCACCTGTTCAAGCTGAAGCCCTGAATATGTTTTGAGCCCATCGTTATCTTGTCTGACATATAGTGCTCTAATTTAGTTCCTTAACCAGCATAAGACCAGTGAACATCATACTGCCACTATAAATGTTAAACACATCATTATTAGTCATCACATTTGCAAATGCACATACCTCTGGCACACCACAATGTTTGTCAGATCCTGCAGCCTGGCTGTTATAAACGTCCCCATTATAGAGCCACTGAATGTTCATCATGCCACATGTTGTTGACAAAGGTGAGAGCCTTTCTACAGAACATGATGCTTGCTCTCCCGGAGGTGTGGAGACCTTTGGCTAATTTGCAAAGAGACAGCTCAAAAGTCCAGCCTCACCTTCAGAGCTAATTCCACCCAGCGCACCTCCACTGGTGTCATGTTCATTTATTATCTCTGCACTTATTGGAGAGGTCACTGTAGAGGTCACAGTCACTGACCTGCCAGAGCTGACGTGTCCAGCAGAGGTGGATATCCAGCCGGCTTCTCTCTTTCTGCTGTGACCCCTCGTGGCCTACAGGTGTGCATTTCAGGTCATCCAGCCAATTAGGAAGCTCATGGGTATGCAAAGGCAGCAGCTCTCATTAAAACAACATGACTTCAATTTTACAGGCTTGCCAAACAAGATCTTCTCAACAAAAAAAAAGAGGAGAAATCACTTTGGTTGCAATGCTGCAGCATCTCCTAATTATGCACTTTTTAATTGGTTTTAAGTTCGCCACAGAATCAAAAGTTGTCAAATTCAGTCGAGTTTATGACACATGTTTCATCTAGAGTCTATTAATTAATTAGTTTATTGGCAAGTGTTTACATACAGTACTTCAGATAAGTGCCCACATCCCGCTTGGGGCATAACAGCAACTGGGTCAAAACACTGACTCCAATTAAAATGAAGGGCTTGTCATTCTAGGTTAAGTAGCACCGTCAAAGACGTTTTTGTTTTATTTTCTATTGGGTTCAGCTTTTTACTTACATATTACTACTGGAGGTAAATGTCTTCAACTGAAAGATCACATTTAGTAGCAAAATGGAGCGTAAATGGCTGCTACAAATTTCCACAAGTGTTTTTGTAAGTTTATTTTTTATCTTTGGAACACATATTTGTAATACAACATTCTACACTCAAGGCCCATACTAGGTTTTCCTGAATCCTTTGTCCATATCCCACAGCCTTTCTCAGCAAATAGGACTGGCTCAGTTGTCATCACATATAAAGTACACAACTTTGGTCAAGGGATAAATATAATTCCACCTCCAGCAGCTGCAACAATAAAATGCTGCAGACACACTGATGCATCAGTATTTAGAATGTTATTGTGACATCATCACATTGGTTGGTATTGTTTTCACCTTGTGTGTGTGTGTGTGTGTGTGTGTGTGTGTGTGTGTGTGTGTGTGTGTGTGTGTCATGATGGCAAAAATTTGCTCCTGGTGACACTTATTGTAGTTGGAATTACCACAGAAGCCGTTTTGAGTACATTGCCAGGTGTTTATGTCTGTTTGCCAGTCTGTTGACAGATTTTGTAGCACTGATAGCAACCCGTTCTCATCTCAACTCATTAAAAGGCTCTGCTTTGTCAGTGGACCTAAATGTCAAAATATGAAAAAGTCCAGGGTATGTTGGACCTATCCACCACCCCTCACGAGTGCACTATAGGGACTGTACAGCTCCTTATATTACTTTCTTCCTGGTAGAGTTTCAAATAGACCCTGTCCAGCAGTGTATCATACTGCCACAACCAGCCCGGTCCCCAAAGTCATAAAAAAACACCTTCAAAAAACTCCTTCTTGAAGTGCAACAACTGCTGTGTTTCCAGCTAGGATTGTGGCGCCAAAGCTGATATTCTAAGCCAAAACATGATCTTTCCTAACCATAATCAAGGGGTTTTTGATCATACACCTAGCCACATGTTATGGCAGTGTTGCTTAAACACAAAGATATGTGAAGTTTCAATGCATTCACAACATGATAATGTACAGATGTAACATATCTGTGGTTTGCAGAAACGTACAATGCCAACATTTATTCCGGATTGCATCCAGAGCCACACAAAGCATTTGTTTTTACAAGCAAGTCAGTACTCCACATGACCAGTAAACTCATCTTTACATGTCAAATTGGTGAAGTGCCTCTTTAACCCTGTAATACTAACTCTGAAAACTCCCTGAATACCTAATTTAATGTCCTGATAGGCTGTCAGTCATTTAGTGCCAAGGAGTGAAAACACCTCCTATCAGAAAAATCTCAGTCATTGTTCTTTCCTTCCTCTGCTGCCTGCCGGCTCCCACAGGGACAGAGGTTCCTCTTCTCTCCACTCCTGCTCTCTTCAGCAGCCTCCCTCTGTGGAACTGACAGTTAGGATGTGCTTTCTGCTGTCTCCACAGGGCTCCAATACAAAACTCCCACCCTCTTTTCTATAAAGCTGGACTGCCCATGTGAGGAAAATTCTCTACCAAGAAATATCAAAAATAACCATGAACACACAACCTGTCCCTCTCTGAATCCAGTATACAGTGTGACTAACTTTCTCAAATGTAACTCACAATACAATTTTAACCATGGGAGACGTCAGAATAGCTCACTGGGCAATATGGCATTATTTTTATGTGAAAATTATAGATTCTGGGGTGCCCTGATGGGCTTGGTGAGAAGGCAACAAGTATGAAGTGTAACATCCGCAGGCAACACATTCTCACTCCTACTTCGTTACATATTGACGTTTGGTCACAGACTCTGTGTTGAGATATGACGTGGAAGATACCCTGCGGGTGTTGGTTGTTGACATTCTCGGAAGCCGTGTCAACTTCAGCCTGTTACATGCATTGACTTGTTTTCAAAATGCACCTCTGTTTTCACAGAAAATGTACAGTTTGCATGCAGTTTTTTTTTAAATAAAGTCAGTGGTTGTTGGACCCACCAGTGATATATTGTGATTAATTGTGCCAAAAGCTTTTTTTCAGACCTAAAAATACTCCCACTGCATACTTCCTTTCATCGATACAATTAGTAATTTCTTCTGTTTATTTAATTAGTGCCAGAGATGTTGACCTGTTAGGTCTGAATCCATTGACTGTCAGTCAATTACTTGTGCTTTTCAGCAAATTTGTCCAGTCTTTGACATACCATCAATGACTTTCTTTACTGTTGTCATGTCAATTTTATTCCAATTAGTACAAATTTTGTTCTTACAGTTTTTCACAATATCCATCCTATTCAACTAGAAAAAAATGAGCTTTGAGGTCTTATGGTAGTGAAATAAGCATGCTAAAATGTTTCCTAACCTGGCAGTGATTGTGCAGAATGTTTTCGCCATCTGGGCATCGACCGGATTTAAAAAAAACTGACCCATGCAGGACTTTGCTATACATTATGAATTATCTATATAAAGTGTTTTTCTTTTTTGCAGCTATTTTGCAATCCCTTTGACAACCATGGACTCTGTATAATTTAGTTTTCTGCTGTTTTCATCATACAGTGTTGTGCATATTTTTAAGAATGTTTCATATCCTTTATTCTGTCTTCCTCCTCATATATTCTTTTCCAGTCTTGTGATAGTAATTTAATTCTAAAAGCATTCATAGATTATTTTGTCCTCACTCATTTATATTTCAGGTTATTAGCATTTCTGCACTTGCAAAATCGACAAAAGAGCATGCATTTAGCTCTAAAACATCAGAAAAGAGTATATAATTAGAATAATGAAGACAATACACTTGGTCTTAAGTGTCTGTTGCACATTCAAGACATATCCTACATTTAGTTCTTACTTTATCTCAAGTTGTGCAAAATTTTCAAATCCCCGGATTTAAATATCAGCTCAAATTAAAATTTGTACAACCTCGCTCCTGCACTGCACAGCAAATCTGGTGTAAATCAAAAATCTTGTTATGTAGCTGGAAAGTGAACCGGGGTCAACCATATAGAATGTTCATCAAAAGAAGAAAACGATAAACATTGTAAAATTACCCCATCTTTATATTTACCCACATTTTAGAACTCCTCCAAGCTAAGAACCTATTATACTTCTGTGTTTTAAACTCTCTCAGTGGTCCTCAGAGTATCCATAGACCTTTGCCCTATAATAGCCCTTTTTGGCATTCCCCTTGATTCCCACTCTTTGAGCAAACTCCAGTGTGACCTCCTAGCATTGTGTGCGCTCTTTGCTCAGCATTTAATCTTACTAAAATGAAAATATGCTATCCCTCCTTTTCACACATAGTGGGTCAGGGATGTCTTATACTGTATAAAATTAGAAAAAACATAAGCACACACTTTGTTCATCCAGCAAATTCTACAAATCCTGACAGCCCTTTCTGGTCTATTTAAAGAGAAGCCAGAGTTAAATGATGACCTTTAGTGCAAGTGTGTCTACAAGATGTCAGCATAAATACCCTACTCTGATACTCTGAAACTTAACCTTATGTTCCTCTTCCTACTTTCTTTTTAATTTACCTAATTATTGTTATTTTTAATTTCATTTTCTCTTCGTATTTTCTGAACCACTGATTTATACATTTTGCTTGGCATATTTAGTTGTTATAATTTTACTGATATTGAACACACTGAAGTTGCTATCACTATTGGTAAGATAAAACAATAATATACACTTTTACTATCTGAGGCTTAATCCTTTGTCGCTGTGGCTGTTTTTTTTTGTTTTTTTTTTACTGTATTTTAAGGGGGAGCATGTGTTTTGTATTCACTCTTTGTATGTTCATGACCTACAAAATAAAAAAAAACTTTACAAAACTTTAAAAACAAAGAGAAGAAAACAATTTACACCTGTAGTCTGATTTTAAGTCTATAGTCTGTTTTTTGCATCATGAAATGATATGCAGCTTAAGTTACCTTGGTTACAGAGGAGAAGAGCTACTTTTTAATCAAATTTTCAAATAAAATATGGAGGTGTATCCTTGATTCACCACTCCAAAGCTATTAATTAGGGGAGACTAAAAATCATTTCTATGCAATGATCAGAGAATTACCCATGGCTGATTTGCCCATAAGCAAGGTAGTTTATCCCTGAATTGTTCAAATGGAGCTGCTAAGAGTATAGTAGTATCAGTGTGAAAGTGTGAGGCAGAGTTGGTGTCGGGGAAAAAAAATAACATTTTTGCTCAGCTCAAGGAACAGAACATAGTTTTGCTGCAGCTTCACAGTAAGGATTGGTGAGGTGGCCTTTGGTGTGGATTTCAAAAATTTGAATTTCATCTATCACACATTTGCATCAACCTCAAGCAGATTGAACAACTGATGGTAAAATTACGCAGTAAGCTTTTATGACAATGTCTCACAAATCTTTTGACCCATTTCAGCACATGAAGAGAGACACACAGGTACTATAGGTTAATTCCTACATGTTTTTACCATATATACAGTACAGGCCAAAAGTTTGGACACACCTTCTCATTCAATGCGTTTTCTTTATTTTCATGACTATTTACATTGTAGATTCTCACTGAAGGCATCAAAACTATGAATGAACACATGTGGAGTTATGTACTTCACAAAAAAAGGTGAAATAACTGAAAACATGTTTTATATTCTAGTTTCTTCAAAATAGCCACCCTTTGCTCTGATTACTGCTTTGCACACTCTTGGCATTCTCTCCATGAGCTTCAAGAGGTAGTCACCTGAAATGGTCTTCACTTCACAGGTGTGCCTTATCAGGGTTAATTAGTGGAATTTCTTGCTTTATCAATGGGGTTGGGACCATCAGTTGTGTTGTGCAGAAGTCAGGTTAATACACAGCTGACAGCCCTATTGGACAACTGTTAAAATTCATATTATGGCAAGAACCAATCAGCTAACTAAAGAAAAATGAGTGGCCATCATTACTTTAAGAAATGAAGGTCAGTCAGTCCGGAAAATTGCAAAAACTTGAAATGTGTCCCCAAGTGGAGTCGCAAAAACCATCAAGCGCTACAGCGAAACTGGCACACATGAGGACCGACCCAGGAAAGGAAGACCAAGAGTCACCTCTGCTTCTGAGGATAAGTTTATCTGAGTCACCAGCCTCAGAAATCGCAAGTTAACAGCAGCTCAGATCAGAGACCAGATGAATGCCACACAGAGTTCTAGCAGCAGACCCATCTCTAGAACAACTGTTAAGAGGAGACTGCGCGTATCAGGCCTTCATGGTCAAATAGCTGCTAGGAAACCACTGCTAAGGAGAGGCAACAAGCAGAAGAGATTTGTTTGGGCCAAGAAACACAAGGAATGGACATTAGACCAGTGGAAATCTGTGCTTTGGTCTGATGAGTCCAAATTTGAGATCTTTGGTTCCAACCGCCGTGTCTTTGTGAGACGCAGAAAAGGTGAACGGATGGATTCCACATGCCTGGTTCCCACTGTGAAGCATGGAGGAGGAGGTGTGATGGTGTGGGGGTGTTTTGCTGGTGACACTGTTGGGGATTTATTCAAAATTGAAGGCACACTGAACCAGCATGGCTACCACAGCATCCTGCAGCGACATGCCATCCCATCCGGTTTGCGTTTAGTTGGACGATCATTTATTTTTCAACAGGACAATGACCCCAAACACACCTCCAGGCTGTGTAAGGGCTATTTGACCAAGAAGGAGAGTGATGGAGTGCTGCGGCAGATGACCTGGCCTCCACAGTCACCAGACCTGAACCCAATCGAGATGGTTTGGGGTGAGCTGGACCGCAGAGTGAAGGCAAAGGGGCCAACAAGTGCTAAACACCTCTGGGAACTCCTTCAAGACTGTTGGAAAACCATTTCAGGTGACTACCTCTTGAAGCTCATGGAGAGAATGCCAAGAGTGTGCAAAGCAGTAATCAGAGCAAAGGGTGGCTATTTTGAAGAAACTAGAATATAAAACATGTTTTCAGTTATTTCACCTTTTTTTGTTAAGTACATAACTCCACGTGTTCATTCATAGTTTTGAAGCCTTCAGTGAGAATCTACAATGTAAATAGTCATGAAAATAAAGAAAATGCATTGAATGAGAAGGTGTGTCCAAACTTTTGGCCTGTACTGTATATATATATATATATATCCTTTATTTAACCAGGTAAAAGCCTCATTGAGATTAAAAATCTCTTTTTCAAGTGTGACCTGGCCAACAGGGCAGCATAAAACATTGTTACAAGTTACAACAAGGCAAACAGACATAAACAACTGTCCCACACAACAAAGCAATAAACATACGTGATTAACATAAAATACAAGGTCCAGGACAAGAACAAATATAATGTGAGTACAACTTCTAAAATGAATTAGGAACAGTCTCATTGACTAAAACAGCTAATTTCCCAATCATTTAAAATCAACTTAAATTCCCCCACAGTGATCAGCTCTGCCAGTTTCAGATCCTTCTGTAAATTATTCCAGGATGAAGGAGCGGCATATTTAAAAGTTTTTTTTGCCGAGTTCTGTTCTCACCTTTTGAACCAGCATTTGAAGAAAATTATGAGAACGGTGGCCATACTAATTTTGGTTTCTGCACATGTATGTAGAACGATAAGAGGGGACCAGGCCAAGAATAGATTTCTATATAAAAAAAAACAGCCAATACAAGAGCCTGCGGACATACAAAGATGGCCATTTAGCAATGGCACATAGAGTACAGTGGTGTATTTAATTTCCACAACCAGTAATACAGCACAAAGCATGGTGGGACACAATGTTTAACTTCTTTATGCCCTGGTCAGGGGCCTTCATAAAAAGCAAATCACAACAATCCAGCAGGCTGAACGCACTGTGTTCTACCCGACAAATAGTTAGCAAACCAGTGTACAGCATGATCAGATAGAAGAATTTTACCAAGTCTATCTGCCAAGATAACAAGGTCTACTGTGTCAAAGGCCTTTGATAAATCAATGAAAAGAGTTGCATAATATGTTTTGCAGTCCAGTGCCTCAATAATGTCATTGATCACCTTAATAGCAGCTGTTGTCGTGCTGTGTTGTTTTCTAAAACCTGACTGATGTTATGATAAAATGCTATTTGTATCTAAAAACTTCTTAAGTTGTTCACTAACAAACTTTTTAAGAACTTCAGCCAAGACATGTAATTTAAAGATTGGCCTGTAGTTATTAAAAACTGAGGGGTCTCCTCCTTTCAGCTACGGGAGCACATAAGCAGATTTCCAAATGTTAGGATTGATATTATTATAACGTCTAAGATTAAAAAAATGTTAGAGGTTCTGCTATAAAATCTGCTGCAAGCTTGAGAAATTGGGGATCCAGCAAGTCAGGACCAGCTGATTTGCTGGGATGCAGATGTTTTAGAGCTCTATGAACGTCAATCTCACTAAGAGGAGTGAGATTGAATGATTGATTTTTTGGTGATTGATTGGGGATAGGAAAGAGTGAGCCCCCTCTTCATTAAGCAGATTTGGAACTGGATGTTGAGATTCAAACAAGGAACCTGATGAGACAAAATGTTCATTGAAACAATTAAGAATGGCTGATTTATCTGTTATAGCGCGTGAATCTTTCAGAATGCAGGCTAGCAATTCGTTTTTGGTGACATTTCAGTACAAGGATTTTATTACTTTCCAAAATGTCTTTTAAGGTTGCTAACAGTTTTAGAAAGGTAAAAGTCAGATTTGGCCTTTTTGATGAGAGAGGTAAAACAATTCCAGAGCTGTTTAAAAATCAACCAGTCAGCCTGGGATTTGGATTTTCTAGCCGTAGCCCAGGCAACATCCCTTTCCTTTAGTAAATTGGACAACTGGGGGGTAAACCCAAATGAGAGAGATTTTGTTCTAGTCAAAGGCCCACAGATCATGAAGAAAAGCTTGCTCACAGAAGTGCTTAAATTCTCTTTTAATAATATCCATGGGTTCAACACTTTGGACCCTGTTATCACTTGACAGTATAAGTGAACACCATAATCATAGCTTTGAACAAATACAACTTCAACGTGGTCAGTCTCAATAATTGCAGTGGGCTCTAAAGGTTTTGTATTATCTCAACAATAGGACAAGAATTTTATTTGACACTTTAGTCTGTGACAAAGTTCCTCAGTGACTAATAACTGTATTGTTGTGGAATTTAATCAGCACATTCATGCTCTTCAGAGGAAGAACTCTTTCCTTTTTGGACACCTCATGAGCTTCATGACTTCATTGTCATCAGGGCCTTTCTTGCTTTCCATGGTGGAAAAATGGACATTCCTGACTCCCCTTCTGGTGAGGCTCTAAGAGAAGCATTCAGGTGCTGTTAGTTCCTTCTAACATTACTGTATTGTGGAGAATGACTGCTGAAGGAGAGATACATGACATGTAACAAGCAGAAACTGCCAGGGAAACTGACTCGTCCAAAACTGACACTAGAGGGGGACATAGAGTGTCATAGTTTAAAGTTTTTGGACACTGACCAAGCTGCTGTATTTGATGAGTTGGGACTGAGAACTAAAAATTAAATCACGCTTCCTTTGTAAGTGCTGTAATCCTAGCTTCCCTGTGGTTTGTTGTGGTAAGCCAGTCTGGTTGCATGTGCATGCTAGTGCATTTGGATATCTCACTGCACTTACTCATATGGCAGTTACCACTGATATTGGGGCGGCAGTTGTGAAAGCATAGTGCCTACCCTCTGGTTCCCCCTGGTAACACCGTTAGCTCTGGCAGCTCTGTCACCATTTTTGTAGGGCTGTAATGGTGTCAGCAGGGCCGATTCTTGGCATAGGCCATATAGGTGGTCGCCTAGAGCGCCACATGCTGGGGGGCCGCAGCTGCAAGCCCTCAAAAAAATAAAATCAAATAAAATAAAATAGAATAAAGTAATATAAAATAAAATAAATAATAGTAATAATTTGCAGCCCAGACTGGCACCCTTTCCTCATGCTCTGTCTTGAAAAAAAAAAAAAAAAAAAAAAGAACAAATAAAAAAAAAACTAAATAACAACAACCCCTCTGTTGTTTGTCATTATTTGACCTGGCCCTGAACCTGTCCTGCACCGTGCTCAGTCATGTCACTGTGGAAGAGGGGGATGGGATGAGTCATCTGTGCGCATCTCAGGCAGGTAGCGGTTGTGACTGACAGACAACAAGAGGTCATAATTTGTCAAATTATTGGGTTATCATCATGAAAAGACCCTCCAAGCCCTCAGGTGCGACATACAGAAAGCAGAGAAAAGAGTAGGCGGAAGTCCCAGTATAGAGGTATGTCATCTTTTATAACATTAAAAAATGCTGTTTGACTTTTCATTTGTACTAGCTAGCAACTTGCAAAGTTGAAATAAAGCAAAGTCTTCTAATAATGCTACTGTAGATAATGATGCTGTGATAGCTGCCAAGGATTAAGTTGTGCTGCAGAGCTGTTTATTGCTGTTTTTATCTGGTTAACTACTGGCTGCTTAGTGCTCCTCCTCTTAGCACAGACTTACTTAGGTATTGTGCTGAAATTTGATGACAAATAGGGACAACTGTAAAACTAATGTGTCTCTGTATAATTGTAGTGCAACCTCTTTTATTTTAGTAATGCATTATCACAGCTAGATAATAATTTATGTTATGTTGAACACATCACTGGTGCAAGTAGTAGTCTGTCTGCTGCAGCTACATGTTTTGTTTGTACTGTGCAGTAATAGGTAAATCTACTCTACATCTGTCCAGATGCACTGAGAAAATATTTGAACAAGAAGCCCCTAGAAGCTGCTGCAGAGGGGCCTTCTCCGACATCTCCTCCACTCTCTGAAGAATGTAAGTTTAGCCAATTATTTGTGGTCTCTGATACACTGCTATGTTGTAAACTGTATTATTATTTTTGTTGTCATTATTGTCATCATTATTACTATTATTGTTATTACGTTGTTATTACTATTACTGAATGTTCCAGTTTAACCTTGTTACTAATTACAGTAAATGTAGGTCATAGTTAAATAAAATAAAGTTTTTTTGTACAGTGCCTACTTTATATGAAGTAGAATGACAAAACAGACTTAATGCAGTGGTGTAACAGTATGGATGTACTGTATGTTTGAATACAGCTACAAGTCAGGCAACAAGCAGCAGCACAACTGGATTTGGCACACCACCTCACTACCTCATGACTTCCAGTGAGACACAGCTTGAAGCAGATGAGTTCTGTAAATGTATGTTACCACTCCAGTCAGGTTTCTAATGTAAATATGGCCAAATCCAGACCAATTTTTGTTATAATTCTATCAAATATTCACAAATGCTCTTGTCACAATATTCTCATCAGTTACACATCTGGAATGTTTTTGTCCATTTGTCCACACATGGAGGCTATGAAAGTCTATTTTTACTATCTATGCCAATAAGTTGATCAAGCCTATAAAAATTTCTAAACCTCCATAGTGGCAGAAAACAATGGGAATTGTAGCTAGAACACAGATCCTAATTTTCATTTGAATGCAATATTTGACTTTTTTCAAAGGAGTCCATTCAAGAATACCAACAGTATCAAAATCTGTCTTACATGCTTCTATTATTATGGTAAAAGTAGCACAATAAAATATATTTGATGATAAATACAATTTACAGAGGGAATAAAGCCTAACTCAAATTATAATCAAAGTAGAGGGCAATTATCAATATTTATTCAAGTTGTCTACAGGACATATTAAAGCTAGAACAGCTTATCCCCATCAAAAAAAAGTAAAACTAGATTCTTGACTGTTGGTGAGAACCAGGTAAACTGCAGTACTGGGTCTGGATAGTGAGTGTTGTTCAGGTGGCGTCGGTAAGAACACCCAGGAAGCAGTTCTTCTTTCTTTAATCCTTCTTTTATTTTCCCATGTGCATGTAGTACAGCTGGGTATTGGTATGTTTGTGATGTGTGTGGGTGTGTGGTGTGCAACAAACAATAAAACAGAAATCAGTAACATTGTCTCTGTATTAGTTCTGCTATTGTTATCCTATTGCTAACAGAGCACATACTTGGCAGAGAAACATAGCACAGAGCCACAGTTATAGCATAGATTGGCATATTAGACCAAGCGTACAACTCAAATTGCACCCATAATAAACTAAATATGACACAGACTGTGAACTAAACGAAGTTAAATGAGGGTGCATTCATCCCCACTATTAACCTGAACATTTAAACAATACCGATGCATAAAAGGTGAACTTAGCTAGCTAGCGCGCTAACCGCTAGCGTGCTAACCGCTAAGGTGCGTTCACACCGGATTTTTTATTTTTGTCGCTGTCGCTCATATCGCTCCCTTGTTGTCGCTCAGTCGCTCAGCTGCAGTCGCTCGTCAATTTGGCACAATTCGCCTTGTCGCTCTGATGACGTCATTCAAGCGACACGCTCTTTCCTTCCTTATTGCTCCGTGTGGTTCAGCATGGCTGACATTGTACCTGTTGCTGCCGTTTACCTGCTGTGGAAGTCCCACAAGCGCTGTACAACCAAGCGTCGTCGGTTTTGGGTCCACAATATATTCCAGATGCGCACTG
This sequence comes from Cephalopholis sonnerati, assembly GCA_019142605.1. NCBI lineage: Eukaryota > Metazoa > Chordata > Actinopteri > Perciformes > Serranidae > Cephalopholis > Cephalopholis sonnerati. The sequence goes on along the minus strand of JAGQAX010000015.1, from coordinate 5,470,491 downwards.
ATCTCAGCGAGTACCACCGGCTTTTCCAGGAGCTGCGTCTGGACCAGCCGCTTTCAACGGTATACGCGGCTGACCACGGCCCAGTTTGACAAGCTGCTGGCGAGAATTGGAGGCAGGATTGCCCGGTTGGACACCAACTACAGGCGCGCCATCCCAGCTGAGGAGCGCCTGGCTATTTTGCTCTTTTAAGAGCCACCCACACAAACATAAAGAGCATAATTCCTACAATATTGTGTGCAATGCAAACATACACCAAGACGTTTTTTTTTTTACGAGTAACTCCATCCTTATATTTAGCTTAACTACAACAATAACGCTATCACACAACAGCAAAGTAAATATATTAATTAATTCAGTGCATACATACAACATAAATAATAAATACGTTACAGTTCTGTAATGTATTTATTATTTCAAAACATGGATGAAAGAAAACTATTTTCTATCGACCGCGTCTTGTATTTCTATCGACGAAACGTTATTTCGGGATATCATTATGTTTTATCGCCCAGCCCGACAGTGACATATGCCCGTTCATTCATGAGAAATCATACCGCAACACTCTCAATCAAACAAGGTGGGCGATGAGAAATCTGCGGCACTACTGTACAGTAGTTCGCTAAAAACACACCGGCAGCAGCGCCCACTGATCTGTACTGAGACTGCTGTTATTATATTGTTATTGTTATATATTTACCTATTTTGAGAAACATTTTCGTTTTCAAATAAATATTTGGAAACGAAAATTTATGTTTTGGTGTACTCTGGCGAGGTTTTCTGATATTTCTACCAGAATCTGTAGACGGTGCATCTGGAGACGGTGTGTGGGCGTGCTGCTGCTGTCTACTGGTGTTTTCGCTGTTGAGATTCATTACATTCAGGTTTATGCTACACCATTGTATGTTCTTTGCGTTTTACATGGATGGATGAAAAGTGTTTGACAGTACAACAATTGTTCTACCTGGACATGACATGCGAGCTCTGTCAGAGACCAGTGTGACTTCTGCACTGGACTGACCAGCAGCTATCGGGAGGAGACCAGTTCGCAGTGTTATAGATATTTTGTCAGACATTATATATAAGTATGAACAATAACAAATTTAAAAAAAGCATAACTGCGGGAAAACAACCCTGCGGTCTGTGGAGGTAGCTATAAATACTCATAAATCTTATGTGTTTTATTTTAGGACCTTATAAGCTTCAGAAAACGTACAAGACACATATTTAGAGGATTGGAGCTTTTTTTTAAACAGAGTTATTTGAATTATAAAAACCCAAACGGTCTGTCAGACCGTCTTGGAGGTTCTTGTGTTAAACACACACCTGCAGCAGCGCCCACTGATCTGCACTGAGACTGTTGTTATTCTGTCATGTGAGTTAAATGACTGCTGTGTGGAAAACCGCTGTCCGTAATCGAGGCGCAGACGGATGATTTTGAAAAGAGAGAGTGAGAGGATGTGGCTGACGACCCTGCTGTTTCGTTACATTTTCTCATTGAAAAACTATAGAAATGGCATTTAGATGATGTTCTGTGTAATAAATGAAGTGAAATAATAAAAAATCGGTTATAATAATCAAACTCTCAAGTGATCAAATTGACTCGGGACCAACGCGATCACAGTTTCCACTGTATTTGCTAGTGTGTTTCTTTTGAATGTACAACATTAAAAAAAAGTTACCATTAACCCCGATCTGTTTGCTTATGTCCCTCCACCCCTCCAAGTTCTTGGGTGTGCGTTTTCTTATAATCATTTATTGTGACACAAGGACAATTAATCTGTCCACGTCCACTGCCATGTCAGCGTATCCAGCGTATCTTACTTATTCTCAGGGACGCACACAGGTGAACACACAACACACTACTGGTGATTCAGGCAGGGACCATGAATAACTATAGGTTAAGAAATTAACCCCGGTTCTCTGAAACATGAGTGAGGTATCTCACTATGGGACACGCCCCCTGCGCTTGTCCCCAGAAGCAATTTTCCATTACGCCAGTCCTGACTGGCTGTCAGACGTGACGTCCGTCCCCCAGAGGAGGGACTGCCTCCTCTAATAAAGACGGAGCGTCATGTCAGCACTTCAGTCTGAGCAATAAACACCTCTTCCTCGCTCCAGGCAAGGAGGGTGATCTGGTGAGATACCTCACTCATGTTTCAGAGAACCGGGGTTAATTTCTTAACCTATAGTTCTCTTTCAACATTCGTTTCGGTATCTCACTATGGGATATAGAGACTCCCGTATTGCCAGACAACAGACAAGCAGCGTACCTCGAGGACCGGTGATAACCATAAAACCCGAGTCACACAGGCACGTCTACCGCTGAACCCACGCGCAGAACTGTGCCAGCCACAGTGGGCGCAGTAACATCCAATCTGTAAAACCTGGAGAACGTGTGAGGTGTAGTCCAACTAGCAGCCGCACAGATATCCTCCAAAGAAACCCCCTGGAACAAAGCCCATGACGCAGCAATGCCACGAGTGGAGTGAGCGCGCAGCCCCGAAGGAGGCTGCAGCCCTTTGCTCTCATAGGCCAGTGAAATAGCCTCTACAATCCAGTGTGACAACCGCTGTTTTGTGAGAGGCTTTCCCAGGTGTGACGTGCCCCAAGACACAAACAGCTGTTCAGACCTCCGAAGTCCCGCTGTCCTGTCCACATACGCGCGTAATGCGCGCACCGGGCAGAGCGCGTTCAGCCGTCCATGCTCCCTTGAGGAAAAGGGAGGAGGGTAGAACGCTGAGAGCTCAATAGGGCGATTTGGTGTTGCCGGGTTAAAAACCTTAGGCACAAACGCAGGGTTAGGCCTCAGCAGAACCTTGGAATCCCCCATGAAGAAGCGCATACACGCCGGATTCACAGACAGCGCGTGAATGTCACTCACCCGTTTAGCCGAGGCCAAGGCGAGCAGCAAAGCCGTCTTCAAAGAGAGCAATTTAAGGTCCAACTGAGACAACAGTTCAAAGGGCTGATCTGTCAGCGCATCCAGCACCATAGACAGATCCCACGGTGCGGCCAGGTTTCTTGACACAGGCCGGAGCCGCCATGCGCCCTTCATAAACTGACAGACGAGGGGATGTTGGCCCGCTGTCTTGTCTCCAAAACCCACATGACCAGCCGAAATGGCAGCCAGGTAAACTTTGACAGTGGAGAACGCCAGGCCCTTATCTAACAACTCCTGCAGGAATGTTAAGATAACAGGCACCGGGCTCTGAAACGCCAAAATTCCCGCTTTTACGCACCAGTCCTCAAATGCGCTCCATTTACCATCGTAAGCGAAGCGCGTAGACGGAGCTCTTGCACACTGAATAGTCGCAATGACGCTCTGAGGGAGTCCGGCTGTGGTCAAGTTCAGCCTCTCACGGGCCAGGCCCATAAAGCCATGTGTTCCGGATGAGGGTGAAAAATCTCCCCGCGTGCCTGCGTCAGGAGGTCCCTGCGCAGCGGCAGACGCCACGGCTGGTCGTACAGGAGCTGAAAAATCTCCGCCAGCCAGTGTTTCCCCTGCCAGCGGGGGGCTATCAGGATTAGAGTCTGGTTCCTCTCTCTCACTCTGGCGAGAGTAGGAGTGATCAGCTCTAACGGAGGAAATGCATAAAGGAGGACACGGGGCCACTCGTGTGCCAGAGCGTCCAGCCCCATCGGGGCGCTCTGGTCGGTGAGGGAGAAAAACAGAGGACACTGGGTGTTTTCTGCCGACGCAAAGAGATCCACCCTCGCTCTGCCGTATTTCCTCCAGATCTGGGCCACCACCTCGCTGTGGAGTTTCCACTCTTTGTAGCGGGGATTCCCCCTGGAAAGCAGGTCCGCCCCCAGGTTCCATACTCCCGAAACGTGAGTGGCTCTCAGTGACGATAGATGGGAGCTGCTCCACACTATCAGTCCGTGTGCCAGCATGTGCAGACGGCGCGAGCGTAGCCCGCCCTGTCTGTTGATATATGCCACCACTGTGGTATTGTCTGTCCTGACCAAGACATGCTGTCCTCTCAGAAAAGGCAGGAAATGTCTCAGAGCCAGTGACACGGCCTGAAGCTCCAGACAGTTTATGTGAAGCAACTGCATCTGCGAGCCCCATGTGCCATTCACCATTCTGCCCTCGTGTGTAGCTCCCCAGCCCAGACGAGAAGCATCGGTAGTCACAACCTTTCTGGACAGGATGGTTCCCATAGCAACCCCTGTCAATAGAAAAGCCGCGCGTCTCCAAGGGCGCAGCGCCATTACGCATGCCAACGACACCGACACCAGGCGGTGACCTTGGCGCGCAGGATTCAGCCCAAGTGACGCCACCCACCGCTGAAACGGTCTCATGTGGAGCCGACCCAGCGGTATCACCACCAGAGCTGATGCCATGAGACCCAGCAGCCTGAGGCACAATTTGAACCTGAGCCTCGTCCCCCTGCGGAAAAGTGCCAGACAGGCTCGGAAAGCCTCCACTCTCTCCGCAGACAGGCGCGCTCTGAATGCGACCGAGTCCAGGGTCAAACCGATGAAATTGATGTTCTGAGTCGGGACCAGAACACTCTTTTCCCGGTTCACCGTGAAACCCAAGTCGGCCAAGTGTGCCATCAGCAAACTGGCATGAGCCCGGGCTTGTAGCGGGGACTGCGCCGCGAGGAGCCAGTCGTCTATGTACATCGCCAAGCGTATTCCCCTCTCTCTTAGAGGAGCGATAGCTGCCTCCGTACATTTTACAAACACCCTGGGGCTCAGTGAGAGGCCGAACGGGAGCACCAGATACTCGTACGCTATGCCCCTGAAGGCAAAACGTAGAAACTTTCTGTGCGGGGGGTAAATAGGGATGTGAAAGTATGCGTCTTTCAGGTCTATGGACATGAACCAGTCGCCCGGGCGCGCAAACTTCATAAGAGCCGTGTGCGTCAGCATCCTGAACTTGTACTGTCTCATGTATTTGTTCAGAGCTCGCAGGTCTAATATGGGCCGCAGACCCCCGCCTCTTTTGGGAACCAGAAAATACCTCGAGTAGAAACCGTTGTGTTTCTCCTCTGGAGGAACTATCCGGACAGCTCCTTTGTACAGCAGGGAGTTTATCTCTTCCTGCAGTATGCGGGCTTTTTCCCCCTCCGCCTGTGATTGCAAAACCGTGTTGAATCTCGGCGGGATGAATGCGAACTGGAGCCTGTAACCTCTCGTTACGGTCTTTAACACCCAGTCCGACATCACACATGCACGCCACTGTGGGGCCCGATCTGCCAGCGGGCCCAAAGTGGGTCTCGCTGACGCGCCGGGCTGCACAGTAGGTGAAGCAGCCGTGGTGCCCGGTCTGTGCTGTGCAGCAGTGAGACCTGCCCGCTTCGCCACCAGTGGGGTCATGTCTCCCCCCTGTGGTGTTATGCGGGGCCGCATTGACATGTTCAGTGTCATTTTTATTTTGTTTTTTATTTTGTTTTTTATTAACAAAGGTGATTGCGCCCTCGGCTCGTGGCCTGGCTGCGCAACGGGACACAACTTTATTAATAAGGTTGAGGGGTTTGTGTGTGTTTTCATGCACTGGCGTGTGCTTGAGCAACACGGGGTCACTGCGGAGGTCTCCGCGGGACCAACCTTCCTCCTCTTCGGGCTGCTGTGGGGCGCGGGTGTCCAAGCCTCCGCGCATCTCCTCAGGGACCCGGAACATGGCCTCTCTGAACTGGGCCGGAACACTGAACCTGTTACAGCGGAGGGAACAGGCGTCTGGCTGGGCCTGGTGTCCCCCTCCGTGGTCAGCGCGCTAAGTGGCGCGCCGCTTCTTCTTGCCACCGTGAGCGGCTCCGGGGGCAGGCTGCCCCCCCTGCGTCACACTGGTGGCGAATGGCTTCCTCGCCCATGCGCCCTTCAGCTCCGGCGGCTTGCTCAGAGCGGGGCCCTGAGTCTGCTGGGGCTGACGTTTTGGGATCCGGTACCCGGTCCGGGCCGCGGCCTGGGTGAACGTCGGTCGGGAAGCAGGAGGAGGGGGAGGTGGGGTCTTCCTGGGAAGACACAGTTGGAGTGCCTCGCCCTCCTTCTTCTTTTCCTCGCATTTCCTCTGCATGCTGGCGACTGCCGGCCCAAACAAGCCCTTCGGGTCGACGGGGACATCGAGAAGATGGGCTTTCTCTCTCTGGGACAGGCTGGAGAGAGAGAGCCATCGTGCTCTCTCCTGCGTCACCATGAGCGCCATGGCCCGTCCAGACGCCTGGACCGAGCACCTGTGCAGCCGGAGGCAGAGGTCGGTCGCCACACAGACCTCCTCCCACACATCGGCAGAGTGCGAGACGCTCAGTTCCTCCTGAAGCTCCGCCTGATAGGCCAGCAGGAGGGACGAGGCGTTCAAAGCCCTCACTGATGTTGCTACAGCTTTGTAGCTTCTTTCATTCAGTGTTGACTGAAAACCCTCAGCCTTGGACGGCAGGGCGGGGCCCGCCGCAGCCAGGGTGGGTTTGTGACCCGGGTGGAGGTGGGAGGCAACCAGGGGCTCGACCGGGGGAAGCCGGGAGAAGCCGCTGTCTTCCATGCCCACCCAATCCAGCGCCGAGCTTCCCTGCGCTGAGAGCTTCGCGGTCAGTGGGTTGCTCCACGAACGCGTCGCTTCCTCCAGGCACTCTGGGAACACAGGCAGGAGCTGTCTGGTGGAGGGTTTGGCTTTGGGGAGCCGTCTTCCCTCGTACCGGGAGGTGGAGGTGGTGGCGGGGGCTTCCGGCCATTCGACTGCCAGCTTTGCAGCTGCTCTCCTGCAGACATCCATGAGGTCGCCAGGGGGCGGGTTTGGGGGGCCGCCGCTCGCTGCCCCCACTCCGGCCGCTGGCTTTGCAGCCAGCGACGGGGTGAAGGAGGCGTCCACCTCGGAGTCCGAGTCGGACCCGAGACTGATCGAACCGTCCTGGCCCGGGGCCCCGGGAAGGAACGCCTCCGGGCCACCGTCCGCCAGCGGTGTGACGCAGTCGCCCCACTCGAAGCCCGCAGGGAGGGCGGGTCCCTCCAAGGGGGGCTCGGGGTCTGGTTCCTGTGGTGTGGGGTTGGGGGCCCCCACCATCGGATCCGCGGCGGTCAGAGTTGCTGGCCTAGCAAGCCTGCGACGGCGGCTCTTGCCAGAGAGCCGTGCGCAGTGCTGGCAGGCAACCGGGTCGGTCAGGGCGGCTTGAGCATGTTGCAGCCCAAGACACGCCTGGCACGCGGAGTGGGTGTCCGCCCCGGAGATCTTTTTCCCGCATTGGCAAATCCTTGCCGCAGGTCAGAACCCGTCCATGGTGAGGAAGGGGCTCTTTCTCTCCACTCTTATAAAAATGAGCGACCACTGTTTGGGAACAGGCTGGCGAGAGGTAAGTACACTACTGTTTGGCTACAGGCTAGTGGTGTGGCTAGTGTTTGGTGACAAGCTAGCGGGGTGGTAAGCTAGTGTTTGGTGACAAGCTAGCGGGGTGGTAGGCTAGTCTTTGGGGACAGCTAGCTTAACACACGGAAAACAGCTACTGTTTGGGGACAGGTAGCTGGCTCTCTAGCTTTGCAGCTTTGGGCAACGTAACTCCAGCGGCCGGTGACCGAGGGGTTAGCTCGCTCTGTGGCCGAAGAGCCGGAGTTAGCTGGTACCGAGAGAGCTGCTTCTAGGAGCGAGAAGAGGTTTTAGACTGAAGTGCTGACGTGACGCTCCGTCTTTATTAGAGGAGGCAGTCCCTCCTCTGGGGGACGGACGTCACGTCTGACAGCCAGTCAGGACTGGCGTAATGGAAAATTGCTTCTGGGGACAAGCGCAGGGGGCGTGTCCCATAGTGAGATACCGAAACGAATGTTGAAAGAGAACTAAGAAACAACTCTGTACACAACTTCTCATGACTGGGAGACTGAGCTGAATGAGGTGAGGCCCGCACTCAGATGACGAGGAGGCGGAGCCGTGATGTCATCGGACCGGGAGCCTTTCCTACATTGACCTTTTTTTCACTCATGTAAATCAACTTTAGTATCGATATTCATAATTCGTGCTTCAGATGTGTTTATTACTTTTGCATCATTGTGTATCCTTATTGAAGGATATATATGCATCTAATGTTTGATTTGCTTACAGGTAAAGCAACCAGCAGAGCATTCACTGGTACCACGGACGTAATTTTAGGGGGGGACGCAGGGGACATGTCCCCTGCACTTTTTCTAAACGCCGTTTCTGTCCCCTGCAGTTTTTACCGTCCAAAAAAAATGTTACGCTATATTAAACAGAGACGCGTCAGGCACTAGGACCAAGCGGAAAACGGCCGCTAAAGCTGAAGCCTGTTTAGACCGCCCACACGCTCCTCGATTGGCTCTGCCGTTTCTGTGTGATTGGCCGTCCCCCCCGTCACTCAATGAGGTTGTAAACCGCCAAGATTTGTATACCGGTCTGCTCGTTGCCCTGGAGAGAGGAGTTCCCGACTCGAGCTTCCCGGTAATCTGCCGCTGCCTGTAGGCTAAGTTGTTGAACATCATGTTGGACGTTTGTTCTGCCTGGGTCATGTCAGCAAGATGCAGTGGTGTAGTCGAGGGTATATGGCGTATACCCACTTATTTTTCAATCAGCCTTGCGTATACCCCCTTCTAACGGTTCTTTTGAATGGCTCGTTAGCATGAACGATGGGAACCGGGTCGCACTACAGCGCACTGTGTTCTGCTCGTTGGGATGGGTACTGAAATGCGGTATTAGGTATTAAATGGGTGAATTATTAAGACTAGAGTATTGATAAGCTCCGACGTTTAAGTTTTGATATCATCACGGCTGCAGCGTCTCTCCTCTGTGTCAATGCAGGTCGTCCACCACACACACAAACACACACACACACACACACACACATACTACACAATTTAGAGAAAACTATTTTTGACATAAGTCTACTTTCGACTTAACAGTTGCACTAGGTCAGTTTGACCTGCCCACCACTGCGTGGTGCTATTAAAATGAGGTCTGTTTACCATATATTCCAAAAATAAATGTAAATTTGGTAAAACAATGTGACACACAGAATTGGGTGATAATATTTTGCTACATGCTTCACAACCAGTCAAACCAAAAAAGGGAGCAGTAAGTAACAATAGAAAACTATGAAGAACTGCTAGAAAACACAGTAAACACAGTAAAAGAGTTTGAGTTTTATTAAAAATACTTGTGTCCCCCCCCACCTCTAAAATCAAAATTTCGTCCATGACTGGTACTATTCAACAGCCTAAGGACACCCCATCAACTGCAACATCTCGAGATGTACGTGAGTCCGTCAACGCAGCCCCTATTGATCCTGCTGACTGGCCAGCCCTGTCTGATACAGTGAGGACTGAGTTAGTCAGCAGAGGGCCATATCAGGTACAATCAAACTTCAAAGTCCCAAAAGGAAAAGACAGGAGAAGTTGCCATCACCACCACATTTACTGTACAGAGAGTTAGTAAATGTGAAAAAGTGATAAACATTTGCTGTCACTAGGTCTGACTTTGCAAGAAGCTGTTTTGTAGCACCTTTTTAATTCATATTGTGAGAGCTGTCAGGATTTTCTAAATATTTGCACGAAACCTGAACAGGGACTCTGGTTTTATTTATGTTATTTCATTTAATTATTGTTTGTTATTTTAGTGTGTTTGTTGTTTTTGATGAACAATTAAACCTTTTAGGTCTGTCAGATGGCTGTTGTCCATTAAGGTTGGGGGCAGGGGGCACCCTAATCCCACCTAGGGCACCAAAATGGCTAGAACCAACTCTGGGTGTCAACACTGTTGGCAGCTAATAGATCTGCAACGATTAACTGAATAATTGATTATTTGTAAACTTATATAAATAATCCCCAACCAAATTATAAATTATTAATCTGTTTATTAGCAGCACACTGATTTTGGTTTGGCAACAGGAGCCTGTCCTAAATGGAGGGATTCTGGAAAGCTTCTATCACTTGATCAGCATCAATCTGCTTCATAATGTAAAACCACTTACCATTGTGTAGTGACTGCTTAAGCCTAGCTGCAAAGTTCCCTTTACAGCTCAGTATGCAACACAAGCTGTGATAACTGTCTGAAGGCTGTGCCACTTGGCTATACTCACGGGTAGGACCAAAAGCCTGCAGTCATCCCACTGCCTCCTAGAACTTTGTCAAAGATTTCTATGTCTTCTGTGTGTCTTTGTAGTGTTGACATGAATTGCACTACAGGGTTCACACATTTGGACAATCTTTCCACCGAAGCGTTCATGGTGTTGCACTCTGGCTGTTCATTCTTGCGTCAAATGAAAAAGAGAGATGGAGCAAGTTCAAGTTCATATCCCCTCTCTTTTTACACTTCTGCAAACAAGGACAGTGTTCAGACGCGACCCTTGATTCTGCTATTTTAGAGATGTGTGGGGAGAGGGGCTCAGATGCTGTCAGTGGATCTGACAGGCACTTCGTTTGAAGTTTACTGAGGCCTTTAGTCTTTATAGAGTCACCAGATCTGCAATAAAGGTCTATGATTGGTGATTGTAGCCATTCTGCTCTGAGACAGCTGATAAAACTGTCTTGTTTGTGCCAAACAAGACATAAGACCCAGACCCAGTTTTTACAGTACTTAACAGACCCAAATGCAAAGAGCTCAAATAATGTTTTATGCTGATGTAATAAGAACTACATCTCAGAATGCCAACAATTCACCAAACCAAACACAAGCCAGTATCTCGTGACATAAATCTACTTACTATGTGTTAAACAACTAATATGAATATAAAATAAATGTCATGTAAAACCAGAGCAAGATAAATGAAATTGCATGTCTTACTCTAGACGGCCACATCATTAGATATTGCTGTGCGCTTTTACAAGGACCCCTGTCTTCACAGATGGCTACTTTAACAAGGCGAAAGCAAATATGGGAGACGAGAGCGGCATTAAATGGGACATGGGCAGTGAAAACTGCTCAGCCTTGATGCTATCTGCTCCAGCGAGCCAGGCTTTTTCACGCTCAATTTAAAGTTTGAGGAAGTAAAAGTCGCTTGTGTGCTTTTGATCTGGCTTGCTACAGTTTGCCTTTCCATGACATGCCATGATTAGGTAGAGCCACTCAGGTGTGTCAGATACAGAGAGGTGAGTGTTATATATGCCTGTCAGTACAAAACAATTTCACATCAAGCCTGTAATAGTGGAATCACAGTGTGATGGCTCTTTGTTTCAGAGAGAAAGCTGAAGTGTACAGGATATTTGACATTCTGCTAAACAAGACAATACAGTATATGACAGAATAAACATGATTTCATTATTATTCATTGCCTTCCTAAATGATTCACATTATCTTATGATTCTGTTGGCAGGACAACATGTCAGTCTAACACATTCTCTCTGCCAACTTGTCAGACACCAACACTTGGTCAGTGGCCCCACTTGTCAAACTTCAGCACTCTAGGTACTGCTCTAGCATCACTTTTGGAAGTTCAGGGACAGTATGTCAATTCCTAGTCCCTATATGCATAGTGGGTTTCAAAACAAAGTTCCATGTTCAAAGAAAACTTGCAGTGTCTGCTCATTAAATGCATACAGTCTTGTTTTAAAATAAACCTACAATGTAAGTTTACTTTGTTAATGTGGTGAAGTTTAAGCAGGATTTATACTTCAACTCAATACTGTACCAATGTTGTAGCCTGACGTACGCCTTCCCAGAAATGTAATGACATGTCAAGGTGACACAGACCTCCTATTTGTTTTTGTGCACTGAAAACCATTTTCCTTGGTGAAAACACAGCTTTTATCTACTTTTAGTTCACAGATATGAAACTTTAGTTTTCAAAAATTGTGAAGATGATAAAGCCCACATACAGAACTTGAAGACTCCTAACTGGTTAAAAAAAAAAAAAAGTGTTTAGAAGGCTGTGATATTTGCCAAAGGAGGCACTACTACGTACTGACCATGCAGGGTGCCCAAACTTTTGCTTCAGGACCTTTTCCCTTTTTTAATTCTGTTTTATAACTTTCTACTAGCCTCTGACACACCGTCCACCTTGGAAACCACTGTTGAAAGTGCAGAGGGGAGGCTAACGCACCCAGCCATGCTACAACTGCTGGTAACTTAGCAGCTACAGGCAAACAAGGGAAGACTGGAAATCGCGAAATGTCCCAAGTGCAACTCAGTTTTATACAATCTATGTAGTAGGGATCCCTGCTCTTTCTCTCTTTGGGTTAAGGGGTCCTTAGCCTGAAAAACGCTGAAGACCTCTGCTCTAAGGTCAAAGAAGTGGCTTTTAGCCAGTGGATGCCTCACTGCTCTGCTCACATGTAGAACTATAAGCAGGACAAAGTCTCTATGACCCCTCAACTGCCTCCTCCAACTGTGTCACCGGTGACAATGACATTTTTTTTTTTTTTAAGAGAGAGGTAATTAAAATGACATTGTTGTCAAGAGGCCCAGAGGACAAACTAAGACAAGCTGGTTATATCAATTGACGTAAAAAGCCACTTTAAAATGAGATATGACATGCATAAATGATCATAATGCAGAGGCCGCAGTGACGGCTGGCAGTAATGTATGCATTTATGAGAATCTCATTACTTAAGCAGGGCTGAATTGAGCTTCTCCCTGTGACACTGATCTCAGTCGACATGAATAAGATTTCAATGCCATCTAGATAACCAATGCCTCTAATAGCACTAATCAGAATTCAACAGAAACAAATCCAACTACCTTAGCATGGCAATGTGCTGCTGATGTCCCTCACTGAGAAACACATTGTACACATGAAGCAGGAGTGGAGATGCATGGGCCCAGGCAGTGACCAACTCTTTCCGACCAGCTCTTGGTCACTGTGTAGCAGCAAGGCTATTGTCTATCCTGTGAGAAAGGTTCTTCTGGTATTCCTGAACATATTCCTGAAAGTAGTTGTAGCCCTCTTGTTAAGACTAGTTGAATCTATTTAATCTACCTAGCCTTCATCAGTCTGTTTTTATAGAGCAGATAACGTTTGTTGTTCTGATGAAGTGACTTTGTTCAGCAGCTTATGTAACAAGCAATAACCTCTGAGGCTGAAAACTGAAGCCAAAAAACTGCAGAATTGAAACATTGAATAGTCACTTAAGGCTGGCTCCAAAACTGAGTGAATTCAACCCTGTTGTCAGTGACCTAAACAACAAAAAAAGATGAGTTTGCCTCTTGCGTCTGTTTTGGACATTTACAGAAGGCATTTCAATTGACGCTTGTTACATCATTGTGTCTTTTCAAAATACTATTCTGTTTTCACTCAAAATAAACAGTTTCTGCTTATTACATGCATACAGTATTTTTCAAAATAAACTTGAAAAATAGGAAAAATAGTTTTTACATTTATTTGAATCGGTTTTACTCTGAAGTCATCGAAAACTGGCACTTGGTCAGTGACCTACGGAGTCAGACACCAACAAAGAAAGCTGCCCTTTCACGCTGACATAATATGCAGCCAGTCGCCATTATTGTTTAATGATGCCCTGCGGCATGAGGAAGAAATGCGGTGGGACAACATCAAAAGTTAAGACAACAGAGGTCCGAGTAGGGCAGGTAGAAGGGGTGATGGATGGGTCCAACAACCAGGGACTTTCACCCAGGAGGCCGGAGTTCACTTCCCGTAAGATTGTAAAGCCAAACCTTGTTTTTTTCCTGAACCCAACCACATGCGTGTTTTGGCAGAACATAACCACGTGCATTTGTTGTTGAAGGAAAAAAACAATAAGTGGTGTTGTACGTGTGTTTATTTTGAAAGAGACTGTATGCAAATTGTACATTTCTTGTGAAAACAGAAGTGTATTATAAAAATTGATAATGCATGTAACACGCTTAAGTTGACACGGTGTCCCAGAACGTCAACAACCAATTCACCGCGGGTAGCTTGCACTTTATATCTCAACATGGAAAGACCATGACTTTGATATGTGACGAGGTCTATGTCACATCAGCAGTGGCGGAGCCAGACAATTTTCATAGGGCTGGCCAGACTGAGACCATTGCTCACACAGGGGTGGCACAGAAACTGATATCTTATTTTTTGCTGTGTGGCAAGTTGCTGTGGATCTAGTAGTGTTTCTTGGTCACTCACTCATTTACTTATACAGGCCGTGACTGCCATGTAGAATTACATCATGAAGACCCACATAAGCTTTTTAATGTATTCCTAAACTAATTTAAAAAAAGATCTGAAACAGTTGTGAAATTAGTGCCTTTTTAATTGGTGATAAATCTCACAACCGGATAAGTCGATCATCTGTTGGTAAAGATAGAAAACTTAAAATTGCATGCCACATTTTAAGCTGAGTAACTTTTTTTCACTGATATGGTAGAATCCTAGAAGTACTTAAGCTTAATGCATAAGGCAGGTGGTGAATTGTACCTGTATATTCACTTCCATGAAGAGCAACTGGTGAGCGTTTTCTTTCACTGTCTGACTCTGTCTCATCACTGTCATCCTGCATCTCCCTCTCCACACCACTTTCCCTCCTCTCATTACTGGACTTACAACTAATGAAGTAGGAAGTAATTTTCCTCTTCATTTTGCCTGACAGGTGAAAAACCAAAATACAGCAACCTTAACATTATGAGCAAGCATTACAAAGGCATTCCTTTGGTTAAAAAAAAAAAAAAGGAATATTATCTCCGCAACGGATTGGTCCATTTGAGTGAATGACACCTCATTCGATTCGTTAGAGCCATAGACATATAAACGTAGATGCCTCATTGAGCGGGTTGGCCCGTTGCTGCGGTACGTCAGCGTGTCCGCCATATTGGATGTGGCAGATCTGCCTCGTAAACTAATGCAAGGAAATGGACCGAACTTCATAAAGCGCCTTTCTACAAAGTCATTTAAGTTAATGCCTTTTATTCACCCATTCACACACACACACTAATATATTAGGGAAACAAATAGGCATCAAAAACATTGATGATGATGATGATGATTATAAATGTTTACTCTTTATATGTTTAGAACATAGGTAAGCACCAAACCAACGTATGTTTTTTTCTAATGTTTTTATGAGTTTTTACAGCTACCAATGTATGTATCACTGTTATTGTGACGATAAATATTAAAATATTAATATTAAACATCTGTGTTTATAATAACCAGATCCTGAAACGTAGATGTGACAGGTGGGTTTTCTGAATAAAGAGCACGAACGTTTACATTTAACTGATTTTAATTAATCATTTTGATATTCAGTGATTGTTGAACATATATACATACATCTCTCTGTACAGGGGGGGCATTGATGAACATGTATACATTGGGCACAGGCAGGGGTTCAGTCTCTTGGACAAGCTGGCAACAGTCCAGTGACAGGGTCTCCTGTGACTTCTTTGAGGTCTGAGGCGTCCTGGTAGCCACAGGCTAAAGTGAAGGATGAAATATAGAAATTATCTCACAGTGTAAAACAAAATACATCCCTGATTCCTTCACATTCAGAAAGGGAAAAACATTTTCAGCATAGTGCGGCATTGAATGATCTAGTCCTTACAGCCTATACACCTACCCTGTGGAGATGAGCTGGTGAAACTGAATACTGAATGAACAGCTCCATCTCTGATCCTGACTGTCTGACCTGTCCTGTCAAAGTCCTCCAGTCTGAAGTGCTCACTGCAGAGCATGGATATCGGACTAGCACAAAACCCCTCCCGTCTGACAGCTGTTCCCACTCCTTTCTCAGCTCTTTATCTTTGGGAAACCTGCATAGTATGTGAAAAGTTAGCTAAGCAACTAACAACAATCAGAGTAGTTACTTCGGGCCACTTCAGTTAAATAGGAAAGACTTCTTCGTTGTTTGGAGGCTGGTTTCACCGTGGGAATCCACAGTATTATGCGCGGGACATCATAGTATTAGCCACAAAGTCAGCAAATTCTGTTCGTAAAATTATGTTATAATGGCTAAATACAATCAAAAGTATTTTTTCAGTCTTACCTGTGAAAGGTAATCCCATGAGATCTGGTTTGGACTGTAAACCGGTAGGTACAAGGCATCTTCTCCGTTCGCTCTTGCCACATCCAATATGGCGGCGACGTTGACATATGATTCAGCGCTCAATGCGGCGTCTACGTATATATGGCCCAATCCCAAATCGGCCCCTATCTCCTGACCCTATCCACTCCCCCTCCGTTTGCGCGGTCACGCGGAGCTGCGCCATATTAGGGGCTGTCCCAAACCAATTATCGCTGAGTGTGAGTGGACTGCTCAGCCCTTAAATAGCGAGTGTGCATCAGTGCAGGCTTCTGATGAGCCTAGCAGGAAGCGCAACATCACAATGGAGGAAACAACGTTCAAATAAAGGAGTTCCGTCTTTCTACTTTGTCAAATATTTTAGATCAAACACACACATTTCTTTTCCTCACGCTGACTTTACAGTCTCAAACAAGCTCAGAATGTTTGTTGTCAAAAGATGAAAACATACATGTCCATATGCTTAAATAAACTATTTAAAACTGTATAAACATTTCCTCATACCATTCTCAAAATTTTTAAAAAAATATATAACTGTGTTCACAGGGACAGAAGAAAAAAACAAAGCAGTTAATCAGTCTACGTATTAAAAATGAGAGGCTCTTCACTAAAAAGAGGAATGCTGCAAAGCAGGGATGGGAGTAAGATCGCCCAAATTAATTAATGAAGTTCATCTGTGAATGTGTAAACTGTGTCTAGAAAATATGAACAAGTTAATTACTTTGATTACACTGCACTGTAACTCTTATCTGACTTATTTGAGTTTATTTTTAATTTAACTCATTTTAATTCATATTTAAATATTTTTAATAGCCTGTTGCTCGATTTTGCTTTCACATTGATTGATTCTGTTTTCTGTATTTTTCTTGCTCCTCTTATCCCGTGAAACATGACAGTTGCAGTTTTGGCGCAAGCAAAGCGTCTGTCGGTATCCATGGTAACGTCTGCTTCCTTCTTCTGGTAGAGTGGCGAGGGTGTTCCATGGTTTGGCTTCTCTTTTATACACTTCCCCTTAATCAGGAGTGCCCTCCGCAGCTGCGAGTGTAACTTGATTTGGAGTGACACTTGGCAGGGAAGTGGTAGTGGGTAGGGAGTGGTTTGGGATTGGGCCTACGTCTGTGGTTAGAGCCGATAGAATGAAGCTATACCCACCAGAGTTTGATTGACAGCACTGTCAGCCAATCAGTCAGCAAAACGCCATTATGGGGGAGGGGCGGGCTGCTGTATACGGGGATTGTAATGCTTCCCCCCAGGTCCTAAAGTCCGTCAGAAACGCCCGGACACATTTGAATGCAACACAAGGAGTGGGTCTAACAGAAACGAGTGTGGATTTACGGGTAACATAAACTTTTCACGGCAAAACAACAAAGATAAGCGAGATTTTATAACTATCGTTTGGCTGTTGTTGTTATTCTTTGGCCTCTGTCTCTCACATGCTTCGGTGTAGAGTGCTTTGGCGCATACGTGCGGAAAGTGTAGAGTCCCAGCTTTCATTCGAGGTGTATGTCGTCTGTTTTGAAAGAATTGCCGTGGAGCTTTAGCCAGAAATGTGGTGAGTGGGTTGACGCATCGGTGCTGACATGTAGTCATTAATTTAGCTGTTACTTGAGTTGTGTTTGGAGCTTGTAAAAGCGGTTTGTGTAGCCTTGTAGCTCAGGTTCCGCTGTTTAATTTGATGTGCAACATCACTATATTCTTTCACTGTTCCATATGTTGTATGCTAAGTGGTGATGTCTGAGCACGAGAGTCCCCCAACTGGGGGACCTTAGGGCTTAACAGGTTTAATAGCCTTCTACAATGCTAGGGCATATTAAAACTGAATATTTTCTTTAAATAGCAGTGACACAGTGAAGCTGTTCATAGCTTACGACTTTCATACCGTTAACAGCCTAAATTGGCAAACTCTGCCATATCTGTTTCAACTCCAGCACACCGGCCACAATATACATACATTAGGACAAGAAACATTTCAAACATAGAGAATAAACTTCATTCCGCTTGTTAACTTACTTCTGACATCTTCTCTGCCAGCAGGAAAAAAGACCGTCTTCCTACTGCACGTGGAGAGTCCGTTGGCATCTTCACTCGTAGCGCACGTGAACCACAACTACGACTAATTCTTCTGTAATTGTGTTGGTGGTTGACATTCAAGTTGAGCGTATTACTGCCACCATCAGTTTTGGTGGAGAACTACTTGTTTGAGGTGCGCTGTTGAATTGCTTCCCTGTGGGAACGCATTCGTACAGAAATGGTTCCGCCAAAAAGTTGCCGGCAAAGCGGTGGTGGGGGTGGCCAGGGGGTGGCCGAAGATTAATTAATGGTGGCCTTGGCCACCGCTGGCCACCCCCTGGCTCCGCCCCTGCACATCAGGTGACATACATTACTAGTGTAACATGCTACACGTGTTAGCACACTATGTTCTTAAAATAACTCCAATGGCTTTTTGTTTCACACAAGAAGTTAACATCAGGCTCCTGGGTGAAAGTCCAGTGTTTGTTTTATCCATCTACCTCCCCTCCCAGCACATTCTCAATCCAACCTTGTCACATATTGACGTTTGGTCATGGACTTTCCATGTCAAGATATAATGTGCAAGGTACCCTCGCTGCGAAATGTACAGTTTGCATACTGTCTCAAATTTCCCTGTCAATATTACAGTAGTTGCTGGCCATGTCAGAAATAGCTGCCGCCTAGTGCTTATCATACTCCCACAAAAGATGCCCCTATGTGTTGGTGTCTGATGCTGAAATCATTGATAAAGCTGTGGTATTTGACATGTTGGGAGTGAGAACAGACTGGTAAATTCCAATAACCTCTCAAGTTAAAATGGCCAGCTTTACAACAGAAATAAACATGTTTACAGCCTGGTACAAACAACAGTTTTGGTCTCGAGAGCTGATTCAGCGTTCATGAATAGGCTCAGAGTTGCGCACATTTAAGGGCAGGGCCGCTTGACTAACAGGCCGTCTGCAGGCATCGCCACAGCCTCTCAGTCAGATCCACCTCTCACTTCTCCACAGCTCCAACCTCTCATCCAAATATGGTCACTTCTGGCTCCGAAAATCTGGTGACAGCTGAATTGCAGAACTCAAGGCAATAAAATAGTCCACAAACTAATGGGTGACATCACAGTAGCTACATCCATTATTCATACAGCCTGGTCTCTATAATGTACTGACAGTTAGAAGCTCAAAACAAGAGGGCATACTTGTGATGGAAACATGTAGCAGTGTTTCTTACTACAGCAGCAAAAAGCAGAGTGAGAGCTGTGGTCTTTTATGCATGAGATCATAAATATGTGTTAGAGTTCAGCTCTAACACATATTGATTGTAATCATGTCTTTCATTATAATTAAATGTGTGGTATAGTTCAGGTCTGGTTTTAGTGGATTGACAAGACATGTAAATATCACCTGCTCCATGTTTGTCGCTGTTTGTAACCAGGGTAAAAAAAAAAAAGCTAATTAACCCAAGAATCTACATGTGTGTTTGTGTGTGTTTGTGCTGCTCATCACCCTCTTAGCAGCTGGCCCGTATCTAATTGCTGCTACGAAATTCCTCTCTATCCACAGACACGCTGCTGAGCAGAGCGGAGCACAGCAGAGAGGAGTGTAGGAATCAATGCAGAATTCACATCTTTGCAAACTGAGGCGCTGTCACAAATTATTCATCATCACAGTGTGCGAGAGAGGGGGGCGTGTTTATGAGCCTGTTGTGTGTTTGAACACAAACCTAAGAAAATGCGGTGCTGTTTCACAAGTTGTATTTCATGTGGCATGGACAGGAACTCATTTGGGCGCAGGTAAATCAAGGAAAGTGGTCCTTGGAGGTGTCAATAGCCAGCCCTCTGCATACGTTTCAGTCAATGACGGCTTGCCTCTCCAGCTTCTGCCCACTCATCACTTCATATAGTGTGTAATCAAAAGCAGCATTACAGGCATAATTAACAACGGTAGCAAAAAAAAAAAAAAAAAGATGAAATATGATTGATATAAGATTAATGAGGCAAACACTGATGGACGCAGAGCTGAGAGTTAGAAGGAAAGGAAAGGTTTGCCCAGAGAGATTTAATGATATTGCCGCTTGAGATACTTTGTATTCTCTCTCTGTCGATGGAGGAGGTGAATGCAGATTGCGTTCTAATGAATCTGGCTTCTCAACATCCTCCTCCACCAGAAACAAACAGGGTATTTAATGAACATGCAAAATGTGCCAAAATATCTGGGGACAAAAACTGATGGAATAGATTAAATACTTCATGTGGATGCATCTAATGTTTTACTGAAGTCCAAAAAAAAATAAATAAATCTAAGCCAGTTCAAAACCAATTTCATGCAATTTTAGAGTACATTTACATAATTTCTGTCCATTACAACCATCTGAAACAGCAAAAATGGATCACTGTCCTGCAGTCCTCATGATCCCAACAACCCAGTTATTATGGTAAAATGAGATGGAAGGCCAGCTGAAGAGCCACAGGGTATGGAGCTTATTTAAACTTTTTACACTGACTTACTGGTGCATTCAGCAATGGAACATACCTGTAATGCAATCCACTACAACACCTCTGTAATTACTTCTATATTGTAAAGCTTTTATTTAAAACACATACAGTCTAAGTCTTTATAACACACTCAGAGTAACATAATAACTGCCATGCTACATCAGTATCAGAGGGGCTGAATATGCCTGACTTTAAATGTCTGCAGGAGAGAAGAAATTACGCCTGCCTCAGTGAGACAACAGTCATCACAATAAATCAACATCACAATGATGCTGCTACAGTATTAATAATGTGTTGCAGGGGGACTGTTTTGTGTTTGTGTTTGAATGTACTAAACAACCTAGCGCTATTGCTGTGTTACTTTACATCTGACTTGTTAAGCTGTGGTTCAGCTAACCCATAATTTCCAGGGGCCTCATGTACAAAGGGTGCGTACTCACAAAAACCTGGCGCACGCTCTTTTTCACGGCAAAGTTCAGATGTATCAAGAGTGACATGATCGTGGAAATGTGCTGTGCCTCACGCCAACTTCATGGCTGGCGTATGGACGTTTCTACAACTGTTGATCCTTTGGCGACACTTAGAGGTGATGCTGGGAAACTGTTATAATAAATAAATGTGAAAACAATTAGTCCTCAGACTGAGTGATGTGCACATCAGAGACACATGAACAATTAACACTGATGAACAATTAACACACCCACGTGTCTGCAATTACATGAGTGAATATAAAAGTATGCGCAAAGTGGTGCAAAAAATATCGTTAAAAACAATGGCTGTTTTAGCAGTATTAGAAGACATTGTAAATGGTGCAATACGAAGAGAGCGTGTTTTCAGAGACAGAGAGGATTTACTGGCACATGACGACAACTGGCTCATCAGCCACTTTAGGTTCCCGAGGGCAATCCTCCTGGAACTGTGTGCAAAGATATGGCTGGCTTTGGAGCGCAACACAGCGAGGAGCCATGCACTGCCTGTGCCCATACAGGTGCTGACCACGCTGGGGTTCCTAGCAACCGTGGCATTCCAGAGGGAACTGGCTGACCAATCGGGACTGTGCCAGTCGACCCTGAGTCGAGCCATGCCACCTGTGTGGGACGAAATTATCTGCATGTCAGCCAGGTATATCAAATTCCCATACAATGCAGCGGAACAGGTCAACATTAAAGCGAAATTTGCAGCAATAGCCGGTTTTCCTAATGTAATCGGAGCTATTGACCGCACACACATTGCAATAAATGATGAAAAATCATGAGCTGATGATAAATCACATGATGAATTTGTATATGTCAACAGGAAACATTTTCATTCGATCAATGTACACATCACATGTGATGCGCAAATGCAAATAACCAACACTGTGGTGAGGTGGCGTGGTTCAGCGCACGATTCATACATTCTGAGTAACAGCATGGTTGGGAACAGACTACAAGCTGGCACTGTGCGCAATGGGTGGCTTCTTGGTGAGTACATTTATTCGTGTAATTGTCCTAATATTAATCCCCGTGATGCGCATTGAGCATGTGCGCCCCTAAATTCTATCCGGTCTTCACAGCATCATTAATAGTCAGTGGTTAAAGTTAGAAAGATCTTAAGCTGTAGTTTAACCAGCAAAAAACAGCAAGTCACTAACAAGCCCCTGACTGTCTCTGTGTGCTAAGTATTCATGTTAATAACCCCGTGCGTAAAGTGTGAAATGTCTTAATCAGCCTCACCTTTTCCCCGGCGCACTTCTGCACCAATTTGCAACAATAGTGGGTGATCCATGTAAGTAGTGTATAAGATTAAGAATGGAAACTGTAAATCCAGTTTACTTTGACCCCAGGCGACCGTGGCTAACCACTTAAGAGCTGGCTCATGACCCCTCTCACCAACCCTCAGACTGATCAAGAGCGGAGGTACAATGACCTCCATTCCCACACTTGGTCAGTCGTTGAGAGGACAATCGGCCTGCTGAAGGGACGGTGGCGCTGCCTGGACAGGACTGGGAATATGCTGCCGTACAGTCCCAAGAAGGTGTGCCGTATTGTGATGGCGTGCAGCGTCCTCCACAATGTGGCACACCGGCACACCATACCACTGCCAGAGCGGCATATCCCCCCACCAGACGAACCAGAACCTGGACCCATGAATGTGCATGCTACCCAGGAGGCCATTCGGGCCCAGCAACATTTGATTTCAACCATGTAAAAGAGGCAAGGACGCAAATTCATTTATTCGCCAATGCATTTTTTGAATCACCGATATTTGTGAGGACGCCTATCAGTTGATCTAGGCAATCATATACGCTGCCTATTGCTCTAACAGTTTCTTCTTGTGACTCCAGCACAGCATGGGTGAGGACACGGCCAGTTGGGCAGACAGCAGCAGCAGCAGCCAGTGGTTTCGGCGTACTGGCGTAGGAGACACTGGGGATGCTGGAGGAATCCCCCGAGCCTGTGACGCCGGAGACGCTGGGGACGGTGGAGGAATCCCCCGAGTCTGTGGCATGTGGCTGCGACTGTGTGTCCTCTCCTGTGTTTTAAAATAATAAATTGAGTAATCAAACATGAGTCAGAGTCTTTGATATCTTCTTTGATATGCTGGCATGTTTGAATTTAAATCCAAAAGATTGCAAACCAAATAATACCATACATACAGCATTTACACATGACCTCTATCTTATAGAGCTGTGAGCAGGCTACTGTATGAACACATTTGTTGTGAGTTACACAAATACATAGGTATTTACCTTGGGGGTAATCAGAGTCACCCACATGTGCACCCACCACCCATGAGAGAGCAGTGTCACCCACAATTGCGGCGACTCTGTTCAAATGGGGTGAGCCGCTCTTCTCCTGTCCTCCCGCCTGTTTTGGCCACACTTTGGCGGTGGGCAGCCATCCTCCACTTCGCATCCACCTTGATGTCAGACCACTTCTTTTTCACTTCTGCTTTTGTGCGCTTCTCTGACCCCACAGCATTGACAGCCTCACACACACACTCCCACTCACTCCTCTTGCGTTTGTTGCTTATGCCGGAGGACAGCGTGCCAAAGAGCACATTTTTGCGTACCTCCACTTCAGCGAGTAGAGCCTCGAATTCGCTTTCAGTGAAATTCTTTTTTTTTCCCCATTTTACTCATTCTTTGAAAATTTTCTGATCATGCAGAGAGGGGAATCTCGGGTGCAGGGCTCATTTAAATATGATTTGCGTATTTAAATGGAGGCATGGACAGGGAGGGGTCGGGTACTCCAACATGTGCGCTCAATTCCACGTTGATTGGGATGTACAAAGGAAATGTGCTTGGATTCATGCGTGCGCACAGATTCATACATCTGGATACTTTTGTGCTTACGCTTTCTGGATTTGAGTGTACGCCATGTTTCAGTAGGAAATCCATGCAAGTCTTTGTACACGAGGCCCCAGGTGTCTAAATCACAGCTGCATGCTGAGAAAATGCAGCCCAGTCACCAGAAAAATATTGGCATTGTACATCTGTGCAAACATCTGTGTGGTGTGTTGCATGCTGAACTGTTTGCGTCCATGAGGAGAGGTGAGAACACAAAATATAGTTGATTTAGTTTGTGTTTGGTTTTGAGATGCCATTAAGTGTGTGCGATTAGCGTCCGGCATTCTGGCGCTAGCGGTTAGCGCGCTAGCTACCTACATGGGCATTCTATGCAACTGTATTGCTTAAATGTTTCGGTTAACCGTGGTTCTTGATGCACATTCATTTCTCCTCATTTTGTCCACAGTATGAGTGTCTTATTCTACTCAATACAGGTGTAAATTAAGCTATGTGCTTGGTGTAACATGCTAATTCATGCTAGCAGTGTGGTGCTATATGTCTCTTTCAGCTAAATATGTACACTCTGTTGAAGTAGCAGGACAGCACTGGATACAGTTATACAGAGACTGTTTTTGATTTATGTCTTTGTTTATTGCAGAACACACACACACACACACACACACACCCACACTTGCACATACTGCTGTAATTTTTGCACACTGGAAATTAAGAAGGCTTTAAGAAAGAAAGGAACTGCTTCACGGGTGTCCTTACCGACGCCAACTGAACAACACACCATCCGAACCCAGTACTACAAGTTTACCTGGTTCTCATCAACAACTATGTCACTTCAGAACCATCGATATGATACGTATATAATGTGCAATGTCACATATTTACGGTTTGCAGAAACATACATGCAGTGCCAACATTTACTTCTGACGACTGGGCTGCAGAATAAGCCTTTTTACGCTTTTTGTGTTTGTCAGAGGCAGAATACATCACATCTGCATCTGAAAAGCTCACAGTCTGCCCCACAGCATGTGGAGATTCATGAATGTGTTGGTAAATATTGTGATAATTTGCTCCAGTCATGGATTTGTCTGGGTGGAATGACATTATAATCAGTATGACCTATCTTGTACAAGTTGCTTAGTGTGTGCACTGCATCAACATGACAACAGTGTACAAATATCTTGGTGTGGTGAAAGTCTAAAAGTCTTCTAGTTTGCATCTGGCTTCAGTTTGAGACAAACACACACACATGATGATATTGCCCTCATAAAATCATACGTGAACTGCTGGGCCCCTGTTCCTCACACTCTTTAAGCATTGTTTGCACTATTCCTAGGACACTCCCTGGTTTGCTGTGTGGTTATTTGTTTAAACATACAATGATTTTAAAAATATGGAACATGTAAACTCAGTACCAGCTTAATACTTTGGTCAGTTGCTTGGTCAGTGACTTCCTAAGTCAGACACAGAAATAAAAAAGAGCTGTCCTTTCACATTGGCATGATACACTGTTGTTCAGTGTTATTGTGTGACAGGGGTCAAAAAACTACAGACTGTCACCTGGGAGGCTGGTGTTAGCTTCCCGTAAGATTGTTAAGCCAAACCCCTGTTCTATTTTCCTAAACCCAGCCACATGTGTGTTGGCTAAATGTAATCACGTGCATGTGCTGTTGAAGGAAAAAAATGCTCATTCATGGTGTTGTATCGATGCAGTGCGTTTCTTTTTAAAGAGACCATGCAAACTGTACATTTCCCTTAAAAACGGAGGTGCATTTTGAAAACACACAATGCATGTACACAGTAAAAAACAGAGCGTCAATTTAACTCTTAGAGAGTTTAATTTAACTCTGTTTCAGATAACATTTGGTCCCACTCAAAATCAGAGTAAAATTTACTCTATGGCCAGTGTCAACTTTTCAGAGTTAATTCTATTCAATTCAGTGTCAAAATTAACAATGAAATGTGTAAAAATATTTAACACTGAGGTTTGTTCACACTGTTCAGAGTAATGTGATTACACTTTATAGAGCTAATTTTACTCCAAATTTAGTTTTTAAAATTACACTCTAATGTGCAATAATATTTCATTATTTCATTTCATTTCTCTACAGTGTTATTTTTTACATCTAGGTGATATGCTATGTTACTATGATGTTATGTGTATTACTGAATTGCTGTGATCTAACCTATCAAATGGAAATAAGCCCAAACAAACAAGGTTACAGTAACAACTTGCTTTAATGCTCACCAGATGAAGCAATATGGGACAACAAAGAGAGCTGTGTCATTCACTCCATATGACATTTGTATGTCAAAAGGCCTGGGATAATGCAGACTGTCAACATGAAAGACAACAACGTCTTGCTTTGTCCTGGTCACTTCATATGCATTGAAATGTTCTTGAAAAGTTACTGTAAACAGAGGCACAGTGAGCAGCAACAATTTCTCATGTATTATCAGAACTGGCTCAATCTGGTAAAAGAGAGGCATTTCAGATTCAACTTTGCCACAAATAACCAGATGTGGGCACTAAACAAAACCATTGTGTTTAGCCCAATTCACTTTAATAACTTTAACACTGGAGGGCACTTGCATTGCCTTGACAATTTCAGAACCTCCTTTTACCATTTCTAAAGACACCATTTTTCCAGGACCAATGTCTAACCGACTAAAAGTTGTTGAAGATCGCCAAATATGTGCCATATGATGCTAGTGTTTTTTGGCCAGCGTTTTGGTGATATTTTTAAATGACTTGAGCTGTTTCTTGAAAAAATTGTGCTTGCCTTCATAGCGCATGCACCAACTATGAAGTACAGGTCCTATTTTCTGGATGCAGCGGGGATAATGGATAAGAAAATGGTGCTTTGGTAAAAGTTTTTTCTGAGGATACAACATTTTGAACAGTTTGTAGTGTTCCACAGTCAAATGTTCAGACCCTGAGTTAACATGGGAGAAAATACAGTGTTCATTATTTAGCTTTCATCTTCTCATGGACAGTATCTTCATCAGCAGAGTGTTTCAAAACAGCAATAGCTGCTTCCACCTCCTCATCAGATTTTGACTTTGTCAGTGGTGAAGGGTCTAGGTTGACCATGGCCTGGCCCACCACCTTAAGACAAAACGCAATTTTATTGACTCCTGCCTACACAATCCATCAATATCATA
Source organism: Cephalopholis sonnerati (assembly GCA_019142605.1). Lineage (NCBI taxonomy): Eukaryota > Metazoa > Chordata > Actinopteri > Perciformes > Serranidae > Cephalopholis > Cephalopholis sonnerati. The sequence goes on along the minus strand of JAGQAX010000015.1, from coordinate 5,443,648 downwards.
TGTAACTGATAAGTAAACTTACTTTTGGAAGATTTGCTGACAGAGGGACCTCTTTCCTCTGCAGCTTTCCTTTGAATGGTCTTCAACCGCCATGCAAGGTATCCTGAACCGCTCTCTGGGTCGTAGTAATGTTCCTATGTAATTAAATAAACACAGACTGATTATGCTATCAACATTTCTAAGGGCAATTATGTGTTAAATGTTGTAATAACCCTTTTACTTACATATCCAGGTTGTGAAAATGGGTCTCTCAGATATGGAAACAGAGCAACTATCCCCTGTGCGTACATCACTCTGACACTTTTAGGGGGGGATGTCCTAATGTATGAATTCAATGATGACAATCAATTAAGTGGACACAATTAAAGACAATCCAAATAGTAACAATGTTTCTTCATAGCCTACATGTATGATTCTTACCCATGTGTTTGTATCATCTCAGCAGCAAGTATGTTTATCATCTGTCTTCTGGTGGCATCTCTCAGAGATTTAGTTTTTGCATACTCTTGCATGATGTGTTCACCGCCAGGCTTTATTGTAAGGATTTTTTCAATCAACTTAAATGGAAAAAAAACATGCAGTCAGAAATTTGTAAACCATATGTACGACTGGAAAATGATAACATAAAAACACTTCCCATCAAATGGAACAAAATCCAGATTAGACTTAACAACAATGTCCACTACCCACTGCTTTTGCCTCATTGTTTATGTGGCATGGCCTTTTAGGTTCAGGTTCACTTCCTTCAGCAGCAGCTGCTTCTTCAGGAAGGTCACACATCGTGAAGTTCAGAATGATAGTATCATCAGATGTTACTGAGCATGATGATGATGATGATGATAGAGAAGCATCTGTGCATTAGGGAAAACGAACAAAACAGAAGCATATTAAATGTAACTATTATTACTCCATCCCAGCCTTTAGGTTTAACATGAACACATATGTGAATGGTCAGTGATTACCAAGTTCTTCATTGATCAACATGACTTGGAGGGTTCCAGGTGACTATTTCTACAAAGACCTCTCTGTCAACTTCTGTGTCAGATTGGTCTAGCGCCTTCATATCTGGCTGCCTGCCTTCTGGTATGTTAAATTTTAGGCACACTGAAGTAAAGGAAGGAAAAGGAAAAGGGTATCACAGAAATCGTAACAAAGCTTGAAAGACCATTTCCTTCTGATGAGAATTAAAATGTCAGCTAAGTAGAGTAAGCCTCATGTTTTCACAAAATGTTGTTGTGTTGAAACTTAAGTCAATGGGTCATTCCCATGCATTTTAAGGCATAGCAGAAACAATTATCAACTCAGATAATTCAGAAGGAACGGTTTTATGATGAATTAGGTGTCTCAACCAAGTAAAAAGTTGTGATGTTTTATCCTGATGTACTCACTAACCTTCTTTTATGAAGGCATCGAATGTTAGGTCAGACAGCCTAACATACTTCTGCTCCCCTCCAAACAAAACACGCAGCAGCATATTCTGTTAAAACAAGAAAAGGGAAAAAATAACAACCAAGAAAAACAGCTGAAAAAAGAGTAACCTATTAATGTGCTTATACTGTTCCATAACCTGAGCCTACTTACCAACTATTGGTCCACTCTGATTGCAATTCACTTGATTACTGTAAACAACAAGGCAAAGTTTATATAGTTAAGTTGTGATGAACAAATCCATCATGCTATCAGTTAACTAAACTATCGATTTGGAGGGAGTATGTGGGTATGCTAACCCGAGCAGAAAATGTGTACTTTTAAGTCAAATGGCATTGTGGCAAAATTGATTGGTCTATGGCAAAGACAAAATACTTCCATTAGGTCGTAGAACAGAAAGACTTAAAACATGTCTATTTTAGTAGGAGTCCAAGTCCTTCAGTTATATTTGACTGGGAAATGACATGCTCAAAGTTGTCCAGTTCCTCTCCAAGCAGTGCCTCTTCATCTTAAGTTTTCCACAACGTTAACAGGGGGATATCAGATAAATCGCTGATTTGAGAGCTCATGCTATACAATTTACGACGTTCCCTAAATGTCCCATAGTTACTGAAGCGGCTATAGTAGCATGAGAAGAGACTACAGCGGCTCACTACCTGCTGTAAACGTCCGCTATACTGAAGCACTCCTTGTCGCTTTATAGATGAGCGTGTCTCGCTGTGCATAAGCATCACTTTACAACTTTATATTACTTCGTTCATCAGCAAGCGAGCAACAGTATGGTGTGCACAGCGCAATGGCTGTGGCACTGTGTAAAGAACCACCACTGTCTGTGTGATTTTAGGCACCACTTTGGCCACTTCAGAAAAGGGACAAACTGACCGTTGAGACGCCACACGGGGGGGGGGCGCAACCACGGCAATTCTCGCTATGCCGTGGTGGTATTTGCTTCAAGCTAATTAGCTATTACAATTAGCATACTAATAAACAATAAGATATAACTTTGCCATAAGGCAGGCAGCGTGTATAGTCTCACCGGCACTCAGAAAAAATACTTAGTTAACATGTTACATACTGCACGTCCTAACTCAATGAGAACATGTCGAACTTACGAACTGCTAGCAAGTTAGTTGCTAGTAGTATGTATGTTGCAGTCTTCCAACAGAGAGATAGATGTTGACAACATGTCCTCAGTCGACATCTATGAAACTATAAACCGTGTTTAGTTGAAAAATTATTATTAAACGATATTGCGGACACGGGAATAATAACGTTACTTACCCGACTGTGACACCACTCCAGACAACTCCTGCTGCATGTGACGGCTCAGCAACCAGCAGTCAAGACGTTACGCAGACTGGCGCGTAATCATCACTCTGCAGAGTTGAATTTTTCACTGCATGTCTGCAAAATTTTACAGACTTTTAACTCTACTCTTAGAGTAGGTTTACTCTAGTTCTAACATACACTTTCGGTGCAACTTAGACACATCATCAGTGTTGTTTCCTGGGTTCACTGGGTGTTTCGGGTCTCACAACAGACACCCTCGCCCAGGCGACCCAGCCGGGGTGATCAGTCCCGGCTTGTGTCTAAGTAGCTTTAGTTGTCCACGGATCTCCCCGCGTGATCCACAGCCATCTGGACGCCTTTTCTGCTGCGTCAGTGATGTTTTTGATGGCTCTTCTGTTGTGCTGTCCCTTCACTCCCAACATCTTGAGTGCTCTGATGAGAGACTGGCCTACAAATCCTCTGCACCCGACCTCAATGGGGTTGCATCGGGTCCTCCATCCTCTGCTTCGGCATTCCCCTGCCAGCTCCTCATACTTGGCCCTCTTCCTCTCAAAGGCCTCCTCCATCCGGTCTTCCCAGGGAACAGTCAACTCCAGCAGGACCACTTGCCTAGTTGTTTCTGACACCAGGACCATATCTGGCCTGAGTGTGGTCACTGCGATGTTCTCTGGGAATTTGAGCTGTCTCCCTAGGTCGACTTTCAGCTGCCAGTCTCGAGCTGTTGCCAGCAGCCCCCCAGCTTGACTCCGGCACTGCTGTGGCTTCTCCCCAGCCCTAACAAAGGCGATGGACTGCCTTGTTGGTTGTTGGTGTTTACTGGTTGAGATCCCTGTGCTGATGACCTCTGCGATGACCCGCAGCACTTGGTCATGGCGCCAGCGGTAGCGCCCGTCCCCCAGTGCCCTTGGGCAGCTGCTCAGGATGTGCTCCAGCGATCCAGCACTCTGGCAGAGAGGGCACAGTGGATTATCAGCCAAGCCCCAGCGGAAGAGGTTGGACGGGCTTGGGAGCACATCGTACACCGACCGGATGAGGAACTTGATCCGGTGTGGCTCAGATCGCCATAGCTCTGTCCACGATATCTTCCGGTCAGCTGCCTCCTCCCATCGGGTCCACGCTCCCTGCTGCCGCATCCCTACTGTCCTAGTGCAGCGGGCTTCCTCCACCCCTGCTCGGACCTCCTCCTGGATAAGCTGACGCCTTTCCTTTCCCTGGGCCTTGTTGAAGTGAGGTCTTAGGTTGCTCCCGAGGCCTGACCGTCCGGAAGCCACTGTTCCCACCAGCTCACTGTGTCGCAAGCGGGACTCAGCCTGGTCTACTGCCTCGTGAGCCTTCCACTTCCTGCCAGTTCGCACTTCTATGCCAGCCGAGGAGACTTTGATGTCACTGGAGTCCCTATACAGCAGCACCTCTCTTGCTCGGGTGACCATAAACTCCTCCATCAGACTACTGAAGGGCAGTTTCAGCTTGTTGTTCCTCCCGTACAAGGCGATGCTGCTGAGGCTTCGTGGTAAGCCCAACCACCTCCGCAGGAAACAGCTGACCTTCCTCTCGAAGCCCTCGACGGTGGTCAGTGGCACATTGTAGACCAGCAGCGGCCAGAGTAGTCGTGGCAGGATGCCGTGTTGGTAGATCCAGGCTTTAAACTTGCCTGGTAATCCTGACTTATCCACTGCTGTCAGCCAGGTTCCCAACTCCTCTGATGTTGCTTGGAGTGCTGCGGTGTCCTTCAAGGTGCAGTCATAGGTCTTGCCCAGGCTCTTAACTGGCTTCTCTCCCACCGATGGAATCTGGGTGCCTCCTAGTGAGAAGCGAAACTGGTCTGTGACCTTCCCCTTCTTCACCACCAGAGACCTGGACTTGGCTGGCTTGAAGTTCATCCGGGCCCAGCTAATGAGACGCTCAAGGCCTTGAAGGATCCATCTACAGCCCGGGACTGATGTTGTAGTCACTGTCAGATCATCCATAAATGCTCTGATGGGGGGCTGCCGCATACCTGAGTTGGTGAGTGGGCCTCTACACTCCACCTCTGCTGACTTCACCAGCATATTCATGGCCAAGGCAAACAATATCACTGAAATGGTGCATCCAGTGATAATGCCCTTCTCAAGCCGATGAAATGCGGATGTTTTTGTTCCGGAAGTGACTCTCAAACTGAAGCAGCTGTAATAGTCCAGTATGAGGTCCTTGATCTTGCCTGGAATGTGGTGTCTGTCAAGCGAGGTTTCCACCAGCTTGTGTGGGATAGACCCGTAGGCATTGGCAAGGTCAAGCCACAGGACTGCCAGGTCTCCTTTGCCTTCCCGTGCCTCCCGGATCAGCTGGGTGACGACTCCTGTATGCTCGATGCAACCTGGCACCTTTGGGACTCCCCCCTTCTGCACAGAGGTGTCGATATACCTGTTCCTCAGGAGGAACTCCGTCATGCACCGGGCAACGATACTGAAGAATATCTTGCCCTCGACACTGAGGAGTGAAATGATCCTGAACTGCTCGATGGTACTTGAGTTCTCCTCCTTCGGAATCCAGACACCCTCTGCGTGTCTCCACTGCTGTGCCACCTTCCCCCTTCTCCAGATGACTTTGAGGTATGTCCATAGTCGCTTCAAGAGTCCGGGGCATCGCTTGTAGACCACATATGGGACTCCGCTGGGGCCTGGTGCTGAGCTGGATCTAGCTGCTTTGACAACCTCCTCAACTTCTTTCAAAGTTGGCTCTTTGGTGTTAAATGCCGTGGTGGGTTCTGGCGGAGTTATCAAGGTCCTGCATGGCCCATATAGTTGTGAATACTCAAAAATAGGTTGACGCTGAAATATTGACACCCCATTTTTTACTGTGTAACAGGCCAAAGTTGACACTGCGTCCCAGAATGTCAACAACCAGTGCACCCAGGGTACCCTGCATGTCATATCTTAAAGTGGAAAGTCCATGACCAAACATCAATATGTAATGAGATTGGAGTGATAATGTGTTGTCAAATTACTACACTGTGCCACACTTTGAATCTACAGGGTTTTTGGGGGTTCTTGGGGTCCTGGGGCCTCAGGCAGTGGCCTTATATACCTAGCTCCAACACTGAACTGTAGAAATCTGCCCCTATATTGGAGATTTACAGTAGTCAGATCACTACACTGCATGTAATCACATTCTCTGATAACCTGAATTACTTTGTTTCTTGAGTGCATGTAAATGCACTGATTGTTTTACCATCACTAAGTCTCTTAAGGAGGAGGTCCAAAGAGTGTCTAACTTCAGAGACCACTGTTCGCATCTGTGATGTTTGTCTAACATGAACCATGACCACAATCTTTCCCAGATATTAACTGAGTATAGTTTTAGTTGAGTAAATATAACCAAACCTTAACTGTAGATGGCAAATCAGAAAACACTCAAGCTAATTGTTTTGACATAAATAACACATCTCATTTGTTGTTTACACATGAGCACTTGTTGATCACAAGAGACGACAATATATTATTGTATTTTTCTAACCTCTTGCACCTGCAATCAGGGCTTATACAATTACCTTTGTCAGTGTGAACATTTTTGAACACTGGCATGGATGAATATGACCGACAGAATCAACCATTCGAGATGTATACCTAGAGAAGCTGGACTGTGTAAGCACTCCACCACAGACTTTAACCAGCCTGTGACATGCCATCACCTCCACTGTCTGTCTGTCCAACGAAGCAGAGGACTCATCCTCTGTTCAAAAAGGCAAACGTGCATTAAAAAGCTATCCCATCTCTGCAAAATCCAGATGGTCTCTTATAGTGTGTTTGGAATTGTTGGGCTTAAATAGTGATTGCTGTTTGTCTACTCCAAAGTGCAGGATTAAACTATAGGATCAACCAGGGTGCCGTTTTGGCACAGCCTGAGGCTTTTATCATTGTGCCACTCGCTCCGCTCCATCAGCGGCTGCCAATTCACACACTGTGCCAGTGACTGCAGAGCTTTTATGGCCCGCTAAACAGGTTGTGGGAAATATATTAACAGGCAACAGGGATTACACTCATTACCTAGTGTTTGCGACTGAGAGCATGCTTGAAATTTTTTCATTATTTGGTTTGAGAGAACTGACAAAAAAAAATCTAGCGTATAACCAAGCAATAAGCTGACTGTATGGATGTCACCTTTGCTTTGCAGAACTCACACCATATTTTCAGCTGCAGAGCAATAATAATTTTTTTCAGCCTGATTCGTCCCTCATGCTGAAGTATTTATGTCTTTTGCATGTTTATGAGCCGGACTCTCAGCTGATTTAAATGTGCATGATGCTGATAACTGTTGTTTTAACGTAACATTACTTAATTTATGCGCACTGATGTGACTCACAGGATGCATTTAAAGCGTGTTATTTCTTTAATTATCCAATGGTCTGTCGGGTTTATTTAATAATTATGATGTGTAAACAACTGCTGTATTTGCTGTGTTTAAGTGGTTTACTCAGATGACCGATTGTTAGAAAGCTACTCTCCTTGCTATTCAGTTGGTGTGGACCATTTCAAGATACAACCACCACAGCAGGTACAATAAACGCTTCTTTTAGATAAACAACAAACAAAGAAACAGCCCTAACTCATCTATCATGACTTCTCATATTTCACATATCGATGATATTTCAACAAGAACAGTCCTCATATACTCCCAGAAGTCAATCTAAATCCAGCAAATTTAGAAATCTATTAACTGCCATTGCATCATTTCAAATGTCCATAGTTCTCATCTGGCTGTAACCAGTAACTCCCATGTCTGTATAAATAATGCAAAGAATTCGGTATCAGAATGAACTCTGATCTTTTAAACTGAAACGTTACATAAGCCAATAGGAGGTCCCACACCATCCCTATACAATAGCCAATGCAGACCTGTGTTTAAAGGAAGGGCCTGCCTAATTCCTCGGATTACAGGGCCAATCAAAAGCCAGCGATTGGCTCAAAGGCTTATTGGTCTTGTAGTAAAAGACACTCCTGACCTTCAGTGCCATTTCAAACAGGTTACTTGCATCAAATGCAAATGATAAACCAAATTCTCCACTGCTGTCTAAAGGAAAACAGTATTCTTTCTTATCAATCTAGATTTTCTGTGTTTTTTAGAACAGTAAGCTCCTAAACAGACATTTCTGTCTTTGTTGCTTTTTTTCCCCCAGTTATAATCACACATTCAGTACACTGTTTTAAACCCTTTGGCACCTGGACAAAAACATTTGTAAAATGTTTTCATTTCTGTGATATTGTTATCTACTTTGAATTTCAACTATGCATGGCTTCATGATTTGGTCTCATTGTGTTTTTCAGCAATTAATCTCAGTTCAAGTCATCTGTAGTATCTTTTTTCAAGAAAATGTTCAGGCAAAGAAAAAAATACCTTTTATTTCAGTATGTTGAAACTTTCATAACTCAATAGCAGAAGTACTTACAGTGATTCTGACTGTTTGGGAAAAAAAACTTGCCTTGCAAATGAGCCCATACATGTACATGTACAATAAATAAAACAAGAACAGCATACGCTCTTTAGGTGAAATTTACAGGAATGGTAGAAGGTTTAACAAATGTTATTCTTTTAAGCAAAAAAAACATTATCCTTTTCCAAACCAAACCAAGTAGTGTTACAATATGGGTTTCTGTGCATCATAGATATTCTAAGGGGTGCTCTGTGTATGGAGTTAGATTAGTCTCAATATTAATAAATGCACACAGAAGGATTCACAAATACATGTTAAGATTTATATATAAATGACTTTCTCCACACAAATATTTTCAATGCACACACATATATTTGGCATTTTATATAAATGTAAAAAAAATCCACAAATAACCAAAAAAGTTTCACAAATGTATTTCTGATGCACACACAAATATTTATTGTTTTAAATAAATGCAATAAAAATCACAAACAAATATATGTATTTTTATATAATTTATTTATTTATATATTGTATTTAAAACGTATTTGCAATTTTCATCAAAACATATGTGGATGTTGATACATTCATATACAAATGCTTTTATTTTGTGAACCTCTGCGCATTTGTGTGTGAATATTTTTGAGACTCCCCTGACGTGACCCAATCCACAAATGCATTTTTTCTACCAAGGGGATATAGGTAGCCAATCAGATGTCTCCTTCCTCTTCAGCCAATCACATGAGCGTCCCGCTACCACCCCCACGTGGGGTATGTTTTAACGTCGTAGTGTCAGAGGGTGGCAGCAAAGTCCTTCTAAGGCAAGTCGTAACACTTCGACGCCATCTTTGAAACGCGCCAGGGCAGCTATTTGAACTAGTTCTAGTTCTCTACTTCCAGAGCTCGCTGGGACATAAAAACTATATGACTGGCATCAGCAAAAAAGACTGATCCAAATCGATGAGAAGACTTGCCAGTTATGTTCCTTAATAAAGTTTAAAACCGCTTTTTTCTTCCTCAGGTTATTCAACTGCGCACGCGCGAAGCTTCACGACACCGTTTCAAAATACGACTCCAACAACGTAAGACGTCACCGGAGCGTGAGCTTTGTTTTGAGGGGTGGGGAACCCTGGAGCGCAGCGTATTTAATAATCATGAGGAAGCAAGCGAGCGCACACCCAGATACCTGTGGCTTCTACAGGTGGTGCAAAGGATCTTTGCAGCGGAGCGGTCAAGATGACATGTAAACAGAGGAAAACAACTTTCATAAAACGGGTGCTTCCCATCCTTAAATGTGATTGGCTGAGCTGCGTTCCATGCCGTTGTAAAATCACTGTAACCCACGGCTTCTCGGGGCTTATTGCTTAAATATTTCCAACTGTGTCTGTTTGTAATTTCATCCCGACTATAACCAAGAACGTTTGTTGCCTGGAATAAATAAAGTCTCTTCTCTTATTATCTCAGGTCGCAGACTGAGAGGCATGCAAATTCACAGGCAGAGCGAGGTGGCGAGGCGTAGCTTTCCAAACACACTTTCCTCGTGACCCTCCCTACTACTGTCAATGGTCCCTCCCTCCGGAGTCCTCTATGCAGCAACTTGACCAAACTGTCGTTAAGGTGGTTAGGCAGGCTTACGTCACTACAACATGACTGACAAAAAAATCACCAAACAATTGGCTTTGTGAGTGACGGAAGAGGCGGGACATGTGCGTACGTCCGCCATACTGCCGTTGCAAACTCCTCCATTCATTTATATGGGAGTGTTCAGTCTCCTCATAAGAACGTCTCTGGTTAAAACATACCCCACGTGGGGTGGTAGCGGGACGCTCATGTGATTGGCTGAAGAGGAAGGAGACATCTGATTGGCTACCTATATCCCCTTGGTAGAAAAAATGCATTTGTGGATCGGGTCACGTCAGGGGAGTCTCAAAAATATTCACACACAAATCTGCAGAGGTTCACAAAATAAAAGCATTTGTATATGAATGTATCAACATCCACATATGTTTTGATGAAAATTGCAAATACGTTTTAAATACAATATATAAATAAATAAATTATATAAAAATACATATATTTGTGGATTTCTATTGCATATATTTAAAACAATAAATATTTGTGTGTGCATCAGAAATACATTTGTGAAACTTTTTTGGTTATTTGTGGATTTTTTTTACATTTATACAAAATGCCAAATATATGTGTGTGCATTGAAAATATTTGTGTGGAGAGAGTCATTTATATATAAATCTTAACATGTATTTGTGAATCCTTCTGTGTGCATTTATTAATATTGAGACTAATCTAACTCCATACTCTGTGCATCGTTACAAGACCCCAGGGTTGTGGGGAAAAAAAATTGCTTGTATTTGATAACTTGGGAATGTGTGTGTTGATTTTCATCATACCCGCTAACATCAGCACACTAACATTTTCACTGTGAGCATGTTCGTGTGCTGATTGGTTATTCATTTATGTGCACAGACATTCCAAGAAGATTGCAATTATGTGACTATTGTGATGTGCAAAAGTCAGATGGAAGGCAGAAATTGATCCATATACTGTGTGAATTGGATATAGAGGAAAGTGACTACATTAAAGTGTTGGATGCAGACAGCAGGTATCATCAGAAAATTGAAACTCATGTTGAATGTGATCCATAGAACACAAAGAATGTTAATGTTTCCCCACAACTTGATTGAGTTTTCTGCTGTAGACACAATCATCATTACAAATTACCTTATCCTCTAGATCTCCTAACATTGCTTATGTTGCAAAGTGAGCCAATGAAAGCGTACAAAAGTCTCGTGGACTATAACTATTTTGTGTATGGTTGGGTCCATGGCTGAAATGCCATCTTGATTTTGGGTGAGTAAATGTGCTTGAGTAGAACTGTCTTTTACAGTGGTGGGAAAAAAATTTCAGACACCCCATGCATTTGTGGAATATTGCATTAAGAATCACTCTCAGGTCTTCAGGTAGAATTTCTTTTAGTACAGTCACAGCCAAATTACTAAACAAATCCTAAAAAAGCCATTAAAAACTTAAAATTGATTGGTTCCATAAAAATACATAAGAAATTTTGAGTATTGGGTCATTTTGGTACCAGTGATCCACTAATGAAGGTCCTGCTTTTTATTAAAAGACACAATTTCTGTTGCCGTGCTTCGTGTCTTTATAAAGCCAGCACATTTGAAAGTTCTTCAGAGACAAAAATGGCTAAAACAAGGAACCTAACACAGGAAACATGCCTGAAGATACAGATTCTCAGCCAGGAAGGGTACAGCTGCCACCAGACAGCCAGGAAGTGCAGATGTAGTCCTTCAGCAGTTGGATACACTCTGCAGAAATACAGACGAACCAACAGCTTGGAAGACAAACCAAGATCTGGGTGTCCAAGGGTTTCTTCAGCAAGAAATGACCGCATCCTGATCCGCTTGTGCAGGGAAAACCGCCGAATGACATCAGAGGAGCTTCAGCAGCAGTGGTCAAACCAAACTGGTGTCCAGTGTTCCACCCGTACTGTACGTGGCCGACTTTTAGATCATGGCTTAAGGTCCTACAAGGCTGTCAAGGAGCCCCTGATCAATGAGAGACAGAGGTTAGCCCGGCGTCGTTGGGCCCAAGCACACAAGAACTTGACAGCCAGGAATTGGAAGAAGATTCTGTGGTCAGATGAGTCCAGTTTCCAGCTTTATCTTCCTCCTGCTAATGTGAGGGTACGCAGAAGGCCAGGCGAAGCATTATCTCCAGTATGTACAGTACCCACTGTCAAGCATGGTGGAGGCAGTATCATGGTTTGGGGATGCATGAGTGCTGCTGGTGTTGGTCATCTTACTGTCTGTGATGGCACATTGAACTCTGCCAAGTATTGTGCCATTCTCCTAACCCACATGCTCCCTTCTGCACGTGCACTGTTTCATCGAGGTCAAAACTGGATGTTTCAACAAGATAATGCCCCTTGTCACACATCCAGGGCCAGTAGAACTTGGCTGCAGGAGCACAGTATCCAGGTCTTAGAGTGGCCAGATCAATCCTCAGACATGAGCCCCATTGGAAATCTGTGGTGGATTATCAAAAGGTCTGTTTCAAAGCGTAATCCAAAGAATTTAGAAGAATTAAAAGCAGTAATTCAAGAAGAATGGGACAAGATTACCCCTCAACAGTGTGAAAGGCTTGTGGGGAACATGCCAGCCAGGATTAGAGCTCTACTGCGTGCTAATGGCAGGACTACTAAATATAAATTTGATGATGTGATGGTTTATTTATTTTTTGTTCAGTTTTTAACACATTCTCTGTTATTTGTTGACTTTGATACCAACAATGTTGAGAACTGACATATTGAAACTGTCAAGAATTTAGCTTTGTTAGTTTTTCTTGTAAACAATAAACAAAAAAAATATAATTTGTATTTTTTTGTGTCTGTCTAATGCAGCCACACCTTTTGAAACACAAAAAAAGATTTTCCCACAAATATTTCATGATAATATTTGAGATTGTGTAAAATTTTAAGGGTGTCCGAAAACTTTTTTCCACCACTGTATATTTCAGCTCTGTACATGAATGCACCACTGTCAGGCTAATGTTACTAGTTAACGTTAACTATCCTAAGCTACTATGTCCTACTAGGTCAAAGTCTGGTAACACACAGTTAAAAATGTGGGTCATGGCTAATAAACACTGAGAACTTCTCACAGCTTATAGAGTGCTCCAGAAATAATTACTAAAACCTGGAAATGAGTAAGCATTTTAGCACTGTCGGTTCCCTCGTGTCAAAGTCAGTGGGTTTATTGAAGGGGTTTTGAGTTAAATATCTGAAATTGGGTCCATGGCTAGCAACAGCTTGAGACACTTTCACATTTTGTCCTGCAACACAAATGTGTCCCTCATGAATTTTAAAGCTTTTATGTGTCTACATTATTTTGATCACAACTTAACAGCCATGCTGTGGTGATGACATTAAAAGCGGATTTATAGTTCTGCGTCATCTTTACACAGAGCCTACACTGTAGCCTATGCACATGACCTAGCTGTTGAGCCTTTATAATTATGCAGCGTTGTGTTAGTGTTGCTCTGCAGTTACACCTCCAAAACACTAATCGGCAGTGGGGTTTCTGTGATGTACTTTAAAGTTTAGCTGATTCAAAACACACTCAAAAAAAAGTAGTGACGATTTTAAACACAGGTGCACAAATTGGCTTCACTATAACTTGCAGGATTCACAGACAAAGCACTTGTAACACAGTATTAGTACAAGCCTATGGCATTTTACATTGTCTAAATTAGCCTAGCAACTAGCGGAGATTTCCTTTATTCATATGAAGCCCGGAGCAACAGCATCATTTAACAAAAGTAACGAGATTCACTTGACCACAGATGATTTGTCATTTGTTAAAATCTTAACTGGACATGTGAAGGCTTTTCCTCCTGAGATGGAGAGACCTCATGTTCTTTGTTCTTCAACAAAGACAGTTATCTGACACCCATCTCAGCAGGATGCCCACCTCACACCTCTTTGAGAGATAAGTCTCAAAACGTGATTGGTCAGTACAATTACAGTGTCATGTCACCAGGCACACTGTAGAAGTTCTTCTCCCTTCACTACAGTCTCTCTCTTGCTCTTGGGCAGCCAAACTGCTCATACCTCTTTCCTTCTGGGCCCTGGACTAGCCCAGATGTGCTCTTCTTCCTGAGCTGTGGTCAGCTTAGAGACCTCTGCCCCTGAACCATCAAGGGGGGGGAACAATTGCTCTACAGACTTTTGTTCCTTTTCTCCTAAGACTCTCGTGCCCTCGCTCAAAGCAGGAGGATAAATGAAACCAGAGAAGTTAGAAGGGCAAACACAAGGTTTGCTACTAACCTCCCAGCAATAAGGAGAGTCAAGTTGAGTTAGCAGCCCAACGTCTAACTCTGCAAGGACCCCGAGTGATCGGCTTCCTCAGATCTGCACCTTTGGAACAAGGACACAACAAAAACTGCGTCTAGAGCCACAGCTCTCTCCAGCCTTCTTCGCCGGCTAACAAGAACAGCACGCCTAAAACCAACTCTTCCCTCCATCCATTCAGGATTTGGTAATGTAACAACTGGGCATAGCTTTATCACAGCTGTACAGGCTAAGCAAGACTGTTTAACTTGTATGTGATTTAATGCTGTTTATTGAGTTATTGTTGTGATTGTCTGCAATTACGTCATTGATTAGTTGGTTTTACCAAAGCGAAGTCATGTTTAGTTTGCTAATGCTGTTCACAGACAACATCTTGCATGCAACTAACCATCTTCTGCGCTAATCCAGACCCTTTGCAACACAAATCGCATTCACATCGACTCACTTACAAATTGGCTTTCAACAGAGCTACACCCAAACAGGCAGCTCAAAGTTCCGGCTTCTTTTCCTTTGTCTTTGTCCCGACCACATGCTCAGATAAACACCTCCCCCGATCTGAAGCCAGCTTTGATTCGGCCATCTTGTAGTTATCTGTTGTCAGCCATTTTGTTTTGTAGGCCAAACGGCCCTTCGATTATCACATCCGACTTTCTCTCTCTCTCGCACACACACACAGACACACACACACACACACACACATGTACACACACACACACACACACACACACACACACACACACTTGTATATAGTTAGTTAGAATTTGTGTGTTTTGGTTTTGCTTTGCTTTGCTTTACGAATAAATATAATTTTGGAATCGTACCTGCTGTCTGTTTAATGTTGTACAAGAGTGAATGAATAGTCAGCCTCTGCTAGGTCAAGAACTCCAAAATCCTTCAGGCTTAATTATTCATTTTGGTTATGGTTATTAATTTAATTATTAATCGAAATTCTAAATGAAGAGTTCAGTAAACTTTATGAGACTGATATCATTAACCAATTTGATACTTAAATTGGAGATCTGTTACAAGGTCAGGCCCTTGATGAGGCCTATTAGTGTTGTTCCCAACATTTATAGTGCCTCTGTGTGACGCCAAGAATTGTTTCCAATATTTATGGTGCAGCCATGTGAGACCTACTAGATTTCCAACAAGCAGTATCCCAGCTTTTATGATACTACTTGTAGAACCCCTTCAGATTTGGTGTCCCTTGGTGAGACCTAGTATTATAAACCCCAACATTATTGTTGACCCCAACATTTATGTTTCCCCTTTGATGAGGCCTATTAGTGTGATTCCCTACATTTATGGTGTCGCCGTGTGACGCCTATGAATGTAGATCCCCAAATTCGGCTCCATTACAACTCACAGGGTTCACCGACAAAACAGCTGTCTTGTACTACACACAGTTTTACAAACAAATACAACATGCTAATGTTATTAGCACAAGCCTATGGCATTTACATCACTTAAATAAGCTTGGACTAGCAGAGATTTCCTCTACTCATTTAAAGTCAGGATAAATCACACACAAGACTTAAAATGCTATTTTGTGGGGGCTTTATTTTCTTAATAATTTATTGTTTCTTATCTGTGAAATAAAAGTAAGTAAAAGCTTCGTTTCCACTGAGGGAAATGGTTTTCAGCTCACATAAAATAGACAGGAGATCTGCATCGCCACGATGTGTGGTTACATTTCTGGGGAGGTGCGCATCAGGCTACAGCATAGGAAACAGTGTAGTGTACAGCGTTGACTTGACTTAGAAGTATAAATCATGCTCAAGTAATTTAAACCGTGGTGTAGTTCATTTATAGCCTGTAGCTTATAAAAGTGGTGTTCATTTGTGAAGATTATTTTGCTGAACAAAATGTGAAAGTATCATAAATGTTTGCTTACCACAGAGCACCAAGATCCCATAGGCTTTAAGTGAAGGGAACCAGGGCGGCGCTAGGTGCTAACTTCCATATAGACCTACAGAAAAACATCATCCCTGGAGCACTGCATTGTAGTTGCATTCAGCTTGAGGTATGTTTTCACACAACACTTTAAAGTTTTTGTTTAAAATTAGTGGACTCCGCTACTCCTGACTGAAGACAGAGGTTTTTGATTCACATCTGCTGCTGTTTCTCGGTGAGTTTTTTTTTTTTTTTCTGCTGTTTTCTATTTTTTTGAGACTTGAAAAGGCCTTTGGTTTTTCCCAGTTTGATTGATTGGAACAACTGTAAACAACACTAATCATTATCCATTGTACAGTGTTGATAGTCTTTGCCTCCGGATGCCTGACCCCTGTTTGGAGAGGGCACTAATGTACGATGTCATATGCAAAGAAGCTATTAGAAGTAATATTCAACATTGACTTAACATTCACAGTGGTGCAGGTGAAAAGGTTCCTCAGCTGATCACTGTAACATGTTTAATTACTGTGTGGTCTGACAATAAACTGCAGCCTCATGTGAATATACAGCAGAGTGGTTCTTTACATGCCCTCTGAACAGCGGCACTTTTATGAGCAGTGTCCTCTGTAATGTAAATGATGGCATCTGTGCTGTCAAACTGGATTACACATTGCTTATGTTGTGATGAAATAACATAATGAGTAAAGGTGTGCCAGCACAATATATGGCCGCAACAAGTAGCAATTACATCTGGAGGCCTTCCAAGTGAGCAATACTGCACAGTGCGCACAAAGTGTTCACTGACAGGGCACATTGACTGGCACATTCTCACACACTGAGGGTGCCAGCACCTTTATCTGAATACCTCTCTGAATACTCTCTCCTCACAGTTCCTACTCCACAGCTGTAATAGTGGTTACTACAAATAATGTGGAGCTTTAACGCCCAATTGGAGATTTTCTAAGCTTGTGGAGTCACTTAAACACAGACAAGGTCACATGAGATGAAAAGAATTTCTTGAATTCAATAAAATAGCATGAATCGAACAAAAACACATCACAATTGCTATTTACAATAGTTCATTTAGAGCTTGCTCCATAGACAACATAATTCAAATACTTAAACTGAAATGGCACCCTGAAAGCTTTCTGGTACTCATGTTATGAGAATTCAAGAACCTTCAAGAACACAGCATGAATGCTTTCTGTCTGAATGCAAGAGTCTAAAGATTTCACAGAGAGCTTTATTCTCCTGTGCTTGTCTAACCTACTAAAAATACTGTATGTAATGTCATTGCATTGTCTGGCATATGTTTATGTTACACAGAAAAGAATAGCAACATTATGCAGAAAAAAAACAAACAGAATAGCATAATAAAAAATAACAGCACATGTTGTCACAGTGTGCACTTTTTACCTGCCATACATCTTCACAGTTCAACTAGTAGATTTCCACTCAGACTCCACTTACAGACTCTCGTGGCCAGATTGTTCTTTGCCATATCATGCAAGACTTTCCAGTGCTTATCCCCAAACTCTTTCCTTGTTGCCGACCATGTCTGCCTGTAATTTTCCTGCTTTGTCTGCTCCCTGGTAAAAGACTCAACCCCTCTGTCCTTAACCAGGAGCTCTGCTTCTGCTTTCATGGTTTCTGTTCACCTGTTCCTTGTGGCTGTGTGGAGAGACCGTAACTCAGCTCTCCATTGTGAATTTACCTGCTCTACTGTCTATGGTTTCCTGTTCTGTGGATTGTCTTGTCACGTGGCTAAACATTCTGCCTTTGTGTGAGCACCGTGGAATCAACTCATAATTGCCGCTTGTTCAGATTCTCGCCGCAGCCACCCTGCCTACTACAGCTAACTCGACACAGGTGTGTTTGCTTCTCTCGTGTTTCCTACTGGTTCTGGATTCTCTGCCTGTCTGACGTCACCTTCTGTCTGCTCCCTCGCGGTACTGTTGCACACTATTGAGCTGTTAGCTGTGTGTGTGTGTCCAGTGGACGCAGGCTCCTTACCTGCTTTCAGCCTCGACAGCCCAAACCTGGAGCCCTGGACTGCACCTGTTTTTCAGAGGGCAGTCCAAGATATTGACTCTCCCAGTTGTCGTACCTGTCCGCTCACTCTGTGTTTATCTAAGTGGTGCATTAAAGTTCATTATAAACTGTCCTGCCTGTCATCAGTGCTGCTTCCGAGTCCTAAACCCACCTGTTAACACACATGCTAAAATGGTTCCATTTTTTAATTTGGAGTTCTTTTTTTTTACCCAAAATGTGTTAATATTTCTCAACATAGGAGGCTTTGTTTCAAGACAGACCAAAAGCTTTAAGAGCATCCATCAGCTTACAGGAGTTGTGCACTACTTTTCTTTTCTCCAGCTGAAGGCCAAAATTTTCCAGCAAAGTGCAACACTTCTAGCTTCTGAATTGGAAATTTGGCTAGAAAACTACTTGTGCGTTTTTAGCAGCAAGGTGTTGGCAGTTGAGATAAGCCTATATATAGCATATACACTTGAAGTCACATGTCAAATCGTACCTATGTGCCATCCTGGAAGAGCTGGACCACCTGAGCAACCTGAATGGGCTGCATGTACCGCCTCATGCTACCAGTAGTGACGAGGACACTAGCAGAACACAAAACTAGAGAAGAATTAGTCAGAAGGGATAAGGAGAGAGCAACTGACGGTGGACACCACATGCAAAACATTTCCCTTTTTGGGAGTTATCTTCTCTTTGTCCTCTTCATTGCACCTGTTATCACTTTCATTTGCACCAAAACAGGTGAAACTGATTCACAATCACTTGTAAATGAACAGATTGATATCCCTGAATTTTAACTGAAGTGGTGCTTTACTGTGACCATTAAGTGTTCCCTTGTTTACTTTTTTTTATTAATTTATTTTTTGAGCAGGTTATATACAGGCCCACTTTATGAATTGTATCCTAACCACCAACCTTATCTTTTCCCATTTAAAGGTCAGGTCATGCTGTACGGTCATGTTGCCATGACAGTGAGCTAACTTAAACAAACTTTTTTGTCATGGAGTTTGTAATTATTTACAGTAACAGTGAGATAACAGCACCATCATGAGGACAAACAGGAAAACAGAACATTGCCTGCTATCACTTGTATCTAGCACATAGTGAATAAAAAATTGAATACTCTGACATCATATCATATAGAGAACAAAACATCAGAAAAATAATACTTCTGATCATTATTAACATTTTGACACCAGAACATTGTTAAAGACCAATAGTTTGAGGAATACCGAAATTGAGTGCTTGAGAGTGTTGGGAAGGTTACTTTTGAAATGTTATAGGTTAAAGATTAATAGTTGCCCTTGCATTACTTCTTCACCAAAAATCAGGCTCCTAAAAGAAAATCCAGGGTACAGTGAAAATGAGAAAATGAAAGGTGCAGAGAGGCCTTATTCTATCTTGTTGATAAGGGGGACAAATAATACTCCAAATTTACGTCATTGTCATTTTTTAAAAATTATTTCTGCATACTGAGGCCCTAACCAGTCTTGCAATTACATAAGTAATGGCCAATGCAACCAAGTAAAAAGTAGATTACTGTCAAAAAAATATACTGGAGTAATGAGTGAAAGTGCAGTTTTAAAGAAGGAACTTAAAAAAAGTACTTGTTCCTTTAAAACAAAAACTCGTGCCTTATGTGTAATGTGTTACTACATGCCCATGGTTATTGTACATGCTGGTAGAAAGTCATGCTGGTTCATAGTTTTTGTTTTTCCAAAGCTCTGGTGTTGTCATCTTAGAAGTCAATTGTCTTGGGCATTGTACCATGTTATTTAGAGACAACAGAGTTGCTGCTCTTTCTCAAACATCAAAAGAGTGACATTCATAACAGCTAGAAAACAGAGAGAGGCTTTGATAAGAAGACAGGAATTAAACCCCAAAACAACAGAGAGTTTGGTAATACAAAAGACACACAGTACACATACAGCTTTATGTCTAAACACATTTATATTCATAGCACTGATATCGAGACGGATGCCATCATTCTTCAAATAAAGTTTTCTTCAGAGAAGGTTTCTTGCTCTTGCGCATTATTATCAGCCGTGGCGCAGGCCTTGACAATTTGTAATTCATCAGGACTTTCTGTGTGTGCTTGTCAACAGAGAGCAGAGACAAAGAGGAAGAACTAATGAAGCGCCAGGTGCAGCTCTTTGATTGGGTGAGCAGTGAAGCCGGCAGCATGGGCACCAACTGCTGCTCACCCAGCTTGAGAATTCCCCTCCAAATAATCACTGGCTTGTGTTGGTGATCCTCTTGTTCCACCAGACAATACCAGACTAAGTAGCAAGGTTCCTCCTGGAGATTCACTAAGGAACAAAAACATGAGGAGTGCTGAGATGAACAAAAAAAGTTATGTGAATTACAGCAGGCATTAAATGGGAAGATGTCCACAAGCTGAACAGCAGGAGACACTGGAGGAAAGACAACAAGACAGAGCAGAACCTCCATCTGTCACAACTTCCTCCCTCTGCTCCTACTGTGAGACGTCAAACTGTGGTTTCCAATCCTGCTTAATGCTGGTAGATATCTAGTGTCTTTGCTGAAATATTAACTTCACTTGCTCTTGAGATTGTTTCTTGATATAACAAAATACTGCACTATTGGTGTTCACATACTTTGGGCTGAGGGTATTTTTCATGGTTCTGGTAATCCTTTGTTGCCACTTAATGTTGATAGTACAGCATGTAGTGTTATTTTAGACACCACCCTGCTGCAAAATTCTGTGGTGCGTGCAGATGCGGTGGCCAGCTCCCTCATATTTGCTGCCTTTTTACTCCTATTGATTTATTTAGTACAGGGATTAGATTAAGTGCAGCTGATCTTGAGACAATCACTGCCCACAGTCAACCACCCAGCCAGACCAGACAGAATACAATGGTGCAAGTCCCTAGAGAAAGGGGGAGGAAGCCAGGATAACAGATGAACTAACCAAGCTTGGATCTTGGGCTCCTCCATTGCAGCCTACTCCTGGCTAATGTCCACTTGCAGGAAAATAACATGGGTGAAGTCAAAGTCAGGCTAGCCTAGCACTGGGGAATCACAGACTGTTGTGCCCACATCTGTACAGAGACCTGGCTCCACTACAATATCCAAGATCAAACTACTGCACTTGATAGGTGGACTGCTCCATGCAAAGTTGGTTTCATTTAAATTGAAGCATATAATTTAATATGCTGCACCACTTGGCCATTCAGATCATAATCAGTATATTAACCATACGTCCGTCTTTCAACAAAAAGGGATCTCATCACTATGTCATCAAAGGGGATCTGAGTCCAGCCAAAGATCAGCCAAGGACCCAGCAGAAATCCATGCAGGTGGATAGGTCCAACGAACACAAGACTTTCACCCACTGTTAGCTTCCTGTATGAATGTAGAGTCAAACTGTGATGTTTTTTTTCTAAACCTAACCGTGTGCTTTTAAAGCACAAGGAAATAAACATAAATACAAGTTGTTTTACCAATGTTGCAAGTTTATTTGAAGAAGACTGCATGTAATGAGCAGATACTATGGCTGTCAAAATAATGTGTACATTTTGGTTAATTAGTCAGAAAAAATAAGGCACCAAAGGTGCTAAGACTGCAACTGGTAGAGCTGGTCATCCACTAATTGGAAGATTGGCAGTTCAATCCCTGGCTCCTCCAGTCCACACAGGCAAGATACTGAATCCCAACTTGCTCCTGATGGCTGTTACATTGGTGTGTGAGTGCATGTGAGTGGTTACTGAGTAGCAGGTGGCACCATGTATGGTAGCCTCAGCCATCAGTGTGTGAATGTGTGTGTGAATGGGTGAATGTGTCAAGTAGTGTAAAAGCACTTTGAGTTGTCAGAGGACTGGAAAAGCACTATACAAGTGCAGTCCATTTATGTATCTGCAGACCAGAGTAAAATGGTCTGTTGGGCCTGGTCTTGACTTCACACATGGTAGTAGGGAAGTAAGTGTTATCTTTTACTTAAAAAAAGAAAAAAAAAGATAACCTTTTTAAGTATTTATTGTGTATTTTGATTTTAATTTTTCTCAATTCAAAATAAAAGTTCAGAATATAAATGTTCTCCCAGTCATTTAGGATAGGCCAGTTGTACAAGTGGGTGGGTCCAGGCCCATCAGGCCCACTCACAATGCTGTGCCTGTGTAAGGGGCCAAGTTTAGGGGCCCAAGCAGTTGCCTACCGTGTTTGCCTAGTGGTTCCTGGGCCCCTCTAAGTTGTGTAAACAGTTAAGGGAAGACCCTTATCTAGGAAATTATGTTCTCACAGTAGTGTGGAAAAACTTGACTGGCCTATGCAGAGTCCTGACCTCAACCACATCTAACACCTTGAGGATGAAGCGGACTGTGAGCCAGATTTTATCACCCAACAAACGCTTTGACCTCATTAATGCTCTTGTGCCGCAATGGGAGCAAATCCCTGTGGGAGCATATCCCTGCAGCAGGTTCAACGTGTGGTCAGAGTGAAACCAAAGAGTGGATGCTGTTATAGCTGCACATTAATGCCCATGGTTTTGGAATGACATTTTCAGTTGTCACGTCTGTGATGTTTTGGTGTCCGGATTTTTTGTTCACGTACTATTGGCCATATCTTAAGAGTCTAGTTAAAAAAAAGCTATAAGGAAGCAATTACACTGTTTATTTTTTATTTGTCAGGCTTGTAAAATGAATAATCGAAATATGTTTTAACATGTTTTATATTTTTACTGTTTATCAGAGTATTTCAAACTGAAGCTGTGTCTTTCAGTAATCTTTCAAAACAAGTGAAGGTTTTTTCATGCAAATCATAGCCCATTATCAATTCTACACACACACACACACACACACACACGTACACACAAGCATATGTTGTAGACACTGGCAAAAGATATGAAACACAAAAGCAGTCGTGGAGAAGTTTAAAATGTCACCTGTAAATGGCAAATCAATTTGGAACCAGACATTTCAAAAACAGTGTCATCCAGCAAATGCTGAGAACTACATCTTTTCCCGCTGCCCTTTTCCAATTATCACACTGTGCTGTAGGGTTCTTAAAATGAGGGTAATTCTGTGGAAACAGGTATTTAGCTGAAACAGTAGTAATAGTAATCTTTTACAGGATCCGTAAGGTTTGGAAAATGTATGAAATTGACATAAAAAAAAATAAACAAATGTATAATGTCAAAGAAATAGTTATGTGGAATATGCATGTTTGCTTTCTCTCTTTGAGTGGGATGAAAAGATTGATATCAATTTCATGTCTGTGTGTAAAGTACAGAGTCAGGACATGGTTAGCCTAGCTTAACATAAAGACTGGAAGCAGAGGTGAAATGGCAATCCTAGCCATTAATTAATTAAATAATTAATCAATTAATTTGTTTGTTTTTCAGTGTTACAAACTGGCTCAGTGAATGTAACAAGTAGGGAGTCCACACAAGAGATTTACTTGAAACAAGCATCATTTATTAAACTAAAATTACAGATGGAGTGTGTGGGTCAGCAAAGTCAGTCATGAAAGCCATGCATGGGTGTGTAAGTCAGGTTGTGGAGGTGTTGAAGGTGCAAACCAAAAACAACGATGCCCAGTAGATGTCAGCTGCAGGAAGGGAGACACCAAGTGAACAGAGGAGGCAGCTTTTATAGCCTGGAGGCCCAGGTGAGCCTAATCAAGGAAACGACCCTCCCATGTCAGCCACCTGCCTGATGAGGCTGGCTGGAACATTCTGCAAGACAGTGGGAGGGGCGTCACACCCCCCCTCTTAAGATCAAGGTTCCACCTTGACATCTGGAACACAAAACATAAGTTTGAAACAATTCGACATAAGAAAAAACAACATCCCTTTTTTGCTTTTAGTCTACCAAGTGTTCCCCTTTACATGGGACTAGCCATCATACAAACTTGAACATATGAACAGTGACCTAAACCTCCATCCGCCACTATCAATCTTACCAGATCCAATCCCTCACCCAGCAACCTTGGATCCAGAGGAGCAATTTAAGAATGAGAAATTTTCTGGTATCAGAAGCTAGTGCATGGGAAAATAAAGGGTCACAACAAGCTTTGATAGAAAATTTGTAGAATACGATTTAAAACAATGCCCAACTCAAAATGCAGATTTGTATTTTGCAGGAATTCAGGTGAATGAGAATAGAGCAGTGAGGTAGAGTCAGGAGATGGTTAAATCCCCAACCTAAAGTACACATCAAAATGTTGCTCTCAGAATGAGCCTCAAAGCTCATCACACGACTTCTAACAAGGTGGCCTGCAACCAGACAAAGCACAAGCTACTCAGACTTACAGCTACTCAAAGCACACTGAACTGGTATTACATAAGCGCTAAACCAAAGTAGCGTACCCAGGGGTGAAAGTAAGCCGGTACGGTCCGGTACTGCGTACCACTAAAAGATTCAGTGGCGGTACGCAGTACCAGGAAGATGGGAGAGCGGCTGCCTGCTATAAAGCCCTCCTTCAAAATCAGTCACGGCCGCTCTTTGGGTCAGAAAATAGATCCGCTAGCAATATGCAGTCTTGAAAACTACTTTGTCTGTTTAAAAATTCCTTTTAACTCATTCCAAATTCTTTCTGAACTGTCTGTGCTGTGTTTTAGTCCATGCTGGATGGAGCCTTGGCTGGGCATCTCCCTCTCTTCCTCAAGGCTCTTGCCCTGCTTCTCTCCCCCTCCCCTCGGAGAGAGCCCGGTGGGCTCCTCTGCGCCCAGCCTTCGAAACGTGTACCACATGTTTAATGTCTTTACGTTCGTTGCAAAATGTTCCAATTAAAATCAGTAGGAGAGTAAGTAGTTGTGTTTCGTGTTATTTTGTTCAATTTTAACAATACAGAACAGCTCGGAAAAGAAACTGCTTTTGAGCTAACGACCGGAGATTTCACGCAGCAGTACGTGAGTGCGCATGCGTGTCTAATTCTGAAACACAGCGGTTGCTATGGGGATCGATGCGTTTGATTTAATGCACTGGGACGTTTTCCACAACTGGTCCACAGACGTCAAGAAACGCCGCTTGCGCCGGGACAGGACGAACAATAAATTACACCAACGAAATTCCACACATTCTTGTGATTGGCTGAAACACTTTCAAGTGTTTTTAATTCCGGCCTACTCCATAGGCCTACAGGTAGCCTACAGTAAAATATTGAAATTGGGGCTGGGACTTTAATGCCTTAATTTTGATTAATTATTTATGGGAAAAATAACGCATTTAATCGCACCTTTCTCAGTTCCCTAATTTCTGGCACACTGCTAATACTGATGCACACACTTCAAGCCTACGGTATCAGCTCAATGCAAAACATGGTGCTGCGAGCATGGACACCAGAGCTAACGTTAGCTACGACAGTCCTGGTACAGGTAAACGGTCGGGCCGCATTTTCCTGACCGAACCCAACCGGAGTCCGAGACAGTTATAACCAAGCCCGGCCCAAACCCCACAGCCTTTCTGATTTTTAAGTGTGAACCCGACCTGAGCCCGATGCAGTTTGTTACCTGACATAGTTATTGTTACCATGGTTACAGCTTGTCTGTTTACCGTGATCACACATGGACAGTGTGTAAATGACCATCAAAAGGCTGCTGTTACTCACAGTCACACACGCAGCTCACGCAGCAGCGCAGCACAGCACACACACTTAGTTGGAGCAGAGCCTGTGTTGCGTTCAGGCATTGTCACGTAAATAACAAATTCCAGCACTTGAACAGGCCGTAGCACGCCACAGCAGCATGTCAAGTGGGCCAAACCCGAGCAACATTTCTGATTTGTTATCCACACTCTGGCCCACAATAGACCAGATGACAAGGTTCAGAGCCAAAATAAGTAAGTCTACGTCTGACAAATTATCAAACTCTTGAAAAATGAAAAGTGAAAAATAAACATTTTTGCTGTCTGAATTTATCTGAATTGAAAAACAGTACTTACTGTGTCAAATATTGCTATTTGATAAAAATGCGATTAATCACGATTAATTAATTACAAAGCCTCTAATTAATTAGATTAACTATTTAATCGTGTCCCACCACTAATTGAAATGTATTTATTTGTTTGGGTTTTGACTTTGCTATTTTAAAATGCATGAAGTGAGAGAGAGATGAGGGTTTCGGTAATAGTACCGGCAAGAATTTAAAACTTCTTTCACCCCTGAGCATACCCAAAGGTTCCTCTAAACAAAAGGCTCACTAGCCAACTAAGTCGTCCCAAGACGCACAACACAAAGAGAAAACCAAGCTACAACAAAGCTCACATGCAAAACCAAACAAAGCATGAGCTGTAGCACTTATTACCAAAACAAGCAGGCCAAGATACCAACTTCCAGACATTAAACATATTTAGTCAACCTTTCCTCACTGCCATTGTTTGTTCCTTACTAACCAAATTGAACTCTACCCCACACCTAGCCATCTTGAAGCCTGCCAGGCTCAAACAGTTGAAAGTGCAACTTACCATCAAGACCAGACAAAGGAAATCGATTCAGTGTAACTGGCCACAGTATTTCAGATTACAAACCCACAAAAGCAAATGTTTAGAAGAACATGTGCAATGGTGAAACCAAATACCACCACAGAGCTCAAGCTCCCCAGCTCTAACTGGTCACACTTACTAGCTAATTAATCTCAACCCTAGTCTTCGGACAGATACTGGTGGTGGGTACTTATGCACTGATTCCACCAGAACCCCAAAGGCAACCAGAAACTGGCGACCCCCAGGAAACCAGGGAAATGCTCCCAAGACATTGTCTTCAACCACATTATCCACCACACTAGGTGAAAACAACAAACTGGTTGATCTCCTGTTGAGATCGACCACTTCAACCTACAGAGGGGATGCATGGCTCATTCAGACTAATGTGGCTATATTCACCAGTGACATGCACAGTACTTTTTTTTCCAAATTCCAAACACATGGGTTTACAATCGAAGAAAAGGGGGGACAAATGCTGCTCCCTTCCAACATCCACAAAAATGAACTACACAAAGAAAACTAAACAAACAAAAATCCTTGTGTGATACTCCCCAAAATCTTAATCACAATGACAATGCCAAAAACACTTTAAACTGTACTCCTGAAAAAGTGCTTAACCTCAATTTAGCATTTACAAACCACAAGAGTCACAAACCAGGTTGATCATATATAACAAATCAAGCCTAATGTGCCACACTAGGGCAAGATTTAGCTTCACCAGATGGATCGGATGAGTCTCCATTTGTCACAACTAAGGCAAAATTTACCAAACAAATCCCATAGGGCCGCCTAAGGGTGGGGCGTAACATCAGGATGGAGAGAATAACAGACCAGGGGCCGTATTCACAAACATTCTGAGAATACTCTCAGAGAGCTCCTAACGTAGCCTAAAAACTTTTAGTAAGGAGTCCTAGCTTAGGAGTGATTTGGAAAAGTTCTCAGAGCAACTCTGAGCAAGGACGGGACAGAAACTTTTACCTTAGTGAGGAGGTGTGGTTGACCTCCATGATAGGTGTGATGCATGCTTTGAACAGATGTGATTGGTTGTCAGAGACATGCCCTTTTGTGAGCCTGCATGGTGTGGACACCCAGAGGAAATTAGATGACCTGCTGACTGTGAAAGTGTTGTCATTATTAGCGTGATTACTGCTGAGGGAAGGTTGAGACAGACTCAAGTCATCACTGCTGCACTGCATTTTTCCAGTTTTTCAAATATCTTAATATTGTGAACACTTTATTTCTGGTGACATAGCGTTACTGTGTTTGGTGGGAAATGTGTGCATATTGTTATGCCCAGCTCGAGGGAGAGCATAACAAAGAAGGGAGGTCCACACAATAACAGCTTTTAAACAAAATAATTAATTTATTGAAGGTAAAGCAACATAGAAAACTCAATGAGTAAGTAGGAGAATCAGTGGTGTGATGAGGGTGTTGGGTGCTGTGGATGTGTGTGTGTGCTAACATAAGCTATGTGTAGAAGGAAGCCAAGGCTAAACTAAACATGAGCAACCCAAACAAAACCAGAGGGTGCCAGGAAGGCACCAGCCTTCCAGGAGGGAGAGAGAGCCATCTTGGATTTCCCCAAGCTTTTAAAGACTAGGCACAGGTGAAAGCAATCACCAATGAGGAGGGAGGGGCAAGCAACCAGGGAGAGGAGGGAACCTGCAAGAAAAAGCAGAGGCAGGAACACAGGGAAACTGATCTAAGGCCTGTGGCCGTCACAATATACCTAAAGACATTGACCATATATATTACCCTTGCACAATCTAATCTGTTGAATTTGATTTACTCAGTGTCATCCAGTGTTTGGAGAATATTTCTCTGACCCCTTCCATCATTTTCTCCTCTGTTTAAGAAACTCTTAAGCCCCTTAAAAGTCCTCCTCTCTACTCCAACAGTTTGTGATAGTAGGAGCTCTTTTAAGGTCTAAGATGCTCTGTGAATAACTTTTATCTTTACAAGGACCTAGTCTTAACTTAAGGGGGGAATTCTGAGAAATCACAATTCTAAGAATTTTCTTAGAATTTCATCACTAGGAGCAACTGTTAGTGCTAGGAAGCTTTGTGAATACGACCCTTGGCATGCAAAGGAGTTTGTGAGAGAGATGAAAATCCTCCACATCTTAACACTCTGTGTCCTTAGAAAGAAGTCCAGCTAGTGGCTGAATTCTGCCCATCCCCCATAAAACGAAGACCCCCCATACAAGGTCTTCGTGGCGTTAACATGGTGCCCTAGAAAGTGCATCCGCCATTACATTGTCCCGACCCTTAATGTGTCGGACATCCAATGTATAAGGCTGAAGAAACAGTGCCCAACGCTTAAGTCTACAGTTAGCATTTTGCATACTGGCCAGAAAAGTGAGCGGATTATGATCAGTGTAGACGGTGACTGGCGATGACTGTCCCACATACACTTCAAAAAATTTCAGCGCCCAAATCAATGCCAGCGTTTCTTTCTCCATTACTGAATAATTTAACTGGTGACAGTTAAACTTACGTGAGAAATAGCAGACTGGATGTTCAACTCCCCCTTCCCCTTCCTACAGCAAGACAGCTCCAGCACCAATGTCACTGGCATCCACCTGTATTTTAAAAGGTCTGTGAAACACAGGAGCGGCAAGAACAGGAGCAGAACAGATGAGCGCTCGTACAGTGGTGAAAGCAGCCTGGCAATCGGGAGACCAGACAAAAGGAGAGCTTTTACGCAACAGGTTAGTCAATGGGGCAACCACAGTTGAAAAATTTCGGCAAAAACTGCGATAATATCCCACCAACCCCAAGAACCGCATCAGTTCCTTTTTGGACACTGGCACAGGATATTCCTGAATGGCTTCCACCTTGGCCTGCACTGGACAAACCCTCCCCTGGCCTACAACCCTGCCAAGATATGTTACCGTTGCCTTAGCAAACTCACACTTTGCCAAGTTTATGGTCAAATTTGCCTCCACTAACTTGCCAAACACTGCCTTTAGACGCTGAACATGAGCCTCCCACATGTCACTGAACACCACCACATCATCTGAATATGCTGCACACCCCGACAGCCCAGCTAACACCCTATTCATAAGGCGCTGAAATGTAGCTGGAGCGTTTCTCAGCCCAAACGGCATTACAGAATAGGAAAACAACCCCCATGGTGTAACAAAAGAGGAAATTTCCTTGGCCCTTGCTGTTAAAGGCACTTGCCAATAACCTTTCAAGAGGTCAAGTTTAGTGACAAACCTCGCACTTCCCACCTGATCAATACAATCCTCCATACGAGGCATGGGGTAACAATCAGGCTTGGTGACAGCATTAACTTTCCTGAAATCTGTACAAAATCTATCCGACCCATCAGCCTTATCTGCCAACAGACATGGAGAGGCCCAGCTAGAAGTTGCTGGTTCTGCTATTCCATGCTCCAACATGTACTCTACCTCCTTCTCCATCCGCTCCCGCTTCCCTACGGGCAGCCGGTAAGAGCGCTGATGAATAGGCTTAGCACCCCCGACATCGATGTCATGCTCAATCAGGTTGGTGCGTGATGGCGTATCTGAGAAGAGAGACATGTGAGAATTGAGCAACTTCACCAGATCTACGCGCTGAGTGTCCGACAGATAACTCAACGGACTGTTTACATGCATCAGATACTCAGAATTTTTGAGTCTCCCTGTGAGAATCGGCTCAGAAGGAACCTCAAAATCTTCCGAAGTCAAGCCTCCAGCTGTGGCTACGGGCCGTACAGATTCCAACGTAAGATTGTCTGCAGTAAGCACCTCACCTTTCACCTCAGAGGCAGAGTGAACAGAATGATAGGGCTTCAACAAGTTCACATGACACCATTGCACCTTCTTCCGTCTACCTGGCGTGTACACTAAATAGTCCCTATCTGACATGCGGCTTTTAACTGTGTAAGGCCCACTAAATTTTGCTTGAAAGGGCGAACCTACCAGGGGCAACAGAGCCAAAACCTGATCCCCTGGCTCAAACACACGAGTTTCAGATTTACGATCAAAAAGCTCCTTCATTTTCACCTGTGCACAGCTAAGCTTCTTGTGAGCCGTGGCACAGGCAACATGCAGACGGCGACGAAAACCATTGACATAGTGCAAGACGTTATTAGGGGGCTCAGCATTTTTCCACTCATCAACCAACACAGCCAGGGGACCCCGGACTGTGTGTCCAAACACAAGTTCATTTGGACTGAAACCTGTACTTTCCTGTGAAACCTCACGTATTGCAAGCAGCAACCAGGGCAACCCGTCCTCCCAATCCTGAGAAAGCTCTGTACAGTAAGAACGCAACATAGATTTCAACATCTGATGAAAACGTTCAAGGGCCCCCTGAGACTCAGGATGGTATGCACTCAACACCTGATGTTTCACCTTCAATTGTTTAATCACTTGAGAAAATGTACGAGACATGAAATTACTACCCTGATCAGTTTGTACCACTTTTGGGACGCCAAAGGTAGTAATGAATGAAGTCAGTGCTTTCAGTACCGGCTTAGTTTTAATAGAACGCAAAGGGAAAGCAGCGGGATAGGGAGTACTTTTACACATTGTCAACAAATATTTACTCCCAGCCTTACTCTTTGGAAGTGGACCTACACAATCAAGTAGCAGATACTCAAATGGCTTCTCAACCACTGGAATGGGGTACAATGGAGCTGGCTTAACCTGTTGGTTGGGCTTCCCCGTTAACTGACAAGTTGTACAAGTTTTACAGTACTTCGCTACATCCCTCTTAAGCCGAGGCCAAAAGAAATGACGGAGCACCCTGTCATAGGTTTTTTTCACGCCAAGATGACCTGCCACGCCATCATGTGATGTGCTCAACACCAGATCTCTGAATTTTAAAGGGACCACAACCTGGACAACTGTGTCCACTTGCACACCATCCACTACCCGAGCCCACTTCCTTAACAGCAATCCTTCATTAAGGAAATAGCCACTAGGAACACCCCTGAGCTGACCTTCTGAGCACACAAGCTCAAACAGGGATTTTAATGTCGGATCCATAGCTTGCTCATTAATACAATCTTCTCTAGACAGTGATGGCAATGGGACAGAAAACAATTTGAACTGTTCCTTTCCCTCAGAACTGTCCTCTCCCTCAAAAACTGAATTTTGAGAAAGTTGAACCCCTCCAGACTGCTCCAACTTAGCCTTACTCCTGGAACGTGTCAAAGCACAAGAAGAAAAGACTTTGGGGTACTGCTTAGCACACTCATCTGGGCCCTCAAGTTTTTGCAATGGTGAACTAGTACACAACAATGGTGGACAATCTTTCCACACCCTTGCCCCCGCCAAATCGTTTCCCAGAATAATATCTATGCCCTGAATTGGCAGCTGTGGACGCAAACCCATCTCCACCTCTCCACATACAAGATCAGAAAAGAGATGAAAACGATGTGAAGGAACCCACAGAGGAACTAACCCCACACCAAGTACAGGAGATTTTTCCCCAGTAGCCGTACAGGCTGAAAAAGGCAAAATACTCTCTACTATCAAACTCTCGGTAGCCCCCGTGTCACGCAAAATCTTAACAGGTACCCTGTGGTTTCCATCCATAGACACAAAACCATCTGAGACAAAGGGTGCATAGAGCTCATCAATAGCTTTAGATTGAACAGGGGCCAACGGAAGAAAATCAGACCTAGTCACCCCTATGCTTAATGCAGAGGAGACAAGGCCAGCTGACTTCACATACACACTGGAATCAGCTGATTTTTGGCCCGCCTTACTGATTGGACATTCCCCCTTCCAGTGCCCCTTGTTTTTACAAGCATGACATATCCTGGCTGGATCAAACCTCCCATCTGTCCCTGGAACATGCCTCACCGCCTGTTGAGGGGGCTCCTGGGCAAGCCCTGGAGACTTACTAGGCCTAAACCTTTGACCTTCCCTGTGGATTTTACCAAGTACCGAGCCACTAGCATGTGTCAATACATACTCATCCGCAAGCACTGCAGCCGCTGCTGCTGTCTTCACCTTCTTCTCATTAATATAAGTAGCAAGGTGGGCAGGCAATGAACTTTTAAACTGTTCCAACACCATCAAATCACCCAAACCCTCATACCCATCTACCTCTGAAGCAGAGCGCCAGCGGGCAAAATGAACCAAAATATCCTGTGCAAATTCAACATGAGTTTGCTTATCCCCTTTCCTCCAGTTCCTAAACTTCTGCCTATATGCTTCAGGAACAAGTTCATATGCTTTCAAAACTGCAGCTTTAACTTTAACATAGTCACCACTTTCAACAGAATCAAGGGCAGAAAAAGCTCTCTGAGCCTTGCCTGTGAAAATACACTGCAACAGCATGGTTCTATGACTATCTGGCCACCCTCTAACTTGAGAAACACGCTCAAACAATGCAAAAAATGTGTCCAGATCTCTTTCATCAAACTTAGGCAAAAGACGCAAACTTTCAGCAACATCAAAACCATTGGATCCCTGTCTACCGCTGGCTAACCCTGTCTCAAGAGTCTCACCTTCCCTCCGCAGCTCCAACCGAAACTGCTCTACCTTAGCTCTCTCCCTTTCCAGTGCTATTTCAGCCCTCATTCTCTCCCTCTCCAACTCAAGCTGCAACTTCTCCTTCTCTAATTTAGATTTTTCCCTCTCCAGCTGCAAATAATGTTCAAATGACAGAGTACCACCAAAAAGCTCTGAACCAACTGGACCTGGAGCTGTTGGAGCCTGAACCACCTCCAAAAGTCTGGCAGACACGGCTAGCCCATCAACCAGTCCTCTCAGCTCAGCCTTTTTTGGCACTTTGTCCGGTTTTGACCAGCCTAAATGAACTGCCAAATCCAGTAAATCTGCCTTTGCAAACTGAGTTAAAGTACTACAAGATGGCCTCTTAAGAAACTCAGAAACCAAAGTATTACTGTGCTCAGCCTCCATGTTCAATCCAATCACACAAACTACCAAGCTAGCACATCCAAAAGAACAAAACAAGGTCGTCTGAGTCACCCAATACACAACCACAGGGAGATTGAATAATTGTGGAGCACCCCCTCCTAGCTACCTAACCCAAAACTGGCTAACTCAACCCTAGTCTTCATGTGCGCACTGGCGGTGGGTATTTATGCACCTTCAAACCGTCTGTATTGGGGTAGACAACTTGTCCCAGCCAATACTCCGGGGTGCCCCCGAGACAACTGCTACTAGCCGCGCGGACAACACACAAAAACAACAAACGGCCCTGAAAACAAAAAACCAGCAACCTCTCCTTGTGAGATGACTGCTGCTACAGCCTATCTGGGGGACATAATGAATGCTCCAGCCAGACAGCACAAGTTGCACAGCTACCCAGCTACAATCATCCCCAAAGTTGTGTACCACATAACCTCAAACACACCGTCCATGTGGATGCACATGAAAGGAAATAGAGAACTAAATCTCAAACCCTACCTGCTGAACTTAACCATAAAAAAAGCTGTAACTGTGGGCCTCCCAATTCAATGATACCATTAAACTCCCCCAAATGTTAACATTTTGGGTCCAAAACTGGACGAGCCCCCACTTGTTATGCCCAGCTCGAGGGAGAGCATAACAAAGAAGGGAGGCCCACACAATAACAGCTTTTAAACAAAATAATTAATTTATTGAAGGTAAAGCAACATAGAAAACTCAATGAGTAAGTAGGAGAATCAGTGGTGTGATGAGGGTGTTGGGTGCTGTGGATGTGTGTGTGTGCTAACATAAGCTATGTGTAGAAGGAAGCCAAGGCTAAACTAAACATGAGCAACCCAAACAAAACCAGAGGGTGCCAGGAAGGCACCAGCCTTCCAGGAGGGAGAGAGAGCCACTGCATGAAAAGAGGGATTTCCGTCAGTATGTGGCACTGTAAATTGCCGTGGAATTTCAGGTTTACGGCTGCGCACGGCAATTTACAGGCAACACAGAAAACTGCCGGAAACTGTCGTAAATTGTCGTGGGCCTTGCTTGGCAGTTGTCCCCCCTTCCCCTAATTCTAGGGGAAGCTTTAACATGTAAATGAACATGCTGTGAGCTATAGAAATGCAAACCAGGGGAGCAGGGGGAGGTTCACTCCCCACACAGAGGTGACATTTCTCCAAAAGGTATTAACTTCATTCATCTCTGGTATAAATAGATGAGGCTTAGTATAGCCTAATTATAGACTCTTAAATTTTAGCTTGAATTGATTTATTTCATGAAAGTATGCCAGATTAATTACTGTGTATGGTCATTAGCAATGGTCAATGTTCAATAAAAAAGATACACAAAACAATTTATTTCAACAATTAGTTTTAACCAGGCTTTGCCACAAAGGTCAAATGTGCACTCCATGCAAACAACATCACAGTCTGCTAGAGCTCAACCACTGTGCGTAGTGGCATGACTGCAGTGACCTCTTCCGTAAACAACGATCATGTGATTGGAGGAGCCCGACGAGCCGTCTATCCAATCACGTGCGAGCTCGGCATGATTCAAACGGAAGACCTCGCAAGACGAGCATATCAACAGTCCTGTTTTTATTCAGACAGTCTCCTCCGTTTCGCGTGTTTTTCGCTGCTTTGCTGTTTCGTGAACTACAATGTCTGGACGGCGTCTCTCCTTCAACACCCGGAAACTCCTCAGCATGGACGAAGACACCGCTGAACGCTATCAGTGGGCTGTCTGCCAGCTTGCTGTGTTTGCTGCCGATATGACTCTGCAGTTCACCGCAGTAAACTCGTGTGGAGGAGACTAACTAACAAGAGGAGACGGTGCACAATCCCCAAACAGCGGTAAGAATATATTCAGTGACTGCTAGCTAAGCTAAAAGTAAAAGAACAAATGAAGAAGCAGAACCAGTCTGAGTTTGGTTATTAAAGTGTATTTTTTGGTCTTGTAATTTACAGGAAGCAGTACGCCGTCTCCACAACTCGGAGACAAATTGTATGCACTACGGACCGGAGCGAGGGTAAGTTTAAAGAATATGCTTTCATTGTGCTGTATGAGGAAACGTTCAGACACGTTACTGACCGATCTTAACTGTACATTTTGTTTTTCACAGACTGACCTCTCCTTATAACGAGGCAGTGAACTCTTATTTACTGAGAGCTCTGTCTGCAAGTCCAGATTCACTTGATGCGGATAATGACGCCATTGTGTGTAAGTGACTTTTACTGTTTATTTTTTACTTTTTACTGTGACTTTTAGATCAGACTCGTTGTTGGTCAGTGTGACTATTTTTCAGGTGCATTAATAGATGTGTTGTGTCAATATGCAGTGCACTGCGCAGTACTTATTGTCTTTACTGATTGTTTTTACAGCTGCTGGAAGCGAGACACAGTGTCCTGGCAGAGGACGAGGTGGACCTATGGATGTGCGCCACCATAGACATGATGTCTGATGAGGAAGACGGCACACTTGACGGGGTGTCTGGGTGGATTGTGCGACCTCCGTGGTTCCGCAGCAGGAGCTGACTGAACTCTGTGCCATGCTGCAGTCAGATTGGAGGTGAACCCGAACTACAGGGCAGCACCACAGACGTCTGCAGGATGGAGCACATGCAGACAGATCACCGTCAGATGCCTACAGCTCCGAGGCGGCGAATAATAGACAGTTGATGGCGCTGTATGATTTTGATTTGTTGTTGAAATCTCCTATTTGTACTTGTACATAGTTGTGTGATATAAATAAAGCTCTTTATTTGAATAAACATGTTCCTCGCAAATGTTCCTTTCCTCAATAAATTCATTCATGTCCTTGATGGTAATAATAGTGTAGCCCATAGGATAACAATGACATGAATAAATAAGAATAATTTTATTTAAATGTTTAATAATAATTATACATTTACTATAATTATTATATTATAAGGGTTATTATTTTTAAAATTATTTTTATATTTTATTATTGTAGGGGAGGGGCTTACATTTATAATGACCCAGAGTGACCAATAGCGACAGATCTGCCGACCAATCACGAGTGATATTTCTTGTTTCAAAGTAGTGGTTTCATCCAATCCTGGAGTGAGGAATTTCAAGCCAGACGCGGCTCCGCTGCTGTTCATATGCTAATTAGAGCCATTAGCACCTCCCGGGAGGTCTCCACATACGTCATGGGTCCGTTTTCGACAATTTCTGGCACCCGTAAACGCCGCGTTCGCAGCCTGTAAATTGTCGGAAACTGCCGAAAATTAGTGAGATTTCCGGGCGTTTACGGGGACGAAAATCCCACTTTTCATCCAGTGAGCCATCTTGGATTTCCCCAAGCTTTTAAAGACTAGGCACAGGTGAAAGCAATCACCAATGAGGAGGGAGGGGCAAGCAACCAGGGAGAGGAGGGAACCTGCAAGAAAAAGCAGAGGCAGGAACACAGGGAAACTGATCTAAGGCCTGTGGCCGTCACAATATACCTAAAGACATTGACCATATATATTACCCTTGCACGATCTAATCTGTTGAATTTGATTTACTCAGTGTCATCCAGTGTTTGTTTCACTACATCAAAGCTCTCCCCAGACAAATGTAGCAAGCTAAGCTATGAGAAAATGGCAGCAGAATGCACTTACTTCTTGCAAAGAAAAGCCACTAGAGAAGCAGCGAGCAGAATAAACTAATGGATTAGTATGCGATGTCACACGAAAGTTCTTCCCTCCTCTACATGACTCGGGGTGGCCCTGGTGTCAGTCACAGTCTTTTTTTCTGGGAAAGATGGCTTGTAACTTTCATGGATGCCACTGTGCTACTCTGTCAGTTGACTCAGAAAGTTGTAACGTTACCATGCTGCTGAGAAATGTAATTAAGTTAGTAACATGTCGACTTGCAGTCATGCCACTGCCCAACACTGAACGTTACACAGTATGTATATTGTTGTAATTCACAAAAATACAACTAGATTACATTGATATTATTACAGGGTCTCACGTTAGTACTGGCATATTATTGTTCTCTTCCTGGATAAAGCAGGGCTGCCAACTGCCAACTCCCCCAGAAAATTTTGGATGTGGTAGATGTGATTTCCTGCATTGTGTTAGGGGTAGCATTCTGGAGATGAGCAATATCTACATTCATTGAAACCCACCCTGACTTGCAGGGCCTTCACAAGTGAACCTGCATTCAGCTCAGAGTGACTGAACTAGTTAAAACCAGAAAGTAAGACTTGCCTATGTGGCATATAGCCTATTACTTTACAGACACAACACTCATTTTGGATTTAAAGCAAAATTCATGGTTGAAATGGTTGAATATATTTTGATTAAGATCTAACTAAAATATTATTTTGGGAAGAATAATTGCATTTGGAGAGCTTTGTCAAAGCTCTCCAAATGCCTTTACATGCTCTCACAACACATATAAGAAACTAAATGTAAAGTTTTTTTTTTTTTTAAGATTATTTTTTTGGGCATTTTGCCTTTTATTTATAAAGGGGGGAGAGAGAGGGAATGACATGCAGCAAAACGCCGCGGGCTGGAGCCGAGCTGGGCCGCTGCAGCAACAGCCTTCATTCATGGGGCACCTGCTCTATCCACTAAGCCACCAACACCCCTTAAGTTGAAAAGCTAAGGACTAACTACTTCACAACACACTTGACAACATACCTGGAGGTGAGAAATGCAAGACTTGAAATATTTCTTCTTCCTCTTCTTACTAGCAGGAGGGCATCATTTGTCATTGTAGGTAGTAGTAGCCTAGATATGTAAGGTGGTGCCACCTACTGTACAGGAGTGGAACAATTACCAGCACTTTTTTTTTTCTGAGTGAGAAATTGGAGGTGTGGCGTGAGACTGTGTGAAATCAACCGATTGCATGACTCTCACGGCGAATGCTTGAGAGTTGGCAGCTATGGATAAAGGCATCAGAATGTTCCTGGAAAAGGCCACATAACTGGATCTCAGGTTTAAGACAAAAATCCTAGTTACTTCTTTCAGTATAGGTTGGAGGAGAA
Source organism: Cephalopholis sonnerati (assembly GCA_019142605.1). NCBI lineage: Eukaryota > Metazoa > Chordata > Actinopteri > Perciformes > Serranidae > Cephalopholis > Cephalopholis sonnerati. The sequence continues at coordinate 5,405,390 of JAGQAX010000015.1, read as the reverse complement.
GGTGTGTGCATGCAGCAAAGACTCTGAACAAACAAGATCATGCTTCATTTTGATGATTACTGTTACTGTAGACTGCTTTCCGGGATCCAGGTTAAGTATTGGTAACTGAAATGCCACTCAAAAAAAGGATACAAAACTGCATTTCAGTCAGGAACACTTCTGTCAGAGAAAACATTATTTCCATTTGCAGTATTATATTTGGCAGTATGGCTCTGTTCTGGGGCCCCTCTGCCTCTCCTCAGGCCTACACAGAAGACTCTTCCACACGCCTGTGTGGAAAGCCATGAGGCAGAGAGAGCACACCTGTCTGCCCTTCCACATGCAAATGAGGAAAGCCTGAGGCAGAGAGGCAAACCTCCCTGCCTTTCCATGCGCCTACATAGAAAGCCTAAGGCAGGGAGAGCAGCAGCAAAGACCCCCAAAACAACCATACCAGGCAAAACTCTCTGGCCTTCCAGAGCGCTGGAAGCAGCTTAGGTGGACAGTTCAATTAGACTAATGAATTGCAATGAGGCTAATAGAACCAACATGGATTGGTAGATGACTACGTAGCTCGTGAGGTAATAAGAGGGCCCAGCAGATAAGCCATAACATCAGCCAGTGGTTCGAGGATGACTTGAGTCCCGGGCCAGAGGTAACGTTCATAAGCAAATGATGTCCATCAGCCCGTTGCCTTGGCACTGGGACAGAAGCAATGGATGCTGCAGTTGTAGCTTCTCCCATGAGGAGAGATCGAGCAGTATAGTGTTCATGTGGTAGCCCACCAGGCTGGCAGAGGAGGCAAGGCGAGAAGCAAGGCAAGAAGCAAGGCGAGAAGCATGGGATTTCCCTCCTCCGTGAAAAGAGAGGCTCCTGCCAGCTGACTTGAGGTCAGCTTTTCAGGTAGTGAGTCATAAAAGACAGAACACAAGCAGAATTAGTTTTTCAAAATTAAACTGCAGTCCTCACCTATCTCTGTCAGTCTTGTGAGTTTTAATAATATGGAGATGCAGTGAGGGTTAACGATTACATCGGCTACAGTGAGGTCATGCATGGATCAAAAGATTCAGTGCGTGTAGTTAACTAACCACCTCTAAGAAACCCATAAGGCTGTGTGGGAAACCTTTCTAATGGCAAGTCTAAGAACCAGAGCACCTATCCCTTAAGTAAGTGATTGCTTTGCATAAGTGGGAGAGTGAAAGAGTGACAAGTATCGTTGCCTTGTGGTTTCCTCTCTAAAGCCGTTAGCAAGAGGTCAGCAGATGGATTTTCTAGCAGGCTTTTGGTAGAAGGATCCAAATAGCACAAGTGGGATTTATTACCTCCCTTAATGGAAGATGGCTGCATTTTTTGTGGGATTCAAAACAGTGAATATTAAATGCACATATAACAGAAATATTGACAGGCAAAAAACCTACAGAATTCTTTCAGCCCTACACCAGTGAATGTAGTTAACTAGATTACATTGATATTAAAAAAAATCAATGCTCCCCCAAAACCAACTGCAGGGGCTGCATCTGTATAACTTGATGGCTAATGAAGACTTGAGGTTCTCGTTATAAAAGGATGGGATGTTGTTCCATTTGTGGCACAGAAAAGACCAGATTGACACCAGACATGCTTGTTGATCTTGAAGAAGGCCCAAATGCCGGAACGTCGTCAAAATAAAAGAAATGCGTATGGAGCCAGAGTGTGCGACACTTGATTTCTACAGTCAAGTCTATTGCCAGTGATTAGCACCTCATCATAATTTCTTGGTTTGCATTACTTTTAGATTTTAAACAGAAGAGACCAGAACCAGAGCTCAGATCTGCAGCCTGCCTCCAAGCATGGAGTACTCGACAGATTTGGGGAGTGGTCCAAATCGCATGTTTCACTTTTCACTTTAGTACTGCGGCTGCCCTAAAAGTACATACTGTTGCAGTGGCTCAATTGATATGATGAATCTTTCACTGTGCAAAGGACTATGAGTCAGAAAAGCCAGGAAGGCATGCTGACTTGCATGTTTCAAAATCCGAACGGAATTAGAGAACATCCTGTGGTTTTCTGGCATACTATGGCAGTATGGGTATTGGAATGCACAGTTGGAGAGGTTGAGAAGCCCGGATATAAAGAAGAATCCCTGGGGAATAATGCATGTGCAAATAAGATACCCAAGAAGACAGGACTAGGTGATGGAGAATGAAGAAGAGGAGGGAGAGGCTGCAGCTCTGCAGAGCCCCACAGTATGTCCGCTCTCAGTTATACTTACCATTCATTACTAACTCATCCCTTAAATAGACTAAACTCAGAATTTGGAAATAAGATGATCTCATTCTTGTGAACATGATAACCTTAAGAATGCATTAAGGGAATTTCTTTAAATTTGGCACAAATGTCCACTTGGACTCAAGGATGAACTCATTAGATTTTAGCAGTCAAAGTGAAAGGTCAAGGTCACTGTGACCACAGAAAACTGGCTTTTAGCCATAAAAGAATTCAAGAATTCAAGAATTCATACCTCCATTGTGATTGTGAATGATGAAGTGATAACATTTTGCATCCAACAGTTTAAAAGTCAACTTCACTGTGACATCATAACGTTCTGTATAAACACTTTTCTGGACATAATTCACGTCATATCTCAGGAATAGAAGGGCAGACATTTGGTCAGATACTGAATTGCTTACACTAATCTTGGGTGTCCGACTTGAACTGCGCTGACTGTATAGATCTTCTGTGTTATAGAATCTGTAGCTTTTTGGAGCAGCATCCATATTCAGAGCATTGTCTACTGTCATGGCTACATATGAGTCTAGACATACATGACTATGAAATGTGAATGCAATGAGACTGGTTTGTGGGGCATAAAAATGTGAAGCAGTAATTCTAGTTTACCTATTTTTTCTACTTTGATACTTAACGTTATAGACTGTTGTGACTGCAGGACACTCCATGTCTGGCTCTGCACTGGATTAGCTATTCACTGAGGAGGTCCTGGCCCTTAAAACCATCCAGACAGTGCCACTCCCTGACTGATCAGAGAAGACATGGAAGGAGCTTGAACTCTGCAGAGCTCTACCTGCAGAGCTGACCTCAACCAACCCAGTAAAGGCTGCTAAGCATGTCGTAATTTTGTCAAGTAGGACATGCAATTAAGCAATCACAGCACTCTGACATCATTAGTGTGCTGCTTCTGTGCTTCTTTCAAATTTCCTTTGTGCTTCTTCAGAGCTAAGGTAGTTTTCCAATTTGAAGTTAATACAGTGAACAACTTTTCTGCAGTAACATTAAACAAAAACTTTACAAGCTACTGCAGGGTTAGCAAGTTTGCCTGCTAACTAGGTTGGTTATGCCAACAAGTAAGCTTGCCAGTGGGCTACATTAGTATTCACTAACATAGAGTAATAGAGTATTTTCAGCTCCAAATTTCTGAATTAACACATTTTCCCTCCTTTTTTCATGTTGATCCTGGATACATTTGGTTAGGTTTATACGGGACCATTATCAGCACCAATATGTGATTTTAGATAGTTTGTTTTTGTTGACATAAATGCTATAGCAGTGTTGGGATTCACTGGACCACAGATGATTTGTCATTTGTTAAAAACTAAACTGGACATGTGAAGGTTTTTCCTCCTGAGGTTGAAGACCTCATGTTCTTTGTTCTCAAACAAAGAAGTTACCTGACACCCATCTCAGCAGGATGGCCACCTTCACACCTCTGTGAGAGACAAGTCTCAAAAGTGATTGGTCATTACTGTTACAGTGCCATGTGACTCTGTGATGTCATCAGACACACTGTAGGAGTTGATTTCCATTCACTGCACTCTCTCTTGGCTCTTGGGTGGCAAGCCGCCCACACCTCTTCCCTTCTGGGCCCTGGACCAGCCCAGAGGTGCTCTTTGTCCCAAAGCATCAAAAGGGTGGAACAACTGCTCCACAGAGTTTTGTTCCTTTTCTCCTAAGACTCTCATGCGCCCTCACCCAAGGAAGGTGCATAACTGAAACCACAGAAGTTAGAAGGGCAAACATAAGGTTTGCAACTAACTTCCCAGCAACAAGGAGAATCAAGTTGAGTTAGCACCCCAACGTCTAACTCTGCAAGGACCCCGAGCGACCGGCTTCCTCGGATCTACACCTTTGGAACAAGGACACAACAAAGACTGCTTCTAGAGCCACAGCTCTTTCCAGCCTTCTTCGTTGGCTAACAAGGACATCATGCATCAAACCAACTCTTCCCTCAATCCATTCAGGATTTGGTAACGTAACAACTGGGCATAGCTTTATCACAGCTGTACAGGCTAAGCAACACAGTTTAACTTGTTGTTTGTGATTTAATGCTGTTTATTGGGTTATTGTTTGATTGTCTGCAATTAGGTTATTGATTAGTTGGTTTTACCAAAGCAAAGTCATGTTTAGTTTGCTAATGCTGTTCACAGACACCGTCTTGCATGTAACTAAACATCTTCTGCACTAATCCAGACCCTTTGCACCAAATCGCATTCACATAGACTCACTCACAAATAGGCTTTCAACAGAGCTACACCCAAGCAGACCGTTCAAAGTTCCCGCTTCTTTTCCTTTGTCTTTGTCCTGACCACACAGTCAGACAAACACCTCCCCCGATCTGAAGTTAGCTTTGATCTGGCCATCTTGTAGTTTCCTGTTGTCAGCCATTTTGTTTTGTAGGCCAAACGGCCTTTCGATTACCACACCCGCCTTTGTCTTTCTCTCTCTCTTGCACACACACACAGACACACACCTACACACATATACACACACACACAGGCTTGTATATAGTTAGTTAGGATTTCTGTGTTTTGGTTTTGGTTTTGCTTTGCTTTGCTTTATGAATAAATATATTTTTGGAATCGTACCTGCTGTCTGTTTAATGTTGTACAACAGTGAATGAATAGTCAACCTCTGCTGCGTCAAGAATTCCGAAATCCTTCAGGCTTTATTATTAATTTGGTTATGGTTACTAATTTAATTATTAATCAATTTCCCAAATTAATAGTTTAGTGAACTTTTTGAGACCGATATCATTAACTGGCTATCATTTTTCCCTTTATGGGAATGGTGCCCCACGAGGTGATTTAATGTTAATTAATTCACGTTATTTAACATAATTAATAATTATTACTAATAATTATTAATTATTTCTGATAGCCAATTTGAGCCTATTAATGTAGATTCCCTACATTAATGGTGCCGCCGTACAAAGCCTATAAGTGTGGATTCCCAACATTTTGGTGCCCCTTGATAAGGCCTAGTACTATAATTTACAACAGCAGTGATACCCTGGATCAACAGATTATCCAGAGTCAACATAGCAGCAATTGCCCTGGATCAACATGACTACAATTCTGAGAAAAAAAGTTCTGAATAGGCTTTAAAAAAGGAGTGAAATGTGTCCTTTGCAGATTTTTACAACTGATATTATCTTATTCTGAATGTTACTGAACAACATTAGTCTATTGGCAAGCTCAATTGTTAGCATAGCCTGCCTAGCTGGCATCTAACTTGCCAACCCTGTGTGACCGGATAGATGATCCCCCCACTACTATATGGCACTGTGCCAGAATCCCCGACACTTTAATTGAGAGGTGGCGCCATGCGCCCCTAGAAATACAGGTCGCTGGCCACCCCCTTCTTCCTTTTGCTTCCTCCTTGAGCCAACATCCGGGTTGGTGTGGCGGAGAGAATTGTTTGGCGTGGCCAAGAGTGTGGTGCACGAGCCTCCCCAAGCCTGAGCGCACGGGTGTCATTGTCGCCCAGCGGAGCAGAGCATCGTTGGTGTGGCCAAGATATCACCTCTTGGCGCATCGGCGTCCCCAATTTAAGGTATGGACCCGTGGCATTTTCCCTGCATTTGTGCAGCTGAGAGTGTGATAGTTCCACCTGTTCACTCCTATCATAGCGCACTGGCGTGGCTGCGGGTCGGGGGAGCGAGTGACTCCATGCAGGTTTTTGCTGGGTGCAGCTCGGTTTCCATGAGGTAGGCTGCTCGTGTCCTGTCCAGTAATTTTCACTTGTTGCACTGAGCTGCAGGTGAATTGTAACACTTCTCTCTGTTCTGCTGTACAGCGTTGAACAGTGAGTTTCAATGTCTTTACATTGATTCATGTCTTTTCTCGTCTTTTTCTGAGGATTGATTCTGTGGCCTCAGTTCTATTTTGTCCCTCCTGACCGCCAGAGGCGGCGCATAAGCACTGGATAACTCCATCAGTGCTAGCGCATGTCGAGTACGAATATCAACAATGTCACCCGCGACCCCTGCATGAACTCCGGGAGGCTATATCTTCCGGTGTCAGCAGGTGATCTGTTCCTTCATTCTTCTCGTGACCGCGCGTCAAGGTGTACGTAAGTAGGTCAGGCACAGCCGTTTCTATGGCTTAGTGCTATCCTTATCTACTGTTGGATTACACGTGCTGCTGACTCTGTGCAGCCTCGTGCCCTTGGGGTAGGAATAACGTTCTAGCGCTCTTCCTCTGAGAGGCCGTAGCCGGCGTGTTGCACGGTTGTATGTCTTTGTGCCGGCCTGGATTACTGGGTGCAGGCCAATGTTAAATTGAATTACTGGCTCTTTTCTCCACCCGGTCACGGATGGAACATGCCTGTAACAGCTGCATGGCCTCCCTTGAACCCGAGGATGGCCATGACCACTGTGTGTCCTGTCTTGGTGTGGAACACCTGTGGGAGGCCCTCACTGAGGGGGCGTGCATGAATTGTTGCATCATGCCTCGGTCGGTGAGGTTGGCTAGACTCGCTCAATTGGATCCTCTGGCTTGTCTCCCTTCATTCCAGTCTGAGGGGGCAGATCTCTGTGGGACCACTGCGCAGAAGAGGTCTGCCACACGGGAGGGTGATGGTGCTCCTGCAAAAAAAGAGGAAGGCGGCGCAGAAAGACCTGCTCTCCTCCAAGGCTGACCGCTTGGCTGCTGATACGGAGCAAATGAAGGCACTCCTTCTGAGTCTCCCGCCTGCCAATGGCCATGCCTGCTGTCGTGTCTGCCCAGGAGTCGCCGCTACCATTGGATGATGCTCTCTCCATCGCGGCTTCGTCGAGTCAATTCCATGACTCACAGGGGAGTCCAGTCCCCCTTACGGCGGTGGGTTCCTCTCGGTCTTCAACCTTGAGCTCCCGGTGGGGGTCTGATGACTCCTCCATGGGAGCAATCATCCGGACAGCCCTGGCACGTCTGCAGCTTGACGCCCCAAGTCAAGTGCAGGCTCCAAGTGCTTTCCACAGGCGCAACTCTCCCTCAGCGAAGGTTACGGTGCTGCAATCTCCGGAGTTTTTGAAGGAGCTGCATTCCTGTTGGAGGGACACTTCGGCCCTCACCAGGCCGGGCACTGATGAACGAGCTTTGGCCTCCATGGAAGATGCCGAGTCGGTTGACCTTCTCTACGTGCTTGCGGTGGAACCTGCAATCGCGGCCTTGATTGTGGCTCCGGATGAAGCGATGAAGGCAGATCCTAAGTGTCCTTCTGCCCAGTGCAAGCTCACAGATGACTACATCTGCAAGGCTTATAACATGGCAGCTCGGGTCAGCTGCCTTGGGAACACTCTTTCCCATTTCCTCCTTGCCCTCTCAACGTCTCTGCAGGATGCGCAGGTAGACAGTTCCGTCCGTGGCACGTCACTGCAGGCCTACCAGACAAGGGAGCTGGGCCGTCTGATGTCGACACTTGTCCACACTCACTGCCATGTGTGGCTGGCTTAGTCACCTCTAACAGAGGCGACCCGCAAGGTCCTTTGGAGGGTGCCAGTGGAACCTGGGGAGCTCTTTGGTTCGGCTGCTCTGGAGGCGTTGGATCACACTGCTGAGGCCGACGAGACCAGGCGGCAGCTTGCAGGCTTCCACAAAAGAGCATCTGCTTCCAGCCGGTCGAGGGCTTTACAATCTGCCCCTCGGGCCCCTACACAACCACCTTCCTGGTGTAGCCAATGTCCTTTGCGGGACACAAGGAAGCCAGCAGGTGACTTTCGTTCTGTGCTGCGCCACTTGCCACGTAGGCCCCAGGACTCCAAGCCTGACCGCCGCACTTCCGGGCAGCGGCAATTGGGCCACGGGGCTGGTTGTCAGCTGCTTTTCTGAGCAGCAGCTCAGTCACTGGGCTGCCTGCTCATCAGACCTTTGGGTAGTTGCCACCTTGACCTGGGGTTACGAATTGCAGTTCCGACGCCGGCCCCCAGCTTTCGTCAAAATAAAACTCATCCATGACTCGGGCAAGGCTCTAGCCTTAACCCAGGAGCTGTCCGTCCTCCTGGACAAGGGCGCCATCATACCGGTGGACCCCTTCTTCAGCCTCGAGGGTTCTACTCGACGCACTTTCTTTGTCAGCAAGAAAGATGGCAGACTTCACCCCATCTTGGACTTGCGAGGCCTGAACAGGTATTTAAAAGTATTGGCGTTTCACATGCTGACAACAGCGGATGTTATGTGTGTGATCCGTCAAGGCGAATGGTTCACGTCCATAGATTTGGAGGACACATATTTTCATGTGCCCATCGCGGCTCATCATCAGCCCTTCCTGCGGTTTGCCTTTCAGGGCCACCACTGTCAGTTCAGGGTACTCTCCCTCGGGCTTTACCTGTGTCCGAGGGCCTTTACCCGATGTGTTGCAGCGGCTCTGGCACCTCTGCAGGCAGAGGGCATCAAGGTCCTGCCTATCTGGACGATTGGCTGGTGTGTGCGCCTTCCTGGGCCCAGGTGGTCCAGGACACAGACCGTCTTCTGGACTCTGTTGCCATGAGGGCCTACCTGTCGGAGCGTCACGTGGACGACATCCTTCGACTCCTTCCCCTCGTCAAGAGAGGCGAGTGTCTACCTTTTGTCCAATAATCAACTGCCATACCATCTGGTCTGTTGACATTGCGGCCCCTCCAGATGTGGCTGAACAGCTTTCATCTGGACCCCAAGCTTCACAGGTGCAAGTTGATCAGAGTGTCACAGACATGCATTCGTGCCCTGGCACCTTGGAGGAACAGGGAATTCCTGCTGGGAGGCGTGCCTCTGGGTGCTATCCCTTCCTTTTGAGAGACTGTCATGACGGATGCTTCCTGCTCAGGATGGGGTGCAGTTTGGCACGGGAGATTGGCTCAGGGACGGTGGTCTGTCGTGGATTGCACGCACCACATCAGTGTGCTCGAGCTGTGGGCTGTCTATCTAGCTCTCATGCACTTTCTACATGTGCTGGTCTGGTCAGACAACAGAGCCGTGGTCTCCCAGATCAATCATCAGGGGGGCACCAAGTCGGCACGCTTGTTGCAGGTGTTCCAGCGCCTGCTGACTTGGGCTGCTCCCCATCTGTCCAGCCTGCGGGCAGTGTGGCTGTCAGGGGATCAGAATCAGGTGGCGGATTCTCTTTCCCGACACAGGCCTCCACCGGGGGAATGGAGGCTTCATCCGGAGGTTGTGGAGATGATCTGGGGCATTTTCGGCAGGGCAGAGGTCGACCTCTTTGCCTCCAGGGAATTGGCTCACTGTCCCCTATGGTTCTCCTGGATGGAGGGGGGCGGTCCCCTAGGACAGGATGGTCTGGGGCACAAGTGGCCCAACAGCCTCCTGTACGCCTTTCCTCCATTACCTATGGTCCTTCCGACACTGCAGCGGGTCCTTCGTCAGGGCCACCGGCTCCTCCTAGTGGCCCCGTTGGCCAGGGAGACCTTGGTTTCCACTGCTGCGGAGACTCTGCTCCAGCTTGCCATGGCGCCTCCCAGAGAGGAGCGATCTCCTGACACAGCTGGGGGTCGGATTTGGCACCCCGACCCCTGCCGTCTCTAGCTTTGGGTCTGGCCACTGCAGGGCCCGGCCCACTCCTGACTAGTTGCACTGACTCTGTCAGGAATACCATTTCGCATGCTTGTGCGCCATCCACCCACCTCCAGTATGAGAGCAAGCAGAGGAGGTTTTCTGCCTGGTGTGCGGGTAGGGCAGAGGATCCTACTTCTTGTTCAGTGGCCGCCATTCTGGAGTTTCTCCAGTCTCTCCTGGATGATGGTCACGCTCCTTCCACCTTGAGGGTGTATGTGGCGGCTATTTCAGCACGACATGTGTTGGTAGAGAATGTCAACATGGGGTGCCAGCGGCTGGTGTCTTCTTTTCGGAGGGGGGCACTGAGGCTGCAGCCTCTGGTGACCCCCAAGGTTCCGGCATGGGATCTTTCCCTGGTGCTGGAGGCCCTGCCTTCTTCACCTTTTGAGCCTTTGGCTCAGGCTGACCTTAAGTGGCTGTCGATGAAGACAGCCTTCCTTCTTGCTATCACATCAGCAAAGCGGGTCAGGGAACTGCAGGCTCTCTCTGTCAGTGAGTCCTGCCTGTGTTGGGGTCCGGGTGGTTCAGGGGTAACGCTGTGGCCAAACGTGGCGTTCCTGCCGAAGACGCTTCCACGCAATCGTCCCTCTCTAAGCAACGACTGTCCCATTGGATTGTGGATACTATCTGTTGTGCTTACAGGGTCAGCGGTCATCCATTGCTATCTGGGGTCAGGTGTCACTCTACAAGGGGTGTTTCCATGTCTTGGGCTGCTCTGAGAGGCGTTTCCTTGGAAGACATCTGTGCTGCAGCTTCTTGGTCATGGCCTGCTACCTTCCGTCGGTTTTACCGGCTCCCCCCACCCATTATGCATGGTCCTTCGTCCCGGGACTTCTGCCCCTAGGCAGTAAGGTAGGCTTGGGGGATTCTTTGTGACGTTGTTGGTATATGTCATCCAGTACTTATGCACTGCCTCTGGCAGTCAGGAGGGACGAAATAGAATGAAAAGTTATGACTGTAACCACAGTTCCATGAGTCCCAGATGACCAAAACAGTGCTGGGTCACTCAGATGAACCCAGATTTTGGGAACAGATCACCTGCTGACACCGGAAGATATATATATATATATATATATAGGAGTTCATGCAGGGGTAACGGATGACATTGTTGATATTAGTACTCGATATGCGGTAGCGCGGGCGGAGTTATCCAGTGCTTATGCACCACCTCTGGCAGTCATCCTGGACTCATAGAACCGTAGTTACAATCGTAACTGTAAAATGAACTTTTCGTTCATTTGGTTAGTTATTTTATTTCGTATCAGTTATCTGTTATTAATTTATACAAGTGTATTTGATTTATTTGTAAGATTTATTTTGATTTGTTTTTCTTCTTAGGTTAAGTATTGATGTATTTGGGTTTTGTTTATTTTGTGTATATATTACTTTTTGGGGGGTATGTTGGCTGTGCTCAGGAAGTGTGGTTTTAAGATATTTTACTTCAGCTGGATTTGGTAACTACATGTCACACTTTTAGTAACTGTTTCGTCTTTTCTTGTACTGGTGGCCGAAGCGAGCAGCAGCCCAAATCCCCTGGTGGTGGTGGTTTCCCTTCACGATCCCTTTGTTGTTGATGTGCTGTGTCACGGGTGGTGTTCCTCCCCCTCTTGATTTTCTGCTGCTGCGGTAAGCCCCAGCCCTATCTCTCGCGTGCCCCTTCCTACCGGCAGTTGTTGTACTGAGCCTATGTAATGATGACTAACCTGTAGCTACAGCAACATATTTGAAATTAATTGTGTACCGATTACATCGTGTCTGTTTATACAGCAAGTATTTTAACTTTGTTATTGTATTAAATAAAGATATATCTTTTTGGAACACATCTTATGCCCTGTGTGTCGATTAACCTGTGTGCCCCGTGCTCAAGTGGTTAAACCCAATTTTATAATTTCCTGGGGGTGAAATGCCCTAGGTGGCGTTGTCGACAGTCCTCCTTCTCCCCTTGCTCACGCCACTCCTGCATTTGTTTGTATGGTTTTTGTTCACCGTTACTGAGAATTTTGTTTAATTGTACTACCTTCAATTTGGAAAACTAGCTTAGGCCTAAAGAGGCAAAAAGGAATTTTAAAAGAAGCACAAAGTATTGAGTACAAAAAGTACTAACAAAAGTACTCAGTTATCAGTATCACTTTAAGGGTACTGGTATCGGAACTGATATCCTAATTTTTTTTAAATGTTACCCAGCCTTATAAGGCTACTCTATAGAGTACATACATGTACTGACGCCTCTGGACACATTTTCTGTGATGTTCCTGAAATCATCAGATGTTTCGGGTCTTACACTCTCCTACAGATGATCCAGCCGGGGTTGTTTAGACCTCAGCTTGTGTCCAGATGGTTAGCTACTTATTGGGCTGGATAGTCTTTAATGTCCTGAAGGAGCAATTCAATGATTTTCAACAATTATTGGATGGATTGTTATAAAATCTGGTACAGACAATTCTATGCATGATAATTTAGAGTAGCTCTGGTGATCCCTTGACTTTTTTTGTGCTGCATACCTTGTGATAAGTGCTAAATTGCAAGTATTAGCATACCAACATGCTATGCCATGGCAAACAGAGCCCTTAGCATAGCTGTAGACTCTTGATAAAGATTTAAGTCTTAAGTAGAAACCAACAGGCTTAGAGCTGAGAACCACAGACAAGAAGTCAGAAATTGTTTAGAGAGGACTTACACATTGTTGGCTTAGGTCGTTAGGGGGATTTGTTGACAATTAGTAATCTATACACTAGAGTAATGCTAGCCTTCAGGTTTTTGTCTTTTGACTGCATGATTTCCCCATAACCATGTTTGTCTTTGTATCATTTTACAACCATAGATGAATTATGGACAGTCCTTATGTAAAGAAGAATAGTGTGTAACCTTGAAGACACCCCATGGGAGTGCTTTGATCTGGATTTTGGGTTTAATCAAAGACCAGCACCATGTAGCACTGTGCAAGGATACACATGGATATGACTAATGCATTTACTCAACATGGGAGTTTCTTTGAAGTCAAAGACAGGAGGAAAGTCAAACATATGGATATCATCTCTTTGAGATGTTCAGCTGTTGTCACCTGCATAGCTACCCCCAGGTTTATGGACAAGAGTACTATAAAGCTACCTATGCTCTATGATCAAGTCCAGTGATAGATTACTGTCACCACTTGAATTAAGTATTATTGTGATGCTCTATGCAGTATGGTTTTAATTCTGCCATGGGGTGAAAAAAAAAAATCAGTCCTTTCTTATCAAAGTCTAAAAAACAAAAACCTCAAAGTCATTGGGTCCATAAGAATGTCAGTGCCTCCACAATCTTGTAAATGCATTTGTAATAAAGCCATGAATTAAAAAAAAAAACTTTTGTTCCTCCTTAAACAAGAGAGAGTTGACTAAGCTCCATGTACTTTCAATATAACAAATGGTTTTCACAATCAATCACTTTCTGGAGGCTAAATTTATGACACTTGTGATGGTGTACAAGGCTGCTCTGTATATGTGCTGCTGTGTAATGCACTCGTCCTAGTGTGAATCTGTTGCTAGGATATTTCAGAACAAGTTAATGTGTACGTTTGGAGTTTTTCTTAATACAATCCTCACATGCTATATACATGTTAGAGTAATAGGATGCTGTAGTCTTTCCTGCTATTCACAATGACTCTGAAACCATCATTTCAGAGCACTAAGGCTGGATTTCCAACTGGGCAAAGTGCGTAACTGCTCTAGGGATAATATCAATATCAATATCAGTTAAGGTGTATGGTTAATTGTGCTCACATTGTGCAAATTCCTACATGTGTTTATTACCAAAAACTGGTAGACACACAAAAAAGTTCTAGAGATAATATAGAGATATTATATCCTAAATACAATGGAACCTTTAAGATTTTAATGTCTGTATGACATTAGGCATAAATGTCTATCTTAGTTTGAGCACTTTGCGTTATGTTAAGTGAAGGTTGTAATTGGCTGAATATTCACCCTCTCCCTACCCACTTTCACTCTGTTTCCTGTCCCTAGAAAACAGTTGTGTTCATTTGATTATAGTGTTGTATACAAGAACTGTTACAAAAACCAAGCAGCTTATAAATGCCAGTAAAAAGCAAAGATCTTACAAGGGAAAAGAAAAGAAAAAGCCACTAAGGAAACATACGGGTAAGTTCTATTTCTATGTATTTACTGATTTATTTATGTATTTATGAATTTACAAGTTGCATACAAATTCAGGTAGGCCTAGACATTAGCAGCACATACTGATTAAATATAAGTGCAACATACAGTTGGATTAAGCTTTATATTTCCCCAGGGTTACGAAAGAGTTACAACAGTTTCTCTTTCAAGAAGAGAGGGATGCTTCACTCAGCTGTGAAGATGACTAAGGTTACACTCTGAGATGGAGTGGGAGTGCATAGGGTCAGGTTTTGAAAAGCCCTACATTTGCAGGGTCATGACAGGAAATTATTTTCAATATATACATCTGGTTTACTCATGGTATTACTCCGCGTACTACGTACTACTGGTACTGCTGACTAATCAGTCAGTCAATCGTATTTGTAATGTTGGACTTAATTCTTTCAAGACGGCAACTCTTAAACTCTGACAGAGAACACTGCATGAGAAGAGGGATTTCCGTCAATATGCGGCACTGTAGATTACCGTGGAATTTCAGGTTTACGGCTGCGCGCAGCAATTTACAGGCAACACAGAAAACTGCCGGAAACTGTCGTAAATTGTCGTGGGCTTTGCTTGGCAGTTGTCCCCCCTTCCCCTAATTCTAGGGAATGCTTTAACATGTAAATGAACATGCTGTGAGCTATAGAAATGCAAACCAGGGGAGCAGGGGGAGTTAAACTCCCCACACAGAGGTGACATTTCTCTACAAGGTATTAACTTCATTCATCTCTGGTATAAATAGATGAGGCTTAGTATAGCCTAACTATAGACTCTTAAATTTTAGCTTGAATTGATTTATTTCATGAAAGTATGCTAGATTAATTACTGTGTATGGTCATTAGCAATGGTCAATGTTCAATAAAAAATATACACAAAACAATTTATTTCAACAATTAGTTCTAACCAGGTTTTGCCACAAAGGTCAAATGTGCACTCCATGCAAACAACGTCACAGTCTCCTAGAGCTCAACCACTGTGCATAGTGGCATGACTACAGTGACCTCTTCCATAAACAATGATCATGTGATTGGAGGAGCCCGACGAAACTTCTAGCCCTTGTCCAATCACGTGCGAGCTCGGCATGATTCAAACGGAAGACCTCGCAAGACGAGCATATCAACAATCATGTTTTTACTCCTGTATATTCAGACAGTCTCCTCCGTTTCGTGTGTTTTTCGCTGCTTTGCTGTTTCGTGAACTACAATGGCTGGGCGGCGTCTCTCCTTCAACACCCCGAAACTCCTCAGCATGGACGAAGACACAGCTGAACGCTATCAGTGGGCTGTCTGCCAGCTTGCTGTATTTGCTGCCGATATGACTCAGCAGTCCACCGCAGTAAACTCGTGTGGAGGAGACTAACTGTAACAAGAGAAGACAGGTGCACAATCCCAAAATTGCGGTAAGAATATATTCGGTGACTGCTAGCTAAGCTAAATGTAAAAGAACAAATGAAGAAGCAGAGCCAGTCTAAGTTTGGTTATTAAAGTGTATCTTTTTGGTCTTGTAATTTACAGGAAGCAGTACACCGTCTCCACAACTCGGAGACAAATTGTATGCTCTACGAACCGGAGCGAGGGTAAGTTTAAAGAATATGCTTTCATTCTGCTGTATGAGGAAACGTTCAGACACGTTCTTGACCGAACTTAACCGTCCATTTTGTTTTTCACAGACTGACCTCGCCTCATAACGAGGCCGTGACCTCTTATTTACTAAGAGCTCTGTCCGCAAGTCGGGATTTACTTGATGCGGATAATGACGCCATTATGTGTAAGTGACTTTTACTGTTTTCCTTTTTTACTTTTTATTGTGACTTTTAGATCAGACTCGTTGTTGGTCAGTGTAACTATTTTTCAGGTGCATTAATAGAAGAAGAAGCTTTATTGTCACTGTAATAAATACAGTGAAATTTCGTATGGTGCTCTCTTATAGCAGCTACAATGTCCTTGTCATGGGGGGTCATGGTTCCTGTAGCAGTCTCTTCACAGCCATGGGGAAGAAGCTGTGTTTCACTCTGTTGGTGCGGGCTCTCATGACTCTGAGTCTGCCAGAGGGAAGGCTGGTGAATAGAGAGTGTCCTGGGTGGGCGGGGTCATTCCGAATCTTTGTGGCCCGTCGGAGGAGACGGCTGGAATAGATCTCCTCTAGGCGTGGAAGTGGGGAGCCGATGATCCACTCAGCCGTCTTGATGACAAACCAACACTGTAATCATGGCTAGGCGGACCTCTCGCAGAGCGCGATACATATACATATGTAAATTGCTCTGTGACTGTCCGCCATGCTTTGCACTGTCTTTGTTGTTGTTATTGTTGTTGTGCAGTGAATGCCTACATATACGTATGTATGCATGCACTGCACTATACTGCAATGTGATGTATTATCTTTGTGTACTAAATTGTGAATGGGACTTTTCATCTGCTGCTAAGTATCCGATGTCTTAGTCCACTCTAAGCGGCATGAGTGGGCCATCACATGTGGATCTATTCAACTATCATGCACTTGCACTTTAACAACTGGCACTTTACACCCGGCACTTTATAGAATCCGCACTGCACTTTATGTCTATGTATGAATGGGTATTTTAATGTGAACTCCTTGTGTACTGTTATTATTATTATTATTCCTTCTTTTCTTTTCTCGTCTACCTCCTATGTGTCTGTCTGTCTATTACCTGCCAAGGGACTACGGATGTAAATTAGCAGGCTTGCTAACTAACACATTTACACATGTACTCACATACTGATGTTCATTAATGTGTACTGTCCCTTTCAAATAACTAAATAAATAAATAAAAATAAAATAAATGACCCGCTGCAGTTGTTTCTTTTCAGATGCAGTGCAGCTGGCGTACCACACTGTACAGCCATAGGTGAGGACACTCTCTATTGTGCAGTGGTAGAAGTTTCTCAGGAGAGGTGGAGGGAGTTTGTTCCTCTTCAGTGTTCTCAGAAAGAAGAGACGCTGCTGGGCCTTTTTGATGATGTGGGTGGTATTCACAGTCCAGCCCAGGTCCTCCGAGATGTGCAGGCCAAGAAACTTAAAGCTGGTGACCCGTTCCACTTCCTCCCCATTGATGCTCAGGCCTGACTGCAGTGTGGTCCTCGACTTCCGGAAGTCAATAATGACTTCTTTTGTCTTCTTGGTGTTGAGGTTGAGGTGGTTGTCACTGCACCAGGCCGCCAGTGCTTGGACCTCCTCCCTGTATGGTGTCTCATAACCGTTGTTGATGAGCCCCACAACGGTTGTATCATCCGCAAATTTGATGAGGGTGTTGGAGCCGTGAGTAGCGACACAGTCATAAGTGTACAGTGTGTACAAGACTGGTCTCAGCACACAGCCCTGAGGAACACCAGTATTGAGGACGATGGTGGAGGATGTGGAGGTACCCATTCTGACATGCTGGGGTCTGTTAGTCAGGAAGTCCTTGATCCACAGACAGAGGGAGGTTCCAAGTTGTAGTGTCTGCAGTTTGTTGATGAGTCTGCTGGGGCTGATGGAGTTAAATGCCAAGCTGAAGTCAACAAACAGCATCCTGATATATGTGTTTGGGCTTTCAATGTGGCTGAGAGCGGTGTGGAGGACGATGGAGATGGCATCGTCTGTGGATCTGTTGGACCTGTAGGCGAACTGATGTTGATCAAAGCCAGGTGGGATGTGGGCCTTGACATGCTGTAACACCAGTCTCTCCATACATTTCATGATCACCGGTGTCAGGGCCACAGGCCGGTAATCATTCAACCCTGTGATGGCAGAGGATTTGGGCACAGGGATTATGGTGGCAGTTTTCAGGCAGGTGGGGACTGTGGCTTGCTGCAGTGAACGGTTGAAGATGTTAGTGAATACTGCAGCAAGCTGGTGAGCACATGATTTCAGCACTCTCCCTGGTACTCCATCCGGTCCTGGTGCTTTCTTGGTGTCGATGCCACGCAGGACTCGCAGTACCTGATGTTGTTGGATGGTGGGGGGCTGGTCGTGCTCTGATAATGTCAGCTGTGTGTCCTCTGCCTGTTTGTTGTCCTCTTCAAAGCGGGAGAAAAAGGTGTGTTAAGCATTGTTTGTAGTCAGTTATATTCTGTATGCCTTTCCACATGGAGCGGGGGTTGTTCTCCCTGAAGTTGGCCTCTATCTGCTCTCTGTACTTTGTTTTAGCAGCCTTGATGCCTCTGTTCAGGTCCGCTCTAGCCCTCCTGTAGGCTTCCCTGTCCCTTGACCTCAGTGCTGAATCCCTGGCCTGGAGTAGTGCTCTGATACTGGCGTTAAACCAGGGTTTTTGGTTGGGAAATGCTTTTACCTGTTTCCTTGATGTTACATTATCCATGCAGAAACTGATGTATGATAGTACAGAGGAGGTGTGGAGTTCAATGTCTGGATCTTCAAAGAGCTCCCATATGGTGTCCTCAAAACAGTCCTGCAAGGATAGTGTGGCCTCCTCAGTCCAGCACTGCACTGACTTGTACTGTGGCTTAGACCTGCAGATGAGGGGCTTGTAAGCTGGTGTCAGGAACAGGGAAAGATGGTCTGAGTGTCCGAGGTGGGGGGAGTGGCGGGCTCTGTAGGCTCCAGAGATGTTGGTGTAGACCTGGTCTAGTGTTCTGCCCTTCCTTGTTTGAATGTCAACATTCTTGTAAAATCTGGGGAGCACAGCCTTTAAGTTGGTGTGATTAAAGTCTCCAGCCACGATGAAGAAGCCCTCTGGGTGTTTGTTTTGTTGCCTGGTGATGCTGTCATGCAGCCTGCTCATAGCTACGTTAGCATTAGCTCGCGGGTGGATATACACGGCAGTTACAAACACTTGGGTTATTTCCCTGGGCAAATAAAAAGGTCTGCACTTCAACATCAGAAACTCCAGGTCTGGACAGCAGTGTCTCTCAATAATGGCAGTGTCTGTGCACCAACTGTTGTTAATATAGACGCACACACCTCCTCCTCTCCTCTTACCGGAGTCCGATGTGCGATCCGCCCGGAAGATTGTACATCCTGCTAGCTCCACGGCTATGTCCGGGATGTTTTCATGCAGCCAGGTCTCTGTTATCACCAAGATACAGCTGTCTATCTGGTTGTAAACATCCCGTAGTTTCATCTCGTCCATCTTGTTAACCAGGGAGCGGACGTTGGCTAGAAAGACGCTTGGAACCGTTGGTTTGTGCGGAGCGGCAGTTAGCCTAGCTCTGATGCCGGCTCGTTTGCCTCATTTCCGGCGTCTTTCGCAGCGCCGCCGTCGCCTCTTTTCTGTCCGCTCTCGCCAGCGTATCCTCTCCGGGAACGAGTCGAACCCTTCTGGGGGGTCCAGTAGGTCCAGTGTTGTTTTAGGCTTAAAAGTTCAGTTCGGGTGTAGGTCCTTCTCAGTGTGTAGCTGCTAAGTGAAGAAGAGCACCGGGTCGCTGCGTCTACACGCACCGCCATCTTAATCAATAGATGTGATCTTAATCTTAATAGATGTGTTGTGTCAATATGCAGTGCATTGCGCAGTACTTATTGTCTTTACTGATTGTTTTTACAGCTGCTGGAAGCGAGACAGAGTGTCCTGGCAGAGGACGAGGTGGACCTATGGAAGTGCGCCACCGTAGCCATGATGTCTGATGAGGAAGACGGCACACTTGACGGGGTGTCTGGGTGGATTTTGCAACCTCCGTCGTTCCGCAGCAGGAGCTGACTGAACTCTGTGCCACGCGAATCCGAACTACAGGGCAGCACCACAGACGTTTGCAAGATGGAGCACATGCAGACAGATCGCCGTCAGATGCCTACAGCTCCGAGGCGGCGAATAATAGACAGTTTATGGCACTGTAGGATTTTGATTTGTTGTTTAAATCTCCTACTTTTACTTGTACATAGTTGTGTGTTATAAATAAAGCTCTTTCTTTGAATAAACATGTTCCTCGCAAATGTTCCTTTACTCAATAAATTCATTCATGTCCTTGATGGTAATAATGGTGTAGCCCATAGGATAACAATGACATGAATATACAACATAATAATAATTTTATTTTAATTTTTAATAATAATTATACATTTATAATTATTATTATAAGTTTTTGGTTTTTTTTTAAATTTTTATATTTTATTATTGTAGGGGAGGAATTTACATTTATAATGACCCAGAGTGACCAATAGCAACAGATCAACCAACCAATCACAAATGATTTTTCTTGTTTCAAAGTAGTGGTTTCAACCAATCCTGGAGTGAGGAACTTCAAGCCAGACGCGGCTCCACTGCTATTCATATGCTAATTAGAGCCATTAGCACCGCGAGGTCTCCACATATGTCATGGGTCCGTATTCGACAATTTGTGGCACCCGTAAACGCCACGTTCGCAGCCTGTAAATTGTCGGAAACTGCCGAAAACGAGTGAGATTACGGGGACGAAAATCCCACTTTTCATGCAGTGGAAACAAATCCACAGCAATGATCCTCCTACTGACACTGGCTTGCTTGCTTAGACTACACAACACGGACTTACATCACAATCTTATGCCACATGTATAGCTGGCATACTCTTCTTCACTGACCAAAATCGCTGGCTGCTCTGAGAGACACTAATAGTTTCCTTCTCTGCAGGTGCATATTACTTTTGACTTGTCAAACTGAACTGTCAGTTATTTAAAGTGAAATGAGCCATTTAAAAAGCTCAGTGGTGTCTTATTTTCCGTCACTGCAGCAGCAGGAAGTATATATATATATATATATATATATATAGATATGAAGACAGAGAGAGAAAGAGAGAGAGAGAGACCCACCGATCAGGCATAACATGACCACTGACAGTTGAAGTGAATAACATTGATCATTTTATTACAATGCAATGTTCTGCAGGGACACCTTTGGTCCTGGCATTCATGTAGATGCCCCCTTATGCACTCCACCCATCTAAACGTTGTTATAGTCCAAGTACCCCCACTCATTGCAAAAGTACCCCTGATGGAAGTAGCCTCCCAGCAAGGCATTGCCCCATGCCACACTGCAAAAACTGCTCAGGAATGGCCCAAGGAACATGACAAAGTAGCTTTAGGCATCGATCTAACTTTCAAATTCTCCAGATCCCAATCTTTTCAAGCATCTGTGGGACAAACTGGTACCCCAGAGGTCTGTCTCCATGCCTCGATAGGTCAAAGCAAAGTCTGATCTACGGTAGAGCCTCTGACCTGTCGAGGCATGGACACAGGACCTCTGGGGGTGTCCTGTGTTGTCTGGCACCAAGGCATTGTTGACGGATCCTTCAAGTCCAGTGGGTTGTGAGGAAAGGTACCGGCATGCCCAATGGATGTTCTATTGGATTGGGATCTGGGAAATCTCAAGGCCAGGTTGACGCCTTGAGCTCTTGGTCACATACCTCAGGCCATTCCTGAGCAGTTTTTGTGGTCTGGCATGGTGCATTGTCCTGCCTGGGGGCCGCACTTCCATCGGGGAGTGTCATTGCCATGATGGGGGGTATTGGTCTGTAATGGTGTTTGGGAGGGTGGTGCGTGTCAAGTGGCATCTACATGAATGCCAGGACCAAAGGTGTCCCTGCAGAACATTGCATTGTAATGAAATGATGATATATAAATGACGTATGGACATATGAATGTATGGTACAGACATTTATATGTGTGTGTGTGTGTGTGTGTGTATGTGTGTGTGTGTGTGTGTGTGTGTGTGTGTGTGTATGCATACTAAAATCACTAGCAGTAGTACACGATTTGTTGTAAAGGACTAAAAAGTGGTTCCCGACCTTTATTAGTGTGTGACCTCTTAAGAATGAAGCGACATCTCCTTGTTACCCCTCATCATAGAGACATAAACCTTGTCAAAAAGAAACCATAAATAATTTTGTGTATCTGAATCATATTTTATTTTCTTGCTTCCGATCTGGAATATCATCTCAAAATACATTGATTGTGTTATCCCCAGGTCGGGGATAAGTGGACTAAAACATGCAAAGTCAAACTGTAGTTTTGGTCCTTTACATTTAATAACTCAAATAACAATGTTTGCCATCCTCAGTTAAGGCATTGTTGGCCCTCTCTTACATCCCTAAAATCAACATAAAACACCTCCAGCTGCAGTATCCTACCCAGCCCTGTTTTGACCTCCCACTTACAACAAGGTTTATGTCTCTATCTACCCACTGGGACTTTTAAAAGACACTGTGAGGCTAAATGATGCTCTTATGTTGCTGCACTGCTGCTGACTGACAGGTATACACGGAACCACAGCTGCTGCTGCTCTGCGCTCAGTGCCAGGCCAGATGTAGTCAGCCCGTTTGGTGGCGTAAAGCGAACATAGCAAATGACACCCACCATCTGCCCATAACTTCATCAGGAACACGTGCCTCAGTATCTGCTGATTTTAGACTGAAATTTAGACAGATGAGAACGTGCTACCTGTTATACGGATAATGTGGCAGTAACATTTAGTTTCACTGAGCCTCTCACTTCCTTCACAATTTATGTTACGGTAAACAAGCACCAGACATTATGTAAGAAAACATCTCCTTTATTCAACTGAAATCACTGAGATTGTGCAGCCAGGCTGGTAGTCTGCCCCAGCTCCCAGGCATGCTTTATACAGGTTTACAGTTGTAACTGACACCTTTATTGATGGTTATTAATAATTATTACTATTACTAATGCTTTATAGATTAGTTATATGACATTAATGGTAATTTTTACCAGGTAAACTATCCATGAATAGTTTCTAATTATTTAATAGGCCACCGATCACTCTATTTCATGTTAGTGTGTCATTCTAAAAGGTGAAGTGTGTAAAATTTAGGGTATTTATTGGCATCTAGCGTTGGAGATTGCAGACTGCAACTTCATTATCCTCAGAGGTCTCTTCCTCTCCAAAACAAACAGACCAGGTGAATGAAACCACTGAAAACATTTACACGGCTCCACTTGTCAGAGACGGGTGGCATGCTAATGTGATCTCAATCTTTGTCTCGGATAGCTTTATGTGTGCTCACCTTTTTCCTGACCCAGATATTCAGGAGGTTTTTACCAGGAGCCCAGTTATCTGCAGAAGTATCTTCTTCTCTGAAACAAACTGACCAGGTCAGTGCTAATTTTGACAGCTATTTTAGATTTAGTCTTAGTCTTGAGATGATAAATGTTTATTAGTTTTAGTCACATTTTAGTTTTTTTTATCCTTCATAGTTTTAGTCCAGTTTAAGTCTACGAAAATTAATGACATTTTAATCAACTTTTAGTCATAATGTTTTCTATGTGCTTTGTCATCTTTAAACCCATTCAGCAAGGGTGATTCATGTATTAGCAATTAAAATCAAGGTGACAGGTTGTATAAACAATTTCATTTAAACATTTTTTTCCACAACTACATATAATTTCTACACACCTACAAACTTACAAACAAGCACTTTTCGACAAGTTAAAGGGATGATTTATGAGTACACTTACTGATCATCATTTGATCATTTATGCTTCAAAAACTTTGACACAACAAATAACTAATCTGAGACAACTAGGATTTGTACCCAGGTTAATTGTAAACTCTGACTTATTAATCTCACTGTTAAGAAAGAATTGAGGGTTTAATTAAGTTATTTTTCTGCTTCTTAATTATTTCTCTTGCACCAACGGCTGGCGCTGCTCTGGTATGCATGTTTTTGCTGGCTAGCGAAACATCCTGGCACAGACTATTTACTGGAGTTTACCAGCCTGTCAATCATGCACCTTTTGAGGATAATTACAAGCATGTTCTCAGCGTTCAAATGTTCAATAGTCCACCACTAACATTTTCGTCTCATCAAATAAAATGAAACGTGGATTTCATCTAAGGTTTATTACCAAGATCTATTTTTAGTTGTTATCGTCTCATTTTTATCATGAAAAAAGGGTCATTGACGAAATATTTTTGTCATAAATGTCATCAGCAATATTAACATGATGTGATTAAAACCAGTAAAAACATGGATTAACGCACTTTCATGTCACCAATCAGTGTTTTTCCATTGGGCTTCTAACTATAGTGGCCGACATGAAAATGTAAAAACCTAAATGACTCTATTTAGAGCCAGCATTTGGGCTACTGTAGAAACATGGCAGTGCAACATGGTGATCTCCATAAATGCGGACCTGCTCCCTATGTAAATGTAAATGGCTCATTCCAAAGTAACAAAAACACGACTTTTTTCAGGTTTCAGATTATAAACAAAAGAAAACATATGGATTATTGACTATTATATTCCATTTCTACCATATATCCTCTTAAATCTTTCGAACTGGACATTTCAGTGACAATGTTAAATGCTGGATGGCTGAAAATTTCTTCAGCTTAATGACAATAAGGGGGGCATACACATGCCATGGAAAATGCAAAGTCTGGCTCTTGTGCCTACTCTGTGCCAGCTAAAAGGGCATGGAGGCAGGTTGCACCTGAGGCTGATAAGTGACCATATCCAGCCCCGTATCGTAGCCTATTTACCAGAAATCCTGAGTGCAAAGCTGATCTTCTTCCAGGTGTTGTTTTTATAAGTGTGTATTAGGCCTAAAATAATATTATCTTATATTAACTTCTTCTCCATATTTACCACACACTGATAATTATACAAGAAGGGTAAGATATCTGCAGGCTGTGATTGGTTGTTCCTTGTCACATGATATGTGGTGTGTGCTGCTGCATTCTAAGCACCTGGACAAAGCCTTAGAGAAAGTTACAAAATGCTTATTCTCTGTGATATTATATACTTTTAATTTGGATCATGTGAGGCTTCATGATATGACCCTATTGTGTTCTCCAGCTAATACCTCCTCTAGTCATCTGCAGCATCTTTTTTCAAAAAATTCTCCAGGCAAGTGTTGAAACTTATATAAGTCAATAACAGAGGCACTTACAGTGATTCTGACAGTTGGGGAAAAAACTTGGTGTTACCTTTCAAATGAGACCATGCATGTACATGTATTAAAAATGGAACAAGAACAGCTCTCAATTTACTTTGGGTATGGTAGGTGTTTTAGGTGAATTAAGTGAATTTCACAGGAACTGTAAGAGCCATTAGCTGTCTCCATGTCAAGGTGCAAGTCTAAAGGGTAACAGAGCTTTGCGGTTAGGGCAAGACATGCTCACTCTAACCAGGTCACATATCGACGTTCAGACATGGACTTTCCACATCGACATATGATGTGCAATTTACCCTGGGGGCGTTGGTTGTTGATGTTCTGGTACACTCTGTCAACTTTAGCCTGTTACATGCATTGTCTGTTTTCAAAATACAAGTCTATTTTTACAGAAAATGTAGAGTTTGCATACAGTCTCTTTCAAAATAACTGCACTATGTCAGAACAGCAAATGCACATGGTTGAAAAAGCCCGCCCTATTTGGACTTCCGCCCCCTGACGTTACATTATTGGCCCGCTGTGTTTCCACTGATGCCACATATCATGCTGACGTGAGAGAATGACTTTCTTTGTCAGTGCCTGAAGCCAAAAGTCACTGACCAAGTGCCACAATTGGAACACTTTGGAGTGAGACTGGGTTGGTTAGGGTCTTTCACATATAAAATGACCTGCCTGATGTACTTTTTCCAACATCACTGTCCTGTATCCTCTTTTTGCTTTTTAAAAACATATTTTTATCAAAAGGCTTTTGTAACTTAATTTAATCTGGGTAATATGTCTTGCATATGTGTATATGTTGGTTGGAATCAAAGACTGTATATAAAGATGGATGACAAATCTTCATTTCCCCCACTGTACAAAAATGAAGCCAAAATATCTTGGATATGGCAACTGCTGATGCTGATGATGTCATTTGGAGCCAGAGTCTGCGCAGTAGTGATCTCTGCTGTATTGAGTTCCCGTCATATCCCCCTTTTTGTGAGAGTGTGCTCACTGCAGAACCAATGGGCGGGGATGAACCAGGTCCAATCCCGCCCCCAGGTTCAATTCCTCCCTCACAGTCGGTTCAGTCATGCCCATTGATAGACTTCCCTAGAAAAAAAAATTAAGGAAACAAAGGTCACACCAGCTTTTGTTCTTTGTACCAGTTTTTTTGTTCATAATTATATTCATGTGCATTCGTGTGAAATCTGTGTGGATATTAGCCTCCAGACAGTAGTCCTGCATTAAATAATCAAAATAATACTGTTACCAGAACAAGTACCAGTACCTCAGAGATATTGAATCAAGAATACATACTAATAAAATAATAAACACAGTGATTATTATTAGTTCAAAAATAATATTGATTGCCTGAAACTGTTATGATGGTTGTTCGCAGATGACAGAAGGGGAAACAGACCATGGGAAGGGTGACGTTTTTTATGACGTTGGCGGCCCTGCGAGGACACCGTTGGTTGTAGATCTCCCAGCATTAATGATTTTGCTGATGATGCTGATGCGAATATTAGTTATTCTTTTTGGATAAATATTCTAAGGCTCATGTGTCTACAAAATCTCTTCGTCCATCTGTCCTACTGTGTGTATAAATACGAAATGGAAAACGCAAGTTAAAGTTGGTTTCAAACCCAGGTCGCCAGCTTTAGCAACTAATTTCTTTACCCATTACGCTATCTGTCTTACTCTGCAAATACTTGAGAAATAAAAACTTAAAAAACTCAAGGAGGGAATCGAACACTACATACCTGCTTCATATATGTTCTGCAGCGAGCACCACTTGAGTGCAATGCCTCTTTGCTCAGTACCTCCAGAGAGGTGGAACTGGAGCTGGTGGGCGGGGCTGACTCTGGCGCAGCTCCAAACTTGTGGTTCTGCAGCAAGCACCACTTGCTTTTTATGGCATCAAATAGCTTAAAACCGAACCGATCAGAAAAAAACTTACTCTTGAACATACAGAAATGTGATAGGAACTACCTTAAATTATAGAAACCATTTTTAGGAAAAATTTATAAGAGGTGTACTTTGGGATATTTTCAGTTTGGCCCATGTGCTATCTGCTAACATTGAGAGGGCGGGGTTTATGACCGATACTGCAGCCAGCCACTGGGGCTGAGCCAGATGTTTTGCCTTCACTTTTGGGGAGCTGTCATGTTGTCTATTTTTATGCACAGTCTCTGGTTGAATAGGGCAACATTTTTTTTCCATTTATGATTGACTTTTTTTGTAAGTCACTTTGTAAAGTCCTATACAAGTGCTATATAAATATTTTAAAAAGTGCTGTATAAATGCTATTAACATATAACTGTATTATTATTATTATTGTTATTAATATGACAATTACTTTATTTCATTGTATTTAAAACTTCAATTCTGCAGTTAAGTGTTAATAATGTCACTGATATAAATGTTAATAAAGTAGTGTAGTGTAATGTCATGTTGAGTTTGTCATGTGGTTGATTGGGAGCGTTGTCTGGGACGTCTGGGTCTCGCGGGAAGAGAACTGAAAAAAGAGAGAGACCAGGCTTGTTTCACTCTCTCTGTGGAGCGGAACGTTTTGGATACTACGGGGCACGTCGCCCATTAAAGTATACCGGCCCAGCGCTCACTTCCCGGGGGGTGGGGGCCGTTGGCGACTTGTAGTGTCGCTGGCGGCGAAGATAGGCAAGTAGGAGAGCGGTTCCAGTGTTAGGAGGGGAGGCTGGTTGCCTCCTTTAGGTAGCTAGGCAGGGATATTGGTCGAGAGTGAGCCGGCCGCCACCGCTTCCCAGCCACGGACAGCTTCTGGCCTGGTGCCGCTTGCTGCAAGAAGGCTTCGTCCCTCAGCTGCTTCCCCGGGGCACTGGATGGCGCCTCCAGCTCAGACCCTGGAGGGGGAAAGGGGGGGGGGGGGGGGGGTCCCAGTTGAGTCCTGTTTTTTTTTTTTAATCTTTTCAAGTGCTAGCATTTGTATTGTTTTGTGGGATAGGAAGGGTATTTTAATAGTCCAGTAGTGGGGAACAGAGCGGCAGAGTAGGAAGACAGTTGGGGTGAAAAGCTGGGGTGGATTTCCTCTCGTTTGTACTGAGGGTGAATTGACGTATTAGCGTGAGTTTCCATTGGGTCTGCAGTGTAGTCTGCCTTGAATGCTGTGTACAGTTGAATCCTCACTGAGTGAGAGTGTAGTTTAAATGCATGGTGTGATTTCCTGAGGTGAAGCCCGCAGTTAGTCCAGCCCTGATGCCCAGTACTACCCTGTTGTGCCCGCCTCCCACTTGGACTTCCATTTTTAAATGCCTGGAATTATTTAATAAAGATGAACTAATATTTTTCTATATTCAGTGGTGTGGTGGTCATTTCTCAGCCTTTTACTAGGTCAAACAGGTCCACTACTTCAGTTAAAAACAGCTCTAAAACAGATTTTATTACAGTAGTCATTAAACAGTGTCAATTTTTTTTTTTTTTTTTAATGCCAACCAGTCATAGGAAACTATTAGCACCACCTCAAAAGCCGATGTCATATATAGCCTACCACAAAAACTTTAATGAATAGCCCACTGAATTCACAGGGCTTATAGGGGACAGGCGTCTATATAGGACAGGCCTTTGATTCCTTTCACACAGAACTGTTGCTCAGTAAACATGAGGTTTATTTAAACCAGTACGAATATTACTTATAAAAGGTAGGCTTTGGAAAACATAGCAACAACATATCAATAAGGAATTACTCATTTGATCTAGCTCCTAGAGACAGCGAATCAGAGAAACACCCCAAGGAAGACTGCACCCAGCATACTGACTTGGATTAATTTTTAAGAAAACCCTTTTTGATATTTTTGATCTGAGGACCCTTATGGACCAAAGAAATATTAATAACTTACAGGGTAAGCAATGGGGAGTCACTACCTTTTTTTTCCCCTCTCTCATATACCAGACCGGTAAATCTGAATGAATTATTCGTTGGTGCTCATGGTTTCAGTAAAATGAACTGAATAATTGAATTGTAGAAATTCTAGCTATGCTAACAATTTGTAGCATCTCCATACTGACAAAAGTTTAAACATTTATATCTGTATGCATGATCTACAGAGCTAACTACTGTTAGCTGAAGTGGGTAGCCAAAAACCCGGTTTTATAGATCCAAAGAACTTCGATGAAAATGAACTGCTTTATCACCTGACCAGGCGTGTAATTGAGACAGGCGTTTATTTGTCAAAATATGTTGCTACAACGGGCAAGTAATAGGGACTGGGCGATTGATTGGGACCAGACTTTTAATTTTTCAGTATATCGTATCACTACAGAATTACAGATGCAGCCACTTCATATTTCCGTGTGGTCCGTGGTGGAGCCGTGACCAGTGTTGCCAACTCCCTAGTAAGGAAAGTAGCTATTGGCTGTCCTGAAAGTCGCTAGAAGTCGCTAGATGGCGTCATCGCCTAATTTGCATAATTGGCAATTTGCATGTGGCGGCTTTGCGCATGTGCGATTCATTTGCAGTCTGGACGCGGACTAGTGTGGGTCTCCTCTCTGCTCTGACTGCAGCTGGGAGTGCTGCGTGAGATTGACCGCCGGTGAGTGCTTTGGGACGGGGCAGGGGCTCACAGCAGCACCCGCTGCTCGATCGTTGAGGACAGTAACTGCAGAACGATACGCGCTTTCACATCAGAGTCTCCAAAACACCAGAAAAAGTCGCTAGATTTGTCGCTAGTCGCTTTTGACAAAAAAAGTCACCAAGAGGGTTTGAAAAGTCGCCAGATTTAGCGAGAAAGTCGCCAAGTTGGCAACACTGGCCGTGACCGATCTGTGACAGGTCCTTGCCGTAACCTGGCCGGGCTCGTAGATCCCCCGCGATGACGTAGAGAATACGAGGCTGGCTAGTAACGCCCCTAAATTTAATTTGTAGAAACCAGTTGCAGTGGTCTGTGTATCCACCAGGACGAGCAGTGAGTGTGGAAGCTGAAGCGGTTTACTTCCCACACAGAGCATCTATCTAGAAAGCAAGAAATCTCTGTCTGTCAGTCTGTGTGTCTGTGGCTCGCATATCTCTCTGACTGTTTGTCAGATCAACCTGAGCTTTCAGATATGGCTTGCGCATGGCACGATGGTGTGCATCCTTGATTTTGAAGTTTTTTGGATTCATATTCACAACATTATCATTAAAAGTTAAAATCCCATAGACCTCCGTGAAACCAGTCAGCCTATCGCGCTCTCACTCGCAGCTATAGCCACGCCTCACGGAATAAAAGATCAAAGTATCCTACTGCTATACCGCTCTGCGTCACCCAAAACTTTGCACAGGCTTACCCCGGATGTCCACTGGATCCTTCAAGTGGGCGATTCAGCCACGGCGCGGGTGCTGGAGCTAATCGCGGCCATTCAAGTCAATGTAAACTGCTCCACCAGAAACGGCTCGGCGCTCTGCTCCGCTAAAAATATGCGCCGGGTCTATTTTTTGACGGACGACGCTCGACGAAGCGTCAATTTCCACAGACCAAATGAGTCAAACAGGAAGTCAGGCGCAGAAAGGACGAGAGTATCCAGTCAATTTTCAAAATAAAAACACCCATGAAAACTCCGGAGCGTATTTCACATCGCTACAACAACATGACGTCAAAGTTTGTGGCCCCCGGCAGGTAGAGAAATCTTTTCTTTGTTTGTTGATGTCTTTATACCTCCAGTGTTTACGCAAATTATCACGTGACATCATGATCTCGCGATCTGTCAATTCCAGCCGCTCGCGTGCGCGCCGCTATAGATGCGCTTCCAGTGGACATTGACGCCCGGCACAGGACGGAGGAGTCCGTGCCATGGCCGGACCACGCATGCCACGGATCCAGTGTACACCCCGGGTTATGGCATTCCCTTTCGTCCCTCCCCCATATAGGAATAGATGAAGTGGTGCAGTTTGCATTAACATGACATGTTTCAGTAATCTCATCGGTAAGTAGTATTTCTTAAGTTTCACCACGCTGTTCTCATCTGCTCATGGTTTTGCTGACATGGCTACAACATGGTTAGATTGACTAAAACATTGCCTAAACTTCCCATACCAAAGTATGGCTAGGTCGGAAACGTTTGTTTTTCCTTTCAGGCATGCAGGGTTACGTGCTTGCTAGCTACCATTTCAAGATTGTTGATTAGCATTATTATGGACCTTTTTGTTCTTACTGAATGTATGAATATGTGATCTGAACAGCTTTCCACCCCCCACTGTCACACACATCATCACACTGAGTGAGTCTCTTACTGAGCAACTTTTTCAAAATGATTTAAGTAATTATTTTCAGAACATTTCTCATTATTCTGAGTAACTACCTAAGTATTTTCAGATAGGGGAGACCAGGGCCAACTGTAACAAAATTTTAGGTTTTCCTTAATAACTAATGTGTTTATAACAGCGATGCTGCAGCAGATAAAGGCGGTCATTTTAATAACTTAAATACTGCTGGGTGGCTTATTGTAACCTATAACAATATAACCTAGCAACAAATTTATATTATTGTACAAAAGTACTGTAACTTATAGGCCAAACTAAATGAAAATAAAAATAGTGCAATAAAAGTGTAATATTTGCATCTGAGAAAGTGGAGTAGATTAGTAATGTAGCATAGAAAGGAAATACTATCAGGAAAAGTACTAGCACCTCTTAATCTTTAGTTTTTGTGTTTCTGTTAGGGAAGCGCCATCTAATGGTGACACCTTGTAATTGAATAAATGGGCATGTTACAGTGGAATCCAGGCACATCCCCAGGAAGGTGGGGGGAATGATATTTGGCTGGAAACTGGCTGGCCTCCAGCTGGCTTCCGGCTGGCAGTCGGATGGCCTGGGAAATTTGAAGTGGCTACACCTGTAGTAAATACTATATTTTACCATTTATGTTGCAAATAGTTACATCTTATTACACTTTATAAAGGGTGCTCTATTAGAAAGCTGGACCAGAATGTAATATTCATCTTATCTCACTGTTTATTTCATGACAACTAAGTGTGTTTACTGAAATGTTGGTCGGTTTAATCAAGGCATCAAGCTGTAAAACCTGAGGAGGCATTAACCCTTTTCATACTGGTGTTTCACGTTGTAGCTCAAATCCCTCTGTGTTCAGATTGTTTATTTTGTCATACTTTAAGACATGAGAACATGTGCTGATGCTGATGTTTACACGCAACACAATGTGGGACTCAAGTGCCACTTCATTTTCTGATAGGGCAAAGTGACATGTGCTGATGGATTGCTCAAGGTGCCATATTTGGTTCTGTCATGAGCCTTAATGAAAAAGCACATTTTGATTTTCAATATGAAAGGCAAGAAGCACAGGCTGTCTGGCAAATTGATGTGTGCAGTCAAGGGAGACCTATATATTACATGCACAGGATTGATGTCACTGTGTGTGTGTGGGGGGGGATGGGAGAGTGCCACTATAGAGAAAGAACATTCCTTCACTTCCCTTTATAAAAAAAAAAAATCTTTTGAAAAGGGAATATTTACTTTGCATTTTTTTCTGAATTGACAAGGAGAGGCAGAATTTGATTTGACCCTCAGCACCCAATTTATGCTCTTTGCATCAAAAATTGCACCCCTGTCCTCAGAGTCCACAGTCCAGCTGTGATATTTTTTTGTAGTAACTCAAATGTCCATCATGGATCTCTACTATAAATCCATTAATCCATTATGAGATCATATATCTTGGGGCAGCCGTGGCTCTGGAAATAGAGCAGGTTGTCCACTAATCGGAAGGTCGGCAGCTCAATCTTCAGCTCCTCCAGTCCGCATGTCAAAGTCTCCTTGGGCAAGATACTGAACCCCAAATTGCTTCTGATGACTGTTCCATCATTGTGTGAGTGTGTGTAAATGGTAAGTAGTAGCAGGTGGCAATCTCGTCCACCTGTGTGTGAATCTATGTGAATGGGAGAATCTAACTCATAGTGAAAAAGTGGAAGACTAGAAAAGTGCTGTACAAGTGCAGTCCATTTACCATATAAAATGGACCACTTATAACTTCAGACCTGCCTTGTAAGTATCAGATTTAGACTTTTTCTTTAGTGTCAAGTAATAAAGTTAATTGTTACAAGTAAACTGTTAGTAGCCAGTAATGCAGCATGATGTCCTGCGGTGAAGTTTCTTCAAAATGTAAACACCTCTAATTCTTACAGGTCCTGTTAAATTCACCCAAAATGCCCATCCAAGTCATACCAAAAGTTTGGAAGCTGTTCTTGTTCCATTTTTAGCACATGTATATGGGTGATTCTTCAATTAAGTGGAGTGTTTCTGTCCCCAGGGTAGATTTTCAAGAAAAAAATATTTTTTAGAAAAAACAATTATTGTATTTGTTAGGGTTAGGTTGTAGTAGCTATGGAAAAAAAATAATTGTGTCTCAATGATGACATTTCAATACTTCTTCAGTGTGTTGAAAATTCAAATGTGCTAGAGTTTCACTGTTTTGGGCTTGTCCCTAACCCAGACTTTTTGGCATCCCCTCTAAAATAAAGTAATAAAAAGTGATAAATTCATTAAAACTTTACTTTGCATTTCATCATAACAACATAAAAATACATTTTTCAAATTGATTTAGTTTATATATGTTCAATTTTCAATTTTTTAACAGTTATATATCGCCGTCCCTCATACATCTGTCATTACCATCACACCCAACATTTTAGAGAGCAATAAAGTTTTTACAGTTACTTACATTGTTGCATGCAAATTAGATGTACCAGAGGAACATTCTCAGACATGAGGCAGAAACCTGATTTTTTCATGCCCACAAATGTAGGTCATTTGAAATTTTATACATCCTGATCTGAGAGTATGTTTATTAGGCGTCATTACCAAACAAGTTACTATTTGAGTATTTTAATTCAGTAATAGGGAATTTCACTTTATTTACATATACAGTGGTGGAAAAAAGTTCAGACACCCTTAAAATTTTACACAATCTCAAATATTATCATGAAATATATGAAAAAAAAAATATATAAGAAAAAATATGAAAAATCTTTTTTCAAAAGGTGTGGCTGCATTAGACAGAGTGTATCCAACTGCTGAAGGACTGCATCTGCATTTTCTGGCTATCTGGCAGCAGCTGTACCCTTCTTGGCTGAGAATCTGTATCTTCAGGCATGTTTCCTGCGCTAGGTTCCTTGTTTTAGCCATTTTTGTCTCTGAAGAACTTTCAAATGTGCTGGCTTTATATAGACACGAAGCACGGCAACAAAAAATGTCTTTTAATAAAAAGAACGGCCTTCATTAGTGGATCACTGGTACCAAAATGACCCAATACTCAAAATTTCTTGTGTATTTTTGTGGAACCAATCAATTTTAAGTTTTTAATGGCTTTTTTAGGATTTGTTTAGTAATTTGGCTGTGACTGTACTAAGAGAAATTGCACTTGAAGACCTAAGAGTGATTCTTAATGCAATATTTCACAAATGCATGGGGTGTCCGAAAACTTTTTTCCACCACTGTATTCAGTGTGCAGTGTATGCTCGCTAACCAGTTAGCTTAGCAAGTCTAAAACCTAGCCAACTTTTGGCTCCAAAAAGTGAAAACTGTCATTACCGTCACGTGCCATTACCATCACACAAGTGGCTGTGATGGTGATGACAATCAGTGATGGTAATGACAACTTATTTGTTTATTATCTTATAACTGGAATATTTCAGCATAATTTACCATTGAACACGGTCGATACATAATTAAACAGTGACCAACTGAAATTTATATTATTTTTTGTTTGAAGTTGTCAACATGGCCCCACCTAAACCAGCTCAACGGTCAAAAAAATACAGAGACAAAATCAAGCCAAGGGCTGAAATGCATTTGTTTTCATCTGTTGCTGTGCATTAATAAAAGTGCTACACACTTATCTGTGAGTGCAAACGACTTTATTTTCTATTTTTGTCGTTTTTGGATTGGCACCCATCATACTCTGAGGACATTTGAGTTGAGCATGCCACTTCTTTTTATCACTATTGTTTTTATTATTTGAACCTTTTTTATGTCTCAAACGAGCCAGCTGGCCAGAAGAAGATAGTTCCATAAGAAATGCTGTGGTAGTTTACCAAGTGATTTATTTTAAAGGGTTATGTGTTAAAAGGTGATGTTTTAAAAGGTAGTATTTTGTTTATCTTTTGTCTGCCATAAAAAAAAAAACCCAACAAAAAACACGTGTTAATTTTTATGTCATTACCAAAACAAGTTGTCATTACCAGAACACATTGTCATTACTATTACAATATATTTTTTGATAGAAAATGTTTTTTTTTTTTTGTTGTTATCTTGGGTCTTACCTCAATCATTGTGGTAATGTTAAAAAGTCTAAATTTGCATTTTCTAAAAAGATATACATTGCAATTCAAATATTTTGATTGGTACACAATATTTCATTGTTGAGACAAGGCAATGTATTAAAAAGTTAGAGAGAACATGTTGTTAAAATGTATTTTAAATGTTCTTACAAATATTTAGAACATGCTTTGTAAAGAGCATGTGTTGTATTTACTGGAATGATTGTGAAAACTTTGCTTGTCATATAATTTTGTGTTTTGTCAGTGTTTTGTTTTTGTGATGGTAATGACATTTTGCTGTGACAACTTTTAAAAAAGCGTCATAATATCAAACTTGTATGATTAAAGCTACGTTAAGATCGTTGTTCCAGACCTTTTGAAGTAGAAAAAACAGAGTTTAAAGAATATTATTTTTTCAAAATTCCAAGAGTCGAAAGTGCCCTGAATTGAAGAATCACCCATATGCATGGCCTGATTTGAAAGAAAATGCTGCGAAGTTTTACGCCAACAGTCAATAGCCAATATGCGCTGTGCAATTTTGGACTCTCCCAGGTAAACGATGACCAATGTGAAAGAAACATAGCGATATCATTTGGTTGTGGCTCTAAAACTGTGGTCCTCTGTCGCACATTGAGAGGTTTAAGGATGGCTGTTGTCACAGTGTTGGGATCAAAGACACCCTGGGATAAAATTTTGACTGTCAGAAATTTGGGATGACCATCTCACTGTGTGAGAAATATACTAACCAGCTGATAGAAATGCAGCATGAAATGACACACTGGCATGAAACCCAAACAAACAGATAGAGAGCAACTCGCCATGGAGGCAAAATGCGCTAAAAAATGCGTGGGATTCCAGCAAAGAGGAAAACCTTGGCTATATGATGTTTCCTCCAACTGTTACCATGATCGCATAAAATGGACGAAACATGGAGGGAAATAGCAGCGGAGTTGCAGCTGCCAGGTGAGCAACCTCGCAGCTAGCAAACACACACACACACACACACACACACACACACACACCGCAATACATAGTGCTCACAAAACTTTAGATTATTTAAAAATGTGACCCTCTGTGTTGTGCTTCACAGTTGGAGAAGTAATAACCCGTGCAGCATCCTTGCGCACCCAGTATGGGAAGCTATTGCATCACACATCATAGCCTATGATTCAGTAGGTGCTGTCATCGTACAGTCTGCATATATCAAACTTGATGTTGGACCCAACTTTACTGATCCATGTTGCACAGTGTAGCTTGCATTAAACTTCTAAGACTTCTAAAATGTCACAGTTTGTAGGAGGCTTTATAGAAAGTTCAACAGTAAAATAAGTTTTTTTTTCTTTGCCTGAATATTTTCTTGAAAAAGACACCCCAGATGACTAGAACTGCTGCCAAACATAACAGGGCAATATCATGAAGCCTCACATAGTCCAAATTCAAAGTAGATAACAATATCACAAAAAAATACATCTTACACATGTTTTTCTAAGGTTTTGTTCAGGTGTTTCTCAAAAAAAAGAAAAAGAAGAAAGGGTGAAACAGTGTACTGAATGTGTGATAATGAGTGAAAAACTAATCAACACATTTATGTCATGCCAACGGAGAGTTAAAACTCCTCTGGAGGTGAGGGGTATCAGAAAAACGTCAACACAGGCCCTCATTGCCTAATGAAGCTTATACTGTCAGTATGGAAGCTCCTATTGGCTCAAGTGAGGTGTCAATCTAAAGGTCAGATTTCAGCTGACATTTTGACCGTGAGAAGTCAGCATATTTACCAGCAAACAGAAGAAATTATGGTTAATATAGAATAGAATAGTATAGAATAGAATAGAAATAACTTTATTTATCCCAAAGGGAAATTCAGCTGTCCAGCAGCTAGTAAGACAAAAAAAACAAAATAAAATATATTAAAATAAGTGCACAAATAGAGATTAAATTAAAATAAAATTGTCCATTACACAGGTTAGTCCAGTTGTGGCCAATGTGATGTGTGTTAGAGTGTGTGTGACTGGATTCAGGACGTATTAAACAGTCTTACTGCTGTGGGGATGAAGGATCTTCTGAAATGCTCTATTCTGCAATGCAGTGAGATGAGCTGACTGCTGCTGCTGCTTCTCTGTCGCTCCAGGAGGCTGTGGAGAGGGTGTCCGCTATGGTCCATTATAGCTTTTAGTTTGTTCAATGTGCCCTTCTCCACCACAGTTCTTAGTGGGTCCAGTCTCCTGCCGAGCACTGAGTCAGCTTTTTTAACCAGCTTGTCCAAACGCTTGGTGTTTTTGTCTGTCAAGCTGCTTCCCCAACACACTGCAGCGTAGAGATATGCAGTGGCCACAACTGTGTGATAAAACATGGTCAACATCTCCACACACACACATCAAAGGACCTCAGTGTCCGCAGGAAGAGCAGGCGGCTCTACCCCTTCCTGTAGAGGGCGTCAGTATTAAACGACCAGTCCAGCTAATCATCCAGGAGTACCCCTAGATATTTGTAGGTGTGCACCACATCAATGTCCTCCCCCTGTATGGAGACTGGTTGATGAGGTGAGGTGACCTCTGTCTTCTGAAATCCACCACCATCTCCTTGGTTTTGGCTGTGTTCAGGTGGAGACAGCACTTACTGCACCAGTCCCTGAGGGCATCCACAAGGTCTCTGTACTCTCGCTCCTGATCCAAGCCACAATAGCTGTATCATCAGAGTATTTTTGTATGTGGCAGGGCTCTGAGTTGTATTTAAAGTCCGCTGTGTAGAGTGTGAACAGGAATGGTGCTAAAACAGTTCCCTGTGGAGCGCCAGTGCTGCTCCTGACTATCCCAGAGACACAGCTTTCAAGCCTGATATGCTAAGGCCGCTCTGTCAGGTAGGCTTTTATCCAGGAGGTCAGGAAACGATCTACTTCCATCCACTCCAACCGGTCTCTCAGTATAGAGGGCTGGCTAATATTAAATGCAGTTGTAAAGTCAAGGAACATGATCCTCACACAACACCCTGGCTCCTCCAAGTAGGTGTAGGCCTGATGCAGCATGTAAAGAACTGCACATGTGCTCCTGATTGGCAAACTGAAGGAGGTCCACAGCATCAGTGACCTCTGACTTCAGAAAACGGAGGACCAGGTGCTCCAGGGTCTTCATAATGTGTGATGTTAGGGCCACCGGTCCATAGTCATTTAACTTGGCTGCGCAGCCCACTTTGGGCACCTGTACAAGACAAGATGTCTTCCACTGCACCAGGACTTTGCCTGTTTAAAGACTCCTGTTGAAGAGCCACTGAAGGGGCTCCTCTAGCTGGGCTTTACAGTCTTTCAGGAGCCTTGGTCACACTCCATCCAGGCCCACAGCTTTCCCTGTACGCAGTCTCCTGAGCTCCGCCCCCTTCATCAAACCTGTTAAAGAACAGGTTGAAGTTGTTGGCTTTGTCCACATCACTATCTATAACCTGTCTTTTCTTCTTTGAATAGCCTGTGATGTTCTTCATTCCCTTCCACACCTCTCTGATGTTGTTCCGCTTCAGCTTACTTTCCACCTTTCTTTTGTAGTCCACCTTTGCCTGTCTCAGTCTCCCCTTCAGCTCATGCTGAACCTCCCTGAGCCTCTCCTTGTCCCCTTTCTTTAATGCCAGCTTTTGACTGTGTGACTTAAAAACAGGAGCTACTTAGAATTGCTGCCACTCCAACTGGTGCATCACTGATGACATATGAGGACAAATTTTTGAAATGATACAAGGGCAGTTTGTAGATATCTATATGTTTGGACTATGTTTCGCAGGCTGTAAATCATCTGGGTCTTTGGGAGTGTATTAAGACTGTATGAGCAGTGCTTTTGTTGGTATATTATGGATCTGTGGATTACAATAATGCTTCATAGGTGAGTAATAACTGTTTGTTTGTTTGTTTTGTTTCTGACAGAAGCATTTGTACCTGCTGTGGTGGTTGTATCTTGAAATGGTCAGCATCAATTGATCGACAAGGAGCGTAGCTTTCGAATGATAGATAGTGTGAGTAAACTCCTTAAATACAGCAGCTGTTTATATATCATAATCATCAAATAAAAGCTTATGAGAACCCATGGGTAGGCCTTCAGATTGTTTAACCTAGAAGACAAGCATGATGGGAGATGTAGTGCAAAAATTTGAAACATTTATCCTAAAGGTCATCTTGAAAACAGAGGCAGGGGTTACTCCCTTCTCTCCTCTCTTACATGACCACATTTCACATGTAATCATATTCAAGGTTGATAGGACCTCCATGACAATTAAGCAAGCTTTATATGCTAAGGAAGACTGTGAGGCATGGTTGAAAGCCCTGGAAAAACCTAGGAAACGGACCTCAAGGTAACATTGTTTTTCTATTTTTGTCAAAATGAACATAAGAGTTGTTAATTTATTAAAATGTGCAAAATTAAAGTACATTGTCCACAGAGCAATTGCCTGCATTATACTCTAATCTTGTTTTCACTGTTTCAGATCTAGTTTTGTGGCTGTTGTTATTTTAGTTCATGTGCTTGCATATGAAAAACCTGGAGCAAAGTAATATAAAGCATCAGAGTCTCATTTGTTTTGTGGGTTTCTAGTGACAGAATAAAGCTGCTGTATATATATAGTCTTCTTTGGGCAATGTACTTGGTGGCAACTGTGTATAGTGTACCATAAAACTTGAATTAGTAGCCCAGGCTACTATTTGCTGAAATCACTGAACTCAACAGGCTTATATTTGGGAAAGGCGATTATATGACACAGGCATTGAACACTCTTCTCACCACTGACAACATTTTTCATCATTCATGACAGAACACTCCCACTGCGAGACGAGATATTCTGGCAATCCGTTTTTTCACTGTTATAAGATAGGAGGCACTGTTACACAGTGATGGGCAAGCTACATGGATATTGTAGTGAGCTAAGCTACCAGTTACTCAGCAATAAATGAATCTTCACTACACAAAAGCGACCACCCAGAAAAATGTAGTAAGCTAAGTTACACAGACACAGCAAAAGTAGTTGGCTACATGAGAAGCTACTTACCGGTAGTTAAACCAACTTCACATAGTGATAACGATAATACTTAAAGGAGAAGTCCAGCATTTTGCACTTTGAGCCCCATTCCTGGGTTGTTTATGATGAAATAGAGTGGTTAAGACTGAAATCTTGACGATTGCTCTGAGAATTTGAGAGAATTTGGCTTTCCCCTGCCTGGCTTAACAATACTGTCTATGGCCATGTGTAAATCTGTCCTAAAACCAACTTAAACGTTGGTTTTCAAAGCCATGAAACTCACCGAGTGGTCAGTGGTGTTTGCTGATGTTCCAACATAAAAATCGTAGCAAACTGTGGTTTCCGTGATGATTCATTTGACATTTTGTCCATGCATTTTGTCCGTTGGCAGTAATCCACCACCGGAAACGGAGAGGGGGTTGTTTACGACAAGGTTGTAGTCATTGTAGTCTTTTAGCTCAGCGAAAGTGCCGGCTCGACAGTCGCTGACTCCCACAGTCGCTGACTGCACAAAACTGACTGCACACGACTTTAAAACAATGCCTAAAATAAGAATAGAAAGAAAAGAAAATTGCTTGCCTCATTTTCCTCAAAAATATATCCTCAAAAAATATTTGGTTTGAACATTACCCAGTTAC
The DNA here is from genome assembly GCA_019142605.1 of Cephalopholis sonnerati. Taxonomy (NCBI): domain Eukaryota; kingdom Metazoa; phylum Chordata; class Actinopteri; order Perciformes; family Serranidae; genus Cephalopholis; species Cephalopholis sonnerati. The sequence goes on along the minus strand of JAGQAX010000015.1, from coordinate 5,364,728 downwards.
TGGTATGACATAAAAGCTTCTTTTGGCATGGAAAGGCAACATAAAACACATTTGGTTGTTTCTGTGTGTGTGTGTGTGTGTGAGTGTGAATGTGAGTGAGAGAGAGAGAGAGAGAGAGAGAGAGAGAGAGAGAGAGAGAGAAAGAGAGAGAGAGTATAGTGGGCTAGCTCATCTCACAGGAGGAATATTTTCACCCTGCACAAGACAGGGTCAGACAGTTTAACATTAATGTCCTGTCTCTCGGCAAACATTAGCAGCAGTGAAACATGTAGATCGTAACGTGTTTTACCATTTAACATAACTCAGCTTTCAGCTGTAAGCATATTTCAACAATATTTCATCTTTTTTGCCCAAACACTGCTCACTAATGTTACCATCAGGTAAACCAGTGACCTGTTAGCTAACAGCCATATACTGTGATACAATAAATATTTGTTGTTACCATTTGTTTGAGTGAACGAACGCCGAGCCGAAGAGTGGTCAGTGCCTCCGAAAATAGTGGAAACATCACCAGTAGCGAGTTTATGAGATGGACACGCTTGCTAGTGTGAAATTGGCAGGTTTTTGAACTGAGTCTGGTTCTTACTGTCACCCGGAGATGAGGATGCAAGCATGTGAGCAATCCGACTGGACTTTCGTGTCACGTCGAGGGGCTTTCCCAAACTAGACGCCACATGCCCCCCAACTCTATCAATGCATTTGAAATTCCAGAGGACGTAGCTAGGGGACCAAGTACCAACTTTTGGAAAAGGCCTCGGCCTCCCAAACATGCCTGTGCTGCAAGGCTGTTCTATTTCATCCTTCCTGACCGCCAGAGGCGGTGCATAAGCACTGAATGACTTCGTCTCGCGCATGCGCAGGTCGAGTATCTATACCAACAAAGTCACCTGTGACCCCCTGATGACCCCGGACAGGTTATATCTTCCGGTGTCGTCAGAGGATCTGTTCCTTTTTTCTTCTCGCTGTCGCAGGTGTACTATGGTCGTAGTATCGGCTTAGAGCTAATTGTCCTTTGCGCGACTATAGCCGCTGTTGCCGAAGCTAGCGTGTTAGCAGCCTGTCGCCGGTAGCCCTGTGACTGCACGTTGTCGGTCGGAGCTGCGAGGTCTCGCCCTCCAAGGGCTGCGACAAGCTGTCCCTCCAGGACGCGGGTGTGGCTGCCTCACCGGCATCGTGGACACTCCTTCCTCCGGATCATCATCTTAGACGAAAGGTTGGTCACGGCTGGTTAGGTACCATATCTAAAGCTTTATTGTTACTTTGTTGGTGACGGCAGTGTTTCCGCTCCCTCTCCCAGCTTAGACGTTTTCTGTTGTAGCTTGTTTACAGTTAGCAGCAGTGTGTCCGCTCGAGCTAACTTACCTTATGTTGTGGCAACTTATAGTTGTACCTGTTTTTTGATTGATAGTCTATAGAGGCAAGCTACCTTTGTTAATAATGGCCACCTGTTGGTGATGGCAGTGTTTTCGCTCCCTCTCCCAGCGTAGGTGTGTTTTGTTATATTTTGCTATATCTTGCTTTACTTAGCAACAGTGCTTTCGCTTAAGCTAAGGTCATACCGGTGCCGTTGTTTTGTTGCGGCATTCCTTGTTTTGGACTAGATCCAGATTTTGTTTTCTCAGTCAGTAGCAGTGGTTTCACTTGAGCTAACTGAATTATTCTGGTAGCGACTCGGTCGTACCTAGGCTGTTTCAATAGTTGCAGCATTCCTTCTTTGGAGGTGATTTTGTTTTTTACAGTTAGCAGCAGCGCTCTCGCTCGAGCTACTTTACTTAGACCACATTGCAAGTTTGGTGGTTCTGATTTCTGTTTCAACCTTTGTTGGTGAAGGTAGTGTTTTCGCTCCCACTCCCGGCAGACGTTGTCCATTGTGTGTTGTTCATAATTGGTGGCCACCATCATGATGGACACTCATGGGTGTACAGCCTGCATGGCCCCATTGCAGCCGGAGGACGGTCATGACCTCTGCCCCTTGTGTCTCGGCCTCGAGCACCTGAGAGAGGGCCTCTCAGAGGACCCATGCATGAACTGCAGCTTCATGCCCCGGGCAGTAAGGGCTGCAAGGCTCACTGAGGTGGAGTCGCTTCTGGGGGGCATTACCCTACCAGAGGAGCTGACGTCAGCTCAAAGGTTGGCCCCGGCCCAGCCTAGCCGGCCAAAGCGCCGGGCTACAGAGACTGAAGGCTCCCTCCCCAGGAAGAGGGGCAAGCAGTCTAAACTGTCTTCCAGGGTGGACCAGCTGACGGCAGAGCTTAACCAGATGAAGTCTGTCTTTCTGGCTCTCCAGACTGAGAGTGGCACGGGGAATGCGGTTGCGCCTACCCCTCCTGTGACCATGTCGGGTCCAGAGGATGACATCCTCTCGACGGCAGCCTCAGCCACTGAATTTGGGGAATACGGAGTAGACACAGTCCCTCATGACACGGTCTCCCATGCCTCGGAAGCAGGCTCCCATTCATCGGCCCGCAGCTCAGCTGAGGGCTCAGAGGGTAGCTCCATGGGGGCCATCATTCGTACGGCCCTGGCTCGTCTGCAGCTTGATGTGCCTCAAGCCCGGCCGCCTCCGGCAAGTGCTTTTTTCAGACGTGGTCCGACTCCGGCTACCTTTACTGTGCCTCCTTCAGAGGAATATCTGAAGGAATTGCATGCATGTTGGAGAGATTCCAGAGCTCTGTCTCATGCAACGTCTGATGGCCGAACCCTGGCAGCCATGCAGGATGCGGCCAAGTTTGGCCTTGGCCGCATGCCAGCTATTGAGCCAACGGTGGGCGCACTTATTGTCTCTCCGGATGAGGCCCTGAGGTTGAATGCCAGGTGTCCTTCACCCCAGTGTCGCGTCACGGATGATCTGCTGTCCAAGGCCTATGACGCGGCAGCTCGCATGGGCCGTATAGGGAACTCCATGTCACACCTTGTGCTCGCCCTCTCAGCCTCCCTGCAGGAGGCTACACTGGACGCTTCGGCTCATAATTTTAGTGATGCGTCCCTGCAGGCTTTCGCCCTTATGTCCAGGGAGCTGGGGAGGGTGATGTCCACTCTGGTTCAGGCTCGTCGCCATGTCTGGCTGGCTCAGTCGCCCCTTACAGAGGTATGCAGGAGGACCCTCCGCAGTGTTCCGGTGGAACCAGGCGAGTTGTTTGGGTCAGCAGCTCTAGAGGCACTAGAGCGGACCGTTCAGGCCAGACAGACCAGGCAGCAGCTCTCGGGTCTACACAGGAGCGTACCTCCCCCCACCAGACCGAGAGGGTCCTCAGCTGCCCTGCAGCGCCACTCTCAGCCACGGGATTATCCCGGTGGCCACCAGAGGCCTCAGCATCCGGTGCAGCGACCCGCTCAGCGGGCAGCCCAGGACTTTCGGGCCCCCGATCGCCGGCCCTCCCGACAACCTAGGGCTTCTGAGACCAACCGACGTCCCCCCAGGGCCTCCAGGGGCCGGGGGGGCCAGGAACTGAGACCCCGGGGCCGGTCGTCGGCTGCTTTTCCCAGCAGCAGCTCAGTTATTGGGCTGCTTACACCTCGGATCCCTGGGTGGTCTCCACCCTAGCCCAGGGGTACAAACTGCAGTTCCGACGCCGGCCCCCAGCCTTCGGCCGGGTCAAAATGACCACCATAAGCGACCCGGCAAAAGCCCTAGCCCTGAACCAGGAGCTGTCCGCCCTGCTGGCCAAGGGTGCCATCGAGCCGGTAGATCCCCTGTCACAGCCCAGGGGATACTACTCGAAGTACTTTCTAGTTCAAAAGAAAGACGGTGGACTTCGCCCTGTCCTCGATCTGAGGGGACTCAACAGGTTCCTGAAGGTCATACCTTTTCACATGCTCAGCACAGCAGAGGTTCTGCGTGCAATTGCCAGAGGGGAGTGGTTTACGTCCATCGACCTGAGGGATGCGTATTTTCACGTCCCCATTATACCTCACCACAGGCAGTTCCTTCGCTTTGCCTTCCAAGGCTGCCATTTTCAGTTCAGAGTGCTTCCTTTCGGCCTCTCCCTCTCCCCACGGGTGTTCACCAGATGTGTTGCTGCAGCCCTCTCGCCCCTGCAGTCGTGGGGCATGAAAATCCTCCCATATCTGGACGACTGGCTGGTGTGTGCGCCTTCCCAGTCTCAGGTTGCTCGGGATACAGCTGCGCTTTTAGCCCATGTGGCCCGGCTGGGTCTCACAGTGAACTTCAAGAAGAGCTGCCTAGTTCCCTCCCAGAGCACCACCTTCCTAGGTGTGGCTCTAGACACTGTCACCATGAGGGCCTGCCCGTCATCTCAGCGGGTGGACGACATACTCCACCTCCTCCCCCTTTTCCAAGGAGGCAAGCGGCTGCCGTACGTGCAGTTTCTGCACCTCCTGGGCAAGTTGACAGCAGCAGCAACTGTGATTCCTTTGGGCTTGCTGTCACTACGCCCCCTTCAACGGTGGTTAAACAGCTTCCACTTGGATGCCAAATGGCACAGGCACAGGAAGGTCAGGGTGACGCGGCGGTGCCTCCTCGCCCTGTCCCCGTGGAGGGAGAGGGCGTTCATGTTGCAGGGCATGCCCATGGGCTCTATTCCGTCCCGTCGGGAGACTGTCACAACAGACACCTCCCTTTCAGGGTGGGGTGCAGTGTGGCAGAACAGAACGGCTCGAGGACAGTGGTCCACCCGAGTCCGCAGGGACCACGTCAACGTGCTAGAGCTACGGGCTGTGCACCTAGCGCTCAAGCACTTCCTCCCATACTTGAGGGGGAGGCATGTGCTCGTACGGTCGGACAACATCACAACCGTCTCCCACATAAATCACCAGGGGGGCACCAGGTCCGCACAGTTGCTGCAGGTGATCTGGGACCTTCTAACTTGGGCAGCCCCCCGCTTAGCCAGCTTGAGAGCAATGTACCTTCCAGGGAAGTGGAACGAGGTAGCAGACTTCCTCTCCCGCTGCAACCCTTCCCCGGGGGAGTGGCGGCTTCACCCGGAAGTGGTCCACAGCATCTGGGACCTTTTCGGCAAGGCGAAAGTAGACCTTTTTGCCTCGGAGGAGACGACCCATTGTCCCCTCTGGTTCTCCTGGACAGAGGAGACCAGCCCTCTGGGGCAGGATGCCCTCGCACACGAGTGGCCAGAGAGTCTCCTATATGCCTTCCCACCGGTCCCTCTGATTATGGCAACACTTCAGAGGGTTCTTCAACAGGGCCACAGGCTGCTTCTGGTGGCCCCCTTTTGGCCGGGAAGGACGTGGTTCCCTCTGCTGCACAGGCTGTGCTGCAGTTCACCATGGCGCCTCCCCGACAGGAAGGATCTCCTGTCTCAGCTAGGGGGACGGGTTTGGCATCCCGACCCCTGCCGCCTTCAGCTGTGGGTTTGGCCTCTGCGGGGCCCGACCCACTGCTGAGTGAGTGTATTGACACTGTTTGTAATACTGTCCTGAATGCCAGGGCACCATCTACCCGGGCACAGTATGAGAACAGGTGGCAGCTGTTCTCTGCCTGGTGTTCAGACAGGGATAAGGACCCGGTGCACTGCTCCGTGCCTACCATTCTGGAGTTCTTACAATCTCTCCTTGATCGCGGTCGATCCCCCTCTACCCTGAGGGTGTACGTAGCCGCCATTTCTTCCAAACAAGTCGACAACAACACAGTGGGGTGCCACAGGCTTGTGTCCCTCTTCCTGAAGGGGGCTCTGAGACTGCGTCCCCCACAAACGCCAAGAGCTCCAGCGTGGGATCTCTCCCTGGTGCTGGATGCTCTATGCTTGCCTCCCTTTGAGCCACTGGCACGGGCAGAACTGAGATGGTTGTCGGCAAAGACTGCCTTCCTCCTCGCCATCACTTCAGCGAAGCGTGTAGGGGAGCTTCATGCCTTGTCAGTCAGCGATTCATGTCTGAGATGGAACTCTGATGGCTCAGGGGTCACCTTATGGCCGAACACCGCATTTCTGCCTAAGGTTTTGTTGAGCTCGCACCGCAATCGGCCCATCCAGCTGGCGCGGTTTGACCCCCCAGATGGGGAAGAGAGTGTCAATGCGGGACGCCTATGCCCTGTGCGTGCTCTGAGAGCATATGTGGATGGTACCGCAAGTATACGCCAGTCGGACCAGCTTTTCGTGTGTCATGATGGTCCTAAGAAAGGTTGTGCTCTCTCCAAACAGCGTCTGTCTCACTGGATCGTAGATGTCATCGCCTACGCGTATAAGGCAGATGGTCGCCCCCTGCCCTCGGGGGTGCAGTGCCACTCTGTGAGGAGTGTCTCCACATCATGGGCAGCCCTGAGAGGAGTGCCCCTGGAGGCCATATGTGCTGCGGCATTGTGGGCGTCACCGAGCACCTTCGCCAGGTTTTATCGAGTTAATATTGCCGCTCCTCACCCACTTGGCGTTGTCCTCCGACCAAGTTCCTCTGCTTCTACTCTATGAGGTATGTACTTGGGATTCCTCGTGACTCTGTTGGTATGGGTCATCCAGTGCTTATGCACCGCCTCTGGCGGTCAGGAAGGATGAAATAGAACGAAAGTTACGTATGTAACTACGGATCTATGAATCCTGGATGACCGCCAGAGCGTTCAGTCACTCAGAATCCTCGTGGCTTCGCGAGAAGATTCTGCAGGAACAGATCCTCTGACGACACCGGAAGATATAACCTGTCCGGGGTCATCAGGGGGTCACAGGTGACTTTGTTGGTATAGATACTCGACCTGCGCATGCGCGAGACGAAGTCATTCAGTGCTTATGCACCGCCTCTGGTGGTCATCCAGGATTCATAGAACCGTAGTTACATACGTAACTTTCGTTTTAGATCATTCCGCAGGGTTTGGCCCCGGAAAAAAGAGCTTGAACGGTCGCTACCACACTACTAAAACAGTTAAGCTATTGAAAAGCTATTTGATTCAAGAAATAGTGACGCTACCACCAAGCTACCAAAAAATGTAGTTAGTTACTAACGACGCTATTTGTAGCGACACTACTGCCCAACACTGCTGTTACATATCTTGTGAAATGGAACAGCACTGTCTTGTCCAAAAGCAAACAAAGAAAAAGAACCACTGGAAACCGGAAGAAGATTTTGCTTAGATTTGCAGCGTGTAAACCACACGAAAATGCCCGCGCTGACGGAAAAGTGTACAATTGCACAAGCCGTGGAGATGTTGATGGACTCAGACTCCGACAATTCCACATTCTGAACCCGATTTGGATGAAGAAGCAAACGAGTTTGGTGGGATAAAACTGGATCTCCATGGTGGTGATAGCGACACATGGACATGACAATCACAGAGGAGAAGGAAACAACAGCACTGACACTGAACATGACAATGTGTTCAGCTATACCTCAAACAGAATATTATTTTCATTATTATTATAATTATAATTATTATTATTATTATTATTGTTATTTTTTCATTCATATAAGTCAAATTGAAATATGGAAATGAGAAAAAAATGCAAATATCAAATTGATTTTGTAACTGAAAATGAGGTGAGCTTTTTGTCCAAAATGTTGTTTTTTTAATATAATTGCACAAATTCAAGTGTTGATACAAAAGGAATGGAATAAAAAAGTTATGAAAAGTTAAAAATATTGCCAGTTCATGTTGTTTCATAATATTAAAATCTGTGGTGAGGATAAAAAGGGATAGACAGATTTACAAGTAAAATTCATAAGGGGGGTTGAAACAATAAAAGTCATTAAAAACAGTTAGATCCCTTACATGGTAAAATGCTAAAATGTTAAACTGTTTGTGTAACCATGTAACCCAATCCTGGAATACACATGTCTCTCTAGGTTCGTAAGGTGCAAGGTTAGAGTGCAATAATCACCACAACACCAGTTATCACAATTAACTGCAACTTTAGTGTGCAACTCGGAAAGTTGTACAGTGTAAACAACAACAATACATGTGTATGAAAAATAACAAACTGGGCCCTTTAAAGAAAATGAAGTGTCTTTATATGAGTGTTCTCACTTTTGAAACGCTTTAAAGTTAGTGTCTGGTCAAAGCACTCTTTCTAGTATGAATCCGAGTCGGTGCCAATCCAAATGACCTGCACGATCCTACCCCAAAGCAGACAGTTTGTCTGCTATTTCAGCAGAAATGCAGACGCTGGTCCTGGGATCAAGCTGGGTGGCTCGCCATCTACTGGAATCTACTGGACTTCCTGGACCATCTTCATGGATCTTCTCACTCATTTATAAAGCTTGCTTACGCACAAAACGGGGCGCAAAGGTTGTGGTTTATAAAAATAAACTTGGCGGGAGAATGTGCGCACCGGTATGTGAACTTTGATCCTTGCGCACGAACATTTTGGAGAGGGGGGAAACTGGCGGCGCAGATGGTGAGGTCGATACATCAGGTTTCCTTACACTGTGGGTGAACAGGCCAAAATAAAAGGCAATTTGCAGCAATGTCCGGTTTCCCAAATGTAAACGGCACCATTGACTGCACTCACGTTGCTATAAGGGCTCAGAGTAAAAATGAATTTGTCTAAGTGAACCAAAAAAATGTGCATACAATCAATGTACAAATTATTTTTACCTCAAACATGGTTTTGACAATTTTAGTGGCACGGTGGCCTGGGTCAACACATGACTCATTCATCCTGACGCACAGCAGTGTGGGAAACAGACTGCAGGCAGGCGCTGCGCGTGATGGCTGGCTCCTGGGTACGTACATAAACACCACTGTAGAAATTCTAACCATTAAAGCCTGATTTATTATTACTCTTCTGTTATACCTTGCAGGTGACAGTGGCTACCCCCTAAGGCGCTGGCTCCTCACCCCTTTCACAAACCCGCAGAGCGCAGAGGAGGCGCGCTTTAATGTGGCCCAGTCTTGTGCGCGCTCCATTGTGGAGCAAGCCATTGGCCTCCTCAAAAATTAGTGGAGGTGTTTAGATGCCTCGGAGGGCAGACTACTCTATCGCCCTACACAGGTGTGTAAAATCATTAGGGCTTTTGGAGTTCTGCACAAGGTGGCACCGAGGAATGCCATTCCCCTCCCGCCTGGCCTCCCTCCTTGTCTTCTCTGCCATGATTGAGCGTAAAATGCCACTGATCAGCAGGCTTATTTATATGCAAAAACATTCATGAGGTACTTTGCATTGACCATTCACGGTAAAATGTGGGTGTGTAGAGGGCGGGATGTGAGGTGAATCCACCTGCGCAACTTTCCAGGTGAACTGTGATTTATAAAGGGAAAACGTATGCACACGTATGGTTTTATAAATCAGATTATTTTTTGGCGCACGCCATTTTCAGCTTTTAGGTGCAGGTACACTTTTAGTATGGATCCTATGCAATGTTTTATAAATAAGGCCCCTGACCTGCATTTAAAACACAGGCTTATAGTCTGTTCTGATTCATTCTATGACTGATCTCTCTTCTGTATTTCTCTTATGTTTCTCTTTTGTTGTACAACAGTATGAAAATTACTCTAGTAATTCAAATTCAAAATTTTCAAATGAAATTACAGTAGAATTGTTTTATCCTAGCAAAATATATGTTCATCACATTTTGACACAATACAAATAAACATGAATTTAGTATTAAACTGCTTCAGCTTAACCAGTGTCTATAAAAATACAATACCTCATACATTAAACATTAAACCGATAAGTGTTCACCCTTTTTAGTGAAAACAACGAGTTTAATACAAGAAATACTTAAATCTGGCAAACACATCTAACACCAACAGTAACTTAAATCTTGTCATGCACTTTCATCAGTACAAAAAATACTGCTAAACAGTTTATTTCTTAATGTTGAAACATATAGGGCAAAAATAATTAATACTCTACACATAAATAAATTCCTGTTTCTTTTCTCTGAGTAAAATGCACCATTTTACATTTACTTGCTCTTTTAAACATAAAACATTTCACACATCAGCACAACTAGCTGTGTGGCTGAAACAAATGAGAAATGTGCATTTTAGGGTGCTAATACATATACCAAGCCATCATGACTCAAGTAAACACTCAATAATTAACTGAGTAAGGGATATTAAATATAACGTTTTCCCCACAGCATTAGTGAACAGTAGCAGCAATCAACATGTCAACAGCCAAAAGATATTCTTGTGTGCTCCACTACTGAGTGATGTCAAGGCTCAGGCTCACCGCTAAGTGAGAAGAGTATGCCTGTGTAAACATTAGTACTAGCTGTTAACAATAGCCCCTTTTCCACCGCAGGAACTTTTTTCATTTACCCGGGTAATTGAAAAGCCTCGGAGCGTTTCCACCGAAATTACCCGGGTAAATAAAGTTCCCTCTACCCCCAAATTCCCCTGAAAAAAGTACCTAGTAGCGGGGTAGGACTTTTCAGATTACCCGGAACTTTGAGGGGCGGGGCTGTGTGCTGAAGAACGCTAATTGGTGGAACACAAGCAGCATGCTGCACTTCCGTGCTGGTGTGACTGCAAACTTTCTACAGATAAACATTTCTACCGTAATATTGAGAAGCGGTAACAGTATCGGTTCTTTTCACGGCACTTTTACACATTTTGGTTTAATTCATTATCATCCTGCAGCCTCTCCTCTGCGCTCTGTGCCGGCGCTGAACACACACACACACGGCTACACGCAACGGTAAGCAGTGAGCAGCCGAGCATCGGCCGCAACAAACTCATATGGCTCGAGCTGACGGCAGCTACACTCGTTACTGTACGTGGAATTAAACCTCAGCCAGTAAGAAGCCAATAATTTATAATACATGTGTTCAGCAAGCATCAACATGTATGTAGACAGCGATATTCAGTATGCTCCGTCCACAGTCTCTCATCCACCAACACTAACGTAACGTCTTACACGCTGATTCAGACAGCACGCTAGTTCGGCTAACAGCGAATTGTTACTAATAAGCTCAAATGACAGCTGTCTGTATGTAGACTAACTTAGTTTGACTCTTATCTTAAAATACTTTTAAACTTAGCTGCTGGCTGAGACAAACAGCCCGTCCTCTCTCTACCAGCACTAATGTTATGTTACCAGCCAACAAGCTGGCAGAGGGCACACGCTGAATCATCTATGTCATCAGCCTGATTTGAATACATTTTCCGGAACTTCGAGGTGCAGTGGAAACGCAAACCACACAGATTACCAGGAACTCTTACCCAGGTAAATAAGTTCCTGGTAATAAAAGTTCCTGGGAATGTTGGTGGAAAAGGGGCTAATATGTAGCACGGAGCTAGCAGTGTGTGATTAGCAAGCAGCTAAACAGTGAAAAAAAGTTTCATCTTACCGACATGATTGACCTTTTATTCCAGCCTCAAATCGGCGTCAAGACTCCTCCTGCGTCGAATTAAACACAGAACAAGACTGTACACATCTAACTTAGCTTAGTGATGAGAAATATCTTTAAGAAATCAATATCTGGATGCTTCTGCTCGCTGCGTGGCGGGACTTCTTGCTGCGACGTCCGAACCAGAAAAGGAAGAGAAAACTACCGCACACAAGTTTACTTCCCACAATAGACTGAACTCGGCATCTGATTGGCTGTTGACTGTCAGTAGGATTCCTGGTTAACTAGCTGCCTTCAAGTGCACCTCAGATTTTACACATACAATATATATGACTCCTTGAACAAAATAATTAAATAATTATTCCTTTTTAGATTCAGGTTGTCTGTACATGTCTTCAATACACCTTACATATATTTATCTCCATTTACATGTCACTTTGTGCATTCCTTTAGTATAAATGAAAAGAATTATAACCACAATCATATTACACTTTTAACTTACACTGAACAAAATATAAACGCAACACTTTTGTTTTTGCTCCCATTTTTCATGAGCTGAACTCAAAGATCTAAAACATTTTTTTTATATACACAAAAGACCATTTCTCTCAAATATTGTTCACAAATCCGTCTAAATCTGTGTTAGTGAGCACTTCTCCTTTGCCGAGATAATCCATCCCACCGCACAGTTGTGGCATATCAAGATGCTGATTAGACAGCATGAATATTGCACAGGTGTGCCTTAGGCTGGCCACAATAAAAGGCCACTCTGAAATGTGCAGTTTTGCTTTATTGGGGGGGTCTGGGGGGGTCAGAAAACCAGTCAGTATCTGGTGTGACCACCATTTGCCTCACGCAGTGCAACACATCTCCTTCGCAGAGAGTTGATCAGGTTGTTGATTGTGGCCTGTGGAATGTTGGTCCACTCCTCTTCAATGGCAGTGTGAAGTTGCTGGATATTGGCAGGAACTGGAACACGCTGTCGTATACGCCGATCCAGAGCATCCCAAACATGCTCAGTGGGTGACATGTCTGGTGAGTATGCTGGCCATGCAAGAACTGGGACGTTTTCTGCTTCCAGGAATTGTGTACAGATCCTTGCAACATGGGGCAGTGCATTATCATGCTGCAACATGAGGTGATGGTCATGGATGAATGGCACAACAATGGGCCTCAGGATCTCATCACGGTATCTCTGTGCATTCAAAATGCCATCAATAAAATGCACCTGTGTTCGTTGTCCATAACATATGCCTGCCCATACCATAACCCCACCGACACCATGGGCCACTCGATCCACAACGTTGACATCAGCAAACCGCTCACCCACACAACGCCACACATGCTGTCTGCCATCTGCCCTGAACAGTGAAAACCAGGATTCATCCGTGAAGAGAACCCCTCTCCAATGTGCCAGACGCCGTCGAATGTGAGCATTTGCCCACTCAAGTCAGTTACGACGACGAACTGCAGTCAGGTCGAGACCCCGATGAGGATGACGAGCATGCAGATGAGCTTCCCTGAGACGGTTTCTGACAGTTTGTGCAGAACTTCTTTGGTTATGCAAACCGATTGTTGCAGCAGCTGTCCAGGTGGCTGGTCTCAGACGATCTTGGAGGTGAACATGCTGGATGTGGAGGTCCTGGGCTGGTGTGGTTACACGTGGTCTGCGGTTGTGAGGCCAGTTGGATGTACTGCCAAATTGTCTGAAACGCCTTTGGAGACGGCTTATGGTAGAGAAATTAACATTCAATTCACGGGCAACAGCTCCGGTGGACATTCCTGCAGTCAGCATGCCAATTGCACGCTCCCTCAAAACTTGCGACATCTGTGGCATTGTGCTGTGTGATAAAACTGCACATTTCAGAGTGGCCTTTTATTGTGGCCAGCTTAAGGCACACCTGTGCAATAATCATGCTGTCTAATCAGCATCTTGATATGCCACACCTGTGAGGTGGGATGGATTATCTCGGCAAAGGAGAAGTGCTCACTAACACAGATTTAGACAGATTAAAGAACAATATTTGAGAGAAATGGTCTTTTGTGTATATAAAAAAAATGTTTTAGATTTTAGCTCATGAAAAATGGGAGCAAAAACAAAAGTGTTGCGTTTATATTTTTGTTCAGTGTAGTTAACCTGGTTTTCACCTGGGTTACATTTGCTTTAATTTTATATGCAAGTTAAGCTGTAGTGATGATAACCTGTGATCCACACAGTGGTCTTGATCTGTAGTCTAAGATTGATTGCTTCTGGCTCCACCCACTACCTAGGGAAATTTGCGGTAATTCCTCATTCCAGTAAAACACTTGTTGAGGAAACACCATACTTATCACTGTCGTGATTATTTAATCCCTTTTCCAGGGGTGTATAGAAACAGAGGGTCTCTTCTTTAGTGTGATGTATACCGTTTGCATATTCATAGAACAAATTATTCAGTGGGTCTTGAAAGATTAGTGAATGATCCAAAATGCTAGCAGTGGCTGTCAAATTAAAAATAATACTCTGGTGGGGAAAGTCTTAATTCCTTTCACTTTAAACTGTTGCTTAGCAAAAATGGGAAATATGATCAAATTGATTATATAAACCAGTGTGAATATTACTTGTACAAATTATTAGGCTTCAAATAACATATTAACTATGAATAAGTAATTTGATCTAGCTCCAAGACGCAGCGCATCAGAAAGAGAGACAGAATTACAACAATCGTTTCACAGCACCCAAGGGTTACAGCACCTGGCATACCAACACAACACCACTTTATCCTTTTAAAACAATCCTCGCTTGGATTAATTTTTAAGAAAAACCTTTGATTCTTTTGATTGGTGGACCCTTATGGACTAAAGGAATGTGAATAAGTTACCAGGTAATTGAGGAATGGACACATATGTTGACTTTACCACAGCTTCAGAGGTAGGGAGCAACACTTTTTGTTTGCTCTCTCTTGTTTACAAGGCCATTAAATCTGAGTGAACTACGATCTTCTTTGGTGCTTATGGTTATATTTATGTGCACGAACAAGGCAGGTTACTAAAATTCGCTCAAGTGGGTAGCCAACAACCTGGTTTTGTATTTCCAAGAACTTCTATAATAAATGAACTGCTTGGCAACCAGAGCAGGTGTTTAATTAAGACAGGTGTTTATTTGTTAAACTGTGTTCCCACACCGAGCTAGTCAAAGGGACTGGGCATTTAATTGGGACTAGGCTTTTAATTGAAGTTTTACGGGGGAACTAATGTTACCATACTGAGTGCCAACTGGAAAAAAAATGACACTGAAAATAATTTTGTTTGATGGAGCCTTCCGGGACAGCTAAAAAGAACTGATAAATGTTGTCTGATGTTAACACAGTGTTACAATCTAGAGATGAACATTTTTGTGACTTTTTTAGGGCTCAAGGCACAAAGTTCAGGACTTGGGACTTGACTTGAAACTTGCCTGTCTGAACTTTGGTATTGACTTGGGACTTCTGTGCAAAGACTTTAGACTTACTTGTCACTTGCTTGTCCCACCTTTGGCTTTTTGGATGGTATGAGGGTATACAGTAAATGGCCAGATAAAAAAAAAAAGGTAGGTATTACCCGTAGACCTGTGTATACCCTCCACTACACCACTGCATGGAGGTCAGTAGGTAGAGGGTTGAGGTGAAATGTTAACAAGAGTCCAGTAGTGAATTTGACGATTTGGCCATGCAAGTTAAAAACTGTATTTACATTTAAAACTGAGGAGGTTTATTTTATTATGGAATTATAATATCTTAAAATGCAGTTTAGTGGAGTGCCCAGAAACAATATGTGGCAGTTTGCCTAAAGAAAAAGTAGACAGACAGAAATATAGAGTGAGCGTTTAGAGACAGAGCTGCATGCAGATGTGCCCACACTTTTACCAGGTGAAGATGAACACATGGTGTCAGTAAGTGGAGTCTTCTTCATTAGTATGTCGGGAAGCTCTATGACATGAAGGCCTGTGGCAATGCCTGCAGGTATCCACACTGCATGCACACTGCTGCTCATGTGTACTTATTTACCTGCTGGATTTAAAATAAATAAAATACATCACCAGTGTTGCTCAGCTACGTCTCAGCAAACATGTTTTTTCATGTGCTCATGTGTGTTTTTTTGCTTTAAATTCACAAGCTTTTAAGCAAAAACACATATAACATAATATGTAACACTAATTGTAGCCTAATGACAGGATAAAATAAAAATAGAGCAACCCTAAATAAATAAATGTTGTTGTTTTTTTGTTTTGTTTTGTTTGTAATGAAAAAGGTGCTTTGAAAATACTTTGACCAGCACTCATGGAAACTGGAAAACTCCACATAGGGAAATCAGTCAAAAATGGGCCAACTGACCTTGTGCAAAAACGTCTGAGTAGTGCCCAACTCTGTAGTAAGGATTTGTTTTATTTAAGCCAAATCAAACTACTGGATCAGGGAAAGATATTTAAAAGGAAAATGTATATAATTATTCTTATATAACCATACATAGTGATCAGTTTTGGGGGGTTTTTTAAACAAAGAATTGATGAATGGTGGGTAAAAACTACTGAAAATCAAGAATTATGTGCTCTGAAAAAAATAACTAAATCCACAGTGTCCTGTAGCCTCAAGACCAGCTTAACAAATGACAGCTTGAGTTGTTACAGGAAGTTACATTGTCTCCACCACCTTACCACTCTAAAGGATGCCTGTCTGCCAACATATGTATGGTACAACGTGATGACTTAATAACTTGTGTACGGATAAAAAGAAAATTGGAAAAAGTCTTTATATGACTTACGACATGATCTAGACAGGTTAAAAGTTTGGAGCACTGTTTAACTCATGTTGAGTTCAGACTACATGACATGTTTGTCTGTTCCAACAGTTACTATGTCAAATTAAGCAATTGTGGAGTCAAAAAAGCCAACAAAGTTTCATTCCAAAGTCTTCGAAAACTGGCACTCGGTCAGTGGCCACTTTTAAACACCGACAAAAAAAGTTGTCACTTCATGCTGGCATAATATGTGGCTGGTCGCCGTTATTGTTTGATGGTATCCATTTGCATCAGGGAGAAACACAGCAGGACAACAACGAAAGTTAATGCAGTGGAAGTCTGAGTAGGACGGGCAGGAGAGGTGGTGCTTGAGTCCAACAACCATCAACCTTCACCTGAAGGGCGAACACCAGCCTCTCGGGTGAAGGTCTTTAAGACTGAAAAACCAAACCCTGTTTTGTTTTTCTTTCTTAAACCCAGTCATGTACCTGTGTTGGCAAAACATAACAACGTGCGGTTGTTGTTGAAGGAAAAAAAATATCAATTTGCGGTATTGTACCTATGCAGTGTGTTTATTTTTAAAGACACTGGATGCAAATTGTATATGTGAACATCAACACCCAGTGCACCCAGGGTTCCTTGCATGTCATATGTGGACATGGAAAGTGCATGACCAAATGTCAATGCAGATGCAGCAAACCCAAATTGTAATGTCTCTACATGAGGATGCAGGGTTCCAGGAGGCTATGAGAATATGCAGAGCCTTCTAAGCTGGCAGTCTGTCCAGAGCTAAATAATAAATAAATAAAAACTTACATACTATTATGTCATTTAATTTGATGGATTTGTTGAACCTGGAGACCCTACCACCCTAAAATCCCTAAATATTGAAGGATACAGTTTTGGAGTAGTTTTAACAACCAAAAGACAGGGACATTTGTAAAATGTACTGCCAAGCTTGGTCAAGCCTATAGCATTAGGACTGAGGAAGTTTCAGACTCAGCTGTCATTTCAATCAGGTTCAGCAACTCACAACAGTCTGCTCCTGTCAGCTCTGTGTTGAGAGGTGGAATATACCCGAAACAATGATACACTTACAGCCTCGCCCTTCATAGAAGACTCTAGCCAGCTGGACAATCAAACAGCCAGGGTATAGTTTATATAAATATATATGTGTGTGTAATTGTAGTGTTACTTTTGCTTGGCTTACCATTAGGCCTCAGGTTTGATGGGTCTGCTGAGTAAACTCCCAGTGCTTCACAGACGCAGTCAGCCAAGGGTAAAGGTACCAAGGAAAATACTGTCCAAAGATAAGTGCACATTGTAGCAAGCAGTGGAGAGGAGATACAATTCAGTGAGGGGAGAGATACACTTCTTAACTTTCAGTCATTCCAGCATAGGAGAGAGGAGCTGCTCGCTGAGAGAAAGCAGAGCTCAGTGGTTGCTGGAGGCAGACACTCTGACAGCACCTGGTCAGGCTGGAGAACAGGATTAAGGAACATGTACAGGCCTGGAGATGCAGAGCTGAGAAGGTACGGGGGTGGAGATGAGTTGGACAATATGGGCTAGAAAAGTATCGCAATATTTTCCCACAGTCTTTTTTCTCAACATTTTTCTTGGTTCATACTGTTTGAAATGTGAAACAATGAACATAATTTGTTGCTGTGAATTGATAGTAGCCACAAGTACTTAAACAGTGTACCACTGAACTCACTGACATCCTCAACAAGCGTATATTCAGTGTTTCTGAAGTGCTATAGCAATTAGTCAACACTGTGAAAGAACTTTACACAGCTCCACATACCTGACATGAACAAAAGTGTCACATTAACAGTCAATGCCAACTTGCTACTTTATAATCATTCATTCAAATTTAAATTTGTACATTTTCAGCTCTGTTTTGGAGGAATGGATCTCACCACAGCCTGGGCTGCAGCTACAATTAAAGACACTGAGCTTATTATCTTTACTATTTAAGTACTTACACATGATGTGGGGATTTTACGGTGATTCTGCTTTGGTTAGACTAAATATATTTGAATATTTACATTTGGCCAGTATTGTAAAATCATTTTGCTATATCATCATCAGATGATAGCTGCTGGGTTCTGAGATTGCTCTTCAGTCAATGTGTTCCACCTCTCCACACGGACTGTTTAGTTGCTGCTCAAATTACTAATTAGACTACAAACTGAAATCAGAATACTTTTGTTAGCAAAATCTTGTCCTGTGACATACAGATTCTGCACACATATGCAAATATCACTTTATAGAGATTAACATGGTCGTGACACCAAAAGAAGGAATGTACCAGGGGACTGACATAAGCCCCTCTCCCTGAATCTTTCATCTTGTTAAAGTGTCTAAATACTCTTTAAACTTAAAGTTGATCTTAGCAGTATGCAAGTGAGTGGATGAAGCTTCCCACACAGACAGCAGGGGATTGGGAATGAAAGCAGGTGCTGGAGGTATACTCAGTTTAGGACAGTGATTTGTATGCTGCTCCTATCTAAAATTCATCTGCTGCCAGTTAGAATGTAAACTGGACTTTAGAACTTGTCTTTCATGCCTTTCAAATGTCATGGTGATGGATTTCCTCAGTCAAAGTAGCAAAACAAAACAAACAAAAAAAGGTCGAGCATATGATTTACACAGGTATGTGGTTACACTGATGAGAAACACAGAGGATTTTGGACCATCTGGACCGGATGGGAACTCAAACATAAAAGGGGTTATCTGTACAGGTATAGGAGCACACATGGTTGGTTTTGTGGAGCTTTTCTCATGTGGTTTGTTGTCTGAGGTTTTTGCATACATTACTGCGAAGAGTTTCAATTCCAGTCTTGAATGGCCAGAGCCCTGCAGGCTTTTGTTCCTTCCCAGTAGGTAACAAGCTCTCTGGTAGATACTGGACAGGTGTGGGTCATGAACTACTAGAAAGGAACAAACATAGACATAGGGCATCAGAGCAGTCTTACAGGCAGGGAAATAATGCACAGCCAAGAGATATGTATGTGAACAATATAGAACCATCTCCACTTTTCACTTTAACATGTGGTTTCTACCTGAATACATTATCTGTACAATGGCATTCTTTCCATAGGTCTTTGCATTTACACCTGGTAATACACAAACCATTGTCATTCTGAAGTTGTCAAATACCACCACTTTGTCAGTGATTTTGGTATCAGAAACAGGCACCCAAAACCACCATGACACGCTGCTTGGTGGTGTCAGGTAAGTCACAGCTGAACAGAACCTTTCACAGTGTTGCTATAACACTGCCGGTCGGTAGAACATCACCTGTCGTGGCAGTACGACATGTGGACAGGTAGCGTCAGTTCATAACGTTAGTTCCGGGGAAAACCAAAACTCTTAAACCACTGAGTGGTTAAACAGGCTGAGCATCGAGTTATTTTCTTCATCACAGAGTTTGTTTAAGATGTTAATGCTGCGGTTTGTGTTGGTCAGCCAGTCTCATTAGTTAATGTTACTGCTGATCGCTGCTCTACTCCTTTAACATTATTCTCTGGGTGATGGTGTAGAAAGTGTGGACATTATACTTCATTTGTGTCTCAAATATGTAAATATGAAGACAATAACTTATATATGCTTGCCAATACTGCCTTCTGTGAAGTTGAATTACAGGTTAACTCACTGGACTGTCCAGGTGCTGCACTGCCCTTCTGATTGAGTCCCGTGTCATTCTTTCCATCAACATCATGTTAGTACCATTTAGATAAATGATTATTATCTGTGAATAGAAACCAAATATTCCACATAGCTATGCATCAATTGAATTGATTTTTAACCCACCCCTAGTTAAAGACCAAGGCAAGTGTTGTTGATCCACTAATGAAGGTCGTGCTTTTTATTAAAAGACACAATTTTTGTTGCCGTGCTTCGTGTCTATATAAAGCCAGCACATTTGAAAGCTCTTCAGAGACAAAAATGGCTAAAACAAGGAACCTAACGCAGGAAACATGCCTGAAGATACAGATTCTCAGCCAGGAAGGGTACAGCTGCCGCCAGATAGCCAGGAAGTGCAGATGCAGTCCTTCAGCAGTTGGATACACTCTGCAGAAATACAGACGAACCAACAGCTTGGAAGACAAACCAAGGTCTGGGCATCCAAGGGTTTCTTCAGCAAGAAATGAGCATGTGCAGGGAAAACCGCCGAATGACATCACAGGAGCTTCAGCAGCAGTGGTTAAACCAAACTGGTGTCCAGTGTTCCACCCGCACTGTACGTGGCTGACTTTTAGATCATGGCTTAAGGTCCTACAAGGCTGTCAAGAAGCCCCTGATCAATGAGAGACAGAGGTTAGCCCGGCGGGCCCAAGCACACAAGAACTGGACAGCCAGGAATTGGAAGAAGATTCTGTCGTCAGATGAGTCCACTTTCCAGCTTTATCTTCCTCCTGCTAATGTGAGGGTACGCAGAAGGCCAGGTGAAGCATTATCTCCAGCATGTACAGTACCCACTGTCACACATTCTGTGTTATTTGCTGACTTTGATACCGTCAATGTTGAGAACTGACATATTGAAACTGTCAAGAATTTAGTTAGGGCCCGAGCACCATGCGGTGCGAGGACCCTCTTGAAATGCAAGGAATTATTATTATTCTCCAAAGTAAATTGCCTTTTTGGGAGCCCAAACTTCACTGGATTGATGACAGTCCCGCTCTGAAGAGATCTACATGTCAATAATTTGTGATTAATATAGCGCCCCCTACTGGTAGAAGAAAATGTCATGTTTTACACTTTGAAGCACATCTCCTCCAAAGTTGACCACATCACCCTCAAACTTGGGGAAATTATCCATAAGGCCTTGATGATGCTTTCTATGGAAAACTGAGTTTTCGTCAAAGGGCGTGACCATGGCGTGGCGGGGAACTTTGATGTTTCGCCATGATGACAAAAGTTGCTGTAACTTGACTCTACGTGGACATATCTCTCCAAAACTTCACACATATGATAACAGTCCAGCACTGAAAACATCTACAGAGAAATTTTGAATCAGTGTCATAGCGCCACCTACTGGCGGCAGAACGTTTCTTTTTTCATTCTTTCATGTCCCTCTTCTACCAGGTTAACCCGAACCACCTCAATTTTGCGAATACATACTCCCAAGACCTTGATGATGATCAAACCAGAACCTTTTGAGGTTTCGTCAAACGCTGTCACCGTGGCACCGCCTCATTCGCCATAAAACACGAGGTTGTTTTTGAGGGGTAAGGGATACTTGAAAACTCACAAAACTTGGCAGACCCATCACAAGGCCTAAATTGTGTTGTCTGATATGATTTTTGTCTTTTGCCGTGCCAACATGGCTCAACAGCGCCCCCTACAATTTTTTAATGTGTTTTGGGCTATAACTCCCAGACCATATGTTGCACATTCAAAAACCTCATATCCCCAGATTCCCTGAATAGCACTGAATCACCTGGGCTGGGCCACGCCAATTTCTGCCTTTTTTTTTTTTTTTTTTTTCGCAAAATCGCGAAAAGTGGAAAACCTACTTTTTCAAATTCCTCCTTAGGGTTTTGTCCGATCAGCGTGAAACTTGCACGTACAGTCTTCAGCGGGACCTGATCTAAAGTTATCAAAAGAATTTTGTTCATTCAAAATTTGTGCAAATTATTAATGAATACAATTTTCTAGCTAGCTATAAAAAGGCGAACTGTCAAAATAAATGCTAACAACACCAAATCTGAGATCCTTACTTGACATGTGCCTGTGAGGGTGTGAGCCAAATTGGGCTAATGTTGGCCACTAGAGGGCGCTGCAAATATGGGAAATTTATATCTCTTAAATGGCTGCACCGACTTTTACGAAATTTGGTGGGTATAATGCTGGGACACTCCTGAGGCGATATCTTGAAGTTAATCACGACTGCTCAAAGTGGGCGTGGCTTATTACAAGATAAACAGCAAACATTTATTTCAGCTCAAGTATTATGCTGAGGGCTGTGAAATTCACAGGGTATATATAGAACAGCATACCGACCACCCATAGCAAAAATTGTGTGCCTGCTCCACTAGGTGGCGCTATAACGGACGCAAACGCATTTTGGCCTGTAACTTCCACATTTTAAATCACATCTTAATAAAGTTCATATCCACGTGTTCCTTAAATAGATTCGCATCTTCTGACATAGGCCACGCCCACTCCCACAGCATATTTCTTTTTGTAAGTCACTACACATCAAAAACCTACTTTTTCGAACTCCTCTTAGCGTTTAAGCTCCATCTGCACGAAACTCTGCACATACAATCTCCAGGCGTGCCTGATGAAAAGTTATCAAAAGAATTTTGCTGCTCCAAAAAATGCGGTAGTTACCAATAAACAATTTTTTTTGGCTAGTTAAAAAACACATACCTTTGCATATTTTTGTCAAAGTAAAAGCTATCAACGTCAAACGCAAGTCACTAGTTTCCGAGGTCAGCCAGAGGGTCTGTGCCAAATTTGGTGAAAATTGGCCAATAGGGGGCGCTACAAACACAGAAACATGAAGTGACATGAAAATTGATCTATTCGCACGAAATTTGGCAAGCGTGATGTGGAATCATTCCTGAGGCCAGCTGTAAAGCTTAGTGATGTTTGGTCACCGTGGCAACGCCTTATTTGCCATAAAATACAAAGTTGTTTTTGAGGGGTAAGGGATGCTTGTAAAGTCATGAAACTTGGCACACATATGATTGGACCCGATTTGTGTTGTCTGATGTGATTTTTCTGCTCTGATGTGCCAACATGGCTCAACAGCGCCCCCTACAAATTTTCTACGAAGCAGCCCCCGAAGCTGGTTTGACCTACATCTATGAAACTTGGTACGCACGTGCATCACTGAAAGATGTACAAAAAAGCCTCTTGCAGCCATGTGCCAAACCCAACATGAAGTCCGCCATTTTGAATTTGCTTGTAACTGCTTCACAACTGCCGTACATGTTCCAATCTTCCCCAAACTTCACAGAATTGATGACAGTCCTGCCCTGAACACATCTATACGCCAATACTTGGTTATTCGTACGGAGCCACCTACTGGCAAAATGACATGTCTTCGTATGATTTGAGGGATATGACGTGTAACTCGTGCGTGAGGGGTCTGCCTTCGACAGGAATGAACAGCGGCATCAGCCGGCATCCTACCAGCGCCCTCGAGTTGCAGGAAGGTGCGAGGGCCCGTTCAATGCTGCTTGCAGCTTTAATTTTGTTAGTTTTTTTTTGTAAACAATAAACAAAAAAAATATCATTTGTATTTGTTTGTGTCTGTCTAATGCAGCCACACCTTTTGAAACACAAAAAAGATTTTCCCACAAGTATTTCATGATAATATTTGAGATTGTGTAAAATTTTAAGGGTGTCCGAAAACTTTTTTTTCACCACTGTATATGCTTAATGCTAACTAGCAGGTGTTACCACACTTACATGCTAAGATGGAGAACACAGTCAAGTATTTAGTTCAATACACTAAACACAGCCTCACACTAGCATGACTGTAGACTGTTATATTTTATGTATCTAGTTAACTATTTACCATTATATTGTCCGTTAATTTAATTTTCCAACATGAAGTGGTTTTACAGCCTTCTCCGCATTGCTAGGAATAAAATTGTGGGTGAGAAATGTGACGTGAAATCAGTTTTACTCAGGCGAATGTGTTGCCATCCTGGACCCTGAGCCATGATGTAATAGGTCTGATTCCATAGCAGTGCAGTCCCCTCCAGCTCACCGTTCTGCCTTTATTTATTGATTATTTTATCAGCCACATTTGGCCACAACAGTGACATTTGAGCAAATGGAGTCTTAAATTACTGGAGTCATTTCATAAAATAACCAACATGTGTGAGCAGAAAAATGCAGAGAACATGACCTCAGGATCCTCAATGGTAGCTACAACCCTATTAAGATTACAGGTGGAAGCAAAGTTTGGGAACATTTTTACTTGATGTTTTTTTTTCCCCTTGTCTGAAGACTTTGTCCAAAATGTACAATGTCATGTAATGTACACCGGGCTGATATCAAGTCACAGTACAAACTAGAGCAGACATGGTATGTGATATTCTGATTAGAATGTGTACTGCTGCATTTACACACAGATAAGACACCCAAATACAAATAACATGTAAATATCATGTGGTCTGTGTGTCAAATGCTGTCTGAGTGAGACAGATAAAGAAAAGATTAGAGATATAGTGTAGCTTGTCCAATCTGCAATTACACACGGTAGAGTGTCACATCAACTCTAAAATGCTTCTGCAACATTTGCAACACTACTGATTTTACAGCATTCCGCACAGTTACTATGTTTTGCTTTTCCCGTTGTATAATGTTTCAAATAAATTTGGTGTGGCTGAAGGTCTGTTGAATGTGGATGGAAGTATGCCCATGTCCTTGTTCTTTCTCACTGCTGCTATTGATTGCACTGCAAATTCTTTATGAAAACCTACCAACATGCACAAAATAGTACAGGCTGTTCTCGTGCACTGTTTGTATAGTTTCCTATCAAAAGTAATGGACCAAGAGACATAAGGGGTCATTCATGTATAACCCACTTGCTTGGGAAGGCTGCTATCATGTGATCAATACACCGATGGGAGAAAAGACGGAAGCAGTCCCCATCAAGAAGCTGGTTGGGCTGGTGGATAGCTTTCAAAACACAAAACTGTCCCCCAGGACTTTTGCCTGGAGACCAGCAAATTTCAGCATATTGTCAGGCATTTTAAGGTACGTCGTCACCTTCTTCCTTTTTCTAAACTTAACCACTGTAACTTTACTTACCTAACCTAACCTGTGTAACTTTATGTTATGTATATAACTTTTTGTGAAGCATGTAATGTCATTTGTGGGGCATTAATTCGTGGCATATTATAAAAACATTTGCATGAGTACACACTGGATAGTAACATGCACTTGTATAATGCTTTTTTTGTTGGTCATATGCTTGGTCTTGGGTGCCACTTTCGGATGTTTTGTGCTTTATTCTTTAATATAATTCTTATTGAAAAATCTAATTATGATTTATAATTTTCTTTAATTTTATTCTGATCTTGTGGTGTGTGTTCTTAGTATCTTATTGTAGTTACAGCTACTGTTGGCAAAGACATTTTAATCTCAGTGAGGCTTTAAGTAGAGGTTAAAGACATTAAATGTAATTTACTGAAATGTGGATGTACAGTATAAACATAAAGTGGGAATACTCAAGTCAAATATCTTGAAAATGTTCATAAGCACAGTACTTCATACAGATTTAACAATAGGTGTAACCTAAACCTAAAAAGCATCATCAAGGCACTTTCTACAGCTAATTCAGTCAATTAGTGCAGGCAATCAGCTGGTGGTGAGCTCCACTGCATTCCATTGAAAACATAAGACAGGCTAGAGGGTGCAGCGGCATCACAGTCTCATGTTCTCTCCACATCTGGTTAATGGCATGTTTCTAATCCATGTGCCTGTAGTGTTGATGGACAAGGCAGGGCTTGAGGAGTGCAGTGATTTCCCACAGAGTGTGCAGCCCTAAAAATAACTCAAGACAACAGGAGGGCAAAACCAAAGAAAGGAAACCAGTTTGAAGATCAACACAAATTAATATGAACATAAATAAGCGGCTGGGGATCTACAGTGCAGTTCAATGAGCAGCAGGGAGCTGGAATAATATTCGCCAAATGTCCAGTCTGGTCTCCTGGCCCAAGTTATTGCTTTCCCTCACAGCAGGGAATGTGAGCATTCTGTGATTAGGTATACAGACAAGACTGCTGCACTGCTGCAAAGGAACTTGGCACATTTGAGAGCCATGTTGAGAGACATCTGAGCAAACTGAGTCAGCTACAAGGCCGCCTTTTTCTGCCCTGTTTTGCCTGTCTGTTATGGTTCATTCACACTTGTGTAAAACAATCCACAGGCAATGTGTGAACAGTCAACAAGTGTGTTAGCTCAAAAAGATTGGTCTTTGTAAGCTTTGCAAGCTTTTTGCAGTCATTGTCCATTCGGTCACTCCTTTGATTCTGTACAAAAAAAGAGTCTACAGCCATGCTAACAGCCCTTTGAGGCTGCACTTGGGCAGCTATACTGTTTTTCACGTCTATCAAGTTTTGGACAAGCTAAACTTTTGGCCTGATGATGATAGTTAAGGAATAGCGGTCAACTTACAAGAACCAATAAAGTAATAAGCCAGTTGTCTGGGGAACATGAATGTGTGGACCAAATGTCATGGCATTTATTCCTCTGCAAGTTGTAGACATGTTGTTGACTAAAATGCCAACCTGCTGGTGGCACTAGATTCAACATCAGGGACCACCAAAGTCATTGTGAATGTATTGGGAACAAACTAAAGATGGACCCACAAAGCAGACTCAAGAAAGGATAACAGATTAGGGGTTTTTAATCAAGCACAGGTCCATACACAGGTAATTAATCCAACAGGCATGTATCCAAATTGGCTAGCAAAAGTTAGGTAATGAAGAGGAGCAAAGGTCTTAACACACACTAGGAACTTCACACAAAGGCAAAGAAGATTTTGCAAAGTAGGAGGGGAAGACATAGGTTAAATACACTAGGAGAGGGAGGACAATAAGACACAGGTCACAGTATTCTAATAAAATGGTTTGTATGATATACTAGGAAAAATGCATGTTCAAAAGTTCATATGGTATCCTACGAATTTGTGCCCCACATATGATGCTACATCCTTAATGTACGATTACGTTATTAAGGTTTAAGTAAGGTTCAGGTAATAAAAGTTACTGTGGTTAGGTCTAGGAAAAGCAACATGGTGAGGACGTAGCTTAAAATGACTCAAAGTTCACACAGATCTGAACATGTGACTCCAGGTTAAAGTCCTGGGTAAAAGTGTGTCTGTTTGGGGCTGCTTCCTCGTTTACTGCTGTCTCTTTTTTTTGTTTTGTTTTTGTTTTTTTTCTAAGGTAAATGTAACTGATAACATTTCCATTAGTTTTGTAATTTAATTACATGTTAATATGCAGATTATATGTTTGACCTGCTGATGGTCCTGGATTACAAGTGAGAGGATAAACACAGTCAGGAGTGGGCCTTCCCCACTGTCACTTTCGGCCATGCGGAGTCAAGCCATGCTGCGCCGATTCGCGTTTCCATTATCAGTTAAGACGTGCTGTCCAAAGTAGGTCCAAATGCTGGGATGCCCGCCTCAAGCAGGTAGCGAAGACATCTCACCGACCACAGCCAACCTCCAACGACCCCGCTTCTGCCCCTGAAACATGCACGTGTATTGCAAGACTCTACTCACCTCTGTCTGCAGGGGACCAGAGAAAGGCATTTTTAAAAGTCTCTGGGTGTTCAGCTCTCAGCACTTTTGTAGCTTCTAACTGAATCTCTGTGGTTTGGAGTTTAGTTTCTCTCATGCATCCTGTTCTTACTTTAGATATCTGCTTTATTTTACTGTCTCATATTTGCAATCAGCTGTATGAAAAGTTTTGTGGAGTTGCTGCTTGAAAACTCAATATTTCCTTATTTTGCAGCTTCACAATTAAAGTTTTCACATAACAAAATAACAGGGGACTTTTATTGTGAAAAGTCAATAAAAATGAAATGTGTTAATCACTGAATTAGCAGAACTTTGTCAGCAGCTTTCTTCAATAAAGGCAAGTCTACTAATACAGCAGGAAGAGTAAAAGCAGAAACAACCTCAGTGAGATGTTGATGAAGAGCTGCAGACAACACGCTCTTACTGCACCTCTGCAAACAGCTCAGCTCCAACAGGTAAACTTCTTTTACCTGCCCTGCTGTGGAAAAACACATGCAGCAAAAATAACAGGGGACTGCTCTTAAACATCATCACTCAAGACAAGCTGTCATCAGTTAAAGACAAACCTTCAAGGAGGGAGCTCTATTGTAATGGAAATGCAAACCCCTGCTGTGCTGGCCTGATGGCCCAAACCAAGCCAAACCAAGCCAGCCCATGATTGTGGAAAAGGGGTATAGGATGCATCCTCTGGGAACCATGGCAATCCATGCAGTAGTTAATGGCACATAAAATAAATTTAAATAAAACAGAACACCAGAGAAAAAGTAAGAGGATCACCAAATTGCTAAGATCCATGCTCAGTGACAACTGCAATTTATGCACACAATTTCATGGATATCCATGAAATATTTGTTGATATATTCATTTTAGACCCAGCCCTAGAGTCCAGCCATAGTGGTGCTAAAAACAGGACCTCACCTCATGAACCATTCTGCCTGGTGGATTTGGCGTACATTCTCCCACTGAAAGATTGTCAGTTCTTCACAGCTTTAATATATTTGATTGACATACTCTTGCTGCCTCAGGTTGTATTACTTTACAGAATGATAGGTCTGATTTTGCTTTGCCATTACAGCAGGAGAGGCTATAATTTTGTGGTCTCTCAGCCATCGCCACAAAGTGATCACTTACCAATAAAATCTGCAGCATGCAAAGCATGTGCAAACGTTAAGGTTTGTCCTGATTTTCTAAGAAACTCTGCTGAACAGCCCACAGTGAGCAGGGGGAACCGCCAGGGATTTCAGGCCCTTTGAAAAGATATCACATTGGGCCCCAGCACCACAGGCCACGTGAATCCTGTGCAAATACTGAAACCACACCTCCAGAACCAGTGGTGTAGTGGAGGATATACACAAATATAAGGGGTATACCCACCACTTTTTCTGGCCATTCATAGTAAACTCATGTTAATGATGATAAGTTAATAGTTTAATCAATCCATCCATTTTCAACCGCATATCCGAGGCTGGGTTGGGGGGGGCAGCGGGCTGAGCAAAGTACTCCACACACCCCTCTTCCCAGTTCCCTCTGGGGGGTCCCGAGGTGTTCCCAGGCCAGAAGAGAGATGTAATCCCTCCAGTATGTTCAGGGTCTGCCCCGGGGCCTCCTACCAGTTGGATGGCCCAGAACACTTTTAACGGGAGGCACCCAGAAGTCATCCCGATCAGATGCCCAAATCACTTTAACTGACCCCTTTAGTTGGAAAGGAGCGGTGGATCTACTCTAAGCTCTCTCCAGATGTCTGGACTCCTTACCTTATCTCTAAGGCTGAGCCAAGCCACTGTTCGGAGGAAACTTATATTTGAGCATAGCATAATGTTATTTTGTGAAGATGGACAACATAACAGCTCCCCAAAAGCCACCCATATTAGCAGATGGGACATGGGCCAAACTAAAAGATTTCCCAAAGATAGTTTCTGTCATTTTAGGTAGTTCTTGTCACACTGATGTATGTTTATGTGTTTATTTTTCAGATAAATTTGCTATTTGATTTGAGAAAAAGGGGATTTGATGTCACGATTGACAGCTATTTGTCAATGGAGTGTCTGTGATCAATTGCGCTGCTTGTAATTGCTTGGATGGTGGGAACTCGATACCATGGATATTTAAACTGGCTCCAAATGATGTCACCAGCGCAAGATGGCAGCAGCCATATGTGGGATATTTTGTCGTAATTTCTGTACAGTGGGAGGAAGCAGACACAGTCACTAGGTCAGAACTAAAATATTTAAACTATCACATTGATAGCCATGGCATTTTGTATGGACATTCATGATAAACAAAGGATGAATTCCACAGATTTTGGTGACCGAATTTTCCTCTGGTACTACATTCAACTAAAAAACTATACTGTAGTTTCATTAGTTTAGAGCCAAATACCTACAATACTGATGTCACTCCCATCATTTTCAGCTGTACTTTGTGTTTGGCTAATGAAATAATGTTAGCACACCAAAAGGCTGAAGTGAGAAGGTGACCTTTTTTACCTTTATATCATCCAACACGTTCTCATCTAGAGTCATCAAACACCTGACTTTTGGTTGAGAATGTACTGTAAGCATTCTTGTGTTAGCATTTCGCTAAAAGCACCACTATGCTATGTCATCAAGTGGGACATTTTTTCAACAGTATTTCTGTGATCATACATACACTGTCTACACGGAAAGATCAAATATTTGTCCGGGTAACGCCAACATTTAGATCCAGTACCTCCAGAGACTATGCCAACTGCTGTTCTTGAAAATAAAAATATGGGACTTAAAAGGTGGTTTCCCTTAAGCAATATTTTATACCTTTGCAAAGACAGAGAATACATGTGGAATCACGGATATACTGAATATACGAATATCTGCCAGTATCAAAATTACATTTTGACTTCTCCCCTAAGGTTTGCATAGACATGTTATGTGAGTTTTATGTTAATGTGGTTGCTTATAAGGTTTGAGGTAATTTTACTGTTTATTTTTTGTGCTACCAAATCAAAGATTAGTTTCACTGTTTTTTACAATTTGTATCTCATTTTTACACGATTATGCATTTTTCTATCAGTAGAATGTACCCACTAAGTTGGTAAGACACATGGCAACGTCGCCAAAGAAGTCCCTTGAGAAAGAAACATGAATAGGCAGATGATCCAACAGGCTGGAAACCAACCCCCTGGTTAGATAAACTTATTTGGGAGAGAAAGCAAAGATGATAGTAGACGGCAGATGCTATGTGCACCCAGATGTCCGTAGCTAAACAATGCTATTTGCACCCAGGATGTGAATAGCCAATATGGCTATTTACACCGAAGTGTATATAGCATCATGGCAGGGGCAAGCAACAGGGTGTTCATAGCCAGCAATGTTATTTAAGTGCGGGCTGAGGGGTCAAGAGCAAGCAGCTGAATGACGGAAGGGGGGCATGAGGGCAGAGTAGAAAAAGAGAGGAGAGAGGCTGAAGAGTCCGGGGGGAGGTTCAATGCTTTTGCATTATATCGAACATTGATACAATATCTTAAAATATGTGAACACACTTGTTTACCAGCATTAAAAATATGTATATATTTTCACATTATAAATCAGTTAATTTTTTGATTGATATTTCTTCATTTGGACTCAAACTCCTTGCTGAAAAATTCCTCAATGTTTATAAAAAATTAACTTTTTTGAGCTTTTGTTTTCCTGCCTGAACAGGGATAAAGACATTTCAGAAAACTATAATTACCACCTCACTGCCCTATGCCCCCACAAACCGGTGAAATTTAATTTACAGTTTACATCCATGTCTGTGAAAATATAGATGCTTCACACACATCTTCCCCCCTGCAGCACAGAAGATCTATACAATCAGCACAGTTTCAAGGTGGACACGCAAGATTATTGTCACCAGTTCGGTATCTGACCAAATGTCTCCCCTTCTGTTCCTGAGGTATTATCATATCACTTGGATACATAATGTTATCACATTATTACCTATTAGACATTTGTGTAAAATAATGTCATAATTAGTATGTGAATTCTTGAGTTATAGCCAAAAACATGTTTTGATAGGTCATAGTGACCTTAACCTTTTCCCTTCAACCACCAAATTCTAATAAGTTCATTCTTGAGTCCAAGTAATAATAATAATAATAATAATAATAATGATGATAACAATAATAATAATAATAATAAATTTTATTTAAAAGGCATCTTTCAAAACATCCAAGGTCACCCTACAGAGTATAAAATAACATACATCACGTTTGTGAGAATGCACGGAATGAGGTCAAAGTGACCTTGACCTTTGACCACCAAATTCTAATCAGTTCATCACTGAGTCGAAGTGGACATTGTGCCTAATTTGAAAAAAGTCCCTCAAGGTGTTTTTGAGATATTGTGTTAGAATGAGATGGATGAGGTGACAGTGACCTTGACCTTTGATCTACAACCACCAGTATCTAATGAGTTAATCAGTGAGTCCAAATGGATGTTTGTGCCAAATCTGAAGAAATTCCCTCAAGGTGTTCTTAAGATATCACGTTTATTGACAGATGTATGTACGTACGTACATATGGACAACCTGAAAACATAATGCCTCTGGCCAAGGTTACTCTTGGTGTAGAGCCATAAAAATAAAAATAAAAAAATCAAGCCTAAAGAAGATATAATTCATGCATGAAACGAATAAGTTAACTCAGTCGTAAAATAATAAGCCAACTTTGATTCACACAGGATGTAAACTCCAGTCTCCTGTGTGAAAGGCTTTTACTTTACCTATTCATCCACCGTGTCTTACACCTACCATGTACTGTGTCCCTCTTTATACTACATCACCTGACTTCTGGCAGTTGTGATTTTTTTCTTGTAAATTTACCTGTTTTAACTCAGAGAATATCTGAAATTGGCTAATACTAGCTCTAACTAACTTTGCCCTTATCCTAACTGCTTCTGACCTTGACTTGTCAATGTGATGACTCCTAGACAATTACGCACTGGAATCCATAACAATGTGTCACAGGGATGAGTATCAGTAGCCAAATACCTGCAGTGTGACTATTCTCACCTGGGCGCAAATCGACACTCTTAAAAATGATTATCCATATTGTTATAAATCACAGTTTGCAGGCCAACTTCCTGCTTTAACTTTGACAGTGAAGGATTTTAGGCGTGCTCACTTTCAGTGTTACATCTAAATTAAGCGGTTTAATCTGGATAAACTGTTGCAGTGATGTCACATTGTTCTCAGTGATGTCACATTGTTCTCAGATGTCACCAATTACTTTGACAAGAACAATCTTACAACTGAAAATAAGACCTGAGTTGCATCAAACCAGATTTTATTTTGCTCATGTTGATACCTTATCCATATGACAATCAATACAAAAGCGGACAAAAAAATGGTGAAAATATTTTCAGTCACTTTAGATACAATCAGGATCTTGCCAGTCAGAGTATGAACATGTTTTTCTCTCTTATTTGATTTCCCTTAACATTCCTTTTGTGTCTCCCTCCCTACCTCGCCCCTCAGCAGCAGCCCCTCTCCCCACCCCCGCCTCTTTTGATCTTGATATGCATTAGGTGATTTAGAGATTATTTCATGCCTAATGTGGCCTTTTATCAGACATCCTCCCCAGGCTGCTGTCAGCACAGGCAGCCATAGATTCTTGGCTGCGGTTCAGTCGCAGACACAAACATCTCATCTCCCCCTTGCAACAGCACAAGCTTTCCATTTACATTAATCAAATCCCAAATATGAAACAGATTAGTCAGTTTCAACCTGTCATGTTTGTGGGGTTGTTTAAGAAGATGATTTCAGTGGAATCTCTGTCAGATTGGTGGCTTGGGCTGATATCTGATTAAACAAGAGGTGTTAATGATGCAAACACGACCAGATGCCAAACATATATGTGTGAATAAATATATTATGTTGCAGCAGAGATGGAATAATTCAGATTAGATGAATTTATGGATTAAGCTAAAGTCAGATCAATCAGAACACCATACCAGGAGCCTTGCTATAAAACCAAAATCCTGCTCTAGGAAGTTATACGTCTAATTAGTGAGTGCTATGGCTTCTGCAACACATGCACTGGTAGAGTTGTATGGGAATAACATTGTAAAATTGGAGTGAGATCTTAAAATGCCTTCAGCAGATTCAGCATCTGCCTCCTCCCTTAAGGCCATGCAGGCTTTCATTCTGAAGCCAAATCTGCAAGATGCACTTGCTAGCCACACTGCAATCAACTCAAAAACTTTCCACCAGAGCAGTGTGCATCATTTTCCTTTGCCCTCTTGTCTTTCTTTTTGGAAATTCCATCCATATCCACGGACTCTGGAACCGCAGAAAGTATAACAAACATCCCGATGGGAGAGCAGTGAGAAACATGCATGTTCCTAGTTTAAACACAGCCATAGATGTCTGGCTTAAACATTGGCCAAGGAGCCTTGTGTTTCATCTTTAGGATGTACAGTTGAGCGGGTATGTGAACATGATCCATGTGCCAAACCAAATAACCACAGCACATAGCCTGTACAGCAGGACCAAACACAGAGGCAACTGGAACAGACAGCTGTTGGTTTCTCTGGAACAGCTTTTGCTTCAATGGCACTTTCTGTTAAATCCAAGAATGGAGACGGGTGTATATTATAAATGGCGAGTTGTGCTTGAAGCCAGGGCCGAGAACTGGGCTCCGGGCCAGTTCAAATACAGATGTCGGCCCCACAGAGTGATCCATTTAGCTGCGGACAGGGCCCTGTAGGTGGTGAGCCTTTCCCAGGGCTAACAAGGCAAATCATGGCCAAGAAAGGTGTTATGAAAAACACAAGTGCCTTTATTTGATGAGCAAAGCAGAAATAAATATATAACAGTCACACTGGCTTCAGAAACTTTTCTAATTGCATGGCAGCCTGATTTATTATGACTGAATGAATACATGAATAGGAACATGCTAAATATTTAAAAAGTGTTCCGAAACACTTCTTGTCATCCCTACAGCCTCTCCACAGTCAGGCACAGATAATGGCGTAAGTAGTGATTTATGATGCTTAAGAGTGCCTGATCAAGATTTATAAGTCAAGTGTGCATAAATTCTCCACTATAATCCATCAGGCAGACAAAGGAGAGGGCTGCAATAAAAGCCAAACTTCCTCGAGAGGAAGGAGAGATTTATCTGCTGCTCGAAGGGTTTACTCAAACAAGGATGCATAATGTTGCAGCTACAGCACACAGACAGCTGAGATTATTAGGAGCCATAGGTTTAAGCCAAAAGAAACTTTACAAGCTGCTTTGCTGGCTGAGAGTAAGAGCAGTAAACACATAGAGGAAAATCAATAGCCTCAAGGTAATAATACCTTTTTGGGCATGTAAATGTCACAAGTAAGGAAATATAAAGCCTGCATTAGACATGGGCCCATGCATCTGTTTTATGCCACCATACATCACATTTACAGAGAAGATAACAGCATTCTACAATTATGTATCTCAGTGGCCAAAAAGTTGTCTGCAATCAAAGCAATCCGTCCAATGGTGAAGATAACTATCGGTTATCTGACTGAGATCATGGCCTTGAGCAAAACTTAGCCTCAACTAGCTTGGGGTTTTCACTTCTTTGTCAGTCTTTTGATTAGTTTCCACTTATCCATCAAATGGCCCTCACATTCCTGTAAATACACAACCAAGACACAAGGTCACTGATGCCCTCACAGAAAATTTGTACTCGGCCTGGAATCCAGATGGCAAAGTGTGACAGGTCACACAGTGTGACAAAAACAGGCATTCTCTTGGCCACGTCTTTGTCAGCTTAGACCCCATTCTTTTTACCCTTTCATTTTAAAATGGCATTTTAAATTGAAGCATTTTAGCACCATTTCAAAGATAGAGTTGTGCAAGAATGATTCTTAAAACCTGGAAATTGGTTAGCACTTCCTGTTCCCTCGTCTCAAAGTTAATGGGATTTTTGAATTGGTTTTGGGTCAGATGCCTGAAATAAGGTTTGTGATTAACACAAGCTGAAGCAACTTTGATGTATTGTTCTATGACATAAAATATGCCAGTTAATACCCCACTGATGAAGTCTGAGGCTTTTAGTTGTCTTTTAATAAAAGACAGTTGCTAACAAGTAGCTAAAGGAGACTACAGTATGTCATAATGCTGACCATGGCTTTACAGACTGGTGGTGGTGGTGACGTTGAAGTCATGTGAACGTAAGTATACTTTTTTTAAAGGGACACTGTGTAACATTTTCTGTTATTTACTGGCCAGAATCAATGTCTGCATTTATATTTGTGTTAACATTGGTGTATTATGACCTCTGCTAATAATCTGACACAATCTCCTAAGCGAAGAATTTTAGATTTGTTTATACATACGACGGGTAAGCCGGTGGGACATTCCATGACAGTCTGCCAAACTTGAAACTACAGCCGCCAGCAAGGGACAAATAGCACCAACGCGGAATAACTACGCGTTTTCCCTGCGAGCCAGCACAGAGTAGGAATGACCTAAGTGATTGAGATGCCGGAGGAGAAGATCAGTGAGAGAGGCTTACTACCCCGGCAAGTTTCGAAAATCTGCACTACTGCAGCATAACACAGGACCATGCATATGCAGCAGCAGCACAGGAGACGGTTTCAACATCGCCAAGAAAGTGAAAAAGGGAGCTTAAAAGGCAGCGTGACCGGAGCATTCAAAAAATGAGGATTAACATCAGGCTAGCCTTCCCCAGGTGGAAGGAGCCCGTGAAGGAGAAAGATTTTAAAAGGGACGCTGAAGTTGCCAGCTTTCTCCTCGACAAGTAAGTCAGCTGTACTGCCTAAATTAGCCTAAAGCTAACTTTTTTCATTTGGTTTTGTTAGACAGTGTTGCTCGTTACCATAGGCAGCATAACAGTAGATCCTGCTAAAATACACCAGCCTCATTGGTACAGAAGTGTATGTTTACGTGGTTTCAGGAGCTTTTTGTCACAGTAAATGCCAGCTTATAAAGCCCTCCCACTGGCTTTTAATCTAGCTTTACCGCGACTATGAAAGCTACTGAAACCACGTAAACATACAGTTCCACCAGAGGAGTATAACCGGATTTCACTGTGTGTGTAGTGTCTGTGTTGTTATATGTGTACTTATTGGATAGCAGAGGATGACATGGTTTCATCAGTGTTGTCGAGGCTTTTTGATACATGGTGGCTACCGTTGTTTGAAAAAGTGAGGCGCTAGAGGGCACTATTCGTTTGAATGCGATACACGATTTCAGCGTAAGATGGGAGTAATTCCTACACAATGTCGCTTTAAGCCTAACATTAGCTTTTTACTTCTGCTGATTGCATTTATGTTTCCAAAATCATAGAAGTGGTGTTAATTTGTGAAGATTATCTTGCTGAACAAAACGTGCAAATATCATAAATGTTTGTTTGCCACAGTGCTTATTTTCTGCAAATCTCCAAAATCTAATGGAAAAATCCTATTTTTTGACAAGGGAACCAGGGCGATGTTAACTTCCACT
This sequence comes from Cephalopholis sonnerati, assembly GCA_019142605.1. Lineage (NCBI taxonomy): Eukaryota > Metazoa > Chordata > Actinopteri > Perciformes > Serranidae > Cephalopholis > Cephalopholis sonnerati. Next base: position 5,328,034 of record JAGQAX010000015.1, on the reverse strand, counting down.
TCAGCCAACAAAAAGTCATCCCTGCAGCACTCTATAATTCATGTCCACACTAACACGCTTCAAAACGCATATCACATGACCAAGCACGTACACGAGGCACGTGTGCCAATGTAAATAGGAAGCAGATTGTCCACTCTGCGGTTGGATACTTAGTTACAGAAAGAAAAAAAAAAGCTATGAAAGTAAAGTAAGACCAGATATCTCCTTGCTTGGACTAAAGTAGTGGTGAAATTGTCACTGAAAGTAATGTGAGTATAAGGCAGCCAAGGCAGCGGAAAACAGATTGGGAGTTGTTACAAAGAAAATACCACAATATATCAGAGAACCATTATGAATCACTAGAGGAAGCCATGGCAATGGAAAAGGAGTAATGTTACCCAAACAAGAGGATAAAATCACAAAATGTATGTAGACCTAGCTATAATGTTTTGGCTTCATGCCGTAACTGATAAGACCCAATCAGGAAACAAACATGGGTGTCTGTGTTTTCCTTTCCCAGAGTCTCCTTTTTCTTCGGTACAGACTAAAATGCAACCACAAATTTTTCCAAATAAAACATTGTTAGCAGCATTTTTAAAGTTCTCTTTTAGGGGTTCCAAAATTACACCCACAAATCACAAATCACACCCCTAAGTCAAATCAGAGCCCAAAGACGTAAATTCACACCTAGTGTCCACTGAGGATAGATCATCCTACCTGGGGTGGCAGTAGCTCAGTCCATAGGGACTTAGGAACCAGGTGCTGGTTCAAGTCTCCATCCGCACCAAATACGGAGTGTGGACTGGTAGCTCGAGAGGTGCCAGTTTGCCTCCTGGGCACTGCTGAGGTGCTCTTGAAAAAGCACCAAACCTCCAACTGCTCAGGGCTCCTGTCCATAGGCAGCCCCCTCACTCTGACATCTCTCCATTAAATGCATAGATAGGTCCTGTTTGTGCTTATGTGTATTTAGCCCTGTGTGTATACAGTGAAAATTTTGAATTCTCCTCTGGATTAATGAAGTATAACTTCTTCATCTGCAGATGGATTTCAACCAAGAAAGGGCCATGAATGGCAGCCTTGGTGTTGCACTCTCTAGTACTGGGGGACACTATACACCAAAACAACAAGACATAAGAACAGTTTCTTCTGGCAAGGTGTCATTCTGATGAACACTTACCACCGGTCACAAAGAGACAATGCCCATAACCCTATAACAGAGAGCAATCACTACCAGTAAATTATAAATTTCATAGTCCAAATACAGCACTGCACCGCTGTATACACTGTGTATACTGTCATATATGCTGATCTCTAGTATATAAAGCATTCTGTTAGAATAAGGGCTCATTTATGCTTGATTATTTGATTCCTTGATTGATGTCTATGTCTGTGTATGCACATTCTGAGGATCAGGGTCTGCATCTATTTAGAAATCACATGAATGCAGTAGGACACTTTTTATAACTTCAGGCCTTGCCTCATAACCATCCACTTTAGACTACTTCCTTTAAAGTTATCCATGTGATTGTTGCAGACCATGTCCATCCCTCTACTTCCAGCAGAATAACACACCATGTCACAAAGCTCAAATCATCTTAAACAGTTTTTTGAACATTACAATGAGTTCACTGCACCTTTGGGATGTGGTGGGATGGGAGATTCACATCACTGATGTGCAGCCGACAAATCTGCAGCAACTGTGTGATGCTATCATGTCAATATGAACCAACATCTCTGAGGAATGTTTCCAGCACCTTGTTAAATCTATGCCACAAAGGGTTTAGGCAGTTCTGAAGGCAAAAGGGGGTCTAACCTAGCAAGGTGTACCTAATAAAGTGGCTGGTGACTGTATGTTTTAGCACATTTGAAGTATAAGTGCTTAAAGATCTGACTTATGCACTGCCTGGTATGACGGTATGATGACACACACAGAACAAATATACCCAGAACTTGCAGCCAGTGCTGTCTGTAAGACAGTGATAGTGTATGAAGTGGCTCAGTGTAGACAAAAGCCCACTTTTAGCAGGTTTGAAACCAGGAGTTTCTACTAAAAGCTGTTTGGCAGCTTTCCTGTCTGAAGGGGGTTGTACTAAAGGTCATGCCTTATCCTGGTTCTTGGCAATGTTGTCGAAGCTGAGAACACATTTCCTGCCAATTGAACACATGGCCTTCAAATAAAGTTCAAATAAAATATCTGAGACTTGTGTTCAGTTTCTCTTAAGGTGTGTGTGTGTGGATAAGTTTTCTGGGCACCATAATAAGCCACCAGTAGATTTTTCATCACAGAGGAAGATATATTGCCAGGTACACTTTTCAATATGAGCACTTTTCACTGTTTTGCTCCGGGGCACTTGGAGAGAATTAGAGACAAATGCTGGCACTGGAAAGCAGACCTCACATTGCTTTTCTTATGAGCTGAGCTTTTTTTCTTCCTTTTCTCCCTGAAGGTGTCTTAGGATGGAAAATTGCATCCCTTCTCCTTATTTCAATGGGATGACAAACACTGAAAGCTCACTTGCAAACACAGCGCTGACAGCACACACTCTTCCTATAACACAAACAAAGTGTAGGCTGTTATGTCCCTTAGACTAACAGGAGTAGTTTGACCTTGCTGTGTTCAGCTGGAAGTGTGTGTCACATATTAAACTGCTGATTAATGGCATTATTGTCTTAGGGTAGATCTAGTAGGGGGAAGTATGGACAATGTGCTTTATAACATGTGGGCAGGGTGAAGTACTGTTTCTTGAAACCATTGGGCCTACATGAGTTATATGTCTGCCAAAAGATTCTGGTTTAACAGTAAAAGTCGATTTTAAATCAAACAAATGAACAAGTTTGACTGTAGAGTCCAGTAGTCCCAGTGTTTACATAATGATTCATCTTATATTTAATTTCTGCAAGCTGGCTTTGATTCACCACATCACCATCTGCATCGGTACTTTCCTCTGTCTCCACAATGTCGATATCCATGAGACAAGAAACCATACTGGTGCACACATTCTCCTGTCTAGTTGGCTTTTTATATAGATCAGAACTTTTGTGTGAGTAGTGGTGAACACCTCACTCATAACCATTTGAGGTGAAAGGGGTGTGACACACCCACATGGGCCAAAGATGATTAGCCAAACACTACTAGAGAAACTGTGAACATTGGTTATCATATTAAAGGCCAGCCCAACTGTGCCTACAGTTTTTTTTTTTTTTTTCTCCGGCCATACCGGCCCACACTGACCCAGCGGCCCACCGGGAAATCTCCTGGTACTCCCGATGGCCAGTCGGCCCATGCTGTCAACCACTTACCATCATAAGCTTATCTACTGCAGTAACAGCTCTCATCTATCTATCTGGATCACAAAACCATGGACTTTTCCCTGGGATTTTCCTACTTAGATGTGTGTTTGGAACTTAAGTTCTAAACTTAAACTGAACTTTGAGTAATTTTAAGGAACGTCCTCGCCATGTTAAACCTAAACCTAACCACAGTAACTTCACTTGCGTAAACCTAACCTACATGACTTTATAAATTTAAATTTGAAAATTAAAACATGAATTATTTTAATTTACATTAACAACATAATGTTATTTGAGGGGCACTAATTCATGGGATATCATACAAACCTTTCTATAAGGATTCGTTGGGTACTAAGTTTCTTTCCACATCCACCAACGTGACCCCAAACCTCCTGAAATGCCTACTCTCTTCCACCTGACTGACACCACAACTACATGAAGCTTGTGGGAATACACCCCACCAAAGATGGGCTCTCTGTGGCTGTGGAGAATGGCTGTAGCCCTACAATGACTAAACAACAAAACTGGATTTTAATCATGGACAGCTGCAGGCTACAAGCAACAAAGACCTAAAAAGCTTGGGGCTGGATACGTGTGGATAAAATGTTACCTATCTCCACAACTGACTCTCCACTTTTCAGACAGATCTTTGGTAAAATACAGCCCGTTCTCATTCTGAAGATATTGATAATGTCAGTTATATGTGCTGATGTGTCAGTGGTTTTGGTGTTGGTTCATGGTGGCATGATATGCAGCTGGGTGACGTCAGTTTGTAATATGGCCAGACTTAACCTTTTACGGTATGGTGATACACCACCAGTCGGCTCGAGGGCACCTGTCGGCAGTATGTGTGTAATTGCCACATGTTTTTGTTGGCTAAACCTAACCATGTGCTCTTGCTGATTTCCTAGCACTGGTTGTGGCATGCTGGAATCTCAACAGCAGATGCAGAATGATGCCTAGCACAAAATATGTGTTGGCACAGAATAAAAAGTATAGTACTTTTGAAAATAGTAACATAGTGAGTAATACAGTTTTTTTGAGTAACAAAAGCCCAATACTTCCCAACAGCATTAACTTTTGGGCTTTCTTCAGGACAAACAATACATTTTCGCAAAATAATGATAGTTTTAGCAAAAACAGTCATTGTATTCAATACTTTCATAATTTGGGTTGAGAAAACATTACAGTGGCAAATTCTATCTCTTGGCATGTGGTGTGGTTTTTGTTTTGTTTTCATGGATAGGCCTTCATTAAATGTTTGGGTGTAATTCATTCAGAGGATTTACTGAAGAGAATGATACAATGGAAAGACTTTCCTGACAGGTGCTAATAAGAAAAGCAAAAGCTTGGCTTTTAATTTGCAACAGGTTAAATCATCACTGTGTTAAAGCAATTGGTGAGAGGAACCAGTCAATTTACATGCCCCTAAATTTATGTCTAGAATGCTTGAAGGTAAATGGCATGTACTCTGGTACAAACTAACTCAATGACTGCCTTAAATGTGTCAATTTTCTGATCGGATGCAAACACAAACCATGTTGTTTGTGTTTGCAGGAACACCAATCATCCTGGTAGTTGACTCCCCTCCTGCCTCCGCAGCTGCTCAGGCAGAGAAACCAACTGAGTTCTCAGTAAATCTGGGTCTACTACAGTCTACAGATTCACCTCCTATGTGGCATAACAAGCATAACAATGCCTGCTTTTTCCCTGAGGAGAGGACACTGAAAGCTTGATCTGGAGGATGTAGAGGATATATGCTACAGCAGACCTGTTGTGTTGTGCTGCACAGTGCTCATCATTTTGATTTTGGTGGAGGTTTTCACTGGCTATCCTGTTAGTGAGATTGAAGGAGGTGTTCTTGTCAGAACTGGCTTGTAGCTATGATAAGTGACTTTAATTACGTTTAAATAAGAGTAGATAAAGAAATGTGATATCTAGGGGTGAAAAAGACTCCCTGTTGGCCTTTTAATAATGACCAGGTGTACATTGGTGGGTCTGAGGTTGAGCGGGATTGTGACCATTGCAGTGACATGTTGATGACCACAAAGGCCTGTCATTATTTCCTCAGCCTGATGTTCCCTTAGATCAGTACCTCTGCTAATGAGGTAATGTTTTTCTGTCTGTGTGTCTGTTACCAATATTATTCGTGGGATATTTAAAAACATTATAGGCAGATTTCAACATGGGCATCCCCAAGCCAGTTAATGTAAGGGCCAGCTGTGACGATGAAGGAACATAAAGTCTAGCTTGTATGGTAATCATATGTTCTGAAGGGAACAAAGAGCTGAACCCGAGCAGTACATTTAGCCTGTTCTCATTCCCAGGTCATCCGATACCAACGCTTTGTCACGCCCCTCAGTATGTGGTACCAGCACCAAGGCAGCCTTTGGCATCTCTGTGAAATGCACCAGGCTTTAAACTAACTGCAATATAAAACCATTCACAACAATATTCGATGCTCAGGGCAAGACTGTCCCTGCTGGCACTGGATGTCAAATTTACATCAGAAAGGCATTTCACTGTTATGTCAGACAGACGTTAACTGTTAGTTGGAATGACAATTGTGCTAATGATATGTTAAATGTCCAATGACGTTAGAACACACTTTGTCCAAAACCACATGAGGTCTCCAGAAAATTCCATTCTAGTGTGAACTGGCCTTAGAACATCACCTCGTGCTTGAAAAGTGACCAGTACAGTTTGCTTTTGTTGTATGTAAGGTACATGACAAACAAGGAAATCCGCAATATAATCTAAGACCCTACTGTTCGATCTGCTGTCTTAAAGAGTTTGGACTCTCAAGTCCACATGCCAACCCCTGATGAACCAACCCCTGCACTTGGTTATACAACACTGTTAAATAAATGTTGAGAGGAGGAAAATGTGAGGGGAGCTGCAGCAGGTGGGCGCCTGTCAGGGTTTATAATAGCCCTTGCTTAATAGGAGCTTTTTGAACATTTCACAGCATGAGTCTCAGGCCAGACTGATGAATAACATATGAATTCAAATGATTTTGGTGGCCTCAGTGAGGGGAAATATCACTTCCTATAATCAGGGATATTAAGGTTATTATGTCTAAATCCTGTCCATTTCACATTTGTCTTCAAGTGATCTCTTTAATGGCCTCAGATACACACTTTTACCCTTGGAAATGAATTATTAACAAGCAGTGATTGCCTCATCTGGTGTAGAGTAAATGCAGGACGGCCTTTTAAGGAAACAAGGGACACTATTTCAGACATATTTAACCAAACAGATTGGGAGCTGTTAATGACCGTTTAGGTTTATTACAACTGGGGTTTAATTTTCAAGTTTGGCCAGCAGTTAACCCCCTGAGTCCACTGGTTTTCCAACTGACTGTGGCATTAGATCAGAAAACACATCTATCGTTTTAGAGGAATGCATATTTTGCTGTTTCATTTGGAGAACTTCTTGCTAAACTGTGGTATATCCAGAACTGAATTTTTTGTATCATAATACATCCATGAGTTAATGTTAAATGCTAAAAAGAACATTGTTCACCTGGCAGCAGTGATGTCTTTGGACTGCAGGAGCAAACCTACACAGACTGATAAAAAACGTGCAAAATCAGCTGTCCAGCTGACCTAAAGCAGACCATGCTGTGTTAGCCACAGTGCCAGAAAATTAAGCAGTTTAAGTGTAACCGGTTGTGTAGATATAAAGAGGCCCAGACCGTGGATATCTCAAATGTTCCACATATTGAGCACGGGGGCCTAAGCATGTCAGGTAATAACAACTAAATCAAACCATACTGTGGCATTATAATACTCAACATTACAAATGTACATTTGGCTTGTCACACGTGTTTCTGCAGTATCATTAACCCTGTTACATAAGCATTGCAACAGAACTTCTAACCAATATTGGCTTATTCAGGATTCCACAATTGTTTTACAGATTCAAAGCATAACAAGAACAGTTTCCTCTTTTTGAGATAATGGCAGCAGAGAGAATCTAACAAAGAGGCACATCAAAAATGTATTTATATTTACATATAGTGCAGTAACATAGAAAGAGAAGTATTGGAGAGAGAGACAGTTACAGTCCTCCACAAATATGTTTTAAATGACGTTCTCGGTGCCTGATATGGTTTCAGTATTTTCTTAAATAATTCCAAGGCCAGAGTGCCCAGTATGAAAATGCTGTTTTGCCAAGTTCAGACTGTGTCACACTTGTATAAAGATGCGCTGTGGATGACCCACTGCATCTTCTTCTCTGTCAGTTTTACTAAAAAGGGGACTGCTCTGATGTGTAATGTGAAGACAACAACCCTTTTTCCACAAAGCAGTCTGGTACGGTTCAGTCCAGTTCAGTTCGGTATGCATTTTTTCTGTCTTCACTGTGAAAAGTTGTGGATGGTACCCATGGAACTGTTCCTTACCATCCCCATTTTAAGTCTATCACACAGATCTGGTACTAAAAGGTGGAGCTAGAAACAATGCAGTCTGTTGACTTGTCAGTAGCAGACAGTCACTCTTGCTCAGGGCTGAGTTGTGGTTGGTTGTGAAGCTTATGTAACTGCTGTTCATTCTGTGGCAAGTCTTAGATATATTAGTAAACTATAACTATTAAATAAAAGGATGTTTTGTTGCCTCTAGCAGCAGCTGTAGACTGAGGAGAAAAAAAAAAAACTTTCACTGGGCCGACTGCTGGCAACTTTTATGGTGGAACGTTTACTTGTAGTGTAATTTATCAGCACACCTTAAATTTCAATATGACAACCCTGACCATTCCTTTAGTTTTTAGTGTCTCTCTTGGATGACATAGGCCCCCTCTACACTTTGCATTAGCATGCGTTTTTTGCGATCGGATTGCAAACTGATAGCGCTTGACCACATACATTTATACCTGGTATTAATATGCGTCTCTGGTGTCCACATCCAGATCCGTTTGTTGTCAGATAACGTTCCGTCCCGCTGACGTTACATCCTAGCGGCACACTACAACGTCATATCATGTGCACCACAATAACAACAACAACAAGATGTTAGCCACCCATGAAGTTGCGTTCTTGTATGGACACTTTTGTCAGACCAAATGTAGAGCAGACACTTCTTCTCACCATGGCTCTCACTGCATGAAAAGAGGGATTTCCGTCAGTATGCGGCACTGTAAATTGCCGTGGAATTTCAGGTTTACGGCTGCGCGCGGCAATTTACAGGCAACACAGAAAACTGCCGGAAACTGTCGTAAATTGTCGTGGGCCTTGCTTGGCAGTTGTCCCCCCTTCCCCTAATTCTAGGGGAGGCTTTAACATGTAAATGAACATGCTGTGAGCTATAGAAATGCAAACCAGGGGAGCAGGGGGAGTTTCACTCCCCACACAGAGGTGACATTTCTCTAAAAGGTATTAACTTCATTCATCTCTGGTATAAATAAATGAGGCTTAGTATAGCCTAATTATAGACTCTTAAATTTTAGCTTGAATTGATTTATTTCATGAAAGTATGCTAGATTAATTACTGTGTGTGGTCATTAGCAATGGTCAATGTTAAATAAAAAAGATACACAAAACAATTTATTTCAACAATTAGTTTTAACCAGGCTTTGCCACAAAGGTCAAATGTGCACTCCATGCAAACAACATCACAGTCTGCTAGAGCTCAACCACTGTGCATAGTGGCATGACTGCAGTGACCTCTTCCGTAAACAATGATCATGTGATTGGAGGAGCCCGACGAGCCGTCTAGCCCTCGTCCAATCACGTGCGAGCTCGGCATGATTCAAACGGAAGACCTCGCAAGACGAGCATATCAACAGTCCTGTTTTTACTCCTGTATATTCAGACAGTCTCCTCCATGTCGCGTGTTTTTCGCTGCTTTGCTGTTTCGTGAACTACAATGTCTGGACAGCGTCTCTCCTTCAACACCCGGAAACTCCTCAGCATAGACGAAGACACAGCTGAACGCTATCAGTGGGCTGTCTGCCAGCTTGCTGTGTTTGCTGCCGATATGACTCAGCAGTTCACCGCAGTAAACTCGTGTGGAGGAGACTAACTAACAAGAGGAGACGGTGCACAATCCCCAAACGGCGGTAAGAATATATTCAGTGACTGCTAGCTAAGCTAAAAGTTAAAGAACAAATGAAGAAGCAGAACCAGTCTAAGTTTGGTTATTAAAGTGTATTTTTTGGTCTTGTAATTTACAGGAAGCAGTGCGTCGTCTCCACAACTCGGAGACAAATTGTTTGCACTACGAACCGGAGCGAGGGTAAGTTTAAAGAATATGCTTTCATTGTGCTGTATGAGGAAACGTTCAGACACGTTATTGACCGATCTTAACTGTACACTTTTTCACAGACTGACCTCTCCTCATAACGAGGCTGTGAACTCTTATTTACTGAGAGCTCTGTCCGCAAGTCCGGGTTCACTTGATGCGGATAATGACGCCATTGTGTGTAAGTGACTTACTGTTTCTTTTTTACTTTTTACTGTGACTTTTAGATCAGACTCGTTGTTGGTCAGTGTGACTATTTTTCAGGTGCATTAATAGATGTGTTGTGTCAATATGCAGTGCACTGCGCAGTACTTATTGTTTTTACTGATTGTTTTTACAGCTGCTGGAAGCGACGAGAAGAAGACGAGGTGGACCTATGGATGTGCGCCACCATAGACATGATGTCTGATGAGGAAGACGGCACACTTGACGGGGTGTCTGGGTGGATTGTGCGACCTCCGTGGTTCCGCAGCAGGAGCTGACTGAACTCTGTGCAACGCTGCAGTCAGATTGGAGGCGAACCCGAACTACAGGGCAGCACCACAGACGTCTGCAAGATGGAGCACATGCAGACAGATTGCCGTCAGATGCCTACAGCTCCGAGGCGGCGAATAATAGACAGCTGATGGCGCTGTATGATTTTGATTTGTTGTTGAAATCTCCAATTTGTACTTGTACATAGTTGTGTGTTATAAATAAAGCTCTTTCTTTGAATAAACATGTTCCTCGCTAATGTTCTTTTCCTCAATAAATTCATTCATGTCCTTGATGGTAATAATAGTGTAGCCCATAGGATAACAATGACATGAATATACAACATAATAATTTTATTTAAATGTTTAATAATAATTATACATTTATTATAATTATTATATTATAAGTATTATTTTTAAATTATTTTTATATTTTATTATTGTAGGGGAGGGGTTTACATTTATAATGACCCAGAGTGACCAATAGCGACAGATCTGCCGACCAATCACGAGTGATGTTTCTTGTTTCAAAGTAGTGGTTTCCTCCAATCCTGGAGTGAGGAATTTCAAGCCAGACGCGGCTCTGCTGCTATTCATATGCTAATTAGAGCCATTAGCACCTCCCGGGAGGTCTCCACATACGTCATGGGTCCGTTTTCGACAATTTCTGGCACCCGTAAACGCCGCGTTCGCAGCCTGTAAATTGTCGGAAACTGCCGAAAATGAGTGAGATTTCCGGGCGTTTACGGGGACGAAAATCCCACTTTTCATCCAGTGTCTGTACTCGGCTAGCATCCATGTTTTCTTTACCGTGGTAAAGACAGTTTGACGTTGGATATTCGACAGATATTCACATATTCATTTTGGGTTCAACACAGATTTCCACCTCCATGTCATAGTCAGAAAACAATGCGCAACATAGGGTAGGGCTATTAACCCCCCTGCCCATGTAACGGAGTTAAGAGTTAATGTGATCCCACTTGCCATATAAAACACACTACAAAACACGGGAACTGGGTTTTCCTATTGTATTTAAATGCAGCACCCCTGTGGTTTAGGTTCGTGCACCCTGGGGAGTAGCAACAGTCGGACCTCGCTGCCTCTGGGGTAGGTGTATGAGCTATGGGCTCCATCTTTGTTTCATATTAATTACTTTCATTTTAATACTAAGGAGTGGTTTAAGTTGTATTTTGAATCATAAAGCTCCCGTACGGTCGAGCCTGTCCTTTTTTTCTAAAAGGTTGACGGTGTTTTTCTTTTATTTCTGTTTACAAATGGCTAAAGTTACACATGTTAGCTAACCTGCACTTTCTTTTAATTTTACTTCTTGCAGCCGTGTATGTGTGTGTGTGAACGGGCGAACTGGACTGACTGTGTTAAATTTCCATGCCAGGTCAATCCAGATGAGAAATAAACGGCGAGTGTGCCAATGGTGAAAAAGTCTGCCTTGTCATTAAATACACAACGCAAGAGGAGTACAAGAACAGCTACACTCACACACACACAAACTCTCACAAAAACACACTTTTTATTTTCTAAGAATTTTTTAAACAAACTTCAACAAACCATACTACATTGGTGTGGGGTGTCTGGGTCCAGTGATGTGAAAGCTATTGAAGGAAACAGACTTTTCTCAAGGGAAACCAATGGAGTTTGTTTAAAAAATTCTTAGAAAATAAAAGTGTGTTTGTTAGTGTGTGTGTGTGTGTGTGTGTGTGTGTGTGTGTGTGTGTGTGTGTGTTGTTGAACCCAAAATGAATATGCGAATATCTGTCAAATATCCAACGTCAAACTATCTTCACCACGATGTTTTCTTTTTCTCTGCAGTCACTACCCGGTGAGTGTTGTTGTCATCTTCTTCCTCCTTCTTCCTGTGTCCAGCTGGCGCACCTCACTTACTTGTTTTCATCCACGGAGTTGTTGCATGTGGATTGGAGACACATTTGCTTTTACACTTGTGTTGGATGGGGTCACGATGGTCCCTGACCACCTTCAGAAGTGGTTTGGCTGATCGGATAACAATACGTCCTCTGTATGATTCGAGTGTATTTACACCTGTACTTTAATGTGGTCACGAGCAATCGGATTGCTATCCAATCGCAAAAAACGCATGCTAATGCAAGGTGTAAAGGGGGCCATACAGTTTCAGTAATGAGTGGATCTTCAAGCCTTTAAAAATATAAATTAACTTCAACTGGATTATGTGTATAAGTTATAAGTACATACATTCTAATTCTAGCTTGGAGGGAAAAAAAAATGTTGCAGAGCGTTGTTCTTTTGCAGTCGGGCAACACTAAACCGAAACAAAATACACTGAGTGCTGGACAGAGTAGTGAGTGACCCACATTTAGGAGTACTCTTTGTCGTGGAAATACTAAACAGACCTAGGGTCTAGGTACCATGTCTAAAAAGTTACTTTTGGTTCCAAAGGTATTATACCAAAAATGGTGGAAATGGGGCTCATGACACTGAAAGAGCCAGCAAATCAGTATATACTAAAACAGTGATATTCAACTTGCTGTCCACCGACAATTGTGTAATTTACAATGGAAATAAAGTGATTCACTCTGGAGATTTTTTTGTAATATGGTGCCAGAATAATAATAATGATAACAATAACAACAACAACAACAACAGTAATAATAATGATAACTGTTATTATTATAAAAATTATTATTGTTAAGATAAGATAAGATAAGATAAGATAAACTTTATTGATCCCACACTGGGGAAATTCACATGTCACAGCAGCTCAAAGTACAGACAGAAAGTCAAGAGTGGACAGTGTATTATACAAAATTAAATAAAGATTAAAATAGAAAAATATGTATTGTATATATGTATGTATATAAATATGTATGTATTAAAAAAAGTACAAAAAATATTTTAAATTATTATATTGCTATTACTATTATTATAATTATAATTATTATTATTATTGTTATTATTATTATTAATGAATTGAAAGATAGACAAATGAACATAAACAGACTTAAAATCATAAAGAAATCATAAGATGAAATAAATCAAGTAAGACTTTAAAAGAGTTGGAGCAGCATGAAGCGTCAGACCTTTATCAGAAAAGTCACACCAAGACTTGTCAGGGAGTTGAACATGTTGAAAACAGCCAATTCATTTAGCATATATCTATCTATAAAGCAAGAAATCTCTGTCTGTCAGTCTGTGTGTCTGTGGCTCGCATATCTCTCTGACTATTTGTCAGATCAACCTGAGCTTTCGGATATGGCTTGCGCATGGCATGATGGTGTGCATCCTTCATTTTGAAGTTTTTTGGATTAATATTCACAACATTATCATTAAAAGTTAAAATCCCATAGACCTCCGTGTAACCAGTCAGCCAATCGCGCTCTCGCTCACAGCTGTAGCCACGCCTCACGGAATAAAAGATCAAAATATCATACTGCTATACCGCTCTGCGTCACCCAAAACTTTGCATAGGCTTACCCTGGATGTCCACTGGATCCTTCACGTGGGCGATTCAGCAGAAGCGGCTCGGCGCTCTGCTAAAAATACGCGCCGGATCTATTTTTTGACGGATGCCGCGCGACAAAGCGTCAATTTCCACACACCAAATGAGTCAAACAGGAAGTCAGGCGCAGAAAAGACGAGAGTATTCGGTCAATTCTCAAAATAAAAACACCCGTGAAAACTCCGGAGCGTATTTCACATCGCTGCAACAACATACATGACATGTTTCAGTAATCTCATCGGTAAGTAGTATTTCTTAAGTTTCACCACGCTGTTCTCATCTGCTCATGGTGTTTGCTGACATGGCCACAACATGGTTAGATTGACTAAAACATTGCCTAAACTTCCCATACCAGAGTATGGCTAGGTCGGAAACGTTTGTTTTTCCTTTCAGGCGTGCAGGGTTACGTGCTTGCTAGCTACCATTTCAAGATTGTTCGCCTACGGAAAGCTAGGAAACCTAATAATGTTGTGTGTCTCTCCATATCTCAATGTACATTCATGTCTTTCCCAATGTACAGTTTCTCTATTAACACTACGTAAGAGTATGTACACCTCTTTGTACATCCAACCATCGAACACAGCCTCATTTGGCCATAATTGAAAAATCTACTTAAGCTTCCACTTTTCTATAGAAATACATACTTCCTACGGGCACTGCACTACTACTGATAAATATTAAAAATGTTTGTTTATTAATGGGTCTCTGGCCTCCTGTTATTTAGCAAAAATTACCCCTGGACAAAACAAGTTGAGTGTCCCTGTACTAAAACACTGCACATTATAGCAATGCTTGTTATCTGCAGCAGGAAACAGTCCTTCAAATTAAAAGCTCTGTACAGGAAACTGTTGAAAATTTCACACCTTTGTGTATGTGTGTGTGTGTGTGTGTGTGTGATTGTGTGTGTGTTTGGATTATAAATGAGTTCTGAATGCAATAAACAAGTTTTTGCTTATTGTAGGTAATCATTAGGCTGCTAATGTTTCTTGGCCTGCTGGACATTAAAAGTAGCAGTGACACTGTGTTACAGACCTTTGTTTAGCCACACAAATAAACCCCTAGTTTTAATAAACTGGAATAACCCTTTAACTCCCCACCTGAGGACTGAAATTTACCCAACCTTCACGTTTCCCTGTAAAGGTGCTGCATTGGTAGATTACTCTCCTATTTCACATGGCAAGCCCTCAGTTGAATCATATAACAAACTTTCCATACTTCTGTCAAGCCTGCTGCAGGCTCGGTTTCAAAACACTGGCTTTGTTTTCACTGCAACACGATACTTGGGTTGCATGGTTGATAAAAAAAGGCTGAATGTGTGAAAACTAGCACTCTGTGTGATGAATAAGACGTGTGGTGTTTCCCTGGGATTGTGTAGATATATTGAGTTATTTAAGGTTGCTGTGGATCAAGGTGAGGGCATCAAAGACGTGATGTTTAAAGCCAGAACCTGGGGCTTGATTGCTTCTTGAGATGTTCATGCATGAAAGATGAAAACAAATCTCTGGGGATCATCCATGGCAATATCCAAGGCGAAGCTGATAAAGTCCTTACTCTGCTAAGTAATTTTATTTCTCTGTTGTGCAGCATGTGAAAGGATCACCATTAGACCTGTGTCAAGTGCGCACAATAAACGCAGCAGAAGAAGATAAATACACAGTGATTGTGAGTCCAGAAACCTACACAGTAAAGATCAACGGATGACAGTGTGCTCAGTGGCAATGACTGCAGCGGACAATACAGATCTGTCACTAGATGGAGGCACATTTTTCAGCATGCACCTGCAAATGATGGCCTGTGTCTGTGCAAGGAAAAACATTTATATAGTTGCCATGGAGATGCTCAAGTTCAGCAACACAAGAATCTGCCCTCAATGAAATACTCTGACAGTGTATAGATTATATTGTAGCCCAGCCGTAGTGCCACAAGAGTATGATTTATGGCAGTGCCACAGCGATACACAAATCAAAATAAAGCTTGATAGAGTGATAACTGCTGTGTTTTATTGTTACAGGGGGATGTTAAAACAGATTTATTGTCAGTAAATGGTAATTCTAGTACATAAAGACACTGTAAAGCATAGCAGAGCATATTACCAGCTCTTAGAGGTGTTTTGTAAGTGGTAAATGATCAGAGAGCAGCAGATTTAAATCTTGTGAGTGGCACTGGCAACATGTTATCAGTGTGTTAGTTGCCATGTTGTCAAGCACAATGACTATACGTGTTTAAGTATAATAATGTTGGGATTCCCTGGGCCACAGATGATTTGTCATTTGTGCAGATCTAAACTGGACATGGGAAGATGTTCCATGTAATTACAGTGTCCTAAAATGGCTGCTGTTGTCTCCTTTGTTTGTCTCCCAGGATGCCTCACTTGTCACATCTCAGTGTCAAGTCTTACCTGTGAACCTGGCTTCAAATGCTATTGGGCACCACTGTGCCACATGACCCCCTGGAAGGTCACCAAGCCAACATAGGGAGAAGCTCCTGCTCTCCGTGCAGCTGTTACTCCTGGACCTCGACAGAGGTAGGACGTCAGGCAGGAGGACCTGCTATGCCCTTTCCCTGTTTTGCATACTCACAGCAGGAGCTACAGCTTTGCTCTAAATGTGGCCTGCTCCCAGCAGACACAGAACCTGAAGACCAGAGAAGTTAATGCTTCAGGCAGACAAAGTCTCCAAACTAACTTCTCCAGCAACAAAGAGAACCAAGTCAAGTCAGCACCCAACTGCTAATTCTGTAAGGAAACAGTGTGAACTAACTCCTCTGCACCTTTGGAACTAGGACACAGCAAGGACTACATCCAGAACCACAATTCTTTCCAGCTTTCATCCACAACAGATAACCACTGGTTAACAAACAGCACAAAGCAACTTTTAACAACTGGGCATAGTTGTTAATGTGTCGCTCACAGAGCTATTGTTGTGATTGTTTGTTGTTAGATTATTGGTTAGTTGACTTCACCAAAGCTAAGTTGATGTCACTTTGCTATTGCTTCACACAGACTTTGTCTCGCATGCAACCAAACATCCTCTTTACTAACCCACACTCTTTTGCAACAAATATCACATACACTAGTGTTTCTAAAATGGTGTGCTGTGGCACACTGGTATGCCATGATGCCAATCTGGGTGTGCTGTGGGTTTTTGTAATAACACATAACAAATAACACATTATTACAGCAGCATTCAACTGGGCCTACACAAAAAAGTTATGAATTTATTTTTATTTGACTATATCAGGTTGTTGCGCACAGCTGTTTCCCCATAAAAAAAGGAAAACTCTGGCTAAAAATTTAATTTAATTTAATTTAATCAAAAACCTTCATGGGGAACCAATATGTAAACATTCATGCATGGGAACGATTAATGCGTGACACATCAAAAGTCCTGATTGGCAGCCAGTGTGAGGGATGATAACAACTGGGGGAAAGGGAGAAAGCCATGAATGGGGCAATGGATTGCGTGAGAGGAAGTTACAACAAAGCACCAATGAAGACGACCTACCACCGAAAGAAAAGAAAAAAAAAAAAAACTGTGATACTGTCAGTAGAGAGTATCATGAAAGCTACCTGTCTAATTTTTTAAGTCTATTTATAACACACGTTATAGAAGCTATTGTGCACCGATATAAATACAGGTGTGCCTTTGAAAAACTTTGAAAAGCACTGACTTATGTTATTATGTATGCATCTAAATCACTAGGGTACAATTCGAGATAGAGTCACTTCATGCTAAATGTTGTGTTATGTTTAGCTAAATGCTATTGATGACTATGCTTTGCTATGTCACCAGTAGTAAAGCCCAATAGAGGGCGTGGTACATACAAAATAGTAGTTACTGGGCGTAACCAGTGGTGTAGTGGTCCCTTGAGAAGTGGGTATACTCTAAATTTTCACCTTTTTTTTTAAGTAGTACAGAAAAAAGGACGGTTTTAGAACCAGTGACATGTAAGACTACTCTATTTACCCAAAAATCTGTCATTTCTACTTGCTCACTATTATAAAATTATCATGACTTAATTAGGAGCAGTTTGTAGTTACTACTGGTCACACAAGCAGAATGGATGAATGTAAAATGTACTTATCATGAGGCAAACATGGTGTTTCGGTTATTTTTTGAACATTTATTTAAATAAAATACTTTAAATCTGAAGTTGACAATGCATTCTTGTTCATATTTAACCTTAAATAAAACACAAATCATTCTCTTCCAAACATCAAAACCAATCAGATAAACCTAGACCTCAATATTGTTTTAGGCTGAATCTCAAACTATTTGTCCCATTCTTGTGTTTTAACTTACTTAAAAATCAACTACCAGCCTAGCTACTATAAAATTAAACTAGATCATGTAGGTTAGTTAAGGCTAAGTAACTTGTCTAACGTTATAATCAGAGGTGGACAGAGTACACAACTTCACTACTTGAGTAAAAGTACAGATACTCCTTGTCAAATATTACTCCAATACAAGTAAAAGTAGCTTAGTCAAAATATTACTTAAGTAAAAGTACTAAAGTATTTGCTATAAAAATTACTTAAGTAAAAGTACTTTTTAAAAAAAATCTCAGGAAATACAGGAAAGGAAAGTAGCGTTATTGTTATTCAGACGTGATTCTGCTATAGAAATGTTTACAGCTCAAAAATAAACAAATAAAGGCAAGACGCCTCAGAACACAAACTCAGCTGCATTCATCAACAAATGAAATTGCTTCATATTGCCAAGAAAACAAATTTCACCCCCAACAGTATTTTTCTCACAAAAACCCAAATTTCCTTTTCTTGTAGCTACATTTGAACACATCATGCAAAAACACAAAATCTTACCAAGAGTATTTGTCTTATTTTTAGTCAAAATGTCTCATTCCTAGTCAAAACAAATCTCAATACACTTAAAATAAGACACATCACCTAAAAAGTAACTTGTTTTAGTCAATTTTCACTTGTTTCAAGCTAATTTTCATTTGTTTTAAGCAAATTTTCACTTGAAACAAGTGAGAAAATCTGCCAGTGGAGCAAGATTTTTTTTTTTTGCTTGTAATAAGAAAAAAAAAAAACTTCCTCCACTGGCAAATATTTCTACTAACAGGTTTGAGGAAGTTGTCCCAGCCTCACTCTTTCTTTTGCAGGCAGCTGCAGTCAGTTCAGAATATTTTTGCTTTCTCTACATAAAAAAGATTTAAAAAAAAAAAAAAAGCGAATATCTTCAGTAAAATAGGCCCTACAATAACTTATATTGACATTTACAGATAAATAACTTATTGGCTAGTTTATTTTACTTATGTCATGCATCATTGCCAAAAATGAGCCGGATAACCCACATCAAAGACAGCCCCCACCTCACTAATGCGCGCGCACACACACACACACACACACACACACACACACACACACACACACACACATACCTATGATGCTACAAGCACAGACAATAACGTTTAACATGTTCATCTGCAATTAAACAAACATTAACCTAGCTAGTAGCTAAGTTACATACCGTGACGTGCTTTTTCAGGTTGGAAGACGAGTTTTTGTAGGCCGTGATATAATTTGTTTCGCGGTAAACACAGCAAACACTTGATCCAATACGATCGTATCAAAAACCTCGAACATGTGCTTGAGATACGGCCACGGATGCTCTTGGTCAGAGAGAGTTATCGCTGCTGAAGCCATCAACACCGCTATCGCATGATGTGGATATGAACCGCCAAAGCTAAGTTTCATTTTAAGCATGACGTAGTACAGGTACGGCAATGCGGCTAAGACAAACCATACGCGACTCAGCAGAATCGGTTTATTTTCTTTGGTAACAGAATTTAGCAAAAAAATAAAAAATAAGAAAATTCATCAGCTGACGTGAGAGCAAAAGTAGCGAGTAACGAGAGCATCAATAGAAATGTAGTGGAAGAAAAAAGTACAATATTTGTCCTTCAAGTGTAGTGGAGTAAAAGTAAAAGTATCCCCCCCAAAACAATACTCAAGTAAAGTACAGATACTCAAAAAATGTACTTAAGTACAGTACTCAAGTAAATTTACTTCGTTACTGTACACCACTGGTTATAATTAAGACCTTTACAATAACAAACAAGCTTCATAGACATTGAGATAATCAGTTTCATCGAACATTAGCGGAGCTGCAGCCGTCCGGCATCAAGTGGAATCCAGCTCGGTCCTTTCAGCGGCCATTAACGCCCGAGCCGGCTGTCCGGTCACGGCTGGCGGCTCTGTCCGGTCATGGTCGGTGTACGGAGCGGTTCTCCTGGATGCAGAGCAACTGCAGCTCCGCTTTGGCTGCGGGGGAGAAGCTGCGGTTCAGCTGCTACAGCTACTCTCACGGCATCTAGCTAGCTTCAGGCTAACGTTACTAGGGTAACGTAGATATTACTGAATGGTGCGCATCAGTTGGGGTTTAGAAGTGGGTATATGCAATGCTGACTGAAAAATAAGTGGGTATACTCCATATACCGGCGTATACCCTCGACTACACCACTGATCCTGACTGCACAAAACAAACAAACAAAAAAGAAAAACACTCAAAACTCATCTTTTTGGAACTGCTTTAATGTTTGATTTGATGTCCCTTAATCCCCTACCTGCTGTGCTTTTATTGTTTCTTTGCTTTTAGCATGTTTTTTTATTATTTATTATCTATTGTGTAAAGTGTCTCTGTGTATCTTGAAAAGTGCTCTACAAATAAAATGCATTATTATTGTCATTATGAGGGGCATATTGTTTCCTGCTCTGGCCCAAAATGTTGGCATTTGACTCAAATCTTTTCCTGCAGACACTGCCAGAATGAATGACTGAATGGCTGAATGAATGAATGAATGAATGAAGATGTAAACTTCTGGTTTGGCTCAGGTGAGGTCAGGTCAGGTTTGTATTAGGTTGTAAACAAATGTCTTGCCTGTAGTTTGATAACTGCACTTCCAGGCTTTGCTTCAGTTCCAGCCCCTGTAACAGGGAAACAGATATGGAATTTGACGGTGCAAAGCATCTAATTCAAATATTTTGCAGTTAGCTCCATATGGTAGTGTACAGCTATCATCTGACTTTGTCCAAAGTACTATAACGTCAGTCCACTTTACCGGACATGAATTCTGATGGAAAAGATTAGAGAGCGATTGTACTGGTCATCAGTCTTAGATATCAGAGAAGCGTAATACCTTTTTACACAGAGATGATGCTATATAGAGCCGCTCAGAAGTCCCGTCTTTAAGCTGCCTTTGCATTTTTACACAGAACCAAACACTGACATCATCAATCTGCTCCGGTGTGTGATTTTAGACAGCATGCTGGCAATGTGGAATCAAAAGAGGCATGATGTTTAACATAACAGCACTGGCCTCTGGTGTGACATACAGTATACCATACACGTTGGCAGCACTTGGCAGTTTTTGGCAGTTTAGAGCACTCTAAACAATAACAATGGCATTAACATGGCAATAACAATCATTTACGTTCTTTGTTATATGGCAGCCGATCTTGGTCTATGCTTGGAGGGTAAGGAGCGCCCAAATCACATTGTTTTTTTTTTCAGTTTTTGGCTGTTGTTCTTCTTCTTCTTCTTTGAGTTAGCTGCTAACTGGAAACAGCTACATTTTAAAACCTCCCACAGTGGGTCAAAGGCATAACACATCATGAAAACATCACACCCATGCCACCCATTATCCTGTCCTGCCAGCTGTCCTGTTCATACAGACGTTGTTTTGGTGCTGTTACTAACTCTGATGCTGGCTTTAAGGCGAGACAATTATGCCCCCCCATTTTACAAGATGATAAGGTGGCAGAAGTGCTGCATGGGTTATTACGTCTCCAACCATGAAGCACTTTGCAGCGTGTCTGTGTACGTTTGCTAGCTGCGAGGTTGCTCACCTGGCAGCTGGTACTATTTCTTTCCATGCTTTGTCCTTCTTTATACGATCATGGTAAGAGCTGAAGGACATATCATACAGGCAGGGCTTCTGCTGCCACAACTCCACAAGGTTTTCCTCTTTGCTGGAATCCTAGGTCAAAATTCCAAATTTTCCAGTGCTCTGGTTTATGACCAAATAGCTGCAAAACTAATAACTTTTCCATTAACCTTAACTGGACTTTGTATTAGCGCTAATTAGCATGCTGACATTTTTAACTAGAATGAGCTTGGTGATCATCATACTTCCTAAACATCAGCATGTAAGCATAGTTAATATCAACAGCACTGAGGTTCAAGCACACTGTAGAGTAAAGCCTCACAGAGCCTCTGGTGTGGCTATAGGCAATCAGTCTCATCTCCCATGAAAGTGCAATGTATAAAATAAATAAATAAATAATAATGTTACTGCTCCATTTTTACTATATATACTGTATGAATGATTCCCGTAAACATATGACTTCTTGAAGATTGGCTGAGTCTACCATTAGAGGCACTATATTTGATTTAACAGAAAATCCAATTAAAATAAAGCAGTAAATAGTAGTAGTAGTAGTAAAATGACTCTCATCCTATTAATTCAGCCTTCCTGCTCTGACTGAATATTGGTTGTTATTGTAACCCTCTTTTCTTGGCTTTTAGCGTCTCTAGTTCTTCCGGGCTGTGGGCAATAAAGCGGGCTACAAAATATCATGGTTTCTCTCTTTTAATCGTCGCCAAAACAGTAGACAGTACAATGCATCAACTTCGGGGTACAACAACTTCTCTCTCCCTCGTTCAACAACAGGAGGCTCTCACTATGCGTCACTAATACCTGTCCCCACAAACAAGGGCAGGTAGGAACCAATTCACTCACACACGGGAATACAATAACTATTAAAAAAAAGAAGCGCACAGGGACATATAAATGAAACAATATACTAAGTACTATAAATAACAATAAAATAATAATTAACAAGTAACTCAATGATGCTGTGAAAATATTATTACTTAAATATATTAGTAATATATCTACTGTATTGCTTAATAAAAAAAAACAAAATTACACAAACTCTTAAGTGATAAAAATAACCTAAAAATATAATGTGCAGTAATTACAGTTACATTATCAAGGCCAAAGGCGAAATTAGCAGTGTCAGATTGGGGGTAAACTACACAATAAAAAAGTATTCTCAAACTAGAGCAGATTTCAAGGAAAAAATGGAGTTGTAATGGATGAGTGGAGCATTAAAGATCATTTGAAATAACAATTGTAATACTTCCTTATTGAGGTTTACTGGTGAGACAGATCAGCTACTCCTTTTTTGGACACTTAATCCTTTTTACATTGCCTTTATTTGCATTTGTTTATCTCTTTATGTATTACTTTTTGTATTTCTTTTCATACAACATAGGTTTATTGTTTCTGAATGTGTTTCATATTTTAATTGGGGTTTATATATATTTGTTGTTTTTTTTTTTGTTTGTTTGTTTTGTTTTGTATAGGAGATAAAGATTCGATATAATGCCGGCCACTATGTGCCCTTTTGACCTTATATGCTTCAATAAACTTCTATAAACGTCCTGTCTACACTAGAGGTGGGAATGTGTTGCATTGTGTTTATGAACATCTTCAACACTTAATCAAATATCTGAGCAATATTACAATCTAAAGTACAGTGAGGAGGACTGACAGAACTGGAAGAAACCAGGATCAAGACTTGACTTGAGTTCATTATAGCCAACAATAGCAACAGGAAGTGAAAATAAATGGAACCAATTGGTGGTGGTGATTTAAAGAACAGTTTAGCAATAAACACATCTGCTTGTCCAGTGATTTACAAAATCTTCCATTAAAATAGATGTTCATCAAGGTTATCATCTGTCATAAAAAAATGAGCATTGATAAACTTCCAGCACACAGAAGATGAATACAGATGAATGAACAGGAAATAGTGCTGCATTTCTAATGTATGAAAAGTGCTTTATAAATAAAGTTTGATTTGATTTGATTTGATTTGATTTGATTTGATACTCTGATATGATCAATTCAGTGTGTTTACTGTCTGTGTTGTGTCCACGTTTCTCCTCTCTTTGCAGAATGAGTGATTCTATTATTAGTTTTATGGAATTGGTGTTCGAAGTTCAAAGCAACAGACGAACATGCACAAATGTGACAACAGTTGTGTAGATGTAGTTTTCCAAGCATGCAATTTATTCTACGCTACATGAACACAAATTAAGTCAGAAATATTCGTCTACTGCGAGCTTAAACCATGACATCACAGCTTGAGGCTGTATATTATTTTGTATGTATTCATGACAATTAGCTGGTAAGAGTATTCATCCAGTATTTATATTGTGTAGTAAGTCAGAGCAGTGGTAGGCTGCATGGTGTTTATTGCAGACTACACTGACATCCTCAGAGTCAGCAGCTTTGCCTGACAACTCCACAGATGGATGACAGACCAGGAGGCTTCTTGTTTGTTAGGGAGGTAGAGTGGGTTGTCCACTAATTGGAAGATCACCAGTTTGATCCTCGGCTCCTTCGGTCTGCATGTCTAATTACCCTTAGGCAAGATATCTAACCCCAGATTGTGCCATCAGTGTACGAGTGCTTTTAAAACTGAGTAACAGGTGGCACCTTGTATGGGAGCCTCAGCCACCAATGGGTGAACGTGATTCCTTTGTATTGGAATTGTAAATGTATACTCATATGTCTTTCTCATGTCCAAGGCTAGGTTCATTCTGGTCCTCTCTCTATGATACACTCTCAAAAGCCCTCAATAAACCTAAGAGTCCTTGATTTTTATGTTTGGTGTATTGAAGAATTTTCAGGTTTCTCTACCAAGGAGAGCAATATTGCTTTTGCTTCTCTTGTAGCCTGCAGGCATATTTACTTCATTGGAAGGATCAAAAGCCTTCATCTTCTAATTCTTGGCTGAAGGATTCAATGTCCTTTGCATACATACAGAAAATAAAGATTAGTATTAGGGGTTGCTCTAATAACAAACTTGGGATCCCATTTTCTCTTTTTAATGCCTCTGCACCGGCTGTAGCTGTGGCTGGAGGCATTGTGTTTCTGTCCACTGTCCATCCGTCCGTCCCATCCTTGTGAACGCCATATGCCTTAAAGTGGACATGAAACGTGCATGTTTTGGCACTGGTAGTGCGAAAATATATTTAAAAAAACACCTTGCCTAAAATTTGACTTTCAAAAGTTGTTAAAAGCACAGATATGACAAATTTATTTTCGTAATTTCTACCTAACTATCTAGCTAGTGCGCTGTCATTTTGAAGTGACGTCACTGCCTACGTAACAAGGTTGGTTCCGTTGGCCAGTGAAGACAAGAGTGTCTGGCTGCAGACCTCCAGCGTGAGTCCGCTTCCGCTGTAGGCCGTCTCCACTGTCGGGACGCTCACGACAGGAAGTGCATGCAAGAAACTTGAAAATAAGATCGTGTTGACACCTTTGCAGGAAGTGGCTTTGTTGTTGATTTATATGTCATTAATCAACACTGTAACGCGAAAAACATTTGTTTCTCAAATGTAGAACACAAGTTGATTTTGCCTATTCTTTATACGTAGCATTTAACATGTCTGCCAGCAACATTATTGCATTACATCAACTGTCAAAACGGGGTATAAACTCCAAGTGCGTGCAAGAAATTTCAAAACAAAATCCCGTAGACGCTTTTGGAGGAAGCAGCTTTGTCGCTGAATTATAATTAAACACTGTAACGCAAAACCATTTTTTCTTAAATGTACATGCATGTGTATGTAATTTCAGATGTACATGTTGATTTTTGCCTATTCTTCATTACGTGGCATTTAACATGGGTGTAAGTCTGCCGGCAACATTACTGCATTAAGTCAGCT
The DNA here is from genome assembly GCA_019142605.1 of Cephalopholis sonnerati. Taxonomy (NCBI): domain Eukaryota; kingdom Metazoa; phylum Chordata; class Actinopteri; order Perciformes; family Serranidae; genus Cephalopholis; species Cephalopholis sonnerati. The sequence goes on along the minus strand of JAGQAX010000015.1, from coordinate 5,302,797 downwards.
GTCACTGGTATTAACTCCGTCCATATAGCTGTAACTAAGTTCATAGAAAAACATAATGCTTGTCGATTGGACAGTTGGAGCCTCTCATCTGGTCAAAAAACAAACACACCTCTCATTTATAATTTACCGTTGAATAGTTTAACGTTTATTTATTGCAAAGATCTGAACTTAATGTGGAAAATATATTCCATGACAAAGGAAGCTTATGCATCTGCCCACACTGTGAACCTGAAGCCTCCTTTGAAGAGTAGCTAAATGAATCCATCAATCAACATAGCAACATAATTAATCTAAGCTTTTTTCCCATATCCTCACCATCTCATTTATAACATTTATTTAAGTTAAATACATTATTTTGTATACTACTAAATTAAATGATTCCATATATGTCTTTTATATGATATACTTTACACCCGAAGATCTTTAGAAGACATAGAGGCCATTCAGATTTTCAGCTATGCTTAAATTTAAAAATGTCAGCATGTGTGGAGGTGAGGAATAGTTACAACTGTATTCATTTTCTTAAAATGCACTAACTTACCTGTGTTCTTCATGGTATAATGAAAGTAAATTATTAGGTGCACAAGTTAAAAAAACAAATATGAAAATACATAAAATGACAAATTTTCATTCTGTTTATTCTGCCTTTTATTGATAATCATTAGTCCTCAATTTAACATTTGGTGTATGACAAGTACCCTAGTTTGTCAGCAATCTCCTCACAAAAGATCCAGATGTCTTCCATTTTGTAGAACTTGAATTTAAATGGCTCCAGGATTGCTCCTTTCTCCAGGTCATCAACAGTGGAACTTTGGTCTTCTTCTCTAAGTCTGTCATACTACTGCACAGCCTCTGCCAGTTCCTCTTCTCCCATTGTGATCACACTGGGCAACTCCACCTTGTCTGAAAACAAGTGCTGGTTTGTTTCAACCCACTCTGCTGCCTTTTTGCATTCACTAATTACCCTGGCCCCAACTTTGTCCTATGGAAAAGACAGAGATAAAAAAGCTAGTCTTCATATAGCAAAACTGCTGTACAAACAGTGCCATAAACTCTATCATCCATGTAAAAATAACAGCACACATGAAGTAGCAAAAGGACACTTCAAAAGGAGCTCTTTGTCAGAATAACCCAGTGTAAAACAGGGAAACATGCCGACCACTTCCACTGACATCTCAACATCTTTTTCAACACTGGGCAGTGAAACAGCTTACAGCAAGCTGTGCAGCATTCCACTTTATGCCCTGCACTTGTTTGAATAATTGAGTGATGTATCTAGATAACACAGAAAAAGTATGTTAAGTTCATAGTATATACATATTTCAATTAGTAAAAGTATAAACCGAGTGAACGATAGCTAAACATTTCATGTTCATTTAGACAACAACCTGAGCGTCGTAGTCAACCCCTAGCCACCGTTAGCGTAACATATGTAACATTCGGTAATTTACGTGTGTAGAGCGGCTAGGAAAACGGCAAACATATGTAACCCGTGCATTTGTTTTTTGGGATATATAAATTGTCATTGTCACTTATTGTCACAGTGGTAGTCAACTGGCAAAAGTCTGACACGGTGGCAGTCAAATAGCAAACATCCGTCACTTTTAGGCAACTGACAAAAATGCCAGAATCCTTTTGGAGACGCACAAAAGTTTGTTATTTCCGGGCCTGATGCTGGAGGCGGCCTGAGCGAGGAGCCTGCACCGGAAGAGGCCTCACGCTGGAAGTCTGCAGCCAGACCCCTCTCAGTGAAGACCGGGTTGAACGCCACACTTTTTGAAAATGGAGGAAGATTAACTCGAAAGGCCTGTTGAGTCTGTGACAAGTCCCATTGCATATGCATACAAGCCAATAAGGCGTGGGAACCGAGCAGTGGTAGGGGTGGAAGAAGCCGTGGAGCTGGTGATTTGGGGTCAAGGGCGTGTCGGCAACATTACTTGGTGTCAGTGTGGTTATTGTACGCCGATGCCCACTGAGCCAGAGTCTATGGCAAGCCATTTTAACATTTAATGCCTAAGCTTGACTATCCGTAATTAACATTATAGATATCAACAACTATCTGTAATTCAGTTTTGACTAATGAAAACGGAATTACTGATATCAGCAATGATGTCACTGAAATCACTCATCACACATCCTAAATAACAATTACAGATATCTATAATTCAGTTTCAACTAGGTAGAATGAAAGTTAAAGATATCTCAAACGTAATTATGACGACTCAGAATTGCTGTGCAAGATGTTGCTCATGCGAGGCATCCCATTCGTTGCTCATTATGGCAAGCTTTCCATTGGATATTGGCTCAGTAAACAATACAATTGAACAGTGTTAGCGGATGAAATCCACAAGAAGAAGAGAAAGCAGAAGAAATGGCGGTTGCTGTAATAGATAAAATAGTTAGAAAATGCCATGAAATAGAACGAGCATATAACCAGGGAATTTGTGGTGAACGAGAGCTTTGTTCACTTGAGAGTTGGACCAGAAATTTACAGCGTATTGAACATTTTTTGTCTCCTGACACACTTGAGTATGGCAAGCCGTTTTAGCATTTCATAGCTAGGCTGGAGAAATACCGTTGAAGTGGTCGATGATTTTAATGGTTTGAGTCATTGAATAGCAAGCCGCTTCCGCCTCCCACTTTTACAGATATGTGCAACGTCATTTTGCCTAGTCGAAACTCTAATTCAAGATATCTGCAATTACATTTTGACTAGGCAGAATGAGAGTTAAAGATATCTCCAATTTGAGATATCTCTTATCAAGATCTTTTCAAGATATCTACATGTAGGAAAATTACCTGTAGGTTAATTTTGCACTCGTTTGGGCACCACCCTCTCAACGGAAAGTGACCGTAATCAAATTAATAGCTATGTAAATCAATCATTAATTTGTTGGTACACTTATCATTTATAAATCAGTCTCAATATCGAAGTTCTCTATACAGTGATCGTAGTTTCAGTTCAAGGACATACATGGACAACGACTTGGCGATAAATGAAAGTTTATTTGATGAAATGTTTAACAACTGAGGAAATTAATCTCAAATGGAGATGAGATGGAATTCTGTAAAATCACAGGAAGTGTAAATGGGTGGAAGCAATAGAAAACACTTTGGCAGTTATTTAGTTTGGTGATAGTGAGAAGAGTGTGTAACTTTGGATAAACTGCAGACGGAAAACTATGTATCTAACGAAACCTAAATTAAGATCCGAATAATTAAGTCTCCTATTCGACATCAACTCTTATCACAACACAGTGGCTGCATCAGGTGAGGGAAAGCTTGCCTACTTTCTTTGCAGCATTGACCCAATCGGACGTGTCTCAGGGGACCCCAGCCGTCGCTTACCACACAGCTTCACTTCACAGTCTCCCCGCAGGACGGTGCCAACGGGAACCAGTGATGGGGTGACGGTCTGACGACGAAGTTCTTCTGGTAGTCCTCAAACATCCGTTATCTTGAGCTGCTGAAAGTCTTAGTTTGGCAAAAGAGTCCCTGCCTTGGGAATAATTCCGGCAGGTGGCTGGCCGCTGGACCTGATGGATCTTGGATGGAGTTGCAGGTCGAATAGAAGCTCCGTTATGGGAGCGTAACTACTCGCTTATGATAAAGTTGAAACAATCTTGTTGTCCGTACGAGATTATCACTAAAGTTATCATTAATGCTCAAAAATAAAATGAATGCGATCGGTGGGCTTCGTCACCTCAGGTGTGATATTACTGGAGGCCCAAAGAAAAAGAAAAAAGGGAGAAACTCAGGACTGGTAAGCAATCCTGGTAGACGGAGCTTAATGTTACGTGGAGGCCGAGACTAAGAGCGTAACGGGTAAAGCATAAAAAAATTCTTACAAAAAGAAAAGTTGGAAAAACAAAAAGAAAAACAAACGAACAAACAAAAAGAAACAGGAGCTGGAGAAAAGAAGAGAAGAAAAGAGAAGAGACTAAAAACTGCCGAGCTATTGAGTTTTATCTAGAATTGAGTGGGCGTGTTTCACGCAAGGCGGGTCTCTCAGTTTAAGCATGACTTGATTTTTCCAGATCATATACTTAAACATTTTACATGCGATAGCCACATACTCTTCCCATTATGATCAAAAATCGGCTTCATACCATCACATTTAGACATCATATATTCATTCTACGACATACATATATATCCTTGAATCAACAACAAAAGAACAAGAAGAAAAGAGAAAAGAAAAAGGGAAGAAAAAAATGTTTTGTGCACAAACATTACCAATTAGTTTGCAGGTGCATTAACATACTAAGTGGGATAGCATATACTAATAACACTGGTTGATTAATCAAGTTACTATTCTTCAACTCAAACTATGATAGCAATTACTACGGGACTCTTGCTTAACTATCGTCATAGGATAGCGGTATGACGCTACTTTTAGGAGACATATTACTTTTGGTTAACCACATAGCTTATTCTTTGCTTAGGAGTGTGTCTGGAGCTTTTGCCTCCCATAAAGGTGTGAAGTAACAGACAAAGGAAAATAACTCAGAAGAGAGGAGAGAGGATGGGGGTGGTATTTCGTCCTGGAGACAACAGTCTTTGTGAATTGGTGTCTCTGCTGCTTTGATCTCAGCAGGTCAGTGACCTGGAGCCTGAAAGTCTGTGGAACTGACAGCCGGACCTCTTGTCCATGTATTTACAGTTCCTGTTTAGAAGGTGAAAAGATCACAAGGCTGTTCCTCCTACATACAACTTGATTATAGATATCTGCAATTAAATTACGACTATCTCTAATTCTAGTTTGAGATATCTACAACATAATTTTGACTGGTCATAATTCCACTTCAAGATATCTACAGTGTTATTCTGACTAGGTAAAACTCAATTTAAGATATCTAAATTGTATTTTCAGATATCTTAAATCAAAAGGGGGTTGAAAATATCTTGAACTGGAATTACGACTTGTCGAAAATATGTTGTAGATATCTCTAACTGGGATAAGGGATAGTTGTAATTCAGATGTAGATATCTGCAATGTGAGCTGTGGATATCTGCAACTTAATTATGACTATCTGTAATGAGAAACCCCATACACAAGAATGGGGAAAGTGACATCATTTGTCCTATATGACGTTGTGGATATCTGAAATGACGTATAGGAAGAATGAAGTTGTGGATATTTTTGAATAGGAAGAACTGAATTACGGATATCTGCAATACATATCCAGCCTAGCTATTAAATGTTACAACGGCTTGCCATAAGAGTCTGTGCTGAGAGGTGGACATGTTGCTGTTAGCTATCAATGATGGTACCTATAACGCTAGTTCGCTAGTTCGCTAGTTCACTAGTTCACACTACTGGTGAACAAGCCAGTGAGATGCGGAACATGTCTGAGAGGCCTGATATAACAATATAATGCCACAGGAATGTCTTCTATATGTAGTTTGTTTACATCATGTTGCGCAGCACGTGATGAAACCAGCATTTGGGAAACCGCTGTCAAAACACCGTGACATAGACAGTTTGATGTCGGATATTCAGATATTCAGTCGGGTTCATCCTCAATAACTTTTGAGTGAGATCAGCAATACACAGGTGACGTATATTCTGGAATATGAAAGGAATTATTCAATATTTTGTAGTTTGTAGGTGATATAGAATAATACATAAAAGTGGATATGAAGCAAGGCTCAAGTTAACATAATTTACCAAATGGATTTACACTCTCACACTCTAACAAGTGTACACATATAAAAGAAAAAAGACGCCCTGTTATATCTTTCGTGGCAACAAACAACTAGTTTATGAGCTTAAAAATTTGAGACTGCATGAATAGCAGACAGTTCTGGAGAGGAAATGTATGGATACATGTGGTTATACTAAAACTATTAAAAAAAGGTAACTTCTGCACACTTACTCCAAGCCACAAAAGTTTAATAATGACAACGTTTGATCCTACTTGGATCTTAATCAGGTCACAATGTTCAAAAATGGAAAACATACCCATATGTATACATAATGCACACCAATAGGCTGATAAGCTCTATGATGGCAGGTGTGGTTATTCATCCAAACCAAGAAAAAAAGCAGTAATACAACAGCCATACTTCAAAATATCAAACATACATCTTACATATAAACATTATATCAGATTCATCATCCCATACATCAGAATGTACAACACCTATGTTCAAATATTGTTTACTAAATCTAACCAATACATTTCTTTTCCATCAGTCTCTTTAGGTTGACTGCATACAGGCAGTTTACCCTCTGGGCCAGGGGCCATTTGGGGAAGAAGAACCTGATCCCGATTCCAGCCTGTGTGGTCAGCTCCATCAGGGCTGTTTTTCCCTCCCCGGAGTACATGTAATGATTTTTAAGTGTTTCGTTCAGTGTTTGCCACTAAATATGATTTACTGTTTATATTTAATGAAGTGGTTGAATGTGCATTTAAATGCTATTTAGGGTCCGGGCTGCTAAGCAGCCAAGGACCCTATTGTAATCGGAAGAATTCTTTCTTTCTTTCTTTCTTTCTTTCTTTCTTTCTTTCTTTCTTTCTTTCTTCTTCCGAGGAAATCATACTTCCCATGGGCAAAAACTCACCAAACTTTACAGAAATGTCCGACCCCATGCCAGATTTACTCAACTCCAAGGACATGTGCCACCCCCTCCTGGGGGGGGGGCACAATAAACGTTTAAATTTAAAAACTTTAAAAATTCCTACCAAACCAACGATACATGCTACAGTTTTTCACTTCACCACAATGTAGCCCCAGTACTGCAGAAACTTTTGTCCATTTAGACTCATTACAAATTATGAAGTCCATCACTCTGTTTTTTTCAAAAACTGTAAAACTTATAAAACGTATCTCCTCCCACAATTTTTGCTCAATTGTCACCAAACTTGCTAGAGAGCATCTCCAGACTGTCCTCCACAAAACTTGTTTCTCGGATTTTTGATTTATCAAAAATTGAGCCTACAGTGCATGAAAACGTTTGACTGTAAACACTACTTTAAACATCTACCATCCAATTCTTGCTAAATACATTTTCAATCTTCCTGAAAAAATGGACAATATTTTGGAGTCGTGGTTGATGAAGTTTGGCAAATATCAGAATTTTATCTCCAAAACTGAATTTTCTAGAACATTTTGAATTCTGCTCTCATGGGAACAACTGGAGTCAATGTAAAAGTGGCATTTTTAAACATCACATTTTCTCTTGTGAAGCAAAACACTTATCATTAAAAACAAATCACCAACATGTCCATGCTGTCTAGATGCAATTTATGTATTGTCAGATTTTTGTTTAGATAATAGAATTTGTGACATTTTGACTATTTTTGAAATCTGCCACAACAACTGCAGCCCTGGTCGGTGACTTCCTGAGTCTATTTGAGAAGCCACACACCAGGTCTCACTTCCAGACAATTAGCTCAGTGAGTTAGGAGCTGGATCACAGTGCTAAGGACTCTGGGTTCAAGACCCAACAAGGGGGATGAGTATGACACATCAAAACTACAAAGAGTCTTTGAGAAACAAATGTATAAACTTTTAGAATCATGGTAGATGATGTTTGACGAATACATATCAGAATCAATGCAAGAATGGTATTTTAAACAACAGTTACTTACTTATGAAGCAAATCAATCATTCTTAAGAAATGAAACATTCCTGCCAATATCCAGCAACTTTGCACCGCCATTGAAGAGAAGTGGACCAACATTACACAGGCCACAATCAACAAGCTGATCAATTCTATGTGAAGGAGATGTGTTGCACTGCGTGAGGCAAATGGTGGTCACACCAGATACTGACTGGTTTTCTGACCCCCCCAGACCCCCCCAATAAAGCAAAACTGCACATTTCAGAGTGGCCTTTTATTGTGGCCAGCCTAAGGCACACCTGTGCAATAATCATGCTGTCTAATCAGCATCTTGATATGCCACACCTGTGAGGTGGGATGGATTATCTCGGCAAAGGAGAAGCGCTCACTAACATAGATTTAGACAGATTTGTGAACAATATTTGAGAGAAATGGTCTTTTGTGTGTATAAAACAAATGTTTTAGATCTTTGAGTTCAGCTCATGAAAAATGGGAGCAAAAACAAAAGTGTTGCATTTATATTTTTGTTCAGTGTAATTATTTATGTTATTTATGTTGTTGTTATTAACCCTTGGACCACGACCCACCAGTCGGCAACCACTAGTGTGGGCTATTGAATTGCGCTGTATCATCAAGCTGTTATTATTATAATCAGTGGATTTTAATACAAAGTGGTAACCACTGTATGTAAATGCATGAATGGGTCAGACCTGTGCAGCACTGAATTTGAAATGAACTGTAACAAACTGGAGCTTCTGTGCTTTTATTAGCTGCGGTGAAACAACATGACCCTCATCCATTTAAAATGAACATTAGTTCTTCTGAGCTCATTTTGGTCAAAGTAAAAAAACTGTAGTGTAATAAGTAATTTATTACTCTGCACAGAGTGTAATATTGTAAAGTAACTTATTACTTTCAATTAAAAGTAAGTAGTAATATGCAATACATTACATTTGAGAGGAACTTGCCCAACACTGTCAACAAGTTTTACCCTCTGGGAGCTAAGAATATCCATACAAAATTTCCTGGCAATCCAGCCAGCGAAGACTGCTATCCTGAGAATCATACTGCTAGCATGGTTAAAAAGAAAGAAAGAAAGAAAGAAAGAGCTGTTACATGCAATAAACACAGTGTTCCTATTCACTTATTTACACTGTTCAGGATTCATACAAAATGAGCAATATCCCCATGAACTGGATATTAACAACCATATTACCTCATAGTTATCCTAAATTTGACTTTCCTTCTGCGAGCACGCTGACAGCTTAATGTAGTGCCCAGGAATACCAAACTGTACATTACATGGACGTGGTGTGTGCATTCCTAATCACAGGGCCTCCCTGAACATATGCCTCTCCCATCTGCTGTAATATGAATTCCTGGCATTCCTTGACCAGATGAAATACGACACAATACATGGACTAAACATCTTTTATCATTATTACCAGGCTACAGCAGAGCAGAAGAACGGAGCTGAACTGATGGACTGGTTTTCCTACCACAACTTGGTCTCATTTGTTAACCACCTTGATGGTGTTAAGACGCTCTACCCAGTAGTGAGAAAGAGGCTTGGCAGGCATCATTTTTCTTCATCCATGTCCACCTGGCTTCTATTTAACTGCAGAATGTTCAGGTTGCAGCCATTAATCATATTTTCTGTTGAGTGGATGAAGTGTTTAGATTGCAAATATTCCTGTGCCAGCTGAAAGCATGGTCATCATTATCAGCCCTGAGAGAGCAGGAATTTCTGAAGGAGCCACATAGGAATCCAACAGCATCACCAGAGAGCCGGAACCATCCTTTGGTGGCAGAGTGCTGAAATAATTCTCACAGCTCCCCATGACATCTGTGGCAGAGATGGTTGGGAATCACATTATTATAATGGGGTAAGCCTGCATTAGATACATCAGGGAGTTTACAAAATAGAACAGAACTATAATGAGATAAAGTGTGAGAGGCCCCTTTCATGATCTTGCAAACTGTGATAAATTCTATGCACAGTTTTAGGGCTTTTGTCATCTCTTTAAAGGCCTTTTTCTTCTCCCTAAAAGGCCTCTGTCAGCTTCAAAAAGACTCCTAAACCACAGAGGGGACTAACAATCAGCTAATGCAGCACTCTGCACACTAACACAGAGTGCTGGGGGTAGTTGGAGAAATGAGGAAGTGAAAGTGATGTTTCTCTTAAACCTGAACATGAACTTTGACATGTGCTTTTTCCACTTGTTCCTTCTGTTGGTATTACAAGGTAATTAATTTATTTTTTACAGTCACTGCAAGGGTGAGTCACATCCTCGAATGCATTGGGAGCAGTCAGGCAAATATCCTAGCAGGTTAGGAATTTAGTTTAGACTTGTATTCAAGTACATTAAGAGACTTTTGCATAACTCTCAAAATGAACATTGGTTTCAAAAGATAAACAACACACACATTAGGTGCACCCCACTACATAACATTAAACAATCCAACATTTGGTAGGAACTGTAACAATCAGGTAGCTTATTAGACACAGATTCTCAACAAAACTAGTCTGTTCATACTGTTTTTGAAGTGGCAGTATGTATCATTCTAATAAACATGAAAAGTAGAATAAAATTAAAAAATAAAAATAAATAAAAAACATAATATAAATAATAATAATACTACTAATAATAATAATACTAAAAATAAAAAAAAAAAATAAAAAAAAACAACAGCTGCTGCTCATGCACTCGCATAGGATCCCCTCACTGTTTGTCTGTCACCACTCTTCTGGGTGCTTTCTTTTGAGGTGGTTAAAAGGGTTCTGACGTGTGAACCTTATTTTTGCAAATAACTGTTGTTTGCGCTGTGTCGGTCCTGGAAAATCCAAACCAGTACCACATTTTTTTCTAGGGATTCTACGAATTTTTCTAGGGACCATCTCCTCTGTGTTGTCAGCCATGCCCCTACATTTCCAAATACAAAAGAGGAGGGGTTACCAGATGTGAGTATGAGCTATAGAACTGCAATTTATAGAATGTGCACTGTAGCACAATACTCACAATCTTTCTATAAAGCAGATCATGGAGACATTTTAATCATTCACAATCTAATATTGTTATATCGCACCACCCCAAGAGCAGGGTTGCTGGAAAACAGACCGGCAAGGCGCTACAGGAGGGAAACGGACCTGAGGCACAGATACGAAGTCACTCAGAGCACTGGCAAACACAAGGAAAATCCAGACTTGAACTAGAGACTGGAACTTGAGTACAACATTGGTGAACTGAACAATCTGGCTAAACAGGTGTGTAGAGCTGGGGTATATATACTACAGGAGCTTAAAGAGTGGATGGATCACAGGTCTGCAGATTGATAGGCAGCAGAACAGAAAAGGACCCACACCCAGACAGACACACACACACACACACACACACACACACACACACACACACACACACTACACACACACACAAACTTACACAGAGTAGACTGTTTTTATTCCCAGTAGAGCTCTGAGCAGGGCCCAAAAGATCAGGCCCAACCCTGGATGAACCCACGCAGTTTCTGTCCAAGCCCGACCAGAGCCCAAACCACGGCAGGAGTTTTGGACCTGAGCCTAATTAAAAACCAGAGTTTCTACTTTTAAAGAAAAATGCATTATATATATTATAACATATAAAACATTTATTACAAGCTCAGGGCTGATGTGTTTCCTTGCACCACTTTTCATTCTTCTCTGCCTTATTTCAATAGTCTGTTGTATCACGCACGCCAGGTTCATCAGGGTGGGCTGCGGCCCTCTGTGTGTCTAGTGTGCACAGTGTCTCATGGCGATCAGGTGCCCAGATGATGATCCCTGCTCATCGCTGCATGTTATGCATATCTCTCCCACACTGCTGAAGAAGCAGAGGGAAACACTGCCAACCACGTCAACTTGAAGCCCCCCCCCCAGTTCTCCACTATATTTTACTCCATTGTTTCGTCATTTTCCTTCGCTCAGTTGCAGTCCCCCCTTTTTCTCTTGCCTTTTATGCATGAAAGCTGCCAGTTTCATATAAAAATGCTAAATTGGCAAGAGCCCAACCTGATTTAAGCCCAAGGGGAATAGTGCTAAATTATAGCCCGACCCAGCCTGAAACATGGCGGGTTGGGTCAAGCCCAGTTGAGCTTGAGCAGAGAATCAGAGCTCTGATTCCCAGGTCGTTAAATACAGACTTTGTCACACCACTCGGCATGTGATACTGACACCAAGGGCACTCTTGAGCATCTTTATGAGACACACAAGGCTTTTGACCTACGCCAATGTAAAGCCCATCTGTGGCAATACTTGACGCTGAGAACAACTGGCATACTATAGAGAAGAACAAAGTCCACACAGGGTGGAAGAGAGGGGAGATGGATGGAGAAAACGAACAAAGACCTTAATCTAGGAGACCATAGTAAGTGTTGTTTTAACACAACGATATGATTTTTGTCATTGCACACTGACGTCACTCATGTGACATATTTTCATCATGTTATATACTTATTTTAACTCAAAACATGATCATTTTTCTAAACCTTACCAAGCAGTTTTCTTGCCTAAACCTAACCATGACTTTTTCACATTACAACAGTCATTACCGTCCCTCTAAAATGGCAGTTGATCTTGTCCTCTGCTCAGAGGGTAAGAAGCTCCCAGATGTCATTGTTTTCCCAATTTGCAGGCATTCTTAGCTGTTGTTCTTCTTCTTTGAGTTAGCTGCTAACTGCTAACAGCTGCCTTTTAAATTTCCTGCTGTGGTCAGCAGGACAGTGATCCCATCTTGCTGGCTGTCCCGGTTATACAGGCATACTTTTGGCATTGTTACTACCTCCACTGCTGTGTTAAAGGTGAGACAACTCTGTCCCCCATTCCACAATTGTAACTTTTATTCGAACAATGTGGTGACAAAATGGCGTGAAATTCCCGCCTTGAAGAGGCAGTGTAAAAGGGGCTACAGACAGACAAACAGGGGGCTGACAACTAACACAAGGAGGGGTAAACGACAGAAAATACTAGAAAGAAAGGAGAGGCACAGCCGGACCATTACAATATTTCCTGATTCAGACCTTCCAGTTACTTTTTTAACTGTATTTCAGTGTAAAATGAAAATCAGTTTGTGAAGTTAATCAGTCACAATGACAACTTTGCTCCATTTATCTGTTTTATTTGCTGTTTAGCTTTATGATTGTGTCATAGTAATGTTGCAAGCAATCAATGTTAATCATGTGAAGACCACATTTTTTTAAAAAATAATCATTTGTTGTATCATTTGAAGTCTAATTCTATAGCTGAAGCTCAGATACAATGATATACATTTGACTGATCCTAAGCACCACATCTTTCCCCTGATAAGCCTATCATATTAAGGCCCAAGCTACTGCAGTGACCTTTCTATTCTTATTCTTCAGCTGTAGAGCTCCTACATTCACACAATGTTCACAGTTTCTGTTGTTTGGTCTTTGATTTTTTCTGACAGCTTAGCTGATCAGTCCAAAGCTTTTTGGCAACCGACCCTCAAATGTCAGGTTTCAGAGCATCGCTGAACACAACAACAAGGAGAGTTCTCAACACAGCTGTCTGAAGAACCACACAAAGATAACGTACCTTTGACAACAAATAAAGGTGTCAGAAAAAGTTCAGTGCGGTGGATCATCGATTTCAAACAATTTTCAAGTCACTGTCAGTTGATTTTTTTTCCTGGTGTGAGCCAGTGCTGCCCACAGAGTTGCAAAAACTTTCCAAAGCATCGATTATGACAGGGAGGCATTTGTGTATGTGAGTTGGGAGGAATTATCTGACGGCCATGTCTGTTGAAACAGAAATCTCTCAAAGGCTCTTAATTAGTTTCCGAGTATGGAGAGAGAGCCCACACTGTGCCTGAAAATACCTGCAATACCTGAACATCATCACAAGTTGTGCAGGAAGACTTTTGTAAGGTAATGATTTATTTATTTTCATTTCATGCACAGTTTTAATAACAAAAGTGGTAATTGTATCCAGCTGGCACACCCCATGAATATCATTCTGCAGAGCACTCATGCATTTAAATATTGACTCGACTCCAGGAGATGAACTGTGTTTTACAAACTGAAGGACAATGTTTGGAAGGTTGTAATGTTGATTTATTCATTTTAACAAGAATTCAACAGCACTGCTCTGGTTGCTCAGTGAGGTGACGAAAGTCTGGCTTTCAACTTCTCTGTGTGTCACCGCTGCACACTTGATATTACTTATCTTCAACAAAACACTGTTTCTACGTCCCTGCTTTTAAATAAGAAACAGAATTAGTTTTATTGGCACAGAAATAGCCTTAAAAGCTGGGAACAAGAACAACAAAACTGAGTGTAGAATATTTCACAGGTAAACTGGTTAACTGGTAACAAATGATAGTATCATTAGTAGGTAAGAAAGAGGCATCCTCGAAAGCGTCAGTTGTTCACCAGCATGGATGGTCACTTTGTGCATTGAAGCGTTCTTAAGCTGTTGGACTGTTTGCCCACACAGTTTTTCACAGTTGTAAAAAATGTAAAGGATTTCACCACTTACAGTCCATAATATTCAGAGCATTTGAAGAATCTTTACATAAGAGGCAAGACTGAAAACCACCACTGAATGCCTGTGACCTTTGATTCCTCAGACTACACTGCATTAAAAACCAAGGTGATTGTATAAAGGATATCACTACATGGGTGCAGGTATGATGTGGGAAACCACTGTCAGTAATCACAGTTCATCTCTGTATCTACAAATGCAAGACTCCACCCTACAAAGTGAAAGCCACATATCAACAACATCCAGAAACACCACCTGCTTCTCTAGGCCCGAGCTCATCTGAGATGGACTGACACAAAGTGGAAAAGTGTGCTGTGGTCTTACCAGTCCATATTCCAAACTGTTTTCAGAAATCATGGACACTGTGTCCTTCAGGCTAAAGAGGAAAAGGACCATCCAGATTGTTACCAGCTCAAATTTCAAAGCCAGCATCTGTGATGGTATGGGGATGTGTTAGTGCCCAGGGTATCATGGGTAACTTCATGTCTGTGAAGGCACCATGAATGCTGAAAGATACATGAAGGTTTTGGAGCAACATATGCTGCCATCCAGGAAACGTCTTTTTCAGGGACGCCCCTGCTTATTCCAGCAAGACAATGAGACACATTCTGCACGTGTTACAACAGTGTTGCTTCGTAGTAAAACAGTGCAGGTACTAGACTGACCTGCCTGCAGTCCAGACCTGTCTCCCACTGAACATGTGTGGCTTATTGTGAAGCATAAAAAGCAACAACAGAGACCCTTCAGATGTTGAGTAACTGAAGTCATATATCAAGCAAGAATGGGAGAGAATTTTACTTTCAAAACTTCAACAATTAGTGTCCTCAGTTCTAAAACACTTACTGGGTGTTGTTAAAATGTGATGTAACACAGTGGTAAACATGCTCCTGTCCCAGCTTTTTTGGAATGTGTTGCAGACATCAAATTCAGAATGACTGTATGTTTCTTAAAAAAAAAAATCATGTTTCACACCACATCCCAACTTTTTTTGGAATTGGGGTTGTAAATAATATGTATATATATGTGTGTGTGTGTGTGTGTGTGTGTGTGTGTGTGTGTGTGTGTGTGTGTGTGTGTGTATTAAATTAAAAAAACCCACCAGCGACAAACAATAAAAAATATGTTCTGCAAGTTCTAAACTATACAAAAAGTGCATGGATTGGATGATAATGTCAAGTATGCACATGTAAAGGATTTGTATTGACAGTAACAGGTATGTACTTAATTTTAAAAATGGTGTATTAAAAACTGTAAAATGATAATCTGTAATGGGAGCACGGGGATATTTTGGTGTTACAAGTATTTACATATTTGCAATCACTTATGGATAACATTTTACAATACAGTAAATAATGTTTAATAAATGAGAAATAAATTAGAGTAATTCAGGAACAAGTCATTTGGAAAGTGGTCAACATGTCAAGTCACAGATATTTATGAACTATTCATTACCCAACAATTCATTAATATAGTATCTCCAAGTATGTTCAAGTAACTAACCATTATGCACTATATAAACATCCATGCTGAGTTACTCAGGAACTACTTAGTGATGCATGAATTATCAGGTTGATCCCTTCCTCACCTGTTTCTTCATAACCACTCTCAATTTTGTGTCAAGTATTGCAAAGAGTCACCCAATTATTATAATACTGTACTCACCAAGTTCATTGAACAAGAACAAGAAATATGCAGTCACATGACAAGCTGGTTTGGTAACGAGCAACATTCAGATTATCTAATTACTGCCATATTACTAATCCCGAATTGTACAGGAAAACTGTGGGCAAAATTCACACTAGGTCAAAATTTAAACAGGAAGTGGGTCTCTAAACTGTGATGGGTGTATACAATAGATAGTTTGGGTAATAGTTTTGCTGTACAACTTTGCTCTTCGAAATAAGTCTGGCAAAATGTTTTGTCTTGTTTCTGGGGTCCATGTCAGCATTGTAAAGAAATGATAATTTATCTCTTCCAGTAAATTGGCTGGTCAGTGAGCAGGCTGTTGACATGTTTTGATAAGATCCTTTGAACTGAACTTGCACTGGAGCAGGTTAATCCTGCAGCCTGTATTACCACGATAATCTACCCTGGCGAAAAGTGAGCCAGCTTCAAACACAAAAACCTGAGTTAAGCCACAGATTAGCCAAGTAGCACTCTAACCTTGCTTCATAATACAGGTTCCTGATGCTGGTAGTGATGTGATACAGGATTTAAATGGGGCAATGGTTGCCAAAAGGGTAGGAAGCGGGCATGTGACAGGTAGCAGTTGCATAAATCTAGAAAGTGTGGTGGAGTGGAAGAGCTTCCCCCCTCTCTTATTGTAAACCCTATGGTGCCTTTGAGCAAGGCTTTGAGTTCAGTCACCTGACTTGATCCCACTGAGTCATGACAATGTTTGTGTGTTGAGTTTGATTTGGGCCTCTTTTTTTCTGCCTTTTTTCCCCCTTTTTGCATGTAAAACTTCAAGCTTGGGTTTGGCTTGAGTTGTATATTTTAAAATGTACCTTAATAAGAAAATCCTCTCTCACTTTTCCTGAGTCTACTAATTGTCTGTGTCGATGTATGTCATGTAATGCAAATAGATGCACAGTGCTTACTGGGAAGCAGGAAGAGAGATAGAGCATGACCAATGTGTTGCATTAGACTGGCCAGCTGCCGGTTGGTAATGGATGACATGAAGCAAAAACTTGCAGAAGGAGAGTTCATAAAATCCCCAATGATTAAGGGAAAGCTGTTGCATCTTGGGAACATTTGAAGCTTGTGGTGACAACAGATGTTCAAACGAGTGTGGTAAACCAGCCATCAAAAACCGCCCCACTAATGGCAGACACAATTTAGCTTACAATATTGAAAGTAAAAGTACTCATTCTGGAGATAATTTCAGAATAATATGTTACATCACTGAATTATAAGTATTCATCCATTTTCATCCATTTATCCAGAGCTGCGTTGCAGGGGCAGCAGGACAAGCAAAGCACCCCAGACGTTCCTCTCCCCAGCAACGCTTTCTAGCTCCTCCTGGGGGACCCCAAGGCGTTTCCAGGCCAGATGAGATATGTAATCCCTTTAGCATGTTCTGGGTGTACCCGAGGCCTACTTCCAGTTGGACGTGCCTGTAACAGCTCCAACGGGAGGCACCCAGAAGGCATTCTGTTTAGATGCCTGAACAATTTCAACTGGCCACTTTCGACGCAAAGAAGCAGCAGCTGTACTCAGAGATAGGGTAAGGAGCTCAGATATGAGTAAAGCTCAAAGACTGAGCCCAGCCACCCAACCAAAGAAACACATTTTGGTTGCTTGTATTCATAATCTCATTCTTTCAGTCGCTACCCAAAGCTCATGACCATAGGTGAGGGTAATTTCATTTGCTGGGTAGCTTAACCTATGATAACACATCATAAGTTGTTAGTTGAGTTAAATTTTATATTAAGAAATCGAATCTGCAAACTAGGAACTATAAACTAATGTTATCAAATAAATGTAGTAAAGTAAAAACAATATTTGCCTCCAAAATGTAGTGGAGCAGAACTATAAAGCAGCATTAATTGAAAATACTCAAAATAAGACACTTCCAGTTGCCTCTCTGTCAGCTCTGCTAAATTTCTGCTAAATCTAGGCTCTTATGTCTATTTTGCAAGTGTTGGTGGTGCTTTTTGTGGTTGGCTTGGAAACTGGTGGCAAGTGGCTAAGAGTAATTTATCGAGATGAGGACATCAACTCATCAGTCTGTAAACTCTCCTTTTGCTGACTTATCGTTAGTTCGCCGCTAGCTAGCCTGATCAGTGTTTTCAAATGTAAACATCCTTAAACATCAAGGAAAAGATGGAGATGATGGGCACCAGCTAAACTAGCATCCTGCTAGACATTGTAGAGGCATTGAAAAATAAACTGGACAACCTCTGTACCACATCAGTTTCCAACATTCAGTAAGATTACTGTTTTTTTATATGCTGATCTGACAGAGCAGAGGACTCTGGCAAGAGAAGGAGAGGAGGTGTGTGCTTTACAATGAATAAGGACTGGTGTGATGGTGGGAATATGAGGTGCTGTCCTGTTCCTGCTGTGGATCACTGCTTCAAGCCATGCAGATGTGGCTACAAAGTAGAGTCGCTGCACATGTTTGGGAGGAACAAACATATGGCTGTCTTGTTGGGGTCAGGATGTGTGTACAGTTAAATCATTCCACAACCAAAAACCATGGGTTATCAGAACCCAAAGCAGCAGCCAACAATATAACAAGACAAAAAGGGATAAAATTACTCTGCACAAGTAAAACAAGCTGATGGGATTGCATTTCGGAGTTCATTTTGGTGTTATACCTTGTATAATTCCATGTGACAAATAAAAGATTGATTGATAAGTACAGGTGCGTCATAACTGTACTTAAGTACAGTACTTTAAAGTTACTTTGTCACTTTCCACCACTGCCTGTATGCTTCACAAAGGGTGTGAGTGTTGACTTGAAACAATATCTACATGTTGGACGGACAACCAGAGCTCACCCAACTTTGTTCACAATCCAAAGTGTCTTTAAATTGAGATTGAGCATATTTTAATCATGCTGTAACACAGTGGAGCTGTTCATTATACATGTGTTGTTATTGTGGGAGCACAAACTGTGCCACTGTGCAGAGTATCCATGAAAAATGAAACACAGTGTCAGCGTGCTCCCAGTAAAAGAGTTGTTAACATAATTGTTTCTTCAATGATTATGTTGATGCAGCACTTTACCCCTTGCACAGTCCTAATTAATTCAATACTCCAGGCTGTTCGGAGCAGTTTGATTCTATAGGCCACTGAAATGATCAATATATATTTGGGGCTTTATACATGACTGAGCCTTAAGGGCATCTTTGCTTGAATCTTCCAGACAGTGGAACAGCATGCTGTATTTCAGCAAAAACAACAAAGGGTGCTTGTCTTTTTAAAATACCCTTTCAAGTATCAGAAATCGCCGAGCACTCTTTCTGTAACTGATTTATGTAGGTACTTACTTTAAAAACTGTCCTGCAGCACTGTTATGCAGTTACAATGAGCCATCACTTGTGCTTAAAATCTCTCCAGAGGGTTATTTTTTGGACCATTTGAAAACTAATGAAATGGATATGTTAGTGTTTTATATTCTTATTCATCACTGGACAAACAAACAACTCTATTTTCAACCCAATCACCTGATAAGAGTGTTGACACTGGCAGACTCTTTAAAACACTGGTTTACCTTTTGACCCTTTTTAATGTCTAATGTCATTTAAAAAAAAAACTGGCTTCCTACCATACCCGTGTTTGAATAATGTCATGACATGACTACATACCACATATGAAGAATTTGAAAACATCTGTGTGTGCATGCCATCCCTTGTGCTTTCCCTTTTTGCTTAAAAAGATAAAACAACACATAAATTAAAGAAGCAAGCAGCAATGAGACGTAGACTGTAAAATAATGGACGTTGCCAATGTGGTTTGTGGACTGCTGTTTTGAAGCCTCAAGTTTGGCATTTTAGCTGTCGCCATCTTAGATTGCTGGAGCCAGACATGCAAATATTTGGGTGAGAGGGTGGAGCTGTGGAGAAGCGAGGGGGAGCCAGAGGACACTACACATGCCCACCTACACCGGCAACCTGACTGAATGCTGCACCCAACTTGCCATGCTAAATCACCGCTAACAAAGTGAGCTTCCATAATTTGAGGCCAACTTAAATTTAGCTTATTTAACTCAGTTAAGATTACACCACAGTATGTGTTATTGATAAATGTGTAGTATTCCTTCAGCTAAAAACAGTAATGTTACAGTTCAACGTTTAGTGAGTGTGTGTTAATATGAATTTTTTTTTGGTTAAGGTCAGTGTTTACAGGCTTTTTTTTCCATGCAGGTCCTGTTCATTTCAAGATTGATGACAGTTTACTCTGTGGAGCTTATCTAATGCATGTTGTGTCTTATGTTATTTTTCTCAGTAGCCTACAATATGACACATTACTCACTATTACAATGTTTTTTTTTTCATCCAGCCACTGTCTAGATCACTGGAGACACCTTAGTCTGGTGTGGGGCTGAGAGAGCTACAGGGACCATGGGAAACAACCTTGGTGTTGATGATATCTCCATCCATGGGTTAAGCTGAGGTGGTTTGAGGTGGAAGAGCCTTCACCCCTTTTTCATCCAGTCCCTTTGAGCCACAGAAGTCCCGTATGTCCTACATACATACATACATACATACACACACACACACACACACACACACATATATATATAGATAACACTGTTCAGTATTACCAGCTCTGAACTTCCTCGTTCCCGACACCCCCTCCTTTGTCTTATTCTCTTATCACCCCAGTCTTATTACCACATGGTCTTTGACACTCTCTGCCCCTGTCGGCCGCAGCTGTAATGAATTATAACTAGTTTAAAACACTAGAGTTCAGAGTTGATATATTTTATTGTTTTCAGTTATTTTAGTTAATATCAGTGTGCTGTTCCAAGAACATCAGTTGCTTAGAGAGAGGATGTTAATGGGACAAATTTACATTCAAACACTGCCAGGTTGCCTTATAGTCTCTTTCATAGTGACCAAAGTAAACCAAGAATCTGTTTACTTGAAATGACTTCAGAAGTGCCTCTTCCCCCAAACTGTGACCCTGTTACATAGAAATTGTCTCACACACAAGGACTTATAATGAATAATAGCTCCTGGATATTTTACACCTTACCTCCATTACATAGGAAGTGATGCTATAGCTTTTTCACTGACTGTTGCACTATCCTCACTTTAATTGTAAAGGAAACTTTTATTACTTCCCCTATGCCATTTGGACTTAACTTTGTGAAAAGACTGCTGCACCAAGCGCTGTAAGCTTTACATGAAGTATTATTTTTATATTGTGGTTTCTCATGTCAACCATCCCTACTGTAATTTATTCTTGTTACTGAACTGTTATGTTACACTGGAAATTCAACTACCTCCTTTAATTTTGCAACCGTGTCTTGTTACAGTTAAGTTCACCTTTTCTTTGATCCTCAGCTGTAATGTTACATGATTTAATTAATCCCTTTCACCACACTGTTTTATATATCTTCCTGGTGTTGTTGATGGATAATAATATTGCTGAAATTAAAGCAGTTTTCCTTTTTTCAATAAAGGGATTAATGAAGATCATGCCCTAAGGTTGTTGTTGATTTTTTATGTTAGATATCTGGTCTAAATTTAAACAATAGCCAACATCAATTCAATCAATTTTCAATCAATTTTATTTATAAAGCCCAATATCACAAATCACAATTTGCCTCAGAGGGCTTTACAGCATACAACATCCCTCTGTCCTTTGGACCCTCACAGCGGCTAAGGAAAAACTCCCCAAAAAACCCCTTTAACGGGGAGAAAAAAATGGTAGAAACCTCAGGAAGAGCGACTGAAGGAGGGATCCCTCTTCCAGGACGGACAGACGAGCAATAGATGTTGTACAGAACAGATCAATATAATGAATTAACAGTAATCCATATGACACAATGAGACATAAGGAGAAACAGATATTATATTAATATGATTATATATGTATGTGACAATAATGATATGTGTATAATAGTCCAGGTATGACTAATAGTAACAGCAGCAGTGGGAGGCATCAGGCAGGACCACGGCAGCAGCACAACCACGACACACCATCCAGGCACAGCTGCGGTACGAGTTAACCTGCGAGACAGTGGAGCACAAAGGCTCCGGAGAACAAGCCGAGTTAGTGACATGCAGTAGGCCCAGGTTAGAGAGATGCATTAACAGGACATGAATACTAGCAAGGGAGAGAGAGAGAGAGAAGGAGAGAAGGGGCTCGGTGTATTATAGAAGGTCCCCCGGCAGACTAGGCCTATGTCAGCCTAACTAGGGGCTGGTCCAAGACAGGCCTGAGCCAGCCCTAACTATAAGCTTTATCAAAAAGGAAAGTCTTAAGTCTAGTCTTGTGGAGAGTGGAGACGGTGTCTGCCTCCCGGACCGAAACAGGAAGCTGATTCCACAAAAGAGGAGCCTGATAGCTGAAGGCTCTGGCTCCTGTTCTACTTTTGGAGACTTTAGGGACCACGAGTAACCCTGCATTCTCAGAGCGCAGTGTTCTGGTGGGATAATAGGGCACTATGAGCTCTCTAAGATATGATGGAGCCTGATCATTTAGAGCTTTGTAAGTTAAGAGAAGGATTTTAAATTCAATTCTGGATTTTACAGGGAGCCAGTGCAGAGAAGCTAAAACAGGAGAAATATGATCTCGTCTCTTAGTTCCTGTCAGTACACGTGCCGCCACGTTCTGGATTAGCTGGAGAGTTTTCAGGCACTTATTAGAGCTACCTGATAATACATGTATAGTATTGTAATAATGCAGAAACACATTGATGGCTTTGTTTGAATTTGTAATTAATTATAACACTATTTCTATATTAGCTTTAATCAACAACATAAATGAGCAAATGTTGCCATCCTTGAACATTTGACGATGAAGGATAAAACAACAGAATATTATAGTTTGTGCTTTGTGGTGTATTTTTTTTCTGACATTTTTTATGACACTGAAAAACTCAAATTCACCAAAATGTCCTATTAGATTAGTTAAGAGGCCTACTTTAAATCTGAAATAAACAAGACAAGAGCTTTCTGTAGTTACTGAAAAATGCACTCAGTACTGTTTCATCACGGTGGGTTTATTTAAAATTCAATGAAATAGAAAACTATCATCACAATTTACAAAGGCATGAAACTTTTTTTTTTTTCAACTGTAATCACTGTGATGTAGAATAAAACTAATGTACATAAGCTGTACCATGCTGACATCTTGACACAACAGCTCCACTGTGTTAGAACATGGAAAAACATGAAGTGGTTTTCTGGCATCATACATAATCACGATCCATTTGAAAACTCAGGATGTTGTCCATGCAGTCTCCCTTCTCCACATCCAGATGAATGGCACCAAATACATCGCTCCATACATCAGGTCTTCCTTCTGTTGGCACCAGTCATTCAGGTTTCACAGTACGGATACCTTTCAAATTATAGTGAAAGACAAAACTCCTAAATAAAAAAAAAAATAGTCTTCTAAACATTGTATTGCACATAATAATACTTAATCAATTTAAACCAGTAAGTCGTTAGGACAGCCCTGACGTGATGAGTCTCAAAGTGTTCATAGCCTTGTTAGGAGTATAGTTCTGTCCTCTACTCGTCCACCTGGTTCACTGGATCACTGAGAGGAAAACTCTACATAGACAAATAGACATATAAAGGCATATATGTGTTAGGTTACCTCCCTCAGGTACTTTTTTTTTTTTTTTTTTTTTTTTACATGGGAGCACTACAAATGAAATTTCTTAATGTTCAACAGGTCACCACTTTATTTTAGCCTCTAAGAGGTGGTGGACATCACAGTCCTCATATTCTATCTGTTGCATTTACAGCTATTTTTCACATGTGACAGTTAAATGTAGTTTTGTCATACTACATTCAGTTATGTAATGCACCATGTAAAAAAAAGCTGCGGAAAAGCTGCAAAACTGCAAAACATGATGACATTTCAGCCTGTCGCCAGTTTCAGCAATAATATTATCAAAAATAATAAAGTTTGTGTTTGTGGACCATAAAATTTGATGTTAACTTGCTGTATAGCCTCAATAACCACCTCTAGTTTAACCAAAGATACAGCATCTAGGTAGAATAGCATTATTTTTTCATGCTAAATGTGATTAATATTTTCAAGTTACACAAGTAAAGCTTATTGTAATTAAACACAGTCTACAACATTTTAACGTAACATAATAGTTACCGGGGTGGCACAGCGGTGTGGTGGTTAGCACTGTCGCCTCACAGCAAGAGGGTTCTTGGTTTGATCCCGGGTGTGGGAGCCGTTCTGTGTGGAGTGTGCATGTTCTCCCCGTGTCAGCATGGGTTTTCTCCGGGTACTCCTCTTCCCACAGTCCAAAGACATGCAGATTGGGGATAGGTTAATTGGTGACTCTAAATTGTCCGTAGGTGTGAATGTGAGTGTGAATGGTTGTCTGTCTTTACATGTCAGCCCTGCCAATAGTCTGGCCAGGGTGTACCCTGCCTGTCGCCCAGTGTCAGCTGGGATAGGCTCCAGCCCCCCCTCAAGAGGATAAGCGATTAGAAAATGGATGGATAATAGTTATCTACCCAGTCGAGCATTAAGGTTACCTTAACATTACATTGTCTGTTTGGCAAGTGTATTGCTTACAAAGCATAACTTTAGATAGCCTTATATTCCAACCTCACACAAATGCCCTTTTTTGAAAAATATTATCACCCTAAATTTTAACACTTCTGTATTACATTTCACTTTGGTGCGTGCCTGTTAACAGCTAGATGGCAATATAATGAGCTATGCTAACAAGCCAGAAAAACAACGATACATGCTAATTAGCGCTAATGTTTCAATAAAATAGTAACAGACTGTCACTTACCCAAAAACTGGAGCACTGGTGTCTTGAATGGTCAGCTGGTACAATTATTTGCACAGCAAGCCATATGATTTGTCCGGTATTTGTACAAAGACAGTCTCCAACAGGCTCCTGCCAGCCGGCTCCAGCACCTCGAAACACAGCAAGGAGGTCAAGTTGTGGCCTACAGTGAGGCCTAGCAGACAGCCTGTCAGTCAAAGTGGCCATGCCCTTAATTTTGCAGAACATTCCGTCTTTATAACATTTAAAAAAGATCGTTGGCTGTAAAGTTGAATTGCCATTTTTTGGCATTTCCGCATTAGGTATACTGGTCATTCCTAGAGGTTGCCACTTGCAACGAACGGGCCCTAGCACTTCTGCACACGCTGGGGACAATGGCAGGATGCTGGCTGACATTGCTGTTCATTTCTGTCAAAGTCAGAAATAGATAGATAGAAGGAACTTTATTCATCCGCGAAGGGAAATTCAACTGTCCAGTAGCTCATAAAAAACAACAACCACACTTCCCTTCATCACCAATAATACAGTGGTATTAAAATAGACATAAAACAAAATAAGTTAAAATAAGTGTATAAATAGAAATTAAAAATTAAATTAAAATTTAATTAAAATTCTCCATTCCACAGTCCAGTCCAGTTGTGGCTAATGTGATGTGTGTAAGTGTGTGTGTGACTGGATTCAGGAGGTGTTAAACAGTCTTACTGCTGTGGGGACAAAGGATGTACTGAAGTGCTCCGCTCTGCAACGCATTGAGATGAGCCGACTGCTGCAGCTGCTCCTCTGTCGCTCCAGGAGACTGTGGAGAGGGTGTCAGCTATTTTCCATTACAGCTTTCAGTTTGTTCAATGTGCCCCTCTCCACCACAGTTCTTAGTGGGTCCAGTCTCCTGCCGAGCACTGAGTCAGCTCTTTTAACTGCTTTAAACGCTTGCTGTTTTTGTCTGTCAAGCTGCTTCCCCGACACACTGCAGCGTAGAGAAGTGCACTGGCCACCACTGTGTGATAGAACATGGTCAACATCTCCACACACACATCAAAGGACCTCAGTGTCCGCAGGAAGAACAGGTGGCTCCGCCCCATCCTGTAAAGGGCGTCAATGTTAGAGGACCAGTCCAGCTTCTCATCAAGGAGGACCCCCAGATATTTGTGGGTGTACACCACCTCAATGTCCTCCCCCTGTATGGAGACTGGTTGATGGGGTGACCTCTTTCTTCTGAAATCCACCACCATCTCCTTGGTTTTGGCATGCAGGACTGAGATGGTACATCCTAAATGGAGTGTGAGCACTGGAATGACCTATTTCACATTGCATACCACTTCCTGTGTCCACCATGTGACACTATAAAGCACACTTACTATACGGCATATTTAATTTTCATGTGAATCAAACAATAATTGTCAGACAGTGCTTACTTCCTGTTGCCAGTAGGTGGTGCAAGGACTATGACTCCTAATTGGCATGTTAATACAAGGGTTGGAGCCTTTTAAAACATGCTAAATTTGGAGCAGATTGGACAAGATACATGGAAGTTACAACAACTTCCTGTCTTGTGGTGAATAAGGCGTTGCCATGGCAATATCATTCAAAATAAACTCACAATATTCACAAGTAAGTATCATCAAAGTCTTCCAACTATGTAGACCAAATCTGAGGTGGATCTGGTCACCCATCTGGGTGGAGGTTGTACAAAACATGTAACTTTCTGTTGCCAGTAGACAATGACTGTAACTCAATTTTGGCATGTACTGTAGATGTCATGAGCTGGGACTCTTATGCATGAGAAATTACAGGCAGACTGGTCAAGGTATGCTTAAGTTGCAAAAACGTCCTGTTTTATGGCTGAACTTACAAATGGCTGCCATGCCACATCAACGCTGTTTGACAAAAACTCACAATGTTCACATTTCAACAGGATCCTCACACCGCTTGGTGCTCCAAGTGCAGTAAAGTTTAAAGTGACTCCACTAACACACATAAGACAGCACATAGGATAAGTTAGCCTTCTGGGCTTTCTGTCAGAAACACCTTTTAATTCAAACTATGATCTCTTTTCCAACACATTCTCACTCCGACCTCGTCACATATTGATGTCTGGTCATGGACTTATGGTCCATATCGAGATATGACCTGAAAGGTACCCTGAGTGTGTTAGTTGTCGATGTTCTTTGATGCCATGTCAACTTCAGCCTGTTATATGCATTGTCTGTTGTCAAAATACACTTCAGTTTTTACAGGAAATGTAGAGTTTGCATACAGTCTCTTTCAAAATAACTGCACTATGTCGGTACAACACCTCAGATTGACTTTTTTTTTTTTTTCCTTTCTTCAACAACAAAGGCACGTGATTATGTTTGGCCAACACACGTATGTGGATAGGTTTAGGAAAAAAGAACAGGGTTTGGCTTTATAATCTTTTGAGAGCAAACACTCCAGTCTCCTGGGTGAGAGCCGCTGTCCCGCTGAGTTCCTCCCTGACACTGCCTGGCGCCAGTAAACAATATATCATGCCAATGTGAAAGGACAGCTTTTTTCATCAGTGTCTGATGGCTGAAGTCACTGACCAAGTGCCTCAACACCTTTGGAGTCTGACTTGGTTGTCTTTTTCCTAAAATTTTAGGTCTATCTGGCTTAAAGCCCTGATGGCAAACTTCTCCTGACAGCCATCAACCATGGATTAACAACATCATTTAACAAAAGAATAAAACTTGTTTAAATGTTAAGCTTCACAGGCAAAACAGTTGTGTTTTGCTAGTCACCCAGTGTTAGCCTAAGCACCTTTAAATTGTGCTAATTAGCCTAGCAGCTAGTGGAGTTTTCCTTTTGCTTAACAAATCATATGTATTATTTATACTTTTTTCTTCCTCACCCTTGGTTTAAGTCTCTGCATCTTCCAACAGAACTGCTCGGTTGAATTTCAGCAGGTAACATTACGTCATGTTTTAGCACATAACATTGTCTACATACAGCATGTGCTTTTCTATTGACCAGTATTTTCTCTGAAATCTAAAATATTTCTACACTGCTGATTTATTCCAGAGTAAATCCTCATCGTCTTTCATGGCTGCTTGCCATTATCTTACTGGCATTGTTTGACAGGGGCACAGAATTTCAAAATAAAGTTGTATCTTAAAGATGTTAATATAATTTGATGTTTACACTTTGCATCAATGGTACTTGATTGTTATTTGTTATTGTTAAGTAATATATTGATCAAGATAGATGGATCGTTACACCCTAACTTATGAGTATTTTTAATTTTGTGGCATCATGGTAACATAAATAAATTATTCAAATACCCCAGGCTGTCCTGCAGAAAAGAAACATATATAACATTAAATGTATATTGATGCTGTAGTCAGGCAGCATTAACATTTCCCTTTAGCCACACTGACTTTAATTACAAACAAAGAACTGTGAAATCATTAAATTATTCCTAATATCCAATTGAGTGTAATGCAATTATTTTTCAAGTGATTTGATGGATATGTCTTCATCAGCTGTGTGAAAATAACAGAGTTCGGTTGGCTAAGTTATTTCAAATCAATCAATCTTTGAACTAAATCAATATCCTGTTAAAAGCTTTATGTATATAATAAGAACTGTTGGCTGTGATCTGAGTTCTCAGATTGTTCCTGCAGACTGGACTTTCTCAGCCAGCCTGGATTTTTTCCATGGCTGTTCATTAGGTATTTGCTGGGGCATGAAATGTAATCCTTTCTAAACTGAACACAAAGCTGTGTAAATAAACCTTGATTCAATAACCCCACCCCTCCCTGAGCCCACATACCCTGATGTCTGGGAAAAAAGCATTTATTAACTCGAGCTTCTAATCTAACTGAGCAGAAAACTATACTGCTGATCCCAAAGTTTCCCCTTTGTTAGAACACAATTTAAGATGAAGGGAATTATAATGAACATCATTTAAGGACATATAGCTCTGCTATCAGAGCTTCATTTGTGTGTGTCGGAGGTGGTCAGGGGGAGGGACTAGGACAGCATGTGTTCTTGACATCCATCAAAGCACAACAGGACACGCTCAGCACTACAGCATAGGTTCATGGTCAGGTACCCATTAAATTGTAAGATACGCATTCTTACATAAGGGTGGCACTAGTGGAGAGCGCACAGAGTCAATAACTGAAAGGGTTTGACCTTTAAGGAGCATACATATGCTCAGCAAATGTCATGGCAATCTGAACATAACAGTATATTTGAATATTTCTTGTATACTGGTAGAAATTTTGCTCTGATTGTGTTGCTAAAGAGAGATCACAATGGTCACCAAAAACTTGGGATGCACCATAATACTGGCACATCAGCAGTATTGGCCACTATTGGCTTTATTAAAAAAAATCCTAGTTCTTACTTGATCTTTCTTATTTTGTACAATGAATGAATATAACATACATTGATACGCATTTTATTTCATGTCTCCATCTGCTGGTGGGTCATCACAATAACAGTACGCATGCATAAAAAGATGGTAATTTCACCACAGGAGAGACTTGACGATCACTAAAATTAGGTGGGGACATGTTTATATCCATATCAGTATCGGTTATTGGCCAAATTAGTTGTGATATACTGACATTTTTAGATATTGCAAGTAGTCCATTGTTGGGCATCCTGTGGCACACCAGAGGGGTGTACTACGAAGCGAGATTAACGGGTTAGCGAGGTATGTTGAGTCTAAAGCCAGGGTTTTCAGTGTCATGAAGGTGGCTCTCTTTTAACCTGGCTAGATCACCATGGTAACTTATGCTTAGCTCATAACCTGGTCCCGACCAGGTTATGTTCAGAGTTTAATCTTAAAATCAGCTATAAAAGCGCCGCTGTTTCACAATTTAGCGCGTTTGGAGCTGGCGTAACCTTTACTTTGAAAGTCCAGTGGAGCTGGATCAGAACCGAGCATTTGTACGGAGGGAGAGATCGCACTGATCCGCTGGTGTTTACTTTCTCTCTGAGCGTCTCCGCCTACAGATGTTCAGCTGAGGGAATACGCCACTCACTGTTGAGCCGAGCGTCAGGAGGACACTGAAACAAGTTGTGCGCTCGCAGCATTACAGATAATCAGATAGGTAATCAGTAAAGTTAATCATTTCACTTTGATGTGGCCATGAATAAATGAATTTCAGTGTTTGGCCTGTTATATGGCAGTGTTGCCCAAACACAAATCTTGAATAGGTCTGTGCTATTTCACAGTTAAAAAGGTCTTTGTTGTCATTGTACAGAGGCAATAAGCTATAAGATTTACTTGTACAGCACCTAAAAAGTTCACTGTATATTCATACGCACACCCAGCCTCACTTTCAATAAAACACACTCGCATTCTGTAATTCGATCAGTAAAATATATGAAAACAATATTAAAACACAATTTAAAAATGACAGTTGTTGCTCTAGTTTATTTTGTTTAAATGGATAAAGCTTCATATTTAAAAGTACCGCAATGTTCAGCTGTGAGAAATTAAAATCAGCCTCCTCTCTTTACTTATTATTAATTATCATATTTGCAGCAACAGTGTTGCTTTTGTCTGTGATCACGCTTTTTTATATCGCTCATACTCTCTCCATTAAAACAACCTGCTCCTCTTGGCTGAAATCAGCGACCATGTGCGGAAGTAGAATCATATGACGCCAAACACCTCTTTTTATGTGAACGCGCAGCAGGAGCACAAAGCTGAGAGCCGGACTTGACAAACCAAGTTGATAACCACCTTCGTGATACCGTTTAACTCTGTTTAGGGGCTTTAGGTTTTGTTAAGCCAGAACATGAACACAAAGCCTGGCTGTGTTGAGCTTCCTTCGTAGTACACCCCTCAGGGGAAGCAGAGGCGAGATTCACAACAAAAACAAGTGCCAGAGCCAGGTTGCAGTGAACAAAAGGAGTCTTTATTAACCGGTTGGGGAAAAGGCGAAGGGGTGAAACGATAACTAAAGTTTCTTCCTGTCTGGGGGTCCTGGGCTCCTCAACTTGGGCCGCCTTGGGCCAGTTTCACTCTCCAGGACCCTAAGTAGCAGGGGGAGCGAGAGAGAGAGAAAGAGCGGTGAGCCTTTTAATCACTGTTGGGGGGGGCAACGGCTCCCCTGTGCTGGTGACCGTCAGGCTTTCCTGGGTGGAGGGAAAGAGGGGGAGAGAGACCAGGTGAGTGACAAAGATCCGGGTGGTCCAAAACTGTTTGAGGGTGATGCTGTGTTCAATAAACTCACGTGCGATGATCCTGTGGTGTTGCCTGTCTGTTTCTCTGTAAAGGAACGAGCGCTCGGAAACCAGGTGAGTATGTACTTCATGTGATTGCTGCAGGTGTGAGTTGAGTGAGTGAGTGAGCTGATTAACTGATGGGCTGCAGGTGAGACCAATGCCATGTGCCCAGTGGCTGCAAAACATTCACTGGATAGAACACTCCCTCTATCACCTCCCCCAACCTGAGCCTGGGGCTCCGCCCCCAGGGTTGGGGAGGCTGGATGATTTTCATTTTGTCTTGAATGATGCATTTCCCTCTTAAAAAGAAAAAGCTAGGGCTCTCCCTCACCTCCTCATAAAAACCAATGCCAATGCTTTGTATCCCTTACTGGCATGTCTGGCATGCTGAACATCACTGAACACATCTGTCATGAACGTAGCACAGCTGGGTTGGACACAAATGCGCGACACCAAAACCAGAGTCAATTAGGCAAAAGGTTTAATGAAACAACAAGCTGAGTTCGGTACACAGGTAATCAGTCAGCGAGGCAACAGTGTCCAAAGACGTAAGGCAAAAATCAGGAATGAAGAGCAGGCAGGAGTCAGTACACAAAAAGGGAATCAGATCAGACAGAAAAATCCAGAAAACGTGAGGCAAAAAGCGAGGTCAGAAAAGCAGGCAAGGTAATATACGGCAAGACAAACTATGACGAGTACTGGAACGAGGACTGTGATGTACGACGAACTGGCGACGAGACAGCAAGAGACATGAGGTTAAATACTGAGAGGTAATGGGGGGTGATGAGAAACAGGTGGGGAAGTAATCAGGAGGCAGGTGCAACAAGATGGAGGCAGGACAAACAGGAAACAGATCTGTAACAGAGACAAGGGTTAGTGCTTCAAAATAAAACAGGAAAGACAAGACATGGAAGAAGAATGTGAAAAAATAAAAGGAAACTTGACCAACATGAAACCATCTTTGCCTTGCTTTTAATTTTAATGTGGCATGGAACATGACACAGAACAAGGTTAACATTACCTGCATGTCACTATGTTAGCATCATGCTAAGTGCGCACCTTTCCAGATACCTCTCTGTTAGCTCTGCAAGGTTTATGCTAACCTATGCTATTATGGTTTACAAATGTCAGCTGTACTTCTTGTGATAAATATTGGACAACAGTAAAAACTGGATAGGAACCTTTTTGACATCAGAGGTTCTGAGATGGGGTTGTCTGTTACACTCCTCAAAACAGAATTCCTCTGCCAATTGTCATGGGACCCCCCCACAGAACTTACCAACTTTTACATCTCAGAGTCTCATCTTGCCCTTATAGCACACTTTGTCTGCACTGACTGCAACATTGATCATGAACTCAGAACTGGATCCAACAAGCTTCAAACTTTTTGGATGCCTCACCAATAACAACCTGCACCTCAACTCCAAAATTTCAGTCTACTAAATAGTGTGTTTATCCAAACTCCTGTGGATGGTAGACACGTTACAGCCATCAGCTGAAGTTCTCCCTTAACACCCTAAGACACTGGAGACAGCAGCCAGTGATTGACCAAACAGGCAGCAACTACGTCATGAAGGTGGCAAAGGCTAATAACAAACAAAAAAGGGAGTCACCTTCAGAAATATTCTACTACTTAAAAGAAGGAGGAGCAATATATCTTTTCACTTTGTTTTGGATTTTAATGAAGGGCGGCACGGTGGTGTGGTGGTTAGCACTGTCGCCTCACAGCAAGAGGGTTCCTGGTTCGATCCCGGGTGCGGGAGCCCTTCTGTGCGGAGTTTGCATGTTCTCCCCGTGTCAGCGTGGGTTTTCTCCGGGTACTCCAGCTTCCTCCCACAGTCCAAAGACATGCAGATTGGGGATAGGTTAATTGGTGACTCTAAATTCTCCATAGGTGTGAATGTGAGTGTGAATGGTTGTCTGTCTCTATGTGTCAGCCCTGTGATAGTCTGTGTACCCCGCCTCTCGCCCACTATCAGCTGGGATAGGCTCCCCCTCGCGACCCTCAAGAGGATAAGCGGTTAGAAAATGGATGGATGGATGGATGGACTGAACATGCTTAAAGAACAAGCTAAACATTAACTGTATGATGTTTCAATCCCAACTCATCAACTGCTGCTTTGTCAGTGATATCAAGGTCAGGTGTCATTTTTTAACATAATATAAAGATACATATATTATAAAGAGCTGGAAAGTTCCTATAGGGTGGGCAGGAGGGGAGGTGGAATGGTAACAACAGATGCAGGAGTAACTAGCATGTCATATAGACATGAAAGTCCATTGACAAAGTGTTGATCATTGTTGGGAAGAAAACACGTTGCAGCCATGTTCACTTTGTCACTATGTATACGTTAGCACGCTGACCTTATAATTTCTTAATTCCAAAATTTTTCATCTATAATCTAATTTAGTTTATTAAAAGTTTTCAAGTGTTATAGATCTGATTGGACTCCATATACATGGATATGGATATAAGGCCATTCATAGTGAATTATAATGCATTTATAACTGCTCTATGACTGCACTCATAAACCCTGCATGATGCTTCCTGCTGCACTGTATCAACTGTCATAAAACATTATAAATGTCCTTATAATGAATTATAAGTGTCTTACGGATGCCTCTGACTAGTTATAAACTAGAAGTTGACTGATGGACCTTTAAATGCATTATGAATACCTACACTCACCTGTACACACCTTGACAATCATCTGTAGGCAAAGACTTATTCAGTCCATGTGGTATCATAAGTTATGATTGCATGTGTTAAGTAGTTATGCAGTACTTATTATTAAGTACTTATTGATACATTTTCATGTATTTAAAAGAATCGATGCTGATTCATACATGATTAATGTCTATTATACACTGAAATTCTTTGAAAATACTTTGAAAAGACAAGTCTGACACCTTCTCACATCGAAAGACAATGTGTCATGAGTCAGAGAGCTTTTAGTCACAAAATAAGATTTTGCAAAAACGGGTATCTTGCAGAGTCACTATTTGCAACATTTTTAGCTTAAAAAAATGGACAGACATTGTTGCAGCCCTCAAAATCCCCAGGGAGTATGCTATATACTATAGCTAGCTAGCTCGCTAACCATTTTTCACCATTTAAAACAAGGCAGCTTGCAAGCTAACCTTAGCTACTGGAATATTGGCAACAGCTCACGAGCTAACCGTACATTTGAACTAAAAAAACATTCATGCTTTTTTGAAGCAGGCTTCAGCTGAAACACACAGTAAGCTTGTAGGCTACCAGCAAACATTCCAGTAGCTAACATTTGCTTGCAAGTAGCCCCTGCAGTGGTTAGCATGCTAGCTTTAGCATATAGCATACTTACTGCGGATTTCAGAGGCTGTGGCCATTGCTGTCCACTTCTTTTGTTCTCCACTCTATAATTGACATGTCCTAACAAATGTGAGGACAAGTCAACACTCCTGTTCACAACTCCACTTTATCCTCCTTTCCCACAGTCTAATGCTGTGTCTCAAATCACGTACTTCTGTGGTTACTATGGACACTTCTCAATGGTCACCATCTTGATTATGCAGCAGAAGGGGAGGGACAACTCTTCAAATTGGAAATGGCGGCCAAGGGGTGTGCAACCGTGAAAGTTGCTGCATTGTACAAATGTAAGTTATAGATGTGTTTTTTGCACTAGGCACCACTATACTGTTGTCGGATATAAGCCAGCAGTATGTTTATTGGGTTAATTTAGCAGTCTGTAATGATTTGGTACCGCAAACGATAACGCAAATGCTAATACTAGTTTGCTAACTAGCTAACAGCTGCACATTTCCGGTCATCATTTCCAGTAAGTGCACAATGGCCGTGTTTGGTTTGAGACAACACTACCCTGTCGAAAACTGCACACTACGCCAATAAGTACATAGTGCACATAGTATACTACATGGGAGTGTACTAACGGAAGTATGTGATTTGAGACACACTATAAGACAAATGTAGCTAAATATGCTAATTTAAGCCTTTTAATCAACCGAGGAGGAAAACTGGAGGGAATGAGTACTAGCCAATCACAGCGCAGTCGTACAAGCCAACTACAGTAAAGTAGAGCGGGACCAAGCCCAACATGCTCGGAAATAATGCTGACTGGTTAATGCCACTGAAATGACAGTGTCATATTTTGAACTGTGGAAAATAAGGAAGAAAGTGGACTTGTGGAGTGGTGGAGTGAACAGGAGTTCATAATGCATCATAAGCACCATCAATCAACCTCTAGTTTATAACTAGTCAAGAGCATCCATAAGACACTTATAATTCATTATAAATCACATAATGTTTTATGACTGTTGATATAGTGGGGATATTGGGAAGCATACCTGTGTGTGTGTTTATGAGTGTAGTCATAGAGCAGTAATGCATTATAATTCACTATGAGTGGCCTTTTAATGCATTACAGATGTGGTCTTCATAGAAAGTGTTACAGAGTTCAATTATCTAATATAGACAAAAACATATCCACAAGTAGGCGTTTCAGCTAAAGAGCTATCATCAGTTTGACAAAAAATAGTGAATGGCAAATATACACCCCCTTTTGCCTTCAGCACTGCCTTAAATCTTCATGACATAGATTCAACAAGGTGCTAAAGACATTCTTAGAGATTTTGGTCCATATTGACATGATATCATCACACAGTTGCTGCAGATTTGTCAGCTGCACATCTATCATGCAAATCTTCCATTCCACCACATCCTAGAGGTGCTCTATTGGATTGAGATCTGGTGACTGTGGAGGCCATTGGAGTACAGGGAATTCATTGTCATGTTCATCAAACCAGTCTGAGAAGATCTGATATCTTGCTGAAGCAGCCATCAGAAGATGGGTACACTGTGGTCATAAAGGGATTGACATGGTCAGCAATGATACTCTATAGGGTAGGCTATGGCATTTAAATAATGTTCAATTGGTCCACAGTGTGCCAATAAAATATCCCCCACACCATTACAACACGCCAAATTCTGACCCTACCACCTGAGAGTTGCAGCAGACATTGACTCATCATTTTTCCAATCTTCTAATTTTGATGAGTCCACGTGAATTGTAGCCTCAGTTTCCTGTTCTTAGCTGACAGGACTGGAACCTAGTGTGGTCTTCTGCTGCTCTACACCATATGCTTCAAAGTTTGACATGTTGTTAATTCAGAGATGGTCTTCTGCATACCTTGGTTGTAACAAGTGGTTATTTGACTTACTGTTACCTTTCTATCATCTTGAACAAATCTGGCCATTCTTCTTTGACCTCTGGCATCAACAAGGTATGTTCGCCCAGAGAACTGCTGCTCACTGGATATTTTCTCTTTTTTTCGGACCATCCTCTGTAAACCCTACAGATGGTTGTGCGTGAAAATCCCAGTAGATAGGCAGTTTCTGAAATACTCAGACCAACCCGTCTGGCACCAACAGCCATGCTACGTTCAAAGTCACTTAAATCATCTTTCCTCACCATTCTGATGCTCGGTTTGAACCTCAACAGGCTGTCTTGTCTGCATGTCTAAATGCATTGAGTTGCTGCCACATGATTGGCTGAGTAGCTATTTGCAGTAATGAGCAGCTGAATAGATGTGCCTTATAAAATGGCTGGTGAGTATATAAGTATTAAGGGTGTTAAATGTTAAATGAAGCCTGATTTTAAAAACCTTTGTATTGCTTTCATCACTCCAGCATTCCATTGCTGTTGTGGAATACAGAATCTAACTAGTGTAGTATATCTACATTCTTTTGCACTTGGTTCTGAGTATTAAGAAACTTCAAATAAATAAATGCATCAGAATTGCTGCTTAATATGTGTTGATGTGTCTAAGCCTCAGGCGGCCTATACAGTTTATACGGCTCTCTTTGAAAACCTTGTAGTCGATATGTCAGGTTCCATTGATTAACCTGACTGGTAGAAGAGGTGAGCTCTAAGCGGCCCTTGTGCCACTGATGATGAATCTTGACATGACTGATTAATTAGTGAGCCTCAACTACTGCTGCTTCCAAAAAGAGAAAAAAAATAATACTCTTTGAAGTTTTGGAGTCAGCAGTTGTGTTCCTGTGTTCCCCTGATAAATAATTTATTGACAATTCTGGGGAAGAAATGGGAAGAGGGGAAGATAATGTTCGTTTTGATTACTCACCTTCTAACTACGCAAGCACACTTTGGCAATAATTTGCTAACACAACAAAGCAGTTTGGATTTCAGTGGAGTTTTTACAAGTAGGCCACGTTTGCAATGCATTTATTTCAAGCCTGATTCCTGGAGAAGGAATGTTATGCAGAGAGCTTGCATGAAATCAAGGCAGGTGTTATTTGCCCCTGTACACACTGACCTCTCTGATGATGACACAGAATAGCAAATACAGGACATCACATTGGTTTTTATGGGACAAAGCTGGACTGGAAAATAATTTATATTTCCATAATACTTAAGTAATTAAGTTTTAAGGTTGTATAAAACTCTTTAAGCTGCACTTACCTTTAATATTAACCATTATTCATAAAGATAATTCTTTTACATTTGTACAGGACTCATGAGTGAATGGTCATCCAACTGCAGCTCTGCTGAGCAGCTTTTTAGCTTGTCTTTGTTCATCATTTTTATGGAGAATTCACTCCTTTGCTTAAGTCTCATCGGCTCATCAGTTCCCAGACCACTGTACACTGAACATACACAGATCAGCCAAAGCACTTCAACAAGGGTTGTCGAGCAATTAAAAAAAAAAAATCGAATTAATTACATGCTCTGTGATTTATAAATCTAAATTACTTGCATACATAAACTTTTGCTGTGACAGTGTTTGAAAAATTTCAATTCAAATGAAATTTGGCATATGTGTTGTAGTAAAGCTGCTGGAATTTCGACATAATTGTTCCCCGTCCTCTCCCATCAAAACTGGTCTGCAGTTAGTCACTCACAAGTAGACTTACTCAGTTTGTGTCTGAACGCCTGATTGAGTGTGGCTTGATGAGGCTGGCTGCTAGCGCTAGCATCAGAGGCTGTGCTAGCTCGGACGTCCTGGTTCACTGCTGAATGCTTTGCGCTGAGGTCATAATTCAGGCTTGCAGTACTCCGATGGTATGAACATTCCTTACTCAGAAAGTGCTCAGTACAGTGCCCCTATCAACAGTTCCACCTGGGCTGGGGGGGGGACTGGCATCAAAAAGAGCCATCGCTAGGAGGGGATGTATTTGTTCTGCAACAGTGTTTGGTCGGGTGAAGCGCGTCAGGCGGCATCCACATGAATGCCAGGACCCAAGGAATGATCAATGTTATTCCCTTCATCTGCCTGTGGCTGTATGCTCCTGTTTAAATCAACTTACGCTGTATGACCTGCAACATATATTTACGTTCTAAGTCTGTCTTCTTACAGTGACAGTGTATTGGGCTCTGAGTTGTAGTTCATATTTACAGTAAACATGGGTTGGAAATGCATGAAATTCCTTTTCAGACACTAAACTGCACTTCTAGGTCTTAAGATCTTCATGGCTTCTAATATTACATGTTTAAACAAAATACTCATTACAACTTCTCTCAAATGTTTCCCTACAATATTTTCACAAACAGTGAACAGAGAGAAGAGAAAGAGGAGATAAAATGTGATTTAAAACAAAGAAATGGCAGCATCTGTGTTGCACTCTCTGGTACTTACTTCTTTTTTGTTTGTGTCTGTTTATTTGCTCAGTTTTCAGCTCTCCCTTTCTGATTACACTCACAAGGGAAGAACTTTTAAACATTCGACAATTCACTCGTAAAACTTTTTCTCCGCTTTTCACACAACCAGAAGCCTCAGTGTGAACCTGTAGGTTTAAGCAGCGGGAGCTGGCGGCCGGCTGAGATCTCGATAAACAGGCCCAATCCAGCCAACACAACAGCTGCCCAGGAGCTGCAGGGACTCAATGCAATGCATGAGAGAACTGTTCAGAGAGAGAGTCTAGACACACACACACACAAACACACACACACACACGCACACACACACACACACACACACACACACACACACACACACACACACACACAAACATAAAGCATAGGCATAAGCAGCCATGTGCCCTTCATCCCTGATATTGTTTTCTGGGAAAATTTAAAGTGTGAATGAACACTAAATCCACCTATTTGAGTCAGTAAATTACATGCACAGTCATAATTACACTACTCAGTGATTCTGCCCCTATTTCATGGTGTTAATTGCTGCAGTTCATCTTGTTTTTCTAAAGAAAATACAGCAATTCTGTCCACTGCTCCACAAATTCTGTGAAAACCGTATGCCGCACGCTGTTGCGCTTTCAAATCATGAGATAATGTCACATTAATACCACAGCCCCTGACCTAAAGAGTAGATGCAGTAATTGGCAGCACATTGGACAGAGTGACGGATTGACATAGAATACTGATGACAGATGATGTTGATATTTTGTTGATTTTATCAAGTAACCAAAATTAAGCGTCTTCCAAATGTCCAGTGACAAGGTCATATTGACATAAATTAATGATACTGAGTTGTAAGGTATGGAGAACAAAAACTTCTGAAAAACGTCATGATGTTAACGTCCACACAACATGAAACTCTAATGTCTGACACAAGAGTCCAACATCTTTCTGATGTCATATTGATATCCCAACATGGTCTCACTCCGAAGTAGTCAAATACCGGCACTTGGTAGGTTACTTCCAGTATCAGACACTAACGAAAAAGCCATCCGTTCATGTCGGCATAACATGCAGCCGGTCATCATTATTCATCAATCATAAGTTAAGGGAGCAAAAGTCCAAGTGGGCTGGGTGGGCTGGGTGGGTGTAGTGGATGGATCCAAGAACCACTGACTTTCACCTGGAAGGCTGGTCTTCAGTTCCCGTAAGACTGTCAAGTCAAACCCTTTTCTTTTTCCTAAACCCAACCACATGCTTTTGTTGCCTAAACCTGATCACATGCATGTGTTAGAAAAACGTAACCACGTGTTTGTTGTTGAAAGAAAAAAAAAAATCAATTGGCATTGTTGTTCTGATGTAGTGTGTTTATTTTGAAAGAGACTGTATGCAAACCGTACATTTCCTGTGAAAATGGAATTGTATTTTGAAAACAGAAAATGCATGTAACCGGCAGAAGTTGACACGGCATCCCAGAAGGTCAACAACCAACACACCCAGGGGTACCTTACACACCATATGTCAACATGAAAAGTCCATGACCAAATGTCGATATGTGACAAGGCTGGAGTGAGAAGGTGTTGACTGTTAGGAGATAA
This sequence comes from Cephalopholis sonnerati, assembly GCA_019142605.1. Taxonomy (NCBI): domain Eukaryota; kingdom Metazoa; phylum Chordata; class Actinopteri; order Perciformes; family Serranidae; genus Cephalopholis; species Cephalopholis sonnerati. The sequence goes on along the minus strand of JAGQAX010000015.1, from coordinate 5,262,785 downwards.
CCCTGGTACCCTGAGTTTACAAGTAATGGTAATAGGTACAGATAAGGTTTCTCTATCCTGGAGACTGGCCAACATCTGTCATCAGAAAAACACACTGCAGGTGTTATAACATCAGTAAGAGGCCAACAACAGTCTGAAGTCACACTTTGGCTCTTTTTTCTCATTTTAAAATGGCCTCTCTCTGCCCACTGATAGAATCAGTGGTGGCCAGTGAATACAGGGCACACATGCCACCCCTCACCAGCTTCAATCACCCTACTACAAGGTTTAATTCAGAGTCAGCAAGCTCAATAAGTAATTTATTCATTAATTCATTTTCTGTAACCGCGTATGCAGTTAGGGGTGGCGGGGGGTCTGGAGCCTATCCCAGTTGACATTGGGCAAGTGGCAGGGTACACCCTGGATAGGATGCCAGACTATCACTGGGTTCACACAGGGACAGACAACCATTCATACCCACATTAACACCTACGGCCAATTTAGAGTTACCATTTAACTTAACCTGCATGTCTTTGGATTGTGGGGGGAAGCTGGAGTACCCGGAGAAAACCCATACTAACATGGGGAGAACATGCAATCTAAAAGGGCTCCCTCACCCTGGGTTCAAACCAGTAAGCCTCTTGCTGTGAGGCGACAATGCTACAAACAAATTATTTTTTACTAATGAAGCACTAATACAGCATCCTAAAACTAGTATGACTCATGAGTGATAGCCTGAGTAGCACACACAAGAATGGCTGTATTACTCGCTCAATCAATAACTGTAACTCATCATCAGAGAAGTACAAACATTTAGCCACACCATTCCACTCTTTTAAAAAATGACATATTACATTACATCTAATATTTGTGTCATCAATATGGTGGGGACACACTGCAGTAGTTTGAGCTATGACTTATTTAACCTCCTCCTGTTTACATGCAGTTGTAGTACAGTAGCCTCGTTGGACTAACTGCACACTACTTTGCAATTGCTAGCTTGACTGATTCAGTCCAACACGTGGTGACAATGTACCAAAGAAAATAAAAATGGAGCATTGGAGGCTAAACTGTAGGCAGTTGCCACTTTGTATTTGCTCAGCTGCATATTTATATTGCTGTACGTATTATGGAGGCAGCAGACCTTGATGCATTAAGCAGAAAAGCAGAATATGATAACCAAGTCAAGTTTTGTGTTTTTTTAATGAAAAATGGATGAAGGAGTGTGTTTGCTTTTCTGATTTAATTTTTGAGTAAACAGCAGCTGCTATATAAATTGAAACTGCCTGTACAGAAGGCAAAAGTGCTCTCCAAAAATTCACCAGCTGATAAATCCAAAAACAGAATGCTAACTTAAACTAAAACTTCACCAGACAGCCAAAGTTCAGATTCTGTTTAAGTTTAGTTGCAAAAACCGTGTTACCAACAAGCCAGCAAGCAACAGCATTTCCACTTCCCTCCATTGAAGCAGCCACTGTTCTTGTTGTAGTCCTGCTGACAGAAGTTGTCACTAATTTTTAACTCTCTTAACTCTCAAAGTGAACATGTGATTGGTTAGTTTTAAAGAGCACCTATTGTGCTTGTCTCTATTTTGTGTCTTATATACAGTGGCATGCAAAAGTTTGGGCACTCCTGGTAAAAATGTCTTTTACTGTGCATAGTTAAGTAAGTAGAAGATAAACTGATCTAAAAAAGGTATGACGTTAAAGATAAAATATGCTTTTCAACATGTTGAGCAAGATTATTGTATTATTTTTGTTTTGTACAATTTTGAAGAGGAAAAAAAAAAGAAAGGAGCATCATGCAACAGTTTGGGCACCCCAAGACGTTTGAGCTCTCAGACAACTTTTACCAGGGTCTCAGACCTTAATTAGCTTGTTAGGGCTCTGGCGTGTTGACAGTCATCATTATGAAAGGCCAGATGATGCAAATTTCAAAGTCTTACAAATATTCTGATCCCTGAAACCTTGTTCCTACAATCAGCAGCCATGGGTCCTCTAAACAGATGTCTAGCACTCTGAAAACTAAAATAACTGATACACACAAAGCAGAAGAAGGCTATAAGTGGATAGCAAAGTGTTGTCAGGTAGCTGTTTCCTCAGTTCATAATATAATTAAGAAATGACAACTAACAGGAACTGTGGAGGCCAAGTTGAGGTCTGGAAGACCAAGACAACTTTCTAAGAGAGTTGCTCATAGGATTGCTGGAAAGGCAAATGAAAACCCCTGCTTGACTGCAAAAGACCTGCAGGAAGATTTAGCAGACTCTGAAGTGGTGGTACACTGTTTTACTGTGCAGCGGCACCTGTACAAATATGACCGTCATGGAAGAGTCATCGAAAGAAAACCTTTGCTGTGTCCTCACCACAAAATTCAGCATCAGAATATTGCAAAGGAACATCTAAACAGGCCTGAAGCTTTCTGGTAACAAGTCCTGTGGAGTGATGAAGTTAAAGTAGAACTTTTTGGATGCAATGAGCAAAGGTTTGTTTGGAGAAAAAAAGGCTGCAGAATGTCATGAAAAGAACACCTGTCCAACTGTTAAACATGGAGGTGGATCAATCATGCTTCGGGCTTGTGCTGCAGCCAGTGGCACAGGAAATATTTCATGACTAAAGTGAAGAATGGAGTCAATTAATGACGAGAGGATGGCTTCTTCTTCTACGACAGGACAATGATCCTAAACACACCTGGACATCCACAATAGATTAACTCAAGCTGAAGGTTTTGCCATGGCCCTCACAGTCCCTTGACCTAAATATCATTAAAAATCTGTGGCTGAACCTCAAAAGAGCAGTGTTTGCAGGATGACCCAAGAATCACACTACTAAGTCCTGACCATGCCAGGTGCCCAAATTTTTGCATGCCACTGCAGTTTATGTACCACAATGATGTATATGTTGCTAATTTTCTTCTGATAAATGTTACCAAATAAATGTCATTTTCTCTGTGCATTCAATATACTTTAATCACAAATCACAAAACTAAAATACAGTACAAACAAAATTTATTTTTGTTAACAATTAACACCAACCAATCAATGATCACCTGCTCGCATCACCCATTTTAGTCTGCCAGGGGACATCCTATGATACACTGAGCCCTCTATCTCCTTCTCCTTCTATTGCACTCAGATTCTGAAAAGTTGGTTCTTCTTCATTCACTAACATTCATGTCCTATTACTGCATGTCACTAACTTGGCTTCCTCTCCGGAGCTTTTGTGCCCCACAGTTTGTGGCTACACCTGGATCGTAGGTCATGGTTACACTGCTGCCGTGGTCCTGCCTGATGCTTACTACTGCTGCTATTATTATTAGTCACACCTGAACTATTATTATACACATATGATTATTATTGTCACATACACATACTATTATATATGGATGTATACTCATATGTTCTGCCAACATACTATTATTATTATGATGTTATTACTAAACTGAATGTTATTGTAGCTATTGTCATTACTGTTTGCCATGTATATCTCTTCTTCTCTGTCTCTTTCTCCCTCTGTCTCTCTCTATGTATTGTCATATTGATTACTGTAAATTAATTATGTTGATCTGTTCTGTACACACAACATCTATTGCATGTCTGTCCATCCTGGAAGAGGGATCCCTCCTTAGTTGCTCTTTCTGAGTTTTCTTTTTCTGTTAAAAAGTTTTTTCGGGGAGTTTTTCCTTATCCACTGTGAGGGTCCAAGGACAGAGGGATGTGAGGAAAATAGTGATTTGTGCTTTTGGGCTTTATAAATAAAAGTGAATTGACTGAATTGAAAATGTAGCTTTGTTAAGTGTAATTGGTAAGGCCATCTACTAAATTGTAGAGGAATGATCAATCACAGAGCTGCCATGTGGTTTACATAGTAAGTGGTCAAAATAAAAAAAAATCACTGTGAATGTTTTTGATTATATAGAGTAAATTAAGAAAAAATACTTTTGATTTAATTAGACCATTTGATTTGATTCTTCTGGAGTCTTCTCTGAAGGACTAGAGGTACCAACCAATACAGTAAGGGTCTTAGTTCATTCCCATGCCATGATATGAGCTCTTGCTGACTCTCGGGGTGAGACAAAGGTCAACCCCAACCTAAACTAAACACCCTACAGTGAAGGTGTTCTGGATGTTGTTTGTGTTTTTTGAAGCTCCCGTTGGTCCTTTAAGATGCATGGCAAATTTTGCCATCTGTGAATGCACTAACGAGCAAAGGTCCTGGCCTCTGGCTATTGTGGTTCTGTAATTTATTCACGGAGGGCTTTTAGCGCTGTTTGTTTTGATCAGCTGTTAATGCATTATTCACCCTCTCTCGCGTGGAGCTGATTGAGCCCGCTTCAATATGTTACCAAGGTTAGATCATTCATTAAGCATGCAGTGCATAAATCAATAGCCAAATTGGGCCATCCTGACATATCATCCCCTGGTGAATATAAAATGATGAATGGATTTCCACAGATGAGAGCAAAGAGTCATCACATGTTTGATGAACGTGTCTCATTATGAGTTATGACTACACATAGTAACAATCAGTCTCTTCTCTAAATATCAAATTAATGTTAACCTGGATGGATAAAAATGTATTTCATTTAGTTATTTATAAAGCTTATTATGGAATATATATAAAAATATTAAAAAGTGTGCTTTTTAGAACAGAATGTATTTCATTAATGCAATGACAAGTAGCATCTGCACCCAAAAAATCAACCTGTAACTGTACTGTTGAAAATGTTTCTCAGGTATTACACAATTCTGCTGTACTGATCCAACATCAGGCTGGCTTACTGAGTTAGGCCTAGTGTTCAGTGCGGAGTACTGGCACTTTTGCCCACACTTCTGCCCACATTAGGAACTCTTCCTCTTAATGTGCACCATCACTTCCCATGGTGAAGCTGGTCTCCGTGGTGAAATGTTCATTATATGGATCATCACCTCCATCACATGATGGAGCTTAAAATGATCCAGATGAAGCTACTGCTATCTTAAGTTGAGCTGCAGTATGAATCACACTAAGACTACAGGTGTCTCACACAGGGCCAGTTCTACAAACCCATAACTACATTACTAGTTTTAAATAAACTAGAGTCACACAGTGAAAATGAAAAAAATGTAGAAATTATGAAAACAAACAAATAAATAAAAATAAAACTACACACTGATTCATGTGGAGATGAAAACCCCTCTATGTTTTCAGTGATTTATGTCAGCTTTCATCTTCATAGCTCAGACCATGTACCATACACATGTATTTAATGTAGCTATTGCAATGAGGCAGCACCACTTAAGATCTTAAGATGAGTAATATAGAGTAACAAAATGGTGTAAATTATTAACACTTAAAAATAATTAATACATATAAACACACAGTACATATTGTACAAAGTGCATCAATACATATACAGACAGCAAAATATTAAAAGTGAAAAAGAAAAAAAGAAAAAAAAAAAAAGCAATGAATTATGGACAAGAAGGCCAGATCAGATATGGGGGGAAAAAAGCATGTAGTCAGATACAGCCACTCAGAATTTACCCTCCCAACCGAAGGCCTTTCAGCTGGCAGCCAGTTCCCAGCTAAGTCACAGTCACTAGGAGTCCCCCCTCCTCCTACTATTTCGCAACAGGGTGTGTCTAGATTCCACTGTACACACATCAATTCATTCAATTGTTGGGTGTCGCCATGATATGGTGTTGTCTTTACAAAACCACATAAACCAATGTGTGATGGCCCAGGGAATTCAAACCCTGGTTTTTAAAGTGGTGGAATGCAACTAAGTGCATTAACTTAAGTGAAGTATAATATGCCAAAACTGTACACAAGCACAGTACTTGAGTATTTCCAATTTATACTACTTCTTACATCTACCCCAATTCATCAGATTCCCCTCACTCCCTACCCTCAAAAAATCCCTCAAAACACATCTCTTCAAAACTGCCTACAACCTCTAAAAAACTGTATTCTTCTTCTCCCTCTCTGTCTCATTTTCCTTCTTATGGATTATTTCATCTTTGTACTGTTTTATTTTTCTTTGTTTTGTTGTTGTTGTTCTTTGTAAAGCTTCTGTGAGTAGCCAGATAAGTGCTATGTAAATCTTTGTATTTTCATTATTATTATTATTATTATTACATTTTAGAGACAAATATTCAGCCTGTTGTCATCCTGAAGATGTCAAATACCACCACTTTGTCAGTGATTTCAGGGTCAGACTCCTAACGCCAAAAGTAATCTTTGGCAGAGATATGATATGCCACTGGGTGATGTCAGGTTGTAACACTGCCGAACAGTTAAGGACAGTTATGATATGACAGTGGATGGCACCTGCAGCGGCAGTATGATACGTGGATGGGTGGCGTCAACCTAGCCATACGGCACCTGTGGTAGTCGTAAGATATGCTGCTGGATGGCATCAGGTAGAAATGCTGCAGGTAAAGACGTAATATAAGGAGCTGGAATGTCCCTGTAGGGCAGGTGGTAGGGGTGGTGGATGGGTGTCCTTTCACCCAGGAATCCAGTGTTCACTTCGATATGAATGTAGAGCCAAACCATGATGTTTTTTCTAAACCTAACCATGTGCTTTTGTTGACATCCCTGCATTGGTTACAATGTCCTGAAACATCAACAGCAGACACAGTAGGATGCTTACCATGTAACATGTAAACATGAAAGGCCACTGACAAAGGTTTGTGATGACATGGGATGAGAACATGTTGAGATATTGCATTTTTACTCCACTACATCTATTTTAAAGTTTTAGTTATTGGTAACTTTGCAAATTTAATTATTCATACAAAATATAAAAAAATGGACATACTCTTTCCACTGTAACCTCCCAACACACACATTCTCTCTCTCTCTCTGTCACACACACACACACACACACACACACACACACACACACACACACACAGGGTCAGTTTACAAACCTACATTTATTCTGACAGGCTGGTATTTTACAAAGACAATTGGACATTCACTCACATTATCTTTTTTGTCAGGCTCAAGAGGCATACATTTCAAATTATATTTGGGGCTTAAGCTCTGGAAAAATGATCTGGCGATGCATGAGCTGCATGGAATCTACTCATTTTTATGCATCTGTGTCAGTGGTAGCTGTGGCAGAAGGCATTATGTTTTTGGGTCTGTCTGTCCGAACGTAGGGTTGTCCATTTGTCCATCCGAACGTACAAACATCTGCCCCATTCATATAGGATGGGGTATCTCAAGAACACCTTGAGGGAATTTCTTCAAATTTGGCACAAACGTTCACTCTGACTCAATGATAAACTGACTGGATTTTGTCATAGGTCAAAGGTCACTGTGAACTTGCATCCATTTTATTCTCATGAACGAGATAACTAAAGAAACCTTGAGGGAATTGGCAAAAACATCCAATTGGATTAAAACAGGCTAAAAGTCAACTTAACTGTGAGATCATATTGTTTTGCAAAAACACTTTTCTGGACATTACTTAATGTCATAATTTAGGAAAACAATTGGAGACGTTTAGTCAGATACTGAATTGGTGACACTAATCTTGGGTTTCTTCTTGTTGCCAGTAGGCGGTGCAGTGGCTATGGCACCTGATGGGCATGTTGATGTCTTCAGGTCTTGAGGCTTCTAAAACATGTAGAATATGGGGCAGATTGGATGATGTACATTGACGTTACAACAACTTCCTGTTTAATTGCAAATAATGCGTTGGCCCCTTGACACATCCAAAGACAAATACCATATGAGATCACATATTTGTGTGCTTACTCTTAAATGTATCCCAGACACAATGCAAGAAAAGCCTGGGAGCAAAGAATGAATGCTTTTTGACTAACTAAAAATTGGCATGTGTGATTTCTTGTTGTAAGTAGATGGTGCTATAAGAATAACAAAATATTGACATGTAGGCCTCTTCAGGCTTGGACACTTATTCAGCATGTGAAAGTTAGGACAGACTGGACACTGTAAAGTCAAATTACAACAGCTTCCTGTGTGATCTTGAAACATCAGATTTTGTCACACCATCATGGTCATGCTACTCGACAAAAACTAAAGCTTTGCAATTAAGTATAGCCGACATCTGTATATCATATTAACTAATTGTGAAGTTGATCCGGTAAAATCTATAGGAGTTTGTTAAAATACAATGCCCGGAGATGACAAAGAAATGGCCTAAAGACAAAAAGTACTTTAAAAATGGCTGAATTTATGTTTCTGGTTTAGGACACTGCTCCAAGAGGCTTTTTTGTATGTCTTGGAATGTTACATATTCCTGCAATTTTTTTTTTTTACCTGTAGATGACAATTCGCTGATTGTATAAGTCTTCTGTGCTGATGTTTTCATAGACATGGATGTAAACTATAACTGCAGCTTGAATGGATTTTGGAGGCATGCAACGGCAAAGTGTTGATTCTAGTTTACTGATTTATTTTCTATATTTGGTAAAGTTAATGTGGGCCTGAACATTTTGCTGCATGGTGCATCAATCTCTTCATGTTGTGGATGCCTTAACATCTGTTTACACCTATAAACTTGATTTATGGTAAATAATACATAGAAAATAATAGCCTCTTAGTTAATAATTCACTTCTCATTAACTTGCTAGCATTGCTGTGTAAACCAGGAAATGATGAATCATTCTACCTTACGTGACGCCCACTGACTTCTCAGAAGAATAGTGCAAATAGCCCAAATAGGGGGAACACATGCACCTCAAATCCCCCATACAGAACATCTGTCTCCTGAAATGTAGGATTTGGATTTCGAAATTCAACCAGAGGTCATCTTCCTCTAGAACAGGCTGTAAAATAAGAGTCCTAGAGAGGCCAAGTGTTTAAACTAGGAAATGAATAAAATCCTTAGGGGTTGGTGGCAATAAGCAGCAAAAAAGACAAAAAAGATGAAGATTTTGCCAGCTACAATTTCACATGGATATACAGTTTCTATAAACACACCATTTACACAGACCCATTGAACCCTGGACATTTGATTTACACAACTTGTCAGGCTATCAGAGCCAGCAAGAAACGTTGCCTGACAGAATCAAAAGAGCCAAACTGGGATTAAGAGGCTGTTTGGCTCCCTCTTGCACCCGCTCGTCTCCCAGTCAGAGGTGGGTTATTAGAATGTAGCCCACTGAGTCGGCTTGTCTTGGCTTACATGTATCACTGGCACTTTCTTGTTTCAAATCCAGTCACAGCTGTGCATTTTTACTCTCTAAAGGCTTTTTTGGAGCTGTGGCCAAGAGCTTACATTAAAGTGCATCGAATTGCATATTGCACCATGTTAAGGTTAATGGATTCTATTTAGGATAAGCTTTGAGGGTGGCACGATCGAAGATGTGGCAATCGCTGTTAATCATATCCACTCGTGCTGGATGTTAGTGCTGTAAGGTCAAGGAAACACTCACATGGTTGTTTGGGAAATGTCAGCTAATAAGAGGTTGTGAGGCTGACAGAGTAAGAGAAAGGGAGGCAAGTTATGGGAGCTGAAAATATCTTGAGGAATTCTGGACATTTAACAAACACTAAAAAATAAGAAGAGACAAAGAAACATCCATGTAAATTGGAGCTGCCTGGGTTGTAAACCAACAGCACAAAGTCAGCATATGATAATGTGGTTGGTGATAATCAACAAGATCACTCAACAGTAGACAAACAGGTGTTGTTCTGGGTTAATGCCATGCAAGTGTTTAACAAAAACACCACATCCCACAGCCTTAAGCTTCAACTTTTGTATTTTGGTGATTATCATGGCCATTGTAATAACCACTGAAACAGCCATCTGTGTCGTCAGGCAGCTGGCATTTATTGTTTAAAACTGTTAAAAGCTGCACTAATGCAGTAACAGTAGCTCAAATGACTACATGTTATGTAATAGTTGTCAGTCATTGAGATGACCCCCTGGAAAATAACCACACGACTCTGCCGTTTCCCTTAGCTCTACTGAGCTCATTAAATGAAGTTAATTTGTTAACTGTTAACTTACCTTACGAACCATACCTCTGATTACCTACCTAACAAGTCAACTTAAACCTGGTCAACCCATCCTGCTCTGTTTGTCTCAGATTTCTTGACCCACCGGCCCTGCCTTGCCCTTCCCATCATCCATTTTCCTCCCTACCTCACTCTAACCCCATCCTTCCCTTTGCTTATCCCTACCACATTCCTTCATCCGCTCTTCGCTTCTTCCTTCATCTCATATTTAATCTGGTGCATACCTCTCTTATGTCTTATTCTAGATATTGTCTGGAGCCTGTAATCAGTTCAGGTGGAAAAACTCCTGAGATTGAACCGCCACATTGAGTCTCCCTTTGCCCCATCTTCAGTACATCCACCCTGACCAACCTTGCAGAAGACATCCCTCTTCCACCTTCACCCCCACTTACATCCATTCATCATGCCTTAACATCTGACACCTCCTGAATTACAATTGAACCTTTTAATGACATATTGTTGTGGCATGGTCCTTGCTAGTGAACCTCTTTTAGCTTTTTGTTTTGGTTTTTCAGCCCACAAACATAGCTCAAATCAATCATGTTTTCAGCTATGACAAACATGCTGTACACTCCCTGCTCAGCAGAAAGACACAGAGAGTAGCTGGTGGACATAGCAGAGCATTTATCAGCTAAAGAGACATCTATTCATTTTAGGAGATGGTGGAGACAAAAAGCCTGACAGTAAAAGACCAAATTGTAAATGCAAATAATTCTGGAACCTCTCAGTTCATTTTTGAAGGGCCGTCATGAACGGTCATAGACAAAAATGCTTTTGTCTATGGTCATAAATAAAAACTGGATAGACCTACAACCAATCAGACGTAGTGCTGATAAACGGACAAACATAAACACACCACAGTGTGCAGAGATGAGTTGTGATGGTGTGACATCAATGCAGCTGTAAAAAGGTCTTAGCATTTTTGCTATCAGAATTTGAAAGACAAGAGAGACAAGAGTACACTGTTGACCCCAATTAACTCACTCCACTTTTTTTTTTTTTTTTTTGGAAACAGCGTGCACTGAAAACTTTTAGTTTAGTACAATACAGTAACACAAGTTTTGAGTTTACCAGACACAAAATAAATGTGTTGCATGACCCTTGTCTGACAGGAATTTTCTGTCAGTTTAACATAACTTTGTTGTTGTTCTTGTTTGAGCTTTTAATTCTATGTCATGAAAATAAAAACATTGAGTACACACTTTATAACAGTTCTTAATAATGTTATTAAACTATAAAAAAGTTATATTTTGGTATGCTTAGGTTTCTGGATTGCCAGCAATAAAGCAAAGAAATGAATTCTCAATCAAGTGCTCTTTCTTTCACCTCAGCACAACCTTTATGTTAAACACTCTAATACCCTCACAGGCGGAGATCACTAACTGTGTATACAACATAACTCATGGTGCAAAATGTGTTTTACCACAACATTAACTGTAACCCATTAGAACTAATGTGAAATACATAAACATAAATCACTGCGTAATGGGCTTATGGCCTTGAACACATTGTCTCTTGGCATGCTGGGAAACTCAACATGTTTAGCCCCAACACTCAACAATATGCTAAGTGCACAATAATAGTGTTGTTTATTGGCCTTAAACTATTTAGGCAAAACTTTTTTTATGTCCTTTTAAAAATCTGGGGCATTTGTGTAAACTTTATATTAAATTTTATACCAGAAAAAAACTTAAATGTAAACTTGAACTTAATTTATGAAGATATTGGCACACCCTCCCCAATTAAAATACAAGAAAAACAACTGGATGAATGTCCACTATAGTAAATTATTCACTTTGTCCGACTCAAAACAGTCTTCCTTCATGAGAGTAATCTAACCAAAAAGAAATGTTCAATGTCCTTCCTTTAAAACAGCAAAATAATATGGCACATAGGTGGCAACCACAAACTTATAAGGTAAGGCTGTACTTTTGGGGACCATGAAATTCATACAATACCATGTTACAAAACCACAAAATAGTCAAGTAAAAATAAGAAAGTGGTTGTTCTTATTAAATAATGGATAAACCAGGTGTTTCAATTCAAAACGCATTGGTTTATCCATTATTTAATAAAGGATTTTTAAATTTATAATCAGAGTGCTGCGGATTCCTTTTAGACTGCCAACTAATACCATTAACTTTCATTATAAGTAAACTGGACAGTCACTTTTTTATTTTTACTCGACTACTAGCCCTATCCTTGAAGAGCACCTGATTTTCATGTCAATATTACCAATACCATTGTTTTTGACCCATTGCAGTACTCCCTATTTTTTTCTTACCAGAATGTAGTATTTTTCTTTGGACCTGCTACACATCAGCAGTTATTTTACATTACATGCAGATCAGCTCCCTCCACCATTGATGAGAACTATAGACCGTGACGTTGCACTAACAACAGCTGGGTTTATTTTACGTACTGTGTTGCTTTGCTAGTGTCTTTCTTCTGTTTTGTTTTGTGGAGATCTTGACTTGTCTTTCTTTGAAGTTTGTGAAACTGGATTGAACTGAACTGATTTGAGATCATGGGGAAAACAAAATGGGCCCTATACCGAGTGGATCGAACTCTGAGACTCTTGGACGAGTTACAGACGCACACAGTCACACACACTGAAAAACCCGAACCCTTCTCCACTCTTTATCATTACCTGGCATCTGCAAACACAGCTGAATGTTGTAAAATTGTGATCAAACTTTGCCTTGCTTTTACATTCAAGGCATCACTCAAGTTTGTTAGAAAGTAGATGGTAGTGTTCACTGTATTTTGACTGTTTTGACAGATGGTAATTGTCGTCCATGGTGGAATTGATGGCTTTAGCTGTCTAATTGTCTACCTTTGTGCTGCCACCAACAACTGTGCATCAACAGTCATGAACAGCTTCCTGCAGGCAGTCCACTCCTATGGAATACCATCTCGTGTGAGGTCTGATAAAGGAGGCAAAAATGTTGAAGTAGCATGCTATATGGTGTTACAGAGAGGAGTAAACCGTAATTCCCATATTACCGGAGGAAGTACACACAACCAGAGGTATTATCATTTCTTCTACAACAAATGTGCATGTTGTCATTATTTTTCTTATCAGCCTTGGTAATGACCATGTCCATGTGTCTTAAGTACCTCTACAGAATAAGTTCGTAATTTGCAAAAGTCATGTTTTAAGACCCAAAGATACATTAAATCAACATTGCAGGTCCGTTACATTAGAATAAGCTGATTCCCTTCATAGTTCTGGTCTTCTTAACTGTCGTGCCAGATGAGAAGTTGCCCTTGGAAAATGTTTCACAGTTGATTTGATGAACCATCGGTCTATAGACAGTTGTCACTCTGTCTGTCACTATCTAGGCAGCTGGATTCGCAAGATCACAAGATCATGCGAGAATCCTCATAGGATGCTCATTGCTCCGGTTCGTCCAAACTACAAAGACAACAAGATGGATTCTCGCATGATCTCGTGATCTTGCAAATCCAGCTGCCTCGAAAGGTTAACTGGTCTTCAATTTTAAGTTTGAATCTTCTAGCATTTATGAACAGCAGTATTTTAAAATCCCCTCTCTTTGTTTGTCCTTACTGATGTTGTCTTTTTATCTAGGATAGAGAGATTATGGCATGATGTCTTTGGGGGAGTGTTGGACCTCTTCTACTCTTGCTTCTGCAGTCTTGAGAGGGAGGGTCTACTCAACCCAGATTAAGAAATCCACATCTATTCACTGCACTGGAGCTTTCTGCCACACATTCAGAGGCACCTGCAGTTCTTCAAGGATGCCTGGAACCACCATAGACTGTCCACCGAAGGAAATCAGTCACCTCTTCAGTTATGGACTCGGAACCAACGTGAGGGACAAGACCCCCTCCAGGTTTGTAAGGATGTGAATTGTAAGGATAAGGCTAAAACGCAGAAAAACACAGACACAGTGGAAAGCATGCTTAAAGATGGGGTGATTATTAACATTTATTACACGGCTTTGTTGAACAGTCGATTCTGCTTGGTCAATTACAGCATTCTTCGGTCTGTTATTTCTGAATAGCAGGCTGGTTGGTTTAAATATCATAACACAAATGTCCATTACCATTATGTGTGCAGTAATCGCATCAGTTGAAATGAGTAACATCTGTACCATATTACTTTAAAACTGTTTTATTTTTTCTGTTGTTACAATCCACTGTGGCAGCATGAGGGGTGGAGTGCTTCAAAAGCTCTTCATACTTTTATGTTGCAATGGGACTTAAGGATCCTTCTAGTGGTTTTGCCCATTTATGTCCCCCTTGTTTACATTTCTGTTGATGGTGTGTGTGATATCACTGTTTTAGGTAAGATATTTTCATACTTTAATGTTACATTTTCACTTAAGGCTGACATGGAGTATGGGGTTGACTGGGAAGGCCCATATGGTCACCACCATGAAGGTATTACAGTCCCTGAAGTGCAGCTGCAACGGGCATTGACTCCTGAGGAAGTTCAGCGGTTGCCAGATCCTGAGGGTTCCTTTTCTAATGCACTGAGACAGTTGCCATAGTAAGTGCAATAATTCGATCTGTTGAAAGGGAGGTTGACCGGTCTGGTGCCATCATGCCCATGTAGGTACCCATACCAGAACATGTGCTCATCAACAACCATTTATGGGGCAACTTGTGTTGGAGCCAGTGACCGTGTACAGCAATGCAGAGTGAATACATAACCTATTGTACATGAAGAAATACTGGCACATAACTCCTCCTAAAATCACAAAATGTTGTTTTTCCATTTCTGTTTATCTAATCTGTACACAAAGTGTTAATTACTAAGTTTTAGAGGTTTTTCAACCAATAATTATAATGATAACTCAGTACATGTAATTTGAGGTGGGGGCTGATATCTGTGTATCTGTAGCTACATATTTTACTTTTGTGATGAACAGATCACGGTTCTAAATGTCTATTTGGGGGATTTGACATGAAAATATTTAGCAATATGTCCAGGACACATTAACTGCATGTGAAAAGAAAATCTCTGAATCAAACATAGGATACAAGTCTTGTAGTGTACTCAGTCTTTTAATTGTTGTAATGCATATTTCTAAATGAACAGCTTTGTAATTATCCACTTTTACAAAGTGATTGGCATGAAAGTTTAAAGTTCATACAGCATAATAATTTCATGTGTGATGCTGTAAAACACTATAGAGAAAACACTATACAACTCTAAACTGAGGAGCATAGCCAAATCTCATTGAGTTTAGTGTACAGTGGACCACTGAGATATTAAATTTCCATCTCAAGCCATCACAACAAAAAACAGACAAGGTAACCTCTTGAGCAAATGAATAATTGCCACTCTGCCATTTATGTTGACCAGAAGGGTAGGAGAGACTTGGGTTTCAGTACTGACCAAAGCCAGCGTATGATGATGAGATGCTCGCCATTAAATCTATTTTAAAGACGTCATAGCTGGCTGTGCTTTTCGAGAGCTTCAGTGTCAAAAAAACAGGTGGATGATTGTGGTAGTTTGGTCTCAACAACTTCGACTTCCAGGTGTTGAGGAACAACATCCCATCCAGTCCAGAAGTTCAGCAACATTTTTAACACATCTGAAGAACCTAGAGATGGAATGCAAAATAGTATTAGGTCTATTTGTTGAAGTCATGATGCTCAAGAAAGAAATAAGCCACATTGGGTGATCATTCATTTGGAAATTGCTTTAAGTGTAATACTTAGACTCATATCAATAAGGGACCTATGCAATAATTCTGGGAAAAATACTCTTACTGGTCTCATATATATGTATATATATGTATGTATGTATATGTAATTGAAATATAATTGAATATATATGTATATATAATTGAAAATGAGTTAATTAAATTATTCTTTAGGAGTCATGCAAGCCTTATATTTGGTCATACTTTAGTGAGATCTAAATTTATGATATCAAAAATTGTCATCTTTTTTTTTTTCAAAATTAACATGAGGTGCACTTTGTCACTGCGCATACTTATTTCCCATCTCCCCTAACTGGTTACATGTTTTCAACTTGTCTGTTTCAGTTAGGTAATCATAGGGACATTGATTTATTTCATAATTGATATCACAAGTTTTAGCAATTGCCATACAATTTATACATTGTGTACTAATGTTTGTTTGCTATGTTACCTCTGGTGTCATCCCTGTGTCAGAAGCCCTGGGGAAGAAGACTTCCACAGCGTCTGGCCTGGAGCTAAAAAACTCCCAGACACCAGTGTCATTCAACCGCTTTCTCAGTTGTTTGACCTGTTTGGAGGCCCTTCCAACAACCTTTACCAAAACAAAAACAGTATGATAACCAAATGACTAATATTCGTTGGATGCATCGGCAGCAGTAAAAATTGCGGGAGACAAATATATAAACCCAGTCAAAAGAATTACACAATTTCACATTATTCATCCAGGTTAAAGTTTTTATTTACATAACATGTCGCATTTAGGCAAACACTTGCAGCATGGGTAAGGATTTTGTCCTTCAGCCACCACCTGTTCTCAGATGTGACGCCAGACAGATCCCAGGGCAAGCTCACAGAGAGCACCTTTGACTTTAGCTCCTCTTGGAGGGTCTCCGTTCCTTCCAGCTGATCAGAAACATTCAGAATACACTGAATTTAGAGGTCAGTCCAGCCAATATGGAAAAATGTGTGCAAAAATGTAACAAGTTCAAATTCAGAAGTTTTAAATATTATTTTAAGCCCCCTTATTATTGAAACCAAATTTTGCCATGTCTTTGCATTGATAAGACACACCGGCATGATATGTATGTGCTTAGAGATTATTCAGACGGTGAATAACAAAAAATATTAGTGCTGTCAGTTAAACGCGTTATTAATGGCGTTAACATAAACCAATTTTAACAGTGTCATTTTTTTTATCGCGAGATTAACGTTATATTTTGCCCTGACAAACTTTGTAGTTTTTTTCACATGCTGTTGCAACAACTAGTAACGTTAGAAATACTACAACACCACATCGGATCTAACTAGACCGGAAACAAAACAAAAGGCTTTTTGGGCTTTGGGCTTGCCAGCTGGCCAAAGGGTATAGTAGTAGTTCTAACTTTACGTTTTGAGTGGATGGCGAGTGCGAGACACCAAAATGGATACCAAGCAGATTCTGAATGGAAAGTTTACTTTTAAAAAGTTGCCAAATGGTTCCATTGACAAGACCAAAGTGATCTGTGTGTTTTGTCGTTGTGAACTGAGCTATCATCGCAGCACGTCCAGTCTGAAATACCACTTGATGGCCAAGCACACAGCTGATGAGAATTCTCCGCTCCCTCATCAAAGCCAGGCGACAATGGATGACTTCAGACAGAAACACATGGATACCACAACTAAGAACAAACTTACTGCAGCCATAGCTAAGTGGGTGGCTACTGCATGTAGGCCTGTCAATGTTGTGAAGGACGAGGGTCTAGATGATATCATTCGCATCGCATCCAACGACTGGACCTAGGAATTGCCTTCGAGAGTCACCATTACAAGCCACGTACAGAAATTGCACGAAACAGAGAAGGCTAAGGTACAGGAGGCGTTGAAGAAGACAAAATCAATCTCGCTCACTGGTGATTACTGGACGTCCCTCAGTAATCACAACTACCTCGGGGTCACAGCCCATTACTTTGACCCACAGTGGAAACTTCAGTCGCATGCTTTGACTGTTATAAAGACAGAAGAGAGGCACTTCGCTGACGCTGTTGCAGAGCACTTTATGCAAGTAGCTAGAGAGTGGGACATCGAACACAAAGTTGTCTCACTGACAACGGATAGTGCACGCAACATGATTGCAGCAGGCCAGGCAGCTCCCCTTTGAGCACATGCCATGCATCGCGCACAGTGTGCACCGAGCAGTCACGGTTTCTCTAACCAACAGCCCGTTTGACAGCGCATTGGCAAAATGCAGAAAAGTTGTGGGACATTTTAAGCATAGCCCAGCAAACCAAGCGGAGCTCAAGCAGCAACAAGTTGCACATCATCAGAAGAAAGAGTCACTCGCACAGGAAGTGTCAACCAGATGGAATAGTAACCTGGAAATGATCAAGCGTGTCCAGCGGAATGCTGAACCTCTGAGAGATGCACTGGCCCTGCACACAACCAACATTGCCATGCCAACAGCTACTGAGCTGGAGAAACTGAAGAAGCTCGAGGCTGTGCTGGAGCACTGCAGGTAATTTATTGTGTATCTGTGTCGTGTGTATTTTGTTTGTTTAATAATCAAAGTAGGTCTGTGTCAGAATAGTAACGTTAATGATTGAGTGTTTATTTATGTGCGTGCGGGTAGGCTGTGCATGTGTTAAAGACTGGAGTGTGTGTGTGCATGTGTGAGTGTGGTGAGTGAGTGAGTCAGTCAGTCAGTGAGTGAGTGAGTGAGTGAGAGAACTCCAATTACAGTAGGCCTAACTAGTTCCCCACTAAAATGTTTCTCTATATTATTGCAGGTATGAGTCTGAACTTCTGGGAGGAGATAAGTTTGTGTCTTGCTCAGCTGTGCTGCCAGCGTTGTGTCATCTGTTGCGAGTGATGGAGGTCACTGAGGAAGACCCAGCTTACATGATCAAGTTCAAGGAAACCTTTGCAGCAGACATGGAGGGTCGCAAGGAGAAGACCAACATCACATGGCTGAGAGTTGTGACAGCACTTCACCCAAGGTCAGATTGCCATGCTTCATTCTTACACCATTCTCAGCATTGTGTTTCTCTCAGTGTGTTTGTTTTGTTAGGTTGCTTCCTTCTTTTTACTTCTTTTTTCACTTTGTATGTTTGAATTTAGCACTATAGAGGTAGGGGTACTGTCGCAATTTTGTTATACCTGCACCTGTACTAAAGTTGCATTGCATTTCATTGCAAGGTTTAAGGACCTCAAGTGTCTGAGCAAACCTGACAGGGCTGAGGTGTGGGGTACAATCCGTGCCTTGCTCCAGGAGATGGAGAGGGAGAGGCCTGCACAGCCAGATAACCAAGTCACTGCCTGAGCTTCCTACGAAGAGATCAACTCTCATGCTTGCACACGAGTCTTTGTCTGATGAAGAGGAGGACAGTATTGAGCAATGTCTGGCGCGCTACAAGGCAGAGCCTCTTACTGGCATGAATGACTGTCCCCTGGAATGGTGGTCCACACATGAAGGAGCACACAGTGAAATTGCCCGCCTTGCACGCAAGTACTTAGCAACACCAGCCACATCAGTGCCCTCTGAAAGGTTGTTTTCACTGTCTGGGCATGTGGTACAGAGGAAGTAAGCTTCCCTGTTGTCTGAAAATGTCATCGGGCTTGTCTGCTTGAGTAACTGGCCAAAGCAAAGAAGTAGTCCTAGTAGGCTTACCTTTAGTTTTATTGGTAACCGTGGTCATTCTTTCTGGAGTGAGATAAGAGGCTGGCTTGATGAGCCTCTAGAGCAGTAGCCTGACTGCTATGTTCAAAGCAGACTTGAGAAAAAGGAAATCCATTGTAAACTGACCCATAGCCCTGTTGTTCAAACTGACCACATGCAACCCATTGGAAATAAGAACGAGACCATTTGAGACAACGTACGCCAAGTTACGGCCAGGCAGCTTTAAGTAGACTCAATGGGGCATCTCAAACTGAAACTAACTAAGGAGAGATGCCCCATTAGCTCTGCTTCAGATGCCTGTCCATATCTTTGTCTATATTGTGCCAGATTTTCTCATTCTTTTTCTATGGGCTGCATGAAGTGAGCTTAAACAATAGGGCTATGGGTTAATTTACACCAGATTTCCACTTTAAGCCATTGTTTAACTGCACTATCGGCTGAGTCCTAGTTTACGTTACATTTGTAATTTAACTTTATTTTATATTGCCCTGTTTTTGTATTGCCTTTGATCCCTTAGAAAGGGCTGTTGAAGGGGCTGTTTGTGTGACGGACAGTGTTACATTGTGTGAGAGATTATTTGCGAATGACTGAAGTGTGAATGACTGCTCCAAGTGAGAATGTTAGTGTGAAATTGAACACTACCAGTGTTTTTTTCAATAAAAAAACATTTGCACAAGCAAGCCCATCCACTTTTCCATGTTGATAAGAGCATTAAAATGAGAAAAATTAATGGGACAAAAAGAATAGATAAAAATGTGCGATTAATGATTAATTCAGAGTTAACTATGACATTAATGTGATTAATCGTGATTAAATATTTTAATCGTTTGACAGCACTAAAAAATATACTACGCCCACACAAAATGGCTTTCTCTGCTAGAAAGGAGAATAGGTTCTGGATAATAAATTCAAAACTGGATAACATTTGATTTATATACCACAGGGATTCATAAAATTATTGAAAAATGTAAAAAAAAAAAAAAAAAATAGACAAATGACAGTCATAATCTGATGGAGAAATATAGCATAAATAAACAGTTACAAACCAAGGTGACAACTTCTCGAACATCCTGGTCAACGCAGTCTTCAATGTTTATGGTTGCTCTCTCTGGTGCCCCCCCCCCCCGAAACAGGACATGGATGATTTTATGAGCGTTTTTAATGATAAAATTCTAACCATTAGAGACAAAATTCATGACCTCCACAGTAATAATCTGCCTTCAAGCACATCTATAAGCGCTGATACATATCTAGATTGCTTCTCCCTGATTTCTATTAAAAAATTGACCTCAATGATTTCGTCATCCAAGTCATCAACGTGTCTCTTGGACCCCATCCCAACTAGGCTACTTAAGGATGTCTTACCTTTAGTTAACACTTGCATACTAGACATGATCAGTATATCTTTATTAACAGGCTATGTACCACAGTCTTTTAAGGTAGCTGTAATTAAACCTCTGTTCAAAAGCCCACACTGGATCCAGAGGTATTAGCCAACTATAGACCGATTTCCAACCTTCCCTTTCTCTCAAAGATCCTTGAGAAAGTAGTCGCAGTCCAGCTGTGTGACTTTCTCCATGATAATAATTTATGTGAGGAATTTCAGTCAGGATTTAGGGTCCATCATAGTACTGAGACACCACTAGTTAAAATTACAAATGACCTTCTGATTGCTTCAGACCAAGGACTCGTCTCTGTACTTGTTTTACTCAGTGCTGCATTTGACACAATTGACCATCGAATTCTGCTACAGAGACTGGAACATTCAATTGGCCTTAAAGGTTCTGCACTAAGCTGGTTTAAATCATACTTATCCGATCGTTTTCAGTTTGTTCACGTACGTACCTCAAGGTTCAGTACTCGGACCAATTCTATTCACTCTGTATATGCTTCCCCTAGGTAACATCATGAGAAATCACTCTGTAAATTTCCATTGTTATGCGGATGATACACAGTTATATTTATCGATAAAGCCAGAAGAAACGGATCTATTAACTAAACTTCAGAAATGCCTTAAAGATATAAGAACCTGGATGAGCTCCAATTTCCTGATGTTAAAACAAAACTGAGGTTATTGTTCTGGGTCCCAAACACCTCAGAAACTCTTTATCTGATGATATAGTTTCTCTGGATGGCATTGCTCTGGCCTCTAGCACCACCGCAAGAAACCTCGGCATAATATTTCATCAAGATTTGTCTTTTAACTCCCATTTAAAACAAACGTCTCGGACTGCATTTTTTCATCTGCGTAATATTTCGAAAATTAGGCCTGTCACTAAATGATGCCGAAAAATTGGTCCACACATTTGTTACCTCGAGGCTGGGTTACTGTAATTTTCTATTATCAGGTAGCTCTAATAAGTGCCTAAAAACTCCCCAGCTAATCCAGAACGCGGCAGCGCGTGTACTGACAGGAACTAAGAGACAAGATCACATTTCTCCTGTTTTAGCTTCTCTGCACTGGCTCCCAGTAAAATCCAGAAATGAATTTAAAATCCTTCTCCTAACTTACAAAGCTCTAAATGATCAGGCTCCATCATATCTTAGAGAGCTCATAGTGCCCTATTATCCCACCAGAACACTGCACTCTGAGAATGCAGGGTTACTTGTGGTCCCTAAAGTCTCCAAAAGTAGAACAGGAGCCAGAGCCTTCAGCTATCAGGCTCCTCTTTTGTGGAATCACCTTCCTGTTTCGGTCCGGGAGGCAGACACCGTCTTCACTTTTAAGACTAGACTTAAGACTTTCCTTTTTGATCAAGCTTATAGTTAGGGCCTGGCCCAGGCTTGTCTTGGACCAGCCCCTAGTTAGACTGACATAGGCCTAGTCTGCCGGGGGACCTCCTATAATACACCGAGCCCCTTCTCTCCTTCTCTCTCTCTCTCTCCTTTGCTAACATTCATGTCCTGTTACTGCATCTCCCTAACTCGGCTCTACTGCATGTCGTTTACTCGGCTTGTTCTCCGGAGCCTTTGTGCTCCACTGTCTCGCAGGTTAACTCGTGTCGCAGCTGTGCCTGCATGGTGTGTTGTGGTTGTGCTGCTGCCATGGTCCTGCCTGATGCCTCCCACTGCTGCTGTTACTATTAGTCATACCTGTACTATTATACGCATATCATTATTGTCACATACATATATAATCATATTATTAATATAATATCTGTTTCTCCTTATGTCTCATTGTGTCATATGGATTACTGTTAATTTATTATGTTGATCTGTTCTGTACAACATCTATTGCTCGTCTGTCCGTCCTGGAAGAGGGATCCCTCCTCAGTTGCTCTTCCTGAGGTTTCTACCATTTTTTTCTCCCCGTTAAAGGTGTTTTTTTGGGGAGTTTTTCCTTATCCGCTGTGAGGGTCCTAAGGACAGAGGGATGTTGTATGCTGTAAAGCCCTTTGAGTCAAATTATGATTTGTGACATTGAGCTTTATAAATAAAATTGATTGATCGATTGATTGATTGATTGCATGGTTTAGGCCTGTACAGGCGTGGGCCATCATTTAGAAAACAGTGACCCATTATCCAACCTGCTACCACAAAAAAGTTACTCTCCAGGAGCGCCTGGGAGGTGGATGGCACAAGGTGGTCCTGCTCACCTTCGAAGAGGCAACATCTACACTCCTGAGAAGAAAGAGCTTTGATTTTAATTGGCCGGTTCAGTTCCCCCTTGATTTAAAATAACTTCACATAACCTTACCTCTCGCTTCGTCTAGCATGAATCCATTTTGTAGGTAATCCATCACTGAGGCCAGCACATACCTGGTGACCCCCTCACCGATGGCAGAGTCACCTTGTAAAATCAGTCAACAGTGTTATCAAGTTTACTAAACCTAGCCATTTTTCTAGCAGCTATTTATTAAAAGTGTTTCAATTTCTAAATGGTTTATCCATATATACAGAGCTGTTGGTAACATATGTCCAAAAAAAAGGGCAGGGTGTAGGACACCATTCCATATTTTGAGGAGTAACTGAGACCTTTACCTATCAATTTGCATCGCAGTGGATTAGCCCACTCCACCTTTGGCATCTTATAAAAAAGAACGATGGCCCTGCTCCTCTCCTCTAATGAATTGTAAAGACTCAAGTTGAAGGTCAGGGGGACTCCGTCTTTGTGGGCCTTCACGCGCTGAATGGCTGAACAGTTGCGCTGCCTTTATGGAATCCAACTCTGTAATCCAAGCTTGACAAACAGTCATTGTTATTAAGTATTATCATTTTTTCAGAACAGAAAGTAACCACGTAGACTCCTCATATGTGGTCAGTTTATACAAATAATGCCTATTTGGAAAGTTGAACCGATGTTGTCAGATCAGTGGGCTACTGCTGCAGAGCTGGCCAGGGTGATATCAGCTGGTCAAATCAGCTGACCTGATGAACTGCACTGAGTTGCACCAGCTATGTGTAAGCTGGCATGAGGCATTTGGCATCATAGCACATCATAGCTGGATCGATATTGAATTATCATATCTATAAATTAGGTCTCTCTCTTTAATAGGTGCAAAATGATGAGTGGTTATGTTGCTTTAATGACAAGATAAAAGAGCCCTTGTTAATAAGCTTACCATCCAGTAGGTGTACAGGACCCTCTGATTCAGTTATATCTGATGAACTTGCTGTTGATGTGAATATGAAAAAGGATCAGAAAGCAGTATTATATGTCAAAAGTTATTTGACAAGGTGAGTGTTAGTGCATTAACTGATAACGTCAATTGCCACAACAGGAAATTCAGAATCAGAATCAAAATCAGAATCAGAAATACTTTATTGATCCCCAAGGGGAAATTGTTTTCGTTACAGGTGCTCCTTACAAGTGTAAAAAGAAGAAGATATAGTGCAAACAAGTGTAGAAAGAAGATATAGTGCAAAAAGAAGTAAAGATATAAGAGAATATAAGAAGATAATTTACAAAATATATATGTAGAGACCATGCAACATAATTTACAATATATACAGGAACCTTAGATACAGACTGAACAACACAGTCAGTTATTGCATGGATTATTTAGGAATAAATATGTAATAATTTATTATGAGTAGGTGATAGTGGTGAAACAGTCCAAGGGCAACTCAGAGGGAGGAGTTGTACAGTTTGATGGCCACAGGCAGGAATGATTTCCTGTGGCGCTCAGTGGTGCATTTTGGTGGTCTGAGTCTCCCACTGAAAGTACTCTTGTGCCCGACCAGCACATGGTGGAGTGGGTGTGAGACATTGTCCAAGATAGTTCGCAGCTTAGACAGCATCCTCCTCTCTGACACCACCGCCAGAGATTCACACGCCATTCCCACAACGTCACTGGCCTTGCGGATCAGTTTGTTAAGTCTGTTGGCGTCCGCCACCCTCAGCCTGCTGCCCCAGCACACAACAGCATAGAGGATAGCACTGGCCACCACAGACTCATAAAAAATCCTGAGCATAGTCCTGCGGATGTTGAAGGACCTCAGTCGCCTCAGAAAATAGAGACGGCTCTAGCCCTTCATGTAGAGAGCGTCAGTGTTCTGAGACCAGTCCAGTTTATTGTCAATGTGGACCCCCAGGTACTTATAGTCCTCCACAATGTCCACACTGACCCCATGGATGGAAATCGGGGTCACTGGTGTCTTGGTTCTCTTCAAATCCACCACCAGTTCTTTTGTCTTTGCCACGTTGAGCTGCAGATGGTTCTGCTCACACCATGTGACAAAGTTATCCACAGCAGCCCTGTACTCATCCTCATCACCCTTGCTGATACATCCAACTATGGCAGAGTCATCAGAAAACTTCTGAAGATGGCAGGTCTCAGTGCAATAGCTGAAGTCCGTGGTGTAGAGGGTGAAGAGGAAGGGAGAGAGGACAGTCCACTGCGGGGCCCCGGTATTGCTGACCACTCTGTCTGACACACAGTGTTGCAAGCGCACGTACTGTGGTCTGCCAGTCAAGTAGTTCACAATCCAGGACACCAGAGAGGCATCCACCTGCATAGCTGTCAGCTTGTCACCCAGTAGAGCTGGACGGATGGTGTTGAACGCACTGGAGAAGTCAAAAAACATGACTCTCACAGTGCTCGCCGGCTTGTCCAGTTGGGCGTAGACACGGTTGAGCAGGTAGATGATGGCGTCCTCCACTCCAAGTCGGGGCTGGTAGGCGAACTGGAGGGGGTCCAAAAGTGGCTTGACCATGGGCCGGAGCTGCTCCAGGACAAGTCTCTCCAGGGTCTTCATGATGTGGGAGGTCAATGCCACGGGTCCGTAGTCCTTGGAGCCAATGGGACGCGGCGTCTTTGGCACAGGAACGAGGCAGGATGTCTTCCACAGCATGGGGACCCTCCGGAGACTCAGGCTCATGTTGAAGACATGCTGAAGTACTCCACATAGCTGGGGGGCACAGGCTTTGAGCACCCTGGGGCTGACACCATCAGGGCCTGCAGCCTTGCTTGAGTGGAGTCTCATCAGCTGTCTCCTCACATGATCGGTGGTGAAGCACATTGTGGAGGTGTCAGGCGGAGGAGGGCTGTAGTCCTCACGATGAGGAGTGTGGTCAGTCTGGCTACTGGGGGAGGAGGTGTGAGGGGGGCTTACACTGGAGGGTAGGGGGGTGTAAGCAGGAGGGGTGGGGGAAGGTGGAGTGGCTGTTGGTTGCACAAGACAGACAGCAGAAGAGTCAGTGGGGGGGTGGGCAGGACCAGCAGTGTCAAATCTGTTAAAAAACAGATTCAGTTCATTGGCCCTGTCCACGCTGCCTTCAACTCCTCTATTGTTGCTGGTCCTGAAGCCAGTGATGGTCCTCATTCCACTCCAGACCTCCCTGATATTGTTCTGCTGGAGTTTCCACTCCAGCTTTCTCCTGTACCTCTCCTTAGCCTCTCTGATCTTCACCTTCAGTTCCCCCTGGATCGTTCTCACCTCCTCCCTGTCACCAGCTCTGAAGGCCCTCTTCTTGGCGTTGAGGATGGCTTTGATGTCCTTTGTTACCCATGGTTTGTTATTTGGGTAACAATGGATGGTCCTGGCTGGGACAGTGGTGTCCACACAGAAGGTGATGTAGTCCGTGATGCACTCTGTGAGCCTCCCCATGTGGCTCACAGAGTGCCTGCCAGTCTGTCACCTCAAAACAGCCCTGCAGTGTCTCATAAGCCTCCTCTGACCATCTCCTCACTGTCCTCATGGTCGCAGCCTGGCTCCTTACTAGGGGCACATAGCAGGGGTTGAGGTGCACCAGGTTGTGGTCTGACCTACCCAGAGGGGGGAGGGGGGAGCAGCTGTATGCCTCCTTGGCGTTTGCATGCAGCAAGTCCAGGGTTCTCCCTCCTCTAGTGGGACAGCTCACATACTGTGTAAAGTTGGATAGTGTTGTTGCCATGGTGACGTGGTTGAAGTCACCCGAGATAGCTATGAAAGCACTCGGGTGTTGAGTCTGCAGACGGGCTACGGCGGAATGAATGACGTCACATGCCGACATCGGGTTGGCAGAGGGGGGGACATGGACTCAGGCCGTATTATTTGCCCAGGGAGTTTTCACATGTGATTATGGTGACCGTCTAATAGCAAACAGTTCAATATCCGGGCGACAGATTTGTTCTTTCACAGTGATGTGAGCGGGACTGCACCATCGGTTGTTGACAAGCACGGCAAGCCCCCCTCCTTTGCGCTTACCGCTCTCGGTGCAGTCCCAGTCGGCCCGAACAGTCTGAAAGCCGCTGATGGAGACGTTGTCGTCGGGAATGTCCTTGTGTAGCCATGTCTCTGTAAAGCACATCAGACTACACTCCCAGTACTCCTTCTGACTCCTGGCGACTGCTGTTAGCTCGTCCATTTTATTTCCCAGTGACCTCACGTTGCCCATGGTTATGGAGGGGAGACCCGGCTTATAGCCTCCGTTGTCTCACCCTCGCTCTTTTCCGCTTCTGTTTCATTCCTCCCCTGCATCCTCTGTGAGTTTTCCTCCACATTTCAGCCGGTATCGCTGATTCAATCTTAAAGTTGGTTATTAGAAGTATTGCTGAAGCTGAAATTCTTCATTCATCCCTAAAACTAATCTGAAGAAAGTACAGAGTACTTTCCCTGAGGTGAACCTGCACCTAGGCTCTCCTCCAAAGACACGACCTCCTGCTGTGGGGTGGAGGCACTTGTTCCAGCTGTAACCTCACTCTCCCTTTCACCCCTTCTCTCACTCTGTGATTGACTTGAAAAGAATTGAAGTGAGGAGTTATTATGGTAAATTAAATAGAATACATAAACACACAGAAATTTAAAACCAGTGTCTACCAACCAGGGTATTAGTATTCTTGCTGTATATACATATTAGTGTATTTAAACAGCAATAATTATATAATGATGAACAGCAAACACAAGTGACTTGAAAATCAGGCCCTTTCCTAAAAAAAGGATAAATATCTAATCAATCTTGCTGTTGATATGTGCATCCAATTAGCTGAAATTATGTTAATCTGTACTCAATGTGATTCTAATCTACGTAAAAATAAATTAAAGTTTTTTTCTACACTGAATGCAATACCTTGAACAGGCTTCACTGTGCACCCCACAGTGAAGACATGGCATCAGTGGTCCAACTTCAGCCTTACTGGTACTTGGAGTCGGTTGCTATAGTTGAAGAGAATTACATTTACTCTACACAAAAACAATTGGTCACAGGTTATCCCCACAAAAAATATTAAGGCATTCATTTAATGGATACAAAAAAATGCAAGCAAAATAGTAAATTAAACAGCATGAATATCAAAATAAATCTCCTCTTACATTATCCACACTCAAACTCCTCTGCAGGGGCCGGATGTATAATGTGGCATGGTGTACCATGTTCCCTGGGTCCTTTAAATGCCTGACCGTGTATCCCTCATTGGGACAGGGAACAAGTGTGAGATGACGGCTCCTTGTAGTCCCTGGGATCCGCAACAACTCAAATCCACCCGCATCCCTGAGTTTTGGATATGCACCCAGGATGAAATTGATAAATTCACTAGGGTTCTCTTGATTACCTAGCACAAAGAGAAAAATACTTGACATTAATATTCATACACTGCTTCAAAACAAGTACAGAGTACAAGGATTTGAGGAAGATCTTTTAGCTTGAGAGCACTTAATTTCTTCTTTTACAGTACAATTCAAAGACTTGCCTTCATGAGCATAGTGTGCTTTTTACCTACTTTCGATTTTATGGCAGGGTATCCCCTAGAATTTTTTTCAGGCCTGGTGGTACACACCGAAAAAAAAAAAAACCCTAAAGAGATGAGGCGTGCAGGGATGGCATATTCATGCGGTCAGATTACAAGGAGAGGACAATTTAATAAGCTGCATTTATTGCATAAAAATAAGCTTGAGCTTCCCCCTCATCTGCCCCTCTCACCTTTCCCATTTCTGTCACTCTCCCTTCTTCCCCATATGTGTTTTTGCTTGGCTCAAGAGTTTTGGAGAAAAACTTTAAAGGATGGACTAGTCCTTAGTTTTTCTCCATTTTGCACTTTGAGCCCCATTCCTGGTTGTTTATCATGAAATAGAGTGGTTAAGACCAAAATCTTGAAGATTGCTCCTTCTCTGAGAATTTGAGAGAATTTGGCTTTCCCCTGCTTGTCTTAACAATGCTGTCTATGGCCATGTGTAAATCTGTCCTAAAACCACCTTAAATGTTTGTTTTCAAGGCCATGAAACTCACAGAGTGGTCAGTGGTGTTCGTTGATATTCTGACATAAAAATCGTAGCAAACTGTGGTTTCTGTGATGATTTATTTGACATTTTGTCCATGCATTGATTTTCTATAGGAAGCCTCAGAGACTGCAGAACATATGTCAATAGGAAGAGCATTCCACAATGATGGAGCTACAACTTCAAAGGCATGATCACCTTTTGTTTTTATATGAGTGTGAGAGACAACCAGTAAGCCCTGATCAGCAGACCTAAGTGACTTACTGGTAATATAAGGATGGAGCAGGTCAGAGATGTGCACAGGTGCCTGACCATGCAGGGCTCTCTATGTGAAAACAAGAACCTTAAAACAAAAATTTCTACCAATCTTTCAACAAAACCTAGTGAGATACATGCTTACCTTGAAAGGTGAGGCATTTTTCGTCCAGTCCTATATGCTGGAGCTGTTCCTTTTCAGCCCTCTGTGGGACTTTATTACTTTGTTTGTGAATGAGACAGAAGGATGTGTGTGTGTGTATGTTGGTGGAGCTGTTGGTGTGCTGGTGGTGTTTCTTCTGCGCGTTCCAGTTGGAATACTTCGCACATAAAGTCTGGAAACTTCAGCTAGACAAAAAGGACAGCATCAAACATTTTAAATTAATATTTATCTGGAAACAGATGACAGCCAAATTACACAATTGGTTATGTTGTTTTAGAGGTTATTCAAATAGTACTTGTTGCTTTTGCTTACCATCCACTGGGTGTGCCAACTGCACTGGTGCAGAAGGAGCAGATTAATTTGTCGCTGTTAATATGAATTGCTAAATGATCAGCGTTCAGTATTACAGTACTTCCAGGAATTTGAGATTGCAAAAATACAAATTCCTACACATTTGAGATCAACAGCATTTTGCTTTTACATAACTAGTGCAGTGCCCGTAGGAAGTATGTATTTCTATAGAAAAGTGGAAGCTTAAGTAGATTTTTCATGTATGGCCAAATGAGGCTGTGTTCGATGGTTGGATGTGCAACGAGGTGTACATACTCTTACATAGTGTTAATAGACAAATTGTACATTGGGTAAGACATGAACGTACATTGAGATACGGAGCGACACGCAACATCATTAGGTCTCCTAGCTTTCCGTAGGTGAACAATCTTGAAATGGTAGCTAGCAAGCACGTAACCCTGCACGCCTGAAAGGAAAAACAAACGTTTCTGACCCAGCCATACTTTGGTATGGGACGTTTAGGCAATGTTTTAGTCAATCTTACCATGTTGTAGCCATGTCAGCAAACACCATGAGCAGATGAGAACAGCGTGGTGAAACTTCAGAAATACTACTTACCATGAGATTACTGAAACATGTCATGTTAATGCAAACTGCACCACTTCATCTATTCCTATATGGGGGACAGACGAAAGGGAATGCCATAACCCCGGGTGTACACTGGATCCGTTGCGTGCGTGGTCCGGCTGTGGCACCAAGCCAGCAGCTAGTGCTATCGTCAGCTCCACCCTCTCGTTCAAATATGGTCATTTCTGGCTCCAAAAATCAAACATGGTGACGGCCAAACCTTTCGAAACGGCAGTTAGCAAACCAATGGGTGTCGCCACAGTGACAGTGTCCATAATGTTTTTACAGTCTATGATTGTAATGCTTTCTAGGGCAAACTATTGTTTATTTATAATAATAATTATATGATCTTTTTGTTCATCAGTTATGATAAATTATCTGAAGTCTAACATTATACAATGTCTGGCAGTTTTTAAGTCATGATTGAATGAAGCTGTACATGTGCAAACACTTACAGCAATTAGAAAACCAAATTCCAAAAAAGTATAGCTCAAATAGCACTAAGTTCACTTACACATACTCCTTTGCCCCAATGCCAAACCTTGTTCTGAAGTTGAAGCTGCTGTAAATTGAATATCAGAAGGCTTTAAGTTAGTTTAGGCAGATGACAAGCAATAATCTAAACTACAGTGTACTTTCCGATTATGTCTCACACTTACATCTTTCAGGAGAGGGAGTCCGAGCAGGAGCTCGGACACACTGCTTCTGGTAGCCAGTAAGTACATTTTGTTTTAATGGCTTTAGACCAGTTTTGCCAGTGATACAGTGCTTCGGTGGTTGCCTGTTTACCTTTTGTTTTGTTTGGCGAAAAAGTTGGTAACATCATTAAATAGTTTAAAAGTTAAGTTACAAATCCCTAGAAGCACATGAACAGATTTACAGCAGCTGGGTGCAAGATCTGCTAATTCACTAGCCGGCAAACTGCAAGAGCACAGTCATACTGGCAAAGATAAGGTGACACTCCTCTTATTGTCTGAATTATTAAACCAAACAAAATACAAAACTCACTAGACAGTGAAAGGACAGTTCAGAGATGAAGCATCTGTTAAGCGCGAAGAACAATCATTATCTGAACTTCAGCTAAGTTTATTGTGAAGTGACAATAATCACACAAAACAGAGGAGTAAAGTTAGTTATCTTTTGTATTTCAGTGGTCACATACACTTACACTGAGCTCAAGCTGATCTATATGCAATTAATTTACATGTGATTTTATTTACAGAAGCAGACTGTGTCACAGCCTCTGCACAATGCAGAAGATGACACCTCCAGCTTGGACAGCAGACCCTCCACTGTTCATGTCCACTCTCTCAGTCTTTGAAAGAAATGTAGAGATGGACAAAAGTTCGGACATTCACAGAAATCATAAACATTTATATTGTATTAATGTACTTGTTACCTGAGCAGATCTTGCTCTGATTCCTCTCTTCTTTTATCAGTATTAGTGAAAAGTTAACCCCATATTCAACACTTAAGTACATATAATGTATAATATGAAGGAAAAAAACACCATATCAGAATTGTATAGAATAAAACTTTATTTTATAAAAGGAACATGTGAAGGATTACACTAATATCCAGCAGGCACAGCAAAGTCCCTGGATGCCTCTTTCTGAAACTACCGAACAAGCTGATGCCTTCATCAACACACCAACACAGACAACATCATGCTGTCTCTGCTGGCTGTGCAGACTGTGAGGATGATATTCATCTAAGGAACAGTTTGTGGATGTCCTGCAGTTTCTGCTTCAGTCCTGCATCAAGCTTCACTGTCTTCTGTCATCACATGTTGCTGCTGTGATCTTCATCACTCACTGTGATGATGCTCTGCCCCTCGCTGCAGACTTTGTGTCTGTTGATGGACTTAAGTATAACACGAGATGTTCCAAAGTTTAAATATGACATATTTCATGTAGAATGGTAGCAGCTGTTCAGGAGTAAATATATTCTAAAATGGAGTGGGTCTTCAGTGTTGTTCAGTTATATCACTGTTTATCAACAGCATGTGTCAAATAGCAGTCAGACATGTAATAACTCCATATATTTTAGGAAGCTTTAGTAATCTGGTGAATTGAATTAAACATTGATGGATATGAACTGAGAGTAAACTGTTCGGCATAAAAAAATGGTTTAACGTTACTGTGAGACAAAAAGGCAGATGTGTATGAGTTACTAACAAGCAGCTACTAACAGCAAACTGATAGCTGTTTGCTAAATAAAGCAACAGCAACTGGGATAAGCTAACGCTAAATCATAGCCAGTTAGCTTGAGTGTGTTACAAGTTCAATTGAAAACACACTTTCATTGATATAAGAATGTTTTTAAAAGTAACCAACTCATAGCTCCAACTCACCAACAGAAAGGCAGCGGGATCCCTTAAACATGGCGCGTACCCAAAATTCGACATGGTCTTGACGTGAACTTCACATTCCTTATGTTTGACACTGAACATAAAACTTCCATGCAGTGGTCGAAACAAGCAGAGTTACCGAAATATTGATTAGACATTATATTTTACAGTTCCAACCGTACACCTCTGGTCTTTGTGAAAAGGACCTGACCCAACAGTTTTGAAGTCTCGTCACAATACTGTGGTGTATGCTGGTTTGATTGCTAATGCCTGAATAGCCAAGACACACCCCTCTCATTATCATATGGGTGAAGAAATACAGAAATAAATAAATAGGGAAATAAATGAAACAGAAATAAATGTAAACATAAAAGAATAAATTAGGAAATACATAAATATGAAAATAAATGAATACGGAAAATAAGTAATTTGTCAAATTAATAAATAAATTGTATTTATTTATTTTTATATATCTGTGCATATTCATTTATTTTCAGATTAACCTGCACATTTATTTGATAATTTGGCAATTTATATCTACATTTCTTTCTTTATGATTTAATTTATTTATTTGTTGAGCCATTTATTTATTTTTGATTTTGGCAGTTTTGGTCCCTCATAGGATGTGTATCATGCTGACGTAAAAGGACAGCTTTTTTTATTGGTGTTTAACTCAAGAAGTCACTGACCAATGACTTCTGAATGAGACCGGGTTGCTGTATAACACTAAGTACCCTCCTGCATCAGTTTTGTACATTCAGGGACAGCGTGTCAATGTAGGCTTGTTACAGGCATTGTTTTTTTTTTTTTTTTTTTTTTTTAATGTACTACTGTTTTCACAGTTTTTTGGAAAAAAAACATCTTTGGCTTAAATAAATATGGCTGTTACTTGCATAATGTAGTGTCACGTGACATACAGATGCAGCCACTTCAAATTTCCGTTTGGCCCATGGTACAGCCGTGACCAATGTTGTCACCTGGCCGGGCTCATAGATCCTCCGCGATGACGTAGAGAATATGAGGTCAGCTGGTAATGCCCCTAAGATTAATTTGTAGAAACCACTTGCAATGGTCCGTCTATCTACCAGGAGGAGCAGTGAGTGTGGAAGCTGAGGCGGTTTGCTGTAATTGTGAGAGAGAGCTTCCCACACAGAGCATATTCAATGATTATCAGGCTACCATATCACAGGTCATAAATAATATGCTTCAGCGTTTTGCTATTCAAAAGAATTGCACGAAAATTAAAGTGATATGGCTGGGAATTGAGCGATAGTGCAGCGAGAACAAAACTGCGATTGAATCATTAGTCTTAGCGGCTGAGTTTATCTGCAGTGGTAATGATAATAATGTCATATATTAAAATATATATACACACACACACACATATACAGTACAGGCCAAAAGTTTGGACACACCTTCTAATTCAATGCGTTTTCTTTATTTTCATGACTATTTACATTGTAGATTCTCACTGAAGGCATCAAAACTATGAATGAACACATGTGGAGTTATGTACTTAACAAAAAAAGGTGAAATAACTGAAAACATGTTTTATATTCTAGTTTCTTCAAAATAGCCACCCTTTGCTCTGATTACTGCTTTGCACACTCTTGGCATTCTCTCAATGAGCTTCAAGAGGTAGTCACCTGAAATGGTTTTCATTTCACAGGTGTGGCTTATCAGGGTTAATTAGTGGAATTTCTTGCTTTATCAATGGGGTTGGGACCATCAGTTGTGTTGTGCAGAAGTCTGGTTAATACACAGCCGACAACTTGGACAACTGTTAAAATTCATATTATGGCAAGAACCAATCAGCTAACTAAAGAAAAACGAGTGGCCATCATTACTTTAAGAAATGAAGGTCAGTCAGTCCGGAAAATTGCAAAAACTTGAAATGTGTCCCCAAGTGGAGTCGCAAAAACCATCAAGCACTACAATGAAACTGGCACACATGAGGACCGACCCAGGAAAGGAAGACCAAGAGTCACCTCTGCTTCTGAGGAGAAGTTCATCCGAGTCACCAGCCTCAGAAATCGCAAGTTAACAGCAGCTCAGATCAGAGACCAGATGAATGCCACACAGAGTTCTAGCAGCAGACCCATCTCTAGAACAACTGTTAAGAGGAGACTGCGCGAATCAGGCCTTCATGGTCAAATAGCTGCTAGGAAACCACTGCTAAGGAGAGGCAACGAGCAGAAGAGATTTGTTTGGGCCAAGAAACACAAGGAATGGACATTAGACCAGTGGAAATCTGTGCTTTGGTCTGATGAGTCCAAATTTGAGATCTTTGGTTCCAACCGCCGTGTCTTTGTGAGACGCAGAAAAGGTGAACGGATGGATTCCACATGCCTGGTTCCCACTGTGAAGCATGGAGGAGGAGGTGTGATGGTGTGGGGGTGTTTTGCTGGTGACACTGTTGGGGATTTATTCAAAATTGAAGGCACACTGAACCAGCATGGCTACCACAGCATCCTGCAGCGACATGCCATCCCATCCGGTTTGCGTTTAGTTGGACGATCATTTATTTTTCAACAGGACAATGACCCCAAACACACCTCCAGGCTGTGTAAGGGCTATTTGACCAAGAAGGAGAGTGATGGAGTGCTGCGGCAGATGACCTGGCCTCCACAGTCACCGGACCTGAACCCAATCGAGATGGTTTGGGGTGAGCTGGACCGCAGAGTGAAGGCAAAGGGGCCAACAAGTGCTAAACACCTCTGGGAACTCCTTCAAGACTGTTGGAAAACCATCTCATGTGACTACCTCTTGAAGCTCATCGAGAGAATGCCAAGAGTGTGCAAAGCAGTAATCAGAGCAAAGAGTGGCTATTTTGAAGAAACTAGAATATAAAACATGTTTTCAGTTATTTCACCTTTTTTTGTTAAGTACATAACTCCACATGTGTTCATTCATAGTTTTGATGCCTTCAGTGAGAATCTACAATGTAAATAGTCATGAAAATAAAGAAAACGCATTGAATGAGAAGGTGTGTCCAAACTTTTGGCCTGTACTATATATATATATATATATATATATATACATATATATATATATATATATATATATATATATACATATATATATATATATATATATATATATATATATATATATACATATATATATATATATATATATGTGTATATATATATACGTATATATATATATATATATATACGTATATATATATATATATATATATATATATATATATACATATATATATGTGTGTGTATGTATTACTGTGCTAGTGCTTATAGATTGCTGTTAGACCACCCCACTCCGTGTACAAACTGTGCGAAAGATGAGGATTTTTTTTACCTCAGCGAAAATGTTGTTTTTCAAAGACTATATGTCAACAAATATGGACTGAAACAGAATCTTTCGTTAGATAAAAACAGCTTGTGAATATTGGAAATGATTACATAGATCTTCTTTTTTAATTATTATTTTGATCTTTGGACTGTACAGCGGTCTGCACACGCTGCTGTCTGTCTAAACAGATTCATGGAAGTGATATTTCACAATTCTTTATATTATAATGTAATGGAATTCGTTAAAGCAAGTCATTACATGCTTGCAAAGTCATGATATCAAGCTGAGACAGATTCACTCTGTTCGGTTCACAGGCTGCTGCTGCGACTTCAGCAGAAGGCTGACACATTGTGTGCCACAGTGTTTCTCAATACTCAATAAAGTCACCGATCACTCAAAGATAAACTGAACAAGATGTCTTGTGTAAACAATGGCCGTTTCTAAGCAATCTTCTATGGCGTTCATGTAGAGCGTCGCCCATTCAGCTGTTTTACATAATGAAAATGACTCCTCGGCTCTTCTATTTATCACGTAAAATGTCTATTATTATTTATTAAGTGTGTTTGTAGCAAATTCTGATTTAGTTAATTAAGGATTTGTCTCGGGCAGAAAGTAGATAAAGTTTTCCCTAACCTAATACCTGAAAAGGAGCGTGGTGCTTTCACTGCACGCGATATAATGTGGTCTTGTTTATCATGGAAGGTGAGAGAGCTCAAACACATAATTAGCATTATGATTAACCTTTTCGTTCCCTCTGAATGGGCGAGTGTGCCATCTGAATAGGACTTCCAGCCCCCACTTTTGTTGCAAACATTCAACAACACATCGTCACTGTCGATGTCTGAACTACCTCACAATTTGTAAACAACGTGAAAGGAGATACTCATGTTAAAGAGAAGAAGAAGAAGAAGCTTTATTGTCACTGCAATAAATACAGTGAAATTTCGTTCGGTGCTGTCTTGTAGCAGCTACAACGTCCTTGTCATAAAATATACTGGGGGGGGGGGGTTATGGTTCTTGCAGCAGTCTCTTCACAGCCATGGGGAAGAAGCTGTGTTTCAGTCTGTTGGTGCGGGCTCTCATGACTCTGAGTCTGCCAGAGGGAAGGCTGGTGAATAGAGAGTGTCCTGGGTGGGCGGGGTCATTCCGAATCTTTGTGGCCCGTCGGAGGAGACGCCTGGAATAGATCTCCGCTAGGCGTGGAAGTGGGGAGCCGATGATCCACTCAGCCGTCTTGATGACCCGCTGCAGTTGTTTCTTTTCAGATGCAGTGCAGCTGGCGTACCACACCGTACAGCCATAGATGAGGACACTCTCTATTGTGCAGTGGTAGAAGTTTTTCAGCAGAGGTGGAGGGAGTTTGTTCCTCCTCAGTGTTCTCAGAAAGAAGAGACGCTGCTGGGCCTTTTTGATGATGTGGGTGGTGTTCACAGTCCAGCCCAGGTCCTCCGAGATGTGCAGGCCAAGAAACTTAAAGCTGGTGACCCGTTCCACTTCCTCCCCATTGATGCTCAGGCCTGAGTGCAGTGTGGTCCTCGACTTCCGGAAGTCAATAATGACTTTTTTTGTCTTCTTGGTGTTGAGGTTGAGGTGGTTGTCACTGCACCAGGCCGCCAGTGCTTGGACCTCCTCCCTGTATGGTGTCTTATAACCGTTGTTGATGAGCTCCACAACGGTTGTATCATCCGCAAATTTGATGAGGGTGTTGGAGCCGTGAGTAGCGACACAGTCATAAGTGTACAGTGTGTACAAGACTGGTCTCAGCACACAGCCCTGAGGAACACCAGTATTGAGGACGATGGTGGAGGATGTGGAGGTACCCATTCTGACATGCTGGGGTCTGTTAGTCAGGAAGTCCTTGATCCACAGACAGAGGGAGGTTCCAAGTTGTAGTGTCTGCAGTTTGTTGATGAGTCTGCTGGGGCTGATGGAGTTAAATGCCGAGCTGAAGTCAACAAACAGCATCCTGATATATGTGTTGGGACTTTCAATGTGGCTGAGAGCGGTGTGGAGGCGATGGAGATGGCGTCATCTGTGGATCTGTTGGACCTGTAGGCGAACTGATGTTGATCAAAGCCAGGTGGGATGTGGGCCTTGACATGCTGTAACACCAGTCTCGCCATACATTTCATGATCACCGGTGTCAGGGCAACAGGCTGGTAATCATTCAACCCTGTGATGGCAGAGGATTTGGGCACAGGGATTATAGTGGCAGTTTTCAGGCAGGTGGGGACTGTGGCTTGCTGCCGTGAACGGTTGAAGATGTTAGTGAATACTGCAGCAAGCTGGTGAGCACATGATATAAGTGCGCATGCGCCAACTGTGCGTGCAGCCTGTTGCGGTCGCTCCTGCTTGTTTTTCTTAATTTCTTACTTTTTTTTGCTTTATACCTTATTACTTGTTTTTGTATTTTATGACCAATATTCTGAAGCTGTGCCCTCTTTAAACATGTTGATTGAGAGAGTTCTGGGGCCTCATTTATCAACTGTGTGTACGCACAGATGTGTGCGTAATGAGTGCGTAAGAACATTCCCACGCAAAGTATGGAATTTATCAACTTGTACTTGTGCTTAGGAACGTGTGTAAATTTAAGCACAACTCTGACCATGCTTACACACAAAATCTAGTGGTAGAACAGTGAAACTACAAATAGAACCCATTAAGAGAGTCACAGTGTTCAGCAATCTCAAACTTCACACATGTTCCCTGTTTCCTCTAATTAATAAAAAATTCTCAATTAGTAATTTAGCAGACATTTTGAATAATTGGTGTGACAAGCTATAAAAGACAGCTGTGACAGGACAACCTGAGAAGAAAACTTGAAATACAAATACCATGGCTTATCTTGCACTATTGGAGGATTTGGAGAACCGTGCGCTCCGCAGGGAGCACGTTTTCAAAGAGCGTGCTGATCTGTTCAGTGAGAGCACAGAGTGGCTTCTCAGCAGGTACCGCCTCCCCAAAAACATACTGATGGATTTATGCCGTGATTTACAACCAATGTTGGAGCGAGAGACAAAACGCACCAAAGCCATCCCAGTGCACATCCAGCTCCTGTCCACCCTGGGATTTTTGGCCGCCGGAACATTTCAGCGAGAGATTGGAGACATATGCGGCATTTCGCAGCCGACACTAAGCAGAATCATGCCGGCAGTGTTGGATGCAATAAATTCTCTGGCCCCAACTTACATCCAGTTCCCATACAGACATCACCAACAAGCCGAAATTAAACGAGGATTTCACGCCATCGCCGGAATCCCAAACGTAATTGGAGCCATAGATTGCACTCACATCGCAATAAAAGCACCATCACACAATGAATTCAGTTACGTGAACAGGAAAGGATTTCATTCAATCAATGCACAAATAATCTGCGATACAACTATGTCTCTGTTAAACGTTGTTGCCCGGTGGCCTGGAGGAACGCACGACTCATTCCTTCTGCAGAACAGCTCTGTGGCTGTGCACCTCCAAGCAGGAGCTGTTGAGGATGGCTGGCTTATTGGTGAGTGTTACAACATTTCGAAATTATTTTCTGGGCTTCGTATGGTTTATTATAACATCTCTGTAGGTGATCGGGGATATCCACTAAAGCCGTGGCTGATGACCCCCGTAGCCAACCCGAGGACCCCGCAAGAGCAGCACTACAACCGGGCCCATGCACGCTCAAGAACAGTGGTTGAACGCGCAATAGGCCTGCTGAAAGGCCGGTGGCTGTGCCTGTCCAGCGCGGGGGGGACACTCCAGTATAAGCCTGAAAAAGTCTGCCACATCATCTTGGCTTGCTGTGTGCTTCACAACTTAGCCATCAGACAAGGCGTCCCTCTGCATGAATCCCCCAGAGCAGACGAGCCCATGCCCAACGCAGAGCCTATCCCATGTCCTAATGCCGCTGCCATTCAAACAAGAGAGAGGATCATACAGAGATTTTAGGTAAGTCTGCCTCTTAGCCGATCTTTGAAAAGTGAGAAATTTCAGATCGAAAGTGTGCATGGGAAAATAATCTTAACATCATTCAACATTTTAAAGTTTATTTATTTAACATTTGCGATGCGCATGCAGCAATCTGTTTAAGTGACTCGCTTATTTGCAGTAAAGTATTTGCGATGTTGGTCAGTTGATCCTTTATTTCATTTATGGATTTGGTGGTGTCTTGTTGATTTTGCAGCACTGCCTCCGTCAGCACCCTCGCCCCCCCAGGACGCACCGAATGGGTTTTGGATGGCCCCGGTTGCTCCTGTTCCTTCAACTGCCCCGGCTCCTCCAACGCCTCCGGCTCCAGAGCGCAGGCGGGACTGGCTTGAGTTTCTGAGTTATTGAAAGAAACATCACATTATTGTCACGTTTATTTTACTTTAAATTCACAAATTAAACTGTCTAAATAAATGTTTATGAAACACCTCAGCCCAGCTTTTTATTTTACCTGCAGTGTGACTGGTCGATGGTACAGCTGGTTCTGTTGGGAGAGTGTCTGCATCTCCACCAGGAATAATGCCACATAGTGCTGTGTCCCCGATGATGCTGGCAATACGGGTATCCATGGGTGAAAGCTGGGTTGTTGCTTGTCCTCCTCCAGTTACAGATATTTCGTGTCTGTGGGCTGTGATGTGTTTTTTGGCACTGAGTTTGACATCAAACCATTTCTTTTTTATTTCGGAGAGTGATCTTTCCTCTGACCCAACAGAATTAACAGCGGTCATTACCTTCTCCCACGCAGCATTTTGTCTTTTGTTGGTCACACCTGCATTTAGTGTTCCAAACAGTATTTTTTGGTTCATTTCAACCTCTCCTACAAGTACCTCAATCTCGGTGTCGGAGAAATTCCTCTTCTTCGCCCTCTTTGCCATGATTTCGGTGAGGGGAAAAAAATCCATTCACGCATTATTAAAGGGATTGTTGCTGCCATATATGGTAAATTGAAGGCGTTTCTGAATGTAAATGACCCTAACCATGCACGAGCATGGTAGTTAAGAACAGGTGGGATTTATCATCAGTGATTACTTACTGGTGTGCGTACGACCTGGTGTCCGCACGTTTGATAATTACGGATTTTTTTGTACTTACACACATTCTAAGTTTCATTCCTACGACAGAATTTAGAACCTTTTCTACGCACGGTTGATAAATGAAGCCCCTGGTCTTTTTCTTTACTCTTAATTTACTACTTTCACTCGGACCCAGCACCACTGCGCAACAACTCCATGGCCGCATTGTTTACTCCAGATATCAGCTGATCACGCTGAGGCCGGCCGGCTTGGCGGCTGGAACATCAGCGATACTGGCTGAAATGTGGAGGAAAACACACAGAGGATGCTGGAGGAATGAAAGAGAGGCAGAAAAGAGCGAGGGTGAGACAACGGAGGCTTATGGAGAAGAGGATATATAAGCCGGGTCTCCCCTCTATCACCATGGGCAATGTGAGGTCACTGGGAAATAAAATGGACGAGCTAACAGCAGTCGCCAGGAGTCAGAGGGAGTACCGGGAGTGTAGTCTGATGTGCTTTACAGAGACATGGCTACACAAGGACATTCCCGACAACAACGTCTCCATCAGCGGCTTTCAGACTGTTCGGGCCGATCGGGATTGCACCGAGAGCGGTAAGCGCAAAGGAGGGGGGCTTGCCGTGCTTGTCAACAACCGGTGGTGCAGTCCCGCTCACATCACTGTGAAAGAACAAATCTGTCGCCCGGATATTGAACTGTTTGCTGTTGGACTCAGGCCGTATTATTTGCCCAGGGAGTTTTCACATGTGATTATGGTGACCGTCTACATCCCCCCCTCTGCCAACCCGACGTCGGCATGTGACGTCATTCATTCCGCCGTAGCCCGTCTGCAGACTCAACACCCGAGTGCTTTCATAGCTATCTCGGGTGACTTCAACCACGTCACCATGGCAACAACACTGTCCAACTTTACACAGTATGCGAGCTGTCCCACTAGAGGAGGGAGAACCCTGGACTTGCTGTATGCAAACACCAAGGATGCATACAGCTGCTCCCCCCTCCCCCCTCTGGGTAGGTCAGACCACAACCTGGTGCATCTCAATCCCTGCTATGTGCCTCCAGTAAGGAGCCAGCCTGCGACCATGAGGACAGTGAGGAGATGGTCAGAGGAGGCTTACAGGACACTGCAGGGCTGTTTTGAGGTGACAGACTGGCGGGCACTCTGTGAGCCACATGGGGAGGACATTGACGGGCTCACAGAGTGCATCACAGACTACATCACCTTCAATGTGGACACCACTGTCCCAGCCAGGACCGTCCATTGTTACCCAAATAACAAACCATGGGTAACAAAGCCATCCTCAACGCCAAGAAGAGGGCCTTCAGAGCTGGTGACAGGGAGGAGGTGAGAACTATACAGGGGGAACTGAAGGTGAAGATCAGAGAGGCTAAGGAGAGGTACAGGAGAAAGCTGGAGTGGAAACTCCAGCAGAACAATATCAGGGAGGTCTGGAGTGGAATGAGGACCATCACTGGCTTCAGGACCAACAACAATAGAGGAGTTGAAGGCAGCGTGGACAGGGCCAATGAACTGAATCTGTTTTTTAACAGATTTGACACTGCTGGTCCCGCCCACCCCCCCACTGACTCTTCTGCTGTCTGTCTTGTGCAACCAACAGCCACTCCACCTTCCCCCACCCCTCCTGCTTACACCCCCCTACCCTCCAGTGTGAGCCAACTTCACACCTCCTCACCCAGTAGCCAGACTGACCACACTCGTCATCATGAAGACTACAGCCCTCCTCCGCCTGACACCTCCACAATGTGCTTCACCACCGATCATGTGAGGAGACAGCTGATGAGACTCCACTCAAGCAAGGCTGCAGGCCCTGATGGTGTCAGCCCCAGGGTGCTCAAAGCCTGTGCCCCCCAGCTATGTGGAGTACTTCAGCATGTCTTCAACATGAGCCTGAGTCTCCGGAGGGTCCCCATGCTGTGGAAGACATCCTGCCTCATTCCTGTGCCAAAGACGCCGCGTCCCAGTGGCTCCAAGGACTACAGACCCGTGGCATTTACCTCCCACATCATGAAGACCCTGGAGAGACTTGTCCTGGAGCAGCTCCGGCCCATGGTCCAGCCACTCTTGGACCCCCTCCAGTTCGCCTACCAGCCCCGACTTGGAGTGGTGGACACCATCATCTACCTGCTCAACAGCGTCTACGCCCAACTGGACAAGCCGGCGAGCACTGTGAGAGTCATGTTTTTTGACTTCTCCAGTGCGTTCAACACCATCCGTCCAGCTCTACTGGGTGACAAGCTGACAGCTATGCAGGTGGATGCCTCTCTGGTGTCCTGGATTGTGGACTACTTGACTGGCAGACCACAGTACATGCGCTTCCTCTTCACCCTCTACACCACGGACTTCAGCTATTGCACTGAGACCTGTCACCTTCAGAAGTTTTCTGATGACTCTGCCATAGTTGGATGTATCAGCGAGGGTGATGAGGATGAGTACAGGGCTGCTGTGGATAACTTTGTCACATGGTGTGAGCAGAACCATCTGCAGCTCAACGTGGCAAAGACAATAGAACTGGTGGTGGATTTGAAGAGAACCAAGACACCGGTGACCCCGATTTCCATCCATGGGGTCAGTGTGGACATTGTGGAGGACTATAAGTACCTGGAGGTCCACCTTAACAATAAACACCCACTCCACCATGTGCTGGTCGGGCACAAGAGTACTTTCAGTGGGAGACTCAGACCACCAAAATGCACCACTGAGCACCACAGGAAATCATTCCTGCCTGTGGCCATCAAACTGTACAACTCCTCCCTCTGAGTTGCCCTTGGACTGTTTCACCACTGTCACTTACTCATAATAAATTATTAC
This sequence comes from Cephalopholis sonnerati, assembly GCA_019142605.1. Lineage (NCBI taxonomy): Eukaryota > Metazoa > Chordata > Actinopteri > Perciformes > Serranidae > Cephalopholis > Cephalopholis sonnerati. The sequence goes on along the minus strand of JAGQAX010000015.1, from coordinate 5,219,025 downwards.
ATATTTATTCCTAAATAATCCGTGCAATAACTGACTGTATTGTTCAGTCAGTATATAAGGTTCCTGTATATATTGTAAATTATGTTGTGTGGTCTCTACATATATATTTTGTAAATTATCTTCTTATATTTCGTATATTTTTACTTCTTTTTGCACTATATCTTTTTTCTACACTTGTTTGCACTATATCTTCTTCTTTTTACACTTGTAAGGAGTACCTGTAACGAAAACAATTTCCCCTTGGGGATCAATAAAGTATTTCTGATTCTGATTCTGATTTTGATTCTGATTCAGCACCCTCCCTGGTACTCCATCTGGTCCTGGTGCTTTCTTGGTGTCGATGCCACGCAGGACTCGCAGTACCTGATGTTGTTGGATGGTGGGGGGCTGGTCGTGCTCTGATGATGTCAGCTGTGTGTCCTCTACCTGTCTGTTGTCCTCTTCAAAGCGGGAGAAAAAGGTGTTAAGCTGGTCTGGGAGAGAAGTGTCGGTGGAGGGGGGGGTGTTGTGGCATTGTTTGTAGTCAGTTATATTCTGTATGCCTTTCCACATGGAGCGGGGGTTGTTCTCCCTGAAGTTGGCCTCTATCTGCTCTCTGTACTTTGTTTTAGCAGCCTTGATGCCTCTGTTCAGGTCCGCTCTAGCCTTCCTGTAGGCTTCCCTGTCCCTTGACCTCAGTGCTGAATCCCTGGCCTGGAGTAGTGCTCTGATATTGGCGTTAAACCAGGGTTTTTGGTTGGGAAATGTTTTCACCTGTTTCCTTGATGTTACATTATCCATGCAGAAACTGATGTATGATAGTACAGAGGAGGTGTGGAGTTCAGTGTCTGGGTCTTCAAAGAGCTCCCATATGCTGTCCTCAAAGCAGTCCTGCAAGGATAGTGTGGCCTCCTCAGTCCAGCACTGCACTGACTTGTACTGTGGCTTAGACCTGCAGATGAGGGGCTTGTAAGCTGGTGTCAGGAACAGGGAAAGATGTCTGAGTGTCGGAGGTGGGGGGAGTGGTGGGCTCTGTAGGCTCCAGAGATGTTGGTGTAGACCTGGTCTAGTGTTCTGCCCTTCCTTGTTTGAATGTCAACATTCTTGTAAAATCTGGGGAGCACAGCCTTTAAGTTGGTGTGATGAAAGTCTCCAGCCACGATGAAGAAGTCCTCTGGGTGTTTGTTTTGTTGCCTGGTGATGCTGTCATGGAGCCTGCTCATAGCTACGTTAGCATTAGCTCGTGGGTGGATATACACAGCAGTTACAAACACTTGGGTTATTTCCCTGGGCAAATAAAAAGGTCTGCACTTAAACATCAGAAACTCCAGGTCTGGACAGCAGTGTCTCTCAATAACGGCAGTGTCCGTGCACCAACTGTTGTTAATATAGACACACACACCTCCTCCTCTCCTCTTACCGCAGTCCGATGTGCAGTCTGCCTGGAAGATTGTACATCCTGCTAGCTCCACGGCTAGGTCCGGGATGTTTTCATGCAGCCAGGTCTCTGTTATCACCATGATACAGCTGTCTATCCGGTTGTTAACGTCTCGTAGTTTCATCTCGTCCATCTTAACCAGGGAGCGGACGTTGGCGAGAAAGACGCTTGGAACCGCTGGTTTGTGTGGAGCCGCTGTTAGCCTAGCTCTGATGCCGGCTTGTTTGCCTAATTTCCGGCATCTTTCGCAGCGCCGCTGTCGCCTCCTTTCTGTCCGCTCTCCCCGGCGTATCCACTCCGGGAACAAGTCGAACCCTTCTGGGGGGGTCCAGCCGGTCCAGTGTTGTTTCAGGCTTAAAAGTTCAGTTCGAGTGTAAGTCCTTCTCAGTGTGTTGATGCTAACTGAAGAAGAGCACCGGGTTGCTGCATCTACACGCACCGCCATCTTAGAAGTAAAGACCCTACGAACATAAATATTCAGATTTAAACCCATTCAAATTACTATTTTTGATCCTGCTCCGAATACAAAGTATAAAACATGCATCTTCTCATTTCTCCGCTTCATTTGAAGCCCGTGGCTTGTAAGGATGTGCCCGAGGGATTTCCTTTCCGATGACGTCATGTTTACCATATTTGTAAATTCTTAAAATTAACTATGAATTTGTCACAGGCAGCTTTCACAAAGTTGATCAAATTTCCCGTAACTTACTAACTCAAAGGGAGCGCACGTGAAATAAAGTGGTGTTGTTTATCTCTGAAGGTGAGGTAGCCTCCACACATCATTTACATTACCATGAACCTTTTCGTTCTTACTGAATGTGTGAATGTGCGATCTGAGCAGCTTTCCACCCCCCACTGTCACACACATAATCACACTGAGTGAGTTTCTTACTGAGCAACTTTTTCAAAACGATTTAGGTAATTATTTTCAGGCACAAAGTTATTTTCAGAACATTTCTCATTATTCTGAGTGACTACCTAAGTATTTTCAGATAGGGGAGACCAGGGCCAATTGTAACAAAATTTTAGGTTTTCCTTAATAACTAATGTGTTTGTAACAGCGATGCTGCAGCAGATAAAGGTGGTCATTTTAATAACGTAAATACTGCTGGGTGGCTTATTGTAATTTATAATAATATAACCTAGCAACAAATTTATATTATTGTACAAAAGTACTGTAACTTATAGGCCAAACTAAATCATTAAAATAAAAGTAGAGCAATAAAAGTGTAATAGTTGCATCTGAGAGAGTGGAGTAGATTAGTAATGTAGCATAGAAAGGAAATACTACTAGGGAAAGTACTAGCACCTCTTAATCTTTAGTTTTTGTGTTTCTGTGAGGGAAGTGCCATCTAATGGTGACACCTTGTAATTGAATAAATGGGCGTGTTACAGTGGAATCCAGCCACACCCCCAGAAAGGTGTGGGGGGGGGGTATTTGGCTGGAAACTGGCAGGCTTCCGGCTGGCTTTCGGATGGCCTGGGAAATTTGAAGTGGCTGCATCTGTAGTCCACTAGCATAGCATGCTACACATACTAGCACATTATGTTCTTATTAAAATAACCCCTCTGACATTTGGTTTTACACAGGAAACGAACAGTGGGCTCCCGGGTCAGAGTCCAGAGTGTGTTTGACCCAACCACCTTCAACCACCTTCCCGCCCACGTACTATATAGCCTTTGTGGTTGTTTATACTTCTGTAGTTGGCGGCTGCCTGGGATGTCTCGAACCCCCGCAAATGGTGCCTCTCGGCATCCAACCTTGTCTCACTTCGTGGTGGATGGGTCCACCAACCACTTATTTTCAGGCCAGTGTACGCTTCCCGTATGATTTTGAAGCCAAACGCTGTTCTTTTTTCCTAAACTCAACCACATGCTTTTGTTGCCTAAACCCAACCATGTGCACATGTTGGCTAAACATAACCATGTGCATTTGCTGTTAAGGGAAGAAAAACATCAATTCGCAGTGTTGTACCGACATAGTCTGTTTATTTTGAAAGAGACTGTATGCAAACTGTACATTTCCTGTGAAAACGGAAATGTATTTTTCAACGCACCCAGGGTACTTCACACGTTGAAAGGCCCTGACCAAATGTCGATATGTAACGAGGTCAGACTGAGAATGGGTTGGTGCATCAGCGTCTGATGTTGTGGTCCACTTACAAAACTATTGTATTCGACCAGTTGGGAGTGGGAATGGGCTGTGAGGACACAACCACAGAGAGTACATTAGATCAGAGTTGGTGCAGGAAAAGAGTATATAAATGGTTAGATATGTTTACAACAAAGAGTTTGGATAATAATTTTACCTTAACTATTTGCTTTGTCTTCCAAATAAGTTTGACTAACCTATTGGACTCGTTTTCAACAGTTTCGCAGTGCTCCTGGCATCTTATACTCAGGTTTTAGTCAAAACAACTTGCCCTAGATAAAGCAGAGAAAGCCCGTGTGTGTTCCCAACAGTATTTTATCTAACTTAAAAGAAATCTGAAGTGAAATTGAAGGGGAAGTGAGAACATTAGGGTTCAAGTGGGTAATGACAGGTTGTTGGAGCCGGTGAATTCATTAGTGGTGCTTGAGAAGTACTACTACTACTGAGAGGCCGCTGTGTGTATACTTGGACCACTGCACTAAAGCTGCTTAAAATGCTCAATAAAGCAGCATCGTCTCCAACCTTATGAATTACAATGGACATTACCAGTAATTCAAAAGTTCCCTCCTTGCAATCCAAATAAGTGCATGATTTGTGAACTGTTTTTCAACAAACGTCTACTCTGCAGAATATATCATTATGGCTGTTTTTTGCAGAGAGTGGACTATGGATAAAGAACATCCCATAAATGAGGAGTTCCTCTCCAGGGAATCCTACAGCAGCCTCTTCACTTAAATTTAATTCTTGTTTTCTTTGTTCACAGAAAGCCATTTGGAAAGTAGATTGCGAGTGGATTGCATGGTATTGATCTGGGATTGGGCAGATGAAATTGTGTGATCACCACCACCACACACACACACACACATACAGTATATGCACACACGCAGATAAAAGACATAAAAAGCTTTTTATTCAAGTTAATAGGCTACAACAAATGGAGCCGGAGCTTGGTTCTCCTGGATGTCATTCTTCAAAAGTCAAACTAAAATCTAATTTACACCTGATCTGGATATGGTATCAGGTTAATGAACAGGTCCTTCAGTGCTCTTTCATCTACACACGTTTTACATGGTTATTCTCTCCATAGTGTCATTAAATTGCCCAGTTTCAAATGTTCAGACTTATACCACTGGCAGACAAATAACACTTCAACAGTGAGGATACATTAGTAGCAATTTTGAATGGATCAATTGAAATGGAAACATTTTCAACGAGAGGTTACATATGAATTGACAAATGAAAAAGAGCTATTAGAAATGAGAAGTTACTAGCAAGAGATAACATTGGACAGCTTGTGGTCAGTTTGGTTCAACCAAATATATAATCAGGTATGAAGCCTGAAGTTGTTGGAAATTGTCTTAATGTCGTTGTTTTATTTGTTGAACTGTTAAAATTCGATGCTAACAAAGATATCACAGGCAAGGTAAATTCCTTTATATAGCACATTTCAGCAACAAGGCAATTAAAAACGCTGTATGTACAGTGTAATATCACAAGCATCAAGACAAAGTGCAAAAGAAACAAATTATAATGCCATTAAAGAGCTAGATAATAGAAAATAACAGGACTAACAAGACAAGTATAAAATATAAGCATAAGCATAGAAGTTACAAAGAAATGAGGAAATATTTGATTTAATAAAAGGAAGCGGAAAACAGAAAAGTCTACAGTTTTGACATAAATGACCGGACCTGTACCAGAAGACCTGAGAGGTCTGAATGGCTCATTGTGTAGCAGAAGGTCAGAAATGTATTTTGGCCCTAAACCATTTAATGCTTTATAAACCAACAAGTCCTATATCATAGGCAAGTGGACTTGCTTGAGTTGAACTGAAGAAGCCTCATGGATAAGAGGTAAAACATCTTCATGAAACTAAAGCAAATCCAGTTGCCTGTTGCATAGCACTTAGAAGTACCATGACCTGGATGACTGAGAATCTTCACCAACATAAACCAACAGTAGTATTTTGAATTTGATTCTCTGACAGACAGGAAGCCAGTGTACAGACCTCAGAACTGAAGAGATGCACTCCTCTTTCTTGGTCGTATAGTAAGGTCTTGAGCAGCAGTGTTCTGACTCAGCTGCAGCTGTCTGATCAATTGTTTAGGGAGACCTGTAAAGACACTGTTACAGTAGTCGAGACTACTGAAGATAAGATCCTTCTGACACAGAAGTCCTTTTATCCTTGATATATTCTTAAGGTGAACGCAGGCTGACTTTGTAATTGTCTGAATGTAGCTATCAAAATTTTGTTCTGAGTCCATGACTACACCAAGACTTCTGGCTTGGTCTGTGGTCTCTGACATTGCCAACTGAAGCTTATTTGGTGAAATATTGTGACAAAAAGAACAAAGGTGGCACAAATACATAGAAGGTGAACAGGTCAAACGTAATAGAGTGGTCTCCTCCACAGTGGAGGAGGGGCGGAACAAATAGCTTACCACAAAGACCAAGCATCATATCTCACACGTACATGTAGGCTCTATATTAATATATGTTTCCTCAACCACAAAATATCATGAATCAAAATAGTCTAGTACTTTGCCTTCAGTGCAGATCATCAGGGATGAATACTAAAATTTAATTTAAATGTTTTTAATAAAGGGGTGTGTGTTTAGACACATGGAATTTATTGTTTTGTACCATGGTATTGAATTGGGCATCAAGAATCCTGGGATTTCACTGACATTGGTATCGATTAATACATTTCTGGTATTGTGACATGGCTAAATAAGACTGATGTCTGAAGTATTAGTGGATATTTCCACAAATTCTTACTTAACAGCAGTTTTGTTATGTACTAGTAAGAGAATGGACAACTTCTGATACATAGGATTTACATGTTGTAAAGCATTTTCCTTTGAAATGTAATCTGAGATCCAAACCATTTTTACATTCCAGTGGCTCCAAACTGAAGTCAGGTTATGTTACATCTGACAGCTCTTGGCCTACAAAGATTTGCATCTTTTCACAGCTGCGGTGTATCTGAAAAGACAGATACTGTGTCCTTAATCCCGGTTTTGTGTTGACCTTTTTAAGTGAGATGTACAGTATTACACGTTTCTATAGAAGCAGCAGCTTATCTTTGCAGTCTGATGCACAACAACCAGCATGCCGACTTAAGCAGCAATCCAGATGGAGGTTTTGCAGAGGATGGAGGAATCGGTTTCACACCTCAACTGAAAAAAAACAGAGGCATCGCTGAAAGCAATACACTGCTGAAATGATTTTGTGACAGCCTAAAGCGTGGTATTATCCATCTCAAAAATAGATACAGCACAGATAAGACAGCAGGGATCTGCTGCAAATGTTATGATGTAAGGATATCTGTGACTGTGAACGCTTTCAGCTACCAGGGGGTCATTACTTCTTTGTCCTCTGTTTTACAGCACAGGCTACATCAAGTTCAAAGGGCAGAGAGTTGTACATTAAGTAATTTATAGTTAACTTATCTGGCATGGCTATCAAAGTGCAGTTTTTATGCTCTCACAAAAACCCTCAGCCCTATGATGTACTTTATTTTGATAGCCACTAAATAGGATGAAATATATAGACAATGTTTGTCTCTTATTTATTCTACACCAACTGTGATATTTGAAAATGCCACTGAGTCAACTATATGAAACACAACAAAACACAGTCTGCCAAGATGTGTAAAATATCCACATCACATGATTCTAAAGCAGCTAATTTCTCTCTGTCTGCAGCTTTTCTCTCACTGCCTCAGATAAACAATAAATAACTGTTTGACTGGTCAGAGTCCGCTAACCTTGGCCTGGCTTACACTCCCACTCACTGATACTAATAAATCAATGTCACGATCTTACTTGGGAGGATGGGTGACCACTGTTCTTAGCATGGACAGAGTTTAGAAGCAAAACAAAGGCTTGTTGAGGCCATGTGAGCGCTTCCAAATAAACCACCTGAAAATGCCCAATCCAGATATTCTTTTTTTTTTTTTTTTCATTTCTACATCCATTCTCAGTCATATTTTTAGAATATCATCAATTCATTTGAGCCCTATAAGGAAGCAGAAGTAAAACTTTGTCACATTAATGTTGTATAACATGACATAATTACAAAACAAAAAATAGGTTTATAAAAATTCTGGCAATATATTCTAAAGCCCATTCCTAAAGTCAGTTTTGGTTCATACATATCCTGTGAGACCTAAAACATTGGTTATAATTACTTTGATACCAACCTGGTGTGATTTCCAAGTCCTTGAATACTGGCACTTATTTTATGATTTCCGACGTCCTTTCACGCCGGCATGACATGCAGCCGGTCGCTGTTATTGTTTAATGGCACCCAGCAGCATCAAAGGGAAATGCAGTGAGACAGCAATGACAGTTAAGGCGACAGAACTCTGAGTCAGGCAGATGGAGGCGTGGGGAATGGGTCCAAAAAATGCAGACTTTCACCTGGTAGGCTGGTTTTGCTTACTGTAAGATTGTAAAGCCAGACCCTTTTCTTTTTTCCTAAACCGAACCACGCGCATGTGTTCGCTAAACATACCTACGTGTGTTTATTGTTGAAGAAAACGTCAATTCGCAGTGTCACACCGACATAGTGTTTATTTTTAAGAGACTGTATGCAAACTCTACATTTCCTGTGAACATGGAAGTTTATTTTTAAAACACAGACAATGCATGTAACAGGCAGAAGTTGATATGACATCCCAGAGTGTCAACAACCAACACCCAGGGTACCTTGTACATCAAATCTCAGCCTGGAATGTCTATGACCAAACATTGATTTGTGATGAGGTAGGAGTGAGAATGTGATGTTGATACCCATTGTAGGGACTTAATTTGGAGGACTTTGGCTTTCAGAGCCCCTGAGGATCTGGGGCTTCAGGTAGTTCCTTGCTCTCACACCTAACCAATTTAGTGTTTGCCTGTTTAGTTCTGTTTATTTGAGCTACAGTGGTGGAAAAAAGTTTTCAGACACCCCATGCATCTGTGACATATTGCATTAAGAAGGTCTTAGGTCTTCAAGGGCAATTTCTTTTAGTACAGTCACAGCCAAATTACTAAACAAATCCTAAAAAAGCCATTAAAAACTTAAAATTGATTGGTTCCACAAAATACATAAGAAATTTTGAGTATTGGGTCATTTTGGTACCAGTGATCCACTAATGAAGGTTATGCTTTTTATTAAAAGACACAATTTCTGTTGCCGTGCTTCGTGTCTATATAAAGCCAGCACATTTGAAAGTTCTTCAGAAACAAAAATGGCTAAAACAAGGAACCTAAAGCAGGAAACACGCCTGTAGATACAGATTCTCAGCCAGGAAGGGTACAGCTGCCGCCAGATGGCCAGGAAGTGCAGATGCAGTCCTTCAGCAGTTGGATACACTCTGCAGAAATACACGACGAACCAACAGCTTGGAAGACAAACCAAGATCTGGGCGTCCAAGGGTTTCTTCAGCAAGAAATGACCGCATCCCGATCTGCATGTGCAGGGAAAACCGTAGAATGACATCACAGGAGCTTCAGCAGCAGGGGTTAAACCAAACTGGTGTCCAGTGTTCCCCCCGCACTGTACGTGGCCGACTTTTAGATCATGGCTTAAGGTCCTACAAGGCTGTCAAGAAGCCCCTGATCAATGAGAGACAGAGGTTAGCCCGGCACCACTGGGCCCAAGCAAGAACTGGACAGCCAGGAACTGGAAGAAGATTCTGTGGTCAGTCTAGTTTCCAGCTTTATCTTCCTCCTGCTAATGTGAGGGTACGCAGAAGGCCAGGCGAAGCATTATCTCCAGTATGTACAGTACCCACTGTCAAGCATGGTGGAGGCAGTATCATGGTTTGGGGATGCATGAGTGCTGCTGGTGTTAATCATCTCACTGTCTGTGATGGCACATTGAACTCTGCCAAGTATTGTGCCATTCTCGAAACCCACATGCTCCCTTCTGCGCGTGCACCGTTCCGTCAAGGTCAAAACTGGATGTTTCAACAAGACAATGCCCCTTGTCACACATCCAGGGCCAGTAGAATTTGGCTGCAGGAGCACAGTATCCAGGTCTTAGAGTGGCCAGCTCAATCCCCAGACATGAGCCCCATTGAAAATCTGTGGTGGATTATCAAAAGGTCTGTTTCAAAGTGTAAACCAAAGAATTTAGAAGAATTAAAAGCAGTAATTCAAGAAGAATGGGACAAGATTACCCCTCAACAGTGTGAAAGGCTCGTGGGGAACATGCCAGCCAGGATTAGAGCTCTACTGCGTGCTAATGGCAGGACTACTAAATATAAATTTGATGATGTGATGGTTTATTTATGTTTTGTTCAGTTTTGAGCACATTCTCTGTTATTTGTTGACTTTGATACCGACAATGTTGAGAACTGACATATTGAAACTGTCAAGAATTTAGTTTTGTTAGTTTTTCTTGTAAACAATAAACAGAAAAATATCATTTGTATTTTTTTGTGTCTGTCTAATGCAGCCACACCTTTTGAAACACAAAAAAGATTTTTCCACAAATATTTCATGATCACACTTGAGATTGTGTAAAATTTTAAGGGTGTCCGAAAACTTTTTTCCACCACTGTAGTGTGAAAGCTGTCAGTCAAAGACTTGTGCTGACTAAACAAGGTTGAGACTGTCTGAAAAGTAGGGACTTGTTCCACTTCCAAGCAGACTCTGGTGTGTTTTGTTCGTAGTCTGAAAGCAAACCAATCAACCACAGGATTTTATTATAGTGTGTATGTCATATAAGCATGATGTGCTATTTATGAGCTGTCTTGTAGCTTATAACTGTCTTACTGATTTTACAATAGCTCTGTTAAGCAATGTGCTTATTTATGCAAATCCTCTGTAACAGCCCAGGTGCCAGGACAAAAACAAAAAAAAAAGAAAATATACAGTACAGGCCAAAAGTTTGGACACACCTTCTCATTCAATGTGTTTTCTTTATTTTCATGACTATTTACATTGTAGATTCTCACTGAAGGCATCAAAACTATGGATGAACACATGTGGAGTTATGTACTTAACAAAAAAAGGTGAAATAACTGAAAACATGTTTTATATTCTAGTTTCTTCAAAATAGCCACCCTTCGCTCTGATTACTGCTTTGCACACTCTTGGCATTCTCTCCGATGAGCTTCAAGAGGTAGTCACATGAGATGGTTTTCACTTCACAGGTGTGCCTTATCAGGGTTAATTAGTGGAATTTCTTGCTTTATCAATGGGGTTGGGACCATCAGTTGTGTTGTGCAGAAGTCAGGTTAATACACAGCCGACAGCCCTATTGGACAACTGTTAAAATTCATATTATGGCAAGAACCAATCAGCTAACTAAAGAAAAACGAGTGGCCATCATTACTTTAAGAAATGAAGGTCAGTCAGTCCGGAAAATTGCAAAAACTTTAAATGTGTCCCCAAGTGGAGTCGCAAAAACCATCAAGCGCTATAACGAAACTGGCACACATGAGGACCGACCCAGGAGAGGAAGACCAAGAGTCACCTCTGCTTCTGAGGAGAAGTTCATCCGAGTCACCAGCCTCAGAAATCGCAAGTTAACAGCAGCTCAGATCAGAGACCAGATGAATGCCACACAGAGTTCTAGCAGCAGACCCATCTCTAGAACAACTGTTAAGAGGAGACTGCGCGAATCAGGCCTTCATGGTCAAATAGCTGCTAGGAAACCACTGCTAAGGAGAGGCAACAAGCAGAAGAGATTTGTTTGGGCCAAGAAACACAAGGAATGGACATTAGACCAGTGGAAATCTGTGCTTTGGTCTGATGAGTCCAAATTTGAGATCTTTGGTTCCAACCGCCGTGTCTTTGTGAGACGCAGAAAAGGTGAATGGATGGATTCCACATGCCTGGTTCCCACTGTGAAGCATGGAGGAGGAGGTGTGATGGTGTGGGGGTGTTTTGCTGGTGACACTGTTGGGGATTTATTCAAAATTGAAGGCACACTGAACCAGCATGGCTACCACAGCATCCTGCAGCGACATGCCATCCCATCCGGTTTGCGTTTAGTTGGACGATCATTTATTTTTCAACAGGACAATGACCCCAAACACACCTCCAGGCTGTGTAAGGGCTATTTGACCAAGAAGGAGAGTGATGGAGTGCTGCGGCAGATGACCAGGCCTCCACAGTCACCGGACCTGAACCCAATCGAGATGGTTTGGGGTGAGCTGGACCGCAGAGTGAAGGCAAAGGGGCCAACAAGTGCTAAACACCTCTGGGAACTCCTTCAAGACTGTTGGAAAACCATTTCAGGTGACTACCTCTTGAAGCTCATGGAGAGAATGCCAAGAGTGTGCAAAGCAGTAATCAGAGCAAAGGGTGGCTATTTTGAAGTAACAAGAATATAAAACATGTTTTTAGTTATTTCACCTTTTTTTGTTAAGTACATAACTCCACATGTGTTCATTCATAGTTTTGATGCCTTCAGTGAGAATCTACAATGTAAATAGTCATGAAAATAAAGAAAACGCATTGAATGAGAAGGTGTGTCCAAAACTTTTGGCCCGTACTGTATACATATATATATATGTGTGTGTGTGTTCTTTTGTGGGGCAGTAGAGGGGGTGTGACCACCACCGCGCCCTGGGTACTTGTTGCTATGACGACGGGTGGCATCACAGACGGCCTGTCCCCAAAAACTTCATGCATTAAGCTGAACCACTTCCAGGACGCGGCAGTGGCCTCACCCCCCTCTGTATTGACCCCAGTTAGGGGTTTTTTAAGATCCTATGTAGTAAGAACAACAGCAAAACACACAGCAACACCAACATAAAAAAGGTTATAGTTCAGAAACCCTATACTGTAGAAATATCTTCAGAAATGTGTTAGATTCACTTAGTGGAAATTCAGTGCTCATCACTCATAAATGAAAAGGACGCAAGGCATAATGTGAAAACAGACAAACTAACCAACCTTGTATTTTTGTTTCATGTTTTCCCTTTTTTTTTTTTCAGGAAACTGGCGGTCATCCTCCCCACCAGTCCTCTCTCTTCTAGGAATTTACTGGTGAAAATGTAATAGGAACACATAAACACAATAGTACAAGCAGTACAACAAATCAACCTATAAGATTGAGCACACAACAAGCCATTTACATGTGATATTAGTATTATGAAATAGACTATCGACAGCCATAAAAAGCACTTCTAAGGTCTGCACTTACTTGTATCCGACCGCGTTGGTGGTCCGCCCACCAGTAAACATGCTCTGGTTAGCGACACGCCATCACACAAAGGCAGTCGTGTCCTCATCAGTCATGTCCTCATCAGTCTCTATATTGAAGAACAAGACGCAAACACCAATAAGAAAATCATTTATGACCTAAGGAACTCCAAATTTATGTTTCACTATTACCTACATGCCACCGCGCTAGGTGTGTTTTTGTTATGACATTTAGCTCTACCGTTTCTTTACCGTGAGGTGGCACGTCTCCAAAAAGCATTTCAAGAAAGTTTTTGTAATTGCACCACTAATTTTACTACTACTGAAGTTCAACCACAATGTCTATTGACATTCATTTTACATTACTGTCAAAACATTTGAAAAAATATGACACATCAACAATGCAGCACTCTCAAGTTTGCATTCTCTGTGGCCGTGAGATGCGAGAGCGGGGGAGTTAGATCATAGATGTGTTGTATTGTTGTGTTGTAGGCTATTCATTGACGACGACTTTCCCCAGCATCAGCTACATGCTATACCAACAACTTAACCATGAACGAACGTGATATTTCAGTGTGAGAAACACATATTCATGCGTGTGAGCGTGAAGTGGCTGAAATACATGTGTCAAACGGCGAATGTGTGAGACTTCAGAGCCCTGTTGACAATGTCATCACAAGATAAGTAAGCTCACAAGATACATAGCGCAATACCAGTACTTAGCCAGCTGCTCGCAGATAACAAGCTGATGCATGCAAGACCAGACTATAACAACTATCGTAACCTGATGCACAGTTTTGATACATAGTAATACATTTAAGAACAGTTTAGATGCGATTATTGGCATGTAAAACAGCAAAACTTACATCTGTATGGTTCAGGAGCTGCAGGCGCTGTAGGAGTTGCGGGCGTCTCTGTAGCCATTATTTTCGTCTTTCTGAACCTGAGTTGGTTCCGCCCACTGACCTGTAAGTGGTCCCGCCTCTTCCGCTACATAGCTAAGATGGCGGCCGTTGAGTGCGAAAAGTGTACAATGTTCCACACTCTCAATTTTGGCCGTTATGAGTACACATCCGGGTCTTTTAGGTACACTTATTTTTCGCTGCAATCGTAATGTGAACGCCCTATGTACCCAAACCAGGTACGATAAGTACAGAAAGTATGGGTATTGGAACAGACCTCTGGGCTGGATCCCACTATCTCAGAAAACTTGCGCCCAATCTCTAAACTGCATTTCATGACTAAGATTCTAGAAAAAATTGTATCAAAGCAGCTGCTTGCTGCTGTGGACAATAACTGCATATTTGATAGGTTTCAGTCTGGTTGCGGCCAACATCAGAGCACTAAGACAGCCCTTCTTAAAGTCATCAATGACCTCCTAATGAATGCTGACCCAGGCATATGCTCAATTCTTGTGCTGCTTGACTTGAGTGCGGCCTTTGACACAATTGATTATACCATTCTTTTAGATAGACTGAGGCACTGGGTGGGTGTATCTGGAACTGCCCTAAACTGGTTCGCTTCATATTTGTCAGACAGGAAGTTTTGTGTGTCCTTTAACAATGTCATGTCATCCATTTCCCATATTAAGAAGGGTGTGCCACAAGGGTAAATCCTTGGTCCTATTCTGTTTTCATTATACATGCTCCCCTTGGGTGATGTCATCTGTCGACATGGTGTTTCCTTCCACTATTATGCAGGTGACATTCAGCTGTACCTCCCTCTTAAACCAACTGACCTCAGCATGCTGAGCTCTCTACAGGACTGTCCGTGTGATCTCAAAAATTGGATGTCACTGAATTTTCTTCAGCTCAATTCTAATAAAACAGAAATTCTTGTAATTGGGTCACAGCATATCACAAAACAAATACTGCCATCTTTTGGTCACCTGTCACAACACATAAAGCCTGTTGCGAGAAATCATTTCATTTGATAGTTATTTATGTTTTGAACAACATGTCACTAAACTTGTCCAATCATGCTTTTATCACCTCAGAAACATTGCTAGAATAAAATCTATTTTAACTTTTAGAGATACAGAAACTGTAATACATGCTCTTATCTCTTCACGTCTTGATTATGGCAACAGCCTTTATTCGTGTCCGAATCAAAAAAAACCTTACAGCGACTTCAGATTGTACAGAACTCAGCCACAAGGCTTTTAACCAAAACCAAGAAGCACGACCCCATCACACCAGTTTTAGCTGCTTTACATAGGCTCCCTGTTTGTTTTAGGATTGATTTTAAAATCTAATTAATTACTTTTAGGGCTCTTTATGGCCTGGCTCCAGACCACATTTCAGACCTGTTAGTCCTGTATGAACCTTTACGTAGTTTGAGAACCCCCAGCAGAGGTCTTCTGCTTGTCCCAGATTCCAGGCTGAGGACCAAAGGGGATAGAGGCCACCAGGGCCCTGAGGCTCCGGAATGAGCTGCCTGAGGATATGAGGCTGTCTGAGTCACTAGCTTCGTTTAAGTCTCTCCTAAAAACATACTTCTATTGTAAAGCATAACCTGACTTTATCTGAGCTGTCTGTCTATTTTATTGCTATCTGACTGATTCAAATGACCTCTTATTATCTTGATTATAATGTTGGCTGTATTTACTAGTTGACATTTTATGACGTTATTTGTTTTATTCTTCTTGTGTTTTAATTGTGTTTAGTTTTATTGTACAGCACTTTGTAACTGTGTTTTGAAAGGTGCTATATAAATAAAGTTGATTATTATTATAATCTGTCTGTGCCCTCCACAAAAATGTGTCAATACTATTGAAAACAAATCACTTTTATGATGTCACAACACTATGGTTCAAGTGTGGTTAGATTTAGGCACATAAACAAGTTGAAACCAGTAGCTCTATCCAAGTTGTCCTTTTACAGAGTTAACAGCTCTGTGCTGACTCAGCGTTGTTGGTCTGTATTACTTGTGAAGTTAGCTGGCAGACTTGGTGTTGTAGCTGCCTAGTGCATAGGTGTCTTCATACTCAGTTAGTGGTCCTTACTTAGCTAACTAGGAATCTCAGGCATTCCTTTCTGCTGTGAAACGAAAACTGCGGTAGGTATGCTCCAAGCAGACGGTAGAATTCAGCGAGCCGTCTGAGGAGCAGAGAGATGAGCAGCTGAGTTGCTCTGCAGCTGTGGTGGGAAGAGTCCAAGAGAAGAGAGACTGATTAATGCAGGAGCCATGGTCTTGTTATAGGCTGTGCTTCAAAGCGGTTTTCATTATTTGCAAAGCAACAGCAAGAGCCTTAAGCAGTGATTTCTACTGTATATGCATGTGCTGTATGTAGCACTGATATATCTCATTGACACACAGGCTAACATGTGAATTTAGATTGGAGAAGTGGGTGGATTCTCCCTGCCAGCCTCATCCATATAGCTCTTCTATTCCCTTTGAACTGCAGAGGTTGCTCACCAGGATGCAGCTGAGGGAACCTCATTCTGAGGAAGTTAAACCGAATGGTAGTCTACTTATTAAATGAAGAAATAACAATGTTGACCTTTTTGATGGTGGCATTATAGGGAACAATAAGAAGAAGGTGATCACCAGAACACTAGAATTCATCCTCTGAATCACAGATATCCACTGCAAATCTCTTAAAAAAAGGCTAAGAAAATGTTTCTTTGTTTTCTACCTCGTCATAAACTGAATCACTGCACAATAGCACATTTTGACCAAATGGTAGTATTGCATGTAAGATCAGGAGGTTACTGAAGTCATTGAGGCCTGATCTCACTACAAACTGGGACCACTGAGTCCATTCATGAATTATCTTGAAATATGTACTGCTAGAAACTTGATGATATTGTGACTACTTGTAGGGTAACTCGGCATACCACTGTAGCTACTAAGTTATCTACTGATACACTAGCTAACCAAGAACTTACAAGTGCAAGTCTGTCACACATCTCTGCTTTGAAAAACAGCACAAAAGTAAAAAACAATTTTGTCAAGAGATTTGTTTGTACCATTAACTGGTTTCTCAAACCCAACTTTCAAGACAGTTTGCTATAAAGGAATAATTTCAATATATATTTTAATTAGGGCTGGGACTTTAACATGTTAATTTCGATTAATTACGGGAAAAATAACATATAAAAAAATAACACATTTAATCACACCTTTCTCAGTTCCCTAATTTCGGGCACACTGCTAACATTGATGCACACACTTCAAGCCTACGGTATCAGCTCAATGCAAAACATGGTGCTGCAAGCACGGACACCAGAGCTAACGTTAGCTACGACAGTCCTGGTACAGGCAAATGGTGTAGCCAGCCCACAATAGAGCACGGCTCAGGCCGCATTTTCCTGACCGAACCCGACCGGAGTCCAAGACAGTTATAACCGAGCTCGGCCCAAATCCGACAACCTTTCTAATTTTTAAGTGCGAACCCGACCCGAGCCTGACGCAGTTTGTTACCTGACATAGTTATTGTTACCATGGTTACAGCTTGCCTGTTTACTGTGATCACACATGGTCAGTGTGTAACTGACCATCAAAAGGCTGCTGTTACTTACAGTCAAACACGCCGCATGCACAGCAGCACAGCAAACACACTCAATTGGAGCGAGCCTGTGTTGTGTTCAGGCGTTGTCACGTAAATGACAAATTCCAGCACTTGAATAGGCCATAGCACAACACAGCAGCATGTCGAGTGGGCCAAACCCGAGCAAAATTTCTGATTTCTTATTCAAACCCGGCCCGACCCGTCGTGTTCCACTGGGTCCCGTCGAGTTCGGATCCGGTGTCCACACTCTGGCCCACAATAGACCAAATGACAGGGTTCAGAGCCAAAATGAGTAAGTCTACGTCTGACAAATTATCAAACTCTTGAAAAATTAAAAATAAATCAATTAATCGCGATTAATTAATTACAAAGCCTCTAATTAATTAGATTAATTTTTTTTTTATCGCATCCCACCACTAATTTTAATAAATACAAATAAGCTCAGATCAGTGCCTGCAGAGGTTGTGCATGAATCTGCAGTGAATCAGCAGGGTAGGTATGCTAAGATTTAAAGAAAATTCGGTAACACTTTACTTGAAGGTAGTGAGTGTGAGGTAGTGAGGTAGGTGACATGACACTGTCATAACTATGACATGACATGGTCATGAACCTGTCATGAACATTATGTACATGTCAAACATTTATGACTGCTGTCATTCGGTTTTTGTAATGACAAGTTGACACTGTTTGGGTTGTCTTGATTATGACAACTTGACATTAATCAAAGTGACATTACCAGAAGTTGTCTTTGTCATGACAACTTGACATTAACTTTGCTTGGGATGTCCTTATTATGACAACTTGACATCAACCAAATAATAAAAAGCCAAAGCCAAATAAAGTGCCAAACCTATGTTTTCTGTTCATGACATCTTGATATAATGATTATTATAATTAGATGTGAATGGTTACAGGCCAATTCTAGTAGCCTACCTAAGTAAGATAGGAGGCACGATATGACTCAGAACTGTATTATATTTATTATATTATATTATACAATGTAATATTTCTATGAATTTGCATTGTGAATGCATTAACCCTACCTCTATCCCTTTACTACCCTAACAGACTCTAATGTGACCTATGTGTTACATAGTTTGTTACTCTGTAGCCTACTTGCTTTGTTATGAGCAAGAAATCATAGAAGATTTTACAAAAACACATGAGATTATAATTACAAAGCTTTACAATAAGTTGAATATCAGAGTGTTATGAAGTGTTTTAAGAATAAGTCATGCCTTTCACAATGTTTCTCTATTTTAGGCAGTGGGCCAAGCCTCGATATTCTGAATTTCGTCAACCCCCATCCACTGTGCATGGAATTTTGTGACGAATAAGTGTAAAAAAATATTTTAAACACTGCATGATTGTTTCCAACTTTGTATTGTAATTTTCATTGTTGTCACTGTGAGATGCCAGTGTTCTAATTGTCCTGTTGCGAGACCCGTAGTCAGGAAGTGAAACTCACGTTCAGTGTTCAGCGATTTCAAGCTGTGTGATTTCAAGGCTGCTTATTATCTGATCTTGCTGCGACTGCATCTGTCTACATCTCATGCCTAATGCAATGTTGTGGGTATGTATCTGCAGTTTACAACGTTATCTCAGATCAGATGTCATTATTTTAATAACATTTTTATGTTGTGTGAAGTTTGATGTAGGCTAAGTAACATCTGAAGTTGAGGCAGCTAAGAATAGGCCTATGGCTAGGTTAGCATAAGGATAACCTAACATGAATGAATGCATGGGAATGCATTTACATGTGCCTTGTGTAGTAGTTTTTATTTTGTCTACACATGACGTAGTCTACACTAGTATCAGCAGAAATCAGATTTATTGGTACCAAACAATTTACAATTGAATTAACAGTTTAATGTGTTTATGTTCCAAGACTAGCATAGCATTGATTTTGCCTATGCTTTTTAGGTTTCAGTGTGAATGAAACATAAAAAGCAATACACCCGTGGATCAACTGTCTTCAGAGTCTTCTGTTAGATGTTAGAAGAGAGTTAGCCATCAGAGTATAGAGGGAATATCGAGGGCAGCGCAGCAGATTCACTATATCAGGGACCATGCTAGCCTTGCCTATTTTTGTCTATTAAACAGGGCTAATAGCTAAGGGTTAATAGCCACAATTTCAGACAGAAGTACACAAATCGGCTTCACTATGACTCACAACATTCACAGAACGCTTTTAGGCTTATGTCATATGGACTGATGGGTAACTTATTAATGGGCTGTCCTTGTGTATCTACAATGCTACTGGTTATTTTGCTGGTATGGAAGTTGAGAGAATTTCACTTTTGAAAATTTCAACTTTTGAAATACAGCCGTATGTGTTGGATCCCGAATCCGATCCGGAGGTAGAGACTGGACAGCCTGAAGTTTCTCAAGTACAGAGGTTACTTCAAGATGTCTCTGAATGGTTAGCCGTAGCTTGTTGTTGTCATTACCTGCTTACCTCTGCGGCATATTCCTGGGCATGCCCATATAAGTCTGGCACGCATTGACGTCAATGGGAATACTCTGTTAAAAAAAGACAGTAAAACACAGCGTGCAGAGCCATCCAAAACAGCTCGCAGGGCTCACGTCCAAATGCATAAACCTCATTATTTGACGCTTTGGCATCGTTTAACACGAGTATCCATCATTGTAACAACATTTATAGGTCAGAAAAGAGGAAAAGCATAATAGTTCCCCTTTAAAAAAAAAAAATCTATTTAATTCCATCGGACTCGTCTTGGTTGAGGATGACATTTGTTTTACATTGACATGTATGCATGTTTATGTTGGCTATGTTGTCATTCTTAATCTATTGAACTGATTAATCGTTTAATTCCTGAATATGTTTGTTGGGTATTACATTACAGAACAGGTTACTCAATGTACATGTTAATTCATGGTAAATGTCAGGGTAAGTCTTCATGACACTGTCAGGAAAGTATTTTGGAGTGTAATGACACTTCATGATATCTTAATGACAAATCAAAATGGTACCACTTTACTTGAGCTCAAAGAATGTATTCGTTGCAATTTTGGAATGGTGTCATGATAGCCAGTGGTTCATAATGCAGTTTTGTGTCATATCCTGCCAGACATTTATGGCTGAGTAGAATTGTCATGACAAAGACATCTTCTGATAATGTCATCTTGGTTAATGTCAAGTTGTCATAATGAGGGTATCTCAAACAAAGTTAATGTCAAGTTGTCAAGACAAAGACAACTTCTAGTAATATCAACTCGATTAATATCAAGTTGTCATAATAAAGACAACCCAAACAAAGTCAACTTGTCACTACAAAAACCGAATGACACTTAATGACAGCAGTCATAAACGTTCATGATGTACATAATGTTTATGAGAGGTTCATGACAGTGTCATGTCATAGTTATGACAGTGTCATGTCATCCTTATGTAGATACCTTCAAGTAAAGTGTTACCAAAAATTCCAGCACATTTCAAGGCGGTGCTTCCCTGCAAGCTGGTCAAAAAAATACAGATCTGTATGGTCTGATTAAAAGAGTTCTTCATACATGCCAGGAGCCAAGCATCAACATAGAGTTTTGTGCAGCTGGCATGACTGCTGTGTTCTAGGGCACTTTCACAGATTCTCAGTCGTCCAGGTGATGGTAAACTTAAGTGCTATTTCTTAGGCAACTGTACTTGCTTGAGGTTCTTGAAGACGTTTCACCTCTTATCCAAGAGGCTTCTTCAGTTCTAGAACATGCAACAGTTCTAGACCTGTAGAACATACAACAGTTCTAGACCTGAAGAAACCTCTTGGATGAGAGTTTCAAGAAACTCAAGCAAGTCCAGTTGCCTACAATATGCGTTAGCTCTCTGCAGAGCCTTCACCATAGCCTATGACACTGTGCACATTTTGTTCTTGTGCGGTGGTGTTTGCAGTTACGCTAGTCAGCGGCAGGGTTTCTGTGAAGTGCTGTGAACTTTAGTTGATTCAATCCACACCCAAAACACTTTAAACATGGGTTAATAGCCACAATTTCAGACAGAAGTACACAAATCGGCTTCACTATGACTCACAACATTCACAGACAACGCTTTTAGGCTTATGTCATATGGACTGATGGGTAACTTATTAATGGGCTGTCCTTGTGCATCTACAATGCTACTGGTTCTGGGGACCAATGCCAAGTCATGTAATGCCTTACTGAACTGTGTATTTATTAACCTTCTCTGTAACTGTGTATGAAGACTAGAAATCAAATCATACAAATGGTATACAGATGAATAGACACAAGAAAAAGGAATTTTGTGTCATAATATTATGGGAATAGTAACTGTGTGGTTGCTACATTTCTCATGTTTTACTCATTTTTCGTTAGTGAACTACACAACCAGACAGGGGAAGAAGACACACTCAGCAGGTGTGTTTTAATTGTTTTTGACTTTCTTATGTGTCAGTGAAAATGCCATACTAATGCATGGTGACTTGTTTTCATGGTCACCAAATTACTGTGCTTAAGTATACGCCTTGTGTAGTTGACAGCCTATAGATTAAGACATTGCTTTCTTGCTGGTTGCCATGGTCAGTTGATGGATTTCATAGTAGTTTGGTTTTTGAATTCACACTGAAATCACAAATCTACAAACACAAAACCTGGCAACTGATGTGCTTTGCTTTCAAACCACAAAAAAAAACAAAAAACAAAAACAAACAAACAAAAAAAACCCCGCCAGAGTCTACTTGGGAGCAAGAGGTTGTTTGTTCCACTCAAAAGTTTTCACAACAGTCCAAAGAATGCATCAGAATTAGTTTGAACTGAGCAAAACAGTTAGATGTAAAAGCACATTTAGTTTTTTTTTTTTTGAGACATGAGCTAGGGCCATGCAATTGCGCTAGTTTGTCTGGCAGGTGAGTATTCAGGTCATCATAATAAGCCATCATATGGAGACCAAGAAAATTTACTGCAAATTCATGGGAATCTGCCCAGCACTGTTTTGAAAAAAACAGCAAAGTGACCACCAGACTGATGGACTGTCATAGGGCCCTTCTTCTATGCTGAGTAAGTTACTAATACTTTTTCCCTTAGCTTTCAGTGTTTTTATGCCCTGTTATAATTACTGAATAGAATTTATGCCATACAGTCCAAGTCTTTTCAACATTGTAGCTGTATCCAACACCCTAATCACACACTCCACTTCTGTCTTTTCCCAGACAGACTCTCTCCCGCAGTCTGACTGACATGCGATTAGCTTCCGTAGCCCTCCCCTCCAAGGCATGTCTGTCTGTCTGGTAGGAGTATTTATAACCCTGAATGAGTGCAGACTGAATATCAGCCCACTCATGATGAGCATTTCCCATGAGTAATCAAAGGCTCACCTTGCACCCGTAAGCCTAACGGGCGAAGACATCCCTTAAAAAAGTTTCTGCAATGAGATTTTTAATGATGTGTCTCTTCACACGGTTATTTATATTCATTGTTGAATCAATCATCTGCATTGTTCACAGAGTTTCCCATTGCTGAATAGAAAATAGTATAATAGACAAGCACGTCTATTCTTCGTGGATTCTGTCTGTTAATGCTATTGTCCAGAACACATCTGTCACTAACTCTGAAACTAAAGACTTAGGAAGAAGAAGTTATGTAGTTTTGCAGGAGAAGCCAGATAAAGGCATTTATCATGAAGATAATGTGATGCCTGTAAGAGCAGCCAGGTCACTTTTCCCAGGATAAAAGCATGTAGTTACTCCCCATGGAGGAACCAACACACTCCCACTCCAACCATGTAACATATCAACATTTGTTCATGGGCTTTCTGCTTCCACGTATGACATGTGAGGTGCCCTGGATGCGTTGGTTGTTGACGTTCTGGGACGCCGTGTCACTTCAGCCTTCCATTTTCACTGGAAATGTACAGTTTGCATACAGTCTCTTTCAAAATAAACACACTATGTCAGTACAACACAACCAATCTATGTTTTTTACTTCAACAACAAACACACATTGTTACATTTAGCCGACACATACATGTGGTTGGGTTTAGGCAACAAAAGCACGTGGTTGTGTTTAGGAAAAAAGAACAGGGTTTGGCTTGACAGTCTAACACGAAGTGAACACTGGCCTCCCAGATGAAAGTCTATGGTTGTTGGACCCATCCACCACCCCCTCCTGCCCCCTCTATTCAAACTTCCACAGCCTTAACTTTCGTTGTTGTCCTGCTGCATTTGCACCCTAAAAAACCATGGCAACCAGCCGCGCATCATGCCAATGTGAGAGGAAGGCTTTTTTCATCAGTGTCTGACGCTGGAAGTCACTGACCAAGCGCTGGTATTTGAGGACTTCAGAATGAGACTGGGTTGGTATCAAAGTAACAACAACCAACATTTTGAGGTTTCACAGGATGTGCACCAAAGCCGACTTAAGGAATGGGTTTAGACTTGGACCCTCACAGCAGATACAGAAAACCTTTAATGGGGAAAATGGCAGAAACCTTAGGAAGAGCAACTGAGGAGGGATCCCTCTTCCAGGACAGATGGACGTCCAATTAATGTGTACAGAACAGATCAACATAATAAATTTACAGTAATCCATATGACAAAGTAATGCATAAAGTGTGCCCTGGTTCCTAACTACTTGCAGCTTTGTTCGCCCCTGTCCCTCAGACAATCTGAGACCACAACTGCTCCACACCCCTCCTGCCCCCCATTCCTACAATCTGTGGTGAGAAAAATGTGTGTGTGTGTGTGTGTGTGTGTGTGTGTGTGTGTGTGTGTGTGTGTGTTGGGGGGGTGAGTATGCCAACACCAGGAATGCATCTGGTCAGATTTTGCAGTATGCAGGCCAGCATACTTTTCTGGCTTTTCTGACCCAAAATCTTCTGCACAGTGGAAGAAGTGTCACATTGACTGAGCTGCAGACAGATGACAGCTCACTGACAGCTGTCAGAAGCCACAATAACGGATGACATTGCATTCAAGTGACTGATGACCAGTCGAATAGCAATAAGAATACTGTTTTAAGTGAACTAAGAAATCATAAAGACCAGTAACAAAATATGGAAAAAACAATGATAGAGACATGCATGTGTAACTTTATTGTTGTGAATACGTAAGAATCTAATGTATGCACTTCTAACTTATTAAGAATATTTATTCAGGCTGTTCTCACAAATTTTGCGTATGTTCTCAGGCGAAAAGCAATGCACCCAAATTCTTACAAACCCCCCCCCCCCCCCCCCCCCTTTTTTTAAGGCTGCAATCACATGACCAATGAGCTGACGGCAGTAAACGAGGAAGCAGTCTTTGCGAGGAGGCGGATAGATCACAAAAAAACAGACTTTTGCCCGGCACTTTCCCCTGGAGTCCCATTTTTGGATCTGTGTGAATTTTGAGTCATTTTAAAACACATCCTTACCATGTTTATCAGCAAAGGAGGGCTAAATAAAATGTAAAGTGATACACAGCTAATAAGCTACGGTCCTCTGTTCTGGATTTTCACTATTCCTCTAAAAGTCAGCACTGTCATTGTCACTGTTCTCCAGAGTTGAAGTCAAAACCAAACATTAGGAGATATTTACTTTGCTTTAATTAGTGTATTTGCTCACACAATGTGCTGTACCTGTGATATTCCTAATGTTTTTTTTTTTTATATTGTTTATTTAGTAGTTTTCGAGAAACAAAAACATGTATCAGCATAAAAAAAAATATACAAAAAAAATATGTACACCTGTTCAATGCTTGTGCACAGACTTGTCAATGTAGGTCGAATACTTTGTAAAGGACTACACTTTTGCTGATACACATTTAAATGATGATGTAATAGGTGTGTGTTAGGTCCAAAAGCAGCACTAGAGAGAGCAGGACAGTTTGAGCTCTAATGCACCGCTTTGATAAGTACATTGAGAGCAAACTGGTGAAACAACTGAGAGTCAATGTCCAGGTGCAGAGCTTGCTGAGAAGCTGGCTCAGACCAAAGCTCTTGGTGGGGAATGCCAAAGCCGAAAACAGGTGCCGTCCGCCGAACGCACACACACAGCAAAAAGTCTGATTGTGTGCAACGCTTCTGTTAGGGAGCAGGTAGAAAGCAATGTCAGATGAGCAGGAAATCCAAAACCTGGAGTACTAATGGGAGATGCTGCCCCACCTGTGCCAAGTCGACCGTAGACAGAGAGGGTCTTGTCAGGAGCAATGGCAAGTGGAATCCGTGGTGCACACACTAAGCCAGAATTTGCAGCCACACGGCAAAGCAATCCACTATGGAGAGAATTTTGTTTCTTTATTATTCAATCAAAAAGAATAGATTTGCAACCAAAAAAGAGATTTGTAAGCAAAAGAGAACAAGTGGGCAATGAAAAAAAAAACATTTGAGATCAAAACAGAAGAGGTTGCAATTGAAAAAAAAAAGTTGAGATCAAAACAGAAGGGGTTGCAAATGAAAAAAAAAATTGAGAACATATTTCTTCAACTTTAATCAGAACCAATGCAGCCATTTTGCTTATAAATCAGTCCTCTTTGCTTTCAAGTTGAAAACCTTCTCTTGAAAATCAGTCCTCTTTGTTTGCAAAGTCAAAAGTTTTGCTTGCAAATTCTACTGCTCTTAATGGGCGGGGCCTACGCTGGTGGATGAGAGAAGAGTTTCTATTGGTTGATATGACCTGGCTAGGGCTCTGGCCATACCGAGCACGAGCGCCATCTACCACTTCCCTACAATGCCTGGAGGTAAGTTGATAGCCTCTGGCTATAGTCCGCCGTACACTCACAACAACTACAACTACAATTACAACAACATAATATAATGAAATGAATTATAATGGGTCAGGGTATCAAAGTATAATCCGTTTTTCTGTCAAAACGAAGAAACGGAAAAACGGAAATAGCGCCCTTTTTCCGTTTTTCGTTTTGAGACACAAAACCAAATAATGGAAGTACTTCCGTTTTTTCGTTTTGTGTCTCAAAACGAAAAACGGAAAAACCAAATCGAAAAAACGGCCCAATTTTGATCTCTGCGAATTCATTTTTCTTTTTTCTATTCTTTTTGATATAACCGTGACAACGACGGACAGGAAGCGGAAGTTACGTGTACAACTTCAAAATAAAACTTTAGCGTGCTAACTGCTAACTTCTTATATTACAGCCTATCGCTCTCTTTCTACACTAAAATGACCTGCGATCATTTCATTTCAACCGAGAGGTGTGTGGAGGTCGATTCAATGGAGAGCTGCAAGGAATACAAATTGTGTTTTATTAGTCCTTTGGCGATAACTTTATCCGACTGCTATTATTTCTCCTCGCTTTGCACTGGGCGTCATTGGTTGCCATAACGACGGCGGCCGGCGGAGACTCCTTTCCCGAGTCAAAATCCTTGAGGCCAGCTGGCCGTGATGACTTCTGTATTTTAACTGCTACACTACTCAGCCTTTATAAGCAATGTAAACTGTAATGTGACCTCAATTTAACTGACAGTAAACGTGTATTCCAAAAATGTACAGCCCGGACCTATTTCACCGACGGACAGCCACCACTAGCGGCAACTATAAACTCATTAATTTTACCCTGGCATCTTTATATGACGCGGTTGACTGATGCTGGTTCAAAGAAAACGTAGTAGAACTTCTAGACGTGTGTGTATTAAATTATAATCATTCATTTATCAATCATACGATAGGATACATATGATGTCAATACCCTGGCGCCAGCGCTGGACACAACAGCGCCACCCCGAGTGTCTACAACGCCTGTGTTACCATGTTGTCAGTCTACTGTCTGTGCTGACTGTGACCACGAGGAGTGGAAAAACCATGTTGATTTAATTCAACAAAATGTGTCTACCAACAAGAATAAACACTGAGGAATCTTTAATTAATAAGGAATATTAATTATTATTATTATTATTATTTGTTTGATAGATAGATGACAATAGAATAACCTTTATAAACTGTATGTATAAAGATCATGAGACAAGTTTGATTTGCAATTAATGCATAAACCACCACATCTAGAAATATAAATGTACATGACACAAAACTATTAGGTCAGTATTTCCAATTTCTTATTTGATAAGTTCATATTTTCAGTATAAAGCTTAATTCTATGAATGTATTACTTATGCATTTCTGGAGGTTTTAAAGTGCAAAAACACAAATACAAAGCAATAAACCTCACTCAGACATCATTTTAGCAGCATTCACAGTTCAATATATTGCATGTGTGTGTCAGTGCATATTGGAGTTGACGGTGATTATAGCTCTGGGGAAGAAACTGTTTTTAAGTGTGTCCCCCTAACCCCTAACCCTAACCATTGAAATGATACTCTACTTTGTCAATACACCTGCAACCTTTTGGCTGTTTTCAAATTGGCACAATGTAAGGTAACATTACAGAGTCAGACATGTCCACTTTTAACAGTATGTCAGGGTGCATTTAACTGTAATCTCCAGTGATCCAGATATGGACCCAGCCGTGAGGAGGACCACCACATCGTCCGTCCAGGGTCCTCAGGAAGAACAATCTAGACACCAAACTGATGAAGACCTTCTACCACTCTTGTATCGAGAGCCTTCTGTCATATTGCATCACAGTATGGTATAGGACCTGCACTGAGGCCAACAGGAAGAGGCAATCAAAGCTGCACAGAAGATTGTTGGATAGCCTTGCCCCTCCCTGTCAGCCTTTTGCACCTCCCACTGCCTCAGCAGGGCACAGAATATCATCTAGGACAGACAGATCACATCCAGGTTCTGAAATGTTTGACCTGTTGCCCTCTGGCAGGTGCTGCAGGTGCATGAAAGCACTCACAAACACACTTAAAAACAGTTTCTTCCCCAGAGCTATAATCACCGTCAACTCCAATATGCACTGACACACACATGCAATATATTGAACTGTGAATGCTGCTAAAATGATGTCTGAGTGAGGTTTATTGCTTTGTATTTGTGTTTTTGCACTTTAAAACCTCCAGAAATGCATAAGTAATACATTCATAGAATTAAGCTTTATACTGAAAATATGAACTTATCAAATAAGAAATTGGAAATACTGACCTAATAGTTTTGTGTCATGTACATTTATATTTCTAGATGTGGTGGTTTATGCATTAATTGCAAATCAAACTTGTCTCATGATCTTTATACATACAGTTTATAAAGGTTATTCTATTGTCATCTATCTATCAAACAAATAATAATAATAATAATAATTAATATTCCTTATTAATTAAAGATTCCTCAGTATTTATTCTTGTTGGTAGACACATTTTGTTGAATTAAATCAACATGGTTTTTCCACTCCTCGTGGTCACAGTCAGCACAGACAGTAGACTGACAACATGGTAACACAGGCGTTGTAGACACTCGGGGTGGCGCTGTTGTGTCCAGCGCTGGCGCCAGGTTATTGACATCATATGTATCCTATCGTATGATTGATAAATGAATGATTATAATTTAATACACACACGTCTAGAAGTTCTACTACGTTTTCTTTGAACCAGCATCAGTCAACCGCGTCATATAAAGATGCCAGGGTAAAATTAATGAGTTTATAGTTGCCGCTAGTGGTGGCTGTCCGTCGGTGAAATAGGTCCGGGCTGTACATTTTTGGAATACACGTTTACTGTCAGTTAAATTGAGGTCACATTACAGTTTACATTGCTTATAAAGGCTGAGTAGTGTAGCAGTTAAAATACAGAAGTCATCACGGCCAGCTGGCCTCAAGGATTTTGACTCGGGAAAGGAGTCTCCGCCGGCCGCCGTCGTTATGGCAACCAATGACGCCCGGTGCAAAGCGAGGAGAAATAATAGCAGTCGGATAAAGTTATCGCCAAAGGACTAATAAAACACAATTTGTATTCCTTGCAGCTCTCCATTGAATCGACCTCCACACACCTCTCGGTTGAAATGAAATGATCGCAGGTCATTTTAGTGTAGAAAGAGAGCGATAGGCTGTAATATAAGAAGTTAGCAGTTAGCACGCTAAAGTTTTATTTTGAAGTTGTACACGTAACTTCCGCTTCCTGTCCGTCGTTGTCACGGTTATATCAAAAAGAATAGAAAAAAGAAAAATGAATTCGCAGAGATCAAAATTGGGCCGTTTTTTCGATTTGGTTTTTCCGTTTTTTGTTTTGAGACACAAAACGAAAAAACGGAAGTACTTCCATTATTTGGTTTTGTGTCTCAAAACGAAAAACGGAAAAAGGGCGCTATTTCCGTTTTTCCGTTTCTTCGTTTTGACAGAAAAACGGATTATACTTTGATACCCTGACCCATTATAATTCATTTCATTATATTATGTTGTTGTAATTGTAGTTGTAGTTGTTGTGAGTGTACGGCGGACTATAGCCAGAGGCTATCAACTTACCTCCAGGCATTGTAGGGAAGTGGTAGATGGCGCTCGTGCTCGGTATGGCCAGAGCCCTAGCCAGGTCATACCAACCAATAGAAACTCTTCTCTCATCCACCAGCGTAGGCCCCGCCCATTAAGAGCAGTAGAATTTGCAAGCAAAACTTTTGACTTTGCAAACAAAGAGGACTGATTTTCAAGAGAAGGTTTTCAACTTGAAAGCAAAGAGGACTGATTTATAAGCAAAATGGCTGCATTGGTTCTGATTAAAGTTGAAGAAATATGTTCTCAATTTTTTTTTTTCATTTGCAACCCCTTCTGTTTTGATCTCAACTTTTTTTTTTCAATTGCAACCTCTTCTGTTTTGATCTCAAATGTTTTTTTTTTCATTGCCCACTTGTTCTCTTTTGCTTACAAATCTCTTTTTTGGTTGCAAATCTATTCTTTTTGATTGAATAATAAAGAAACAAAATTCTCTCCATAATCCACAGGTGGATAAACAGCCACGGGGAACAGGCAAACAGAAACCGTCAAGGCAGAAGCAAAGCTTTTAGTCAAGTAGGCTGAGTGGTTTACCAGGGAGCAGAGTAAACAGGAGAGTCAGCAGGCGGGGTCAGCACCGAGGACACAGTCCGGGAAAAAAATGCTGAAAAGTCTTGCTTAGCAATAGTGAAGAATGGTTTGGAGACAATGTATCCTCATGACTTAAGTTGTCTAATTTGCTGACTTTTCCCTCTACCATGAGGTTGATATTTGCAGTCTTGAGTAAAATGTCTTGACAACTATTAGATGGACTCCAATTAATTTATTACAGACATTCCTTTCCCCATCAAGATAAATCATTATAACTTTTGGTGATCCTCTGACTCTTCATCTAGTGCCACTGCTAAGAGGAACATTTAAATTCCCAGTACTTTGGTTTATTATCAAATACCATGTGGCAACCTCCAAGACTGAAAAAGCCAATGTGGAAGTGCCAGAAACAGCAGTTCCCCTATTGGCCACTTGAGGCTGGCTCCAAAACAATCAGTTCCCTTAAGCGAGATTTATACTTGTGCGGCAGACCTAGCCTACGCACGTGGCCTTTGCTGTTGTGAGAATTTTTAATTGTACATCAGTCTTTCAGGCGATTACACCAACAGACCGCTAGTTGGCGGTGGAGTATATGTGCCACTGTATTAAGCATTTCCATATCCTTCTTCAAACAGCGTCATTAACAAACACGGCGACCGTGACTGAGCAGATAATGTTGGAGCTGGAGCTAATAAATGTTAAATAACAGTTTATTTTACTGAAAGTATTGCAGTCCAGAAAAGACTGAAGGCGTTGGAGGAGATGGTGTGTACAGCTGCTGAACGGACTGAGGCAGAAGAAGTGTGAATTTTCTGTGCTTGTCTGGCCACTGAGAGATATGGATGAGGAAATGCATTTCAAATACTTCAGGATGTAGGCAGTTAGATTTGTTGATTGGTTCATCGATTGCAACCATTTATCTCCCATTTGTCTACGCACAACATGCCTATAGACATTAGACAGAGACTGGCCGATTTTTGGTGACTGTGGAACTTCTCAAACTGTGTTGGGTGCATAGATGGTAAACACCAAGAAAATAAACATTTTACTTAAATTACAAGGGCGCCCGATATCGATTTACCATGGTGGATGCGGGGGAATATGGATGAGAAAGTGATGGTGTCATCTTCAGGGAGAGCAGATTTGGTTCTATGCTGCTTGGACAAAAACTTAACCTGCCCTTACCAGCCAGTCTTCCTGGAACAGAAGTTTAAGTCCCGCATCTGATTGTTGGTGATGCTGCTTTCCCCTGTAACAACAATCTCATGTGTCCTTTTCCAGGTATGTCACAGACTTTTAATTAAATTAAGAAATAATACTGTGTAATTGTGCTTTGTTGTACATATATACATCTGTCTTTGTATATATATATATATATATTGATCATGTATTTTTTTTAATAACACCACATAATGATATTCCTGCATTCTTTATTTGTTATAGGAACGAACATGACCATGGAAAAGCAGATCAACAACTATCGTCACTTCAGAGCTAGGTGGGTGATTGAGAATACAATGCAATTTCGTGGCACGGTGGAGGATTGTCAGTCAACCACCTGAATTTTGGCCTTACAAAGTAGTAAACATTGTGAAAGCTTGCATCACTCTACACAACTTCCTGGCCTACACGGATGAGGTCCACACATCTGTGAGCACATATATCCTTGCTAATTTAAATTAGCAATTAATTTTTGTTGAAATGAAAAATTGTCAGTGTTTAGCTGTACAGTTGCTGCCTCTCAAACACAAGTTTGTGAATATCAAAAAATAGCTTGTGCCCTGTGCTCCTCCAGCAGCCTCCACAACATGTCTGCTACAGTCTGCCCAAACCTGGCGAGCTCATTGTTGCTCTGCAACAGTTTCTGTTCCAGTTCC
This sequence comes from Cephalopholis sonnerati, assembly GCA_019142605.1. Lineage (NCBI taxonomy): Eukaryota > Metazoa > Chordata > Actinopteri > Perciformes > Serranidae > Cephalopholis > Cephalopholis sonnerati. The sequence continues at coordinate 5,187,051 of JAGQAX010000015.1, read as the reverse complement.
ACTCGGCGCTCCTCCAGCTGGGCAAGTTGTTTCTGGAGCCAGTCGTCTTGATCCTTCCTCTGTCTCTTCTGTGACATCGTTGGGCTGGGGGACAGAGGAGATGGAGGATCACCCTAGTGAAGGCTGGCCTCAGGCTGTCCACGACTCTGCTCTGGAAGGCGGTCCAACGGGTGAAACCGGCAGCTGTGTTGTTTCTGCAGCAGTACCAGTTGGCATATCGTCAGTGGTGGACATGCTGGAGCATGACTCACTGCCATCCTGTGATTATGAAAGAAGTTGCAGGTGATTAACGTCAGTCTTTATGATTTTATACATACATATTATATTCAGTGTAATTGTTTTTTTCGAGCAATGAAAATGTTTCATTTTGTTTCACGAAGCCTGCTCAACTCAACATGCCTTTGTTTACAACTCAGTAGCTTTGCTAGCTTGCTTGCTAGCAATGCTAGCACACAATACTAGCTGGCTTAAACACTGAGAGCATAGAGGTTTATAATACAAAGACATAATGTTACATGGTATATTCACCTTCCTCATAGTTCGACTCAATGTTTAGGTGCTTAATGTGCAGTCCCAGCCAAAACAGAAACACGTAAAACCTTTCTTTCCTCTGGGTCCCTGCTCCACGTGGACCATGGAGCCGAACATACCTATCCCTCAAGTTCTTCTACTTCTTTGTACATTCGACCACCTCCACACTGATGTTATTTGAGTTTTCTGCATTGATTCAACGCAGTAGTATAAATGCCCAACTTTACAGCAGATATAAACATGTTTACAGCCTGGTACAAAAAACAGTTTGGTCTTGTTAACTAATTTACCCCTTTCATGACAACTGCACAGGTGGGTTAGAAAAAAAAGGGAAATATAATGGTAGGTAACTCCGTCTATGCCACGTACCTGCAACGCTTATTCCCATCAGCTACAGCTTCACTTTGTGCAGCAAATGTTAATATACTAACACACTGAACAAAAATGGTAAATATGATGTGTATTACCTAGGAAACTGCAGCATGTTACCTTTGTAAGCATGTTAAATGTTGTTAGCAACTTCACAGCATCACTGTGCCTAAATTCAACTTCATAAGAACTTCTTTAATGGCTGTGGAGTCTTGTTGATCTTCGGGTTTGGGGAGGATATCGAGTCATCATGCTAAAGGCCAAGCAAAGTCTGAATCTTTGGGGGGTGAAGTCAAAGCCAAGTTGCAAGTCTATTTTGATTTTGTCGAGTCTAAGTCTTCTTAGAGTCCAAGTCACGTGACTTGTCCACACCTCTTATTATTATCACACTGTTACGGTAGCCCTCAGCTCCTCATGTCACTGGGTGACAGTACTGCCCTGCTAAAAGAGCTTGAGAACATCATTTTGAAACCTGGATTGATGATGAAGTTGCTGTGACGTGTCTCTTTCTTAAGGATCAGGCTCATCTGAGAATAAAAAAATAAACAGCCCAAATCATTAACTAAATTTAGTCCACTTCTGTATTTCTGAAGAGTTTTGGCTCTGTGCTCTTGCATTTTCAAGTGCTCTACCATTAAATGTCTATGCCTGCCTGTGTGTTGCTGTAACATATTCCCGAGGACAGCTGCAAATGACGGTGGATTCGGAGGTGGAGCCGTCATTATAAATAATCTCAAAATTGCCCCGCACCTGTCAACCAGATTCACAACTTTCCCCAGGGGGATAATGATAGCCTTGGAAACTGATAAATGTGTGGGGTGTAATCAGGCCTGCCAGCTCACCCAGGCTGGTCTATTCTGGGAGGTGCAAAGGAGCCTGGGAGGAGGCCTTGAAAGAGCTCAGGTGGATAAATAAAGAGAGGATCCTCTATAACCTTGTCTAGCCCTCCACCCTGCTCTTCACACTATGAAGACGTTCAGGCAGACAGGATGATTTTTTTCTTTTTCTTTTTTTTTTTTTTCAGAGTGAGATACAGTGTGAGCTGGTGGTTTCTGATAGAGTCTTCAGAATATTGTTCTTGTCAGGGTGGAAAATCCTCTGAAACAGCATTTAGAGTAGCTTGGGACAGTAAGACCCAAAGTGAAGGCCATACTAATGAGATTCTCTCAGGTGGGTCAGCAGCTTCCAGAAGAAAAGCCACTTGATTCTGTCTTTCAGTTTAAGGGTGTTTCACATTTTAGCAAAGCTTCAGCCTAACGCTTGTTTTATGTCTCCGTATGTGTATTGATCTTCATCACAGACGTAATAAGCCAAAAAACACTCCTCCGAAACCTTTTGAGTTTTGATAGATTTTGCAAAACATAGTACCAGTTTTGTCTGTGGCACTTAGTACATGCACTTTCAACAGCTAGTGCTGCCTGTCCCACATTATTTCTCTTCAGTACAGTACCAGTCATGTATAAGTTTACATCATTAAAGCTAATATTAATTTTACTGTATTTCCGCATCCCATTGGGCTGTGCAAGCTTTTTTGAGGGCAAGTTGCACTGCAGGTGCCTCAGTAACCTCCACAGTCCCCCATCATATTTCATGGCTCACCTGTTCTTTTTCCTTTGTTCTTCATCATCAACATAATGTTTAAACACACTGAGCAATAAAATACAACATATCGTCTTTGTTGTGTCCATGTTGTTTCCACTTTACAACTTAAACCTCATCAACACACTGGACCGATTTACATGGTCCTCATTCATCACCCAACTGTGCAGATTTTAGACAAAAGAGAGGGTGACACTTTGACGCTCACAAACCAGTAAAACAATCAGTTTTACTCCATCAACCATTAATGCAGCTTGCTCCTCAGGAACACTCTCCTCCTCCACATATGTGGCTTATTGCTCCTCTACCTACAGCCTAGGATTGTATCAGTATCTGCAACTCGCAAAAAAAAAAAAAGCATTATTATGAGTTATGCTCTCGGTTTGTTTGTGTCTTCCTCTGACTACAGTCATTTTTTTTTTTTTTCTTACCAAGACAACATGACATCCAGCGGGCCGTTTAAGAGGCAAGGTGACTGCTCTAATACAACTGGAATACAACTTTTTTGGTTGGGTATTCCAATGGGCATGAGTATTGATACAAAATAATTTTTTTATGGTGTACAGTAAAACATTTAACTTTTGTCAAGCTATCTGTATGTTATATAATGTATTTTCTAAGTAACAAGGCCATGTTTGTGTGTATCTAGGCCATGCAAGCCCAACAGATGTTACAGAAATATTAATTGACTGCATCGATTTGTCATTCTTTCTGGGCAAGCAGACTACATCTCACCTCAAGAGAACAGTTCACACGGTCTTATTCAATGAGAGCAGCTGCTAGGGTGTCCTAACTGGAGTCCGATTGAATAGCATCTTGTTCACTTACAGGCAGTGTGAGCGGTACCCTATAATATCCGTTACTGGGAGGAGGGATTCATGAGCACTTTGATATGTACAGGGTCAGCCTGTCAAATGTCCAAATGTTTAAAGAGTCATTCAGAAAGATTTGTTTGTTAATTTTTGACCATCACTATCATTTGACAAAGAGATAGACAAGAAAGGCAGGGGAGAGTCCAGCCTAGTTTGGACTTGAACCAGCCAGATGCTTTCAAACTGAGGTCAGCTTGCCTGCATTTTGAGTCCTGCCATAACAGCCTTGTTTGTGAGGCACTGAAAGAGATGTTGGAATGTATCTCTTACAACTAAAGTTTGGAGGAACTGTTTCCAATCAATTTTCAATTCAATTCAATTCAATTCAATTTTTATTTAGAAAGCCCAATATCACAAATCACAATTTGCCTCAAAGGGCTTTACAGCACACAACATCCCTCTGTCCTTAGGACCCTCACAGCGGATAAGGAAAAGCTCCCCCAAAAAAACCCTTTAACAGGGAAAAAAAATGGTAGAAACCTCAGGAAGAGCAACTGAGGAGGGATCCCTTTTCCAGGACGGACAGACGTGCAATAGATGTTGTACAGAACAGATCAACATAATAAATTAACAGTAAACCATGTGACACAATGAGACATAAAGAGAGACAGATATTATATTAATAATATGATTATATATATGTATGTGACAATAATGATATGTGTATAATAGTCCAGGTATGACTAATAGTAACAGCAGCAGTGGGAGGCATCAGGAAGGACCATGGCAGCAGCACAACCACGACACACCATCCAGGCACAGCTGCGATACGAGTTAACCTGCGAGACAGTGGAGCACAAAGGCTCCGGAGAACAAGCCAAGTTAGTGACATGCAGTAGAGCCGAGTTAGGGAGATGCAGTAACAGGACATGAATGTTAGTAAAGGAGAGAGAGAGAGGAGGAGAGAAGGGGCTCGGTGTATTATAGGAGGTCCCCCGGCAGACTAGGCCTATGTCAGTCTAACTAGGGGCTGGTCCAAGACAAGCCTGAGCCAGCCCTAACTATAAGCTTTATCAAATAGGAAAGTCTTAAGTCTTAAAAGTGGAGACGGTCTCTGCCTCCTGGACTGAAACAGGAAGGTGATTCCACAAAAGAGGAGCCTGATAGCTGAAGGCTCTGGCTCCTGTTCTAATTTTGGAGACTTTAGGGACCACGAGTAACCCTGCATTCTCAGAGCGCAGTGTTCTGGTGGGATAATAGGGCACTATGAGCTCTCTGAGATATGATGGAGCCTGATCATTTAAAGCTTTGTAAGTTAGGAGAAGGATTTTAAATTCAGTTCTGGATTTTACCGGGAGCCAGTGCAGAGAAGCTAAAACAGGAAAAATATGATCTCGTTTCTTAGTTCCTGTCAGTACACGTGCTGCCCCGTTCTGGATTAGCTGGAGAGTTTTAAGGCACGTATTAGAACTGCCTGATAATAGGGAATTACAGTAATCCAGCCTAGAGGTAACAAATGCGTGGACCAATTTTTCTGCATCTTTTTGTGACAGGATAGGCCTAATTTTCACAATATTACACAGGTGAAAAAACGCAGTCCGAGAGGTTTGTTTTAAATGGGAGTTAAAAGACAAATCTTGATCAAATATTACGCGGAGGTTTCTTATGGTGGTGCTAGAGGCCAGAGCAATGCCATCCAGAGAAACTATATCATCGGATAAAGAGTTTCTGAGGTGTTTAGGGCCAAGAACAGTAACTTCAGTTTTGTCTGGATTTAACATCAGGAAATTGGAGCTCATCCAGGTTCTTATATCTTTAAGGCATTTCTGAAGTTTAGCTAATTGATCTGTTTCTTCTGGCTTTATCGATAAATACAACTGTGTATCATCTGCATAACAATGGAAATTTATAGAGTGATTTCTAATGATGTTACCTAAGGGAAGCATATATAGCGTGAATAGAATTGGTCCGAGTACTGAACCTTGAGATACTCCAAAACAAACTTTAGTACATGAAGATGAATCATTATGAACGTGAACAAACTGAAAACGATCAGATAAACACGATTTAAACCAGCTTAGTGCAGATTCTTTAAGGCCAATTGAATGTTCCAGTCTCTGTAGCAGAATTTGATGGTCACTGGAAATCGTCCACATTGCAGCCCCACTACTCCTGACTGACTAATCTGTAATCTTGCTATGCTAGTAGAGCTAGAGCTCTTCTCACCCTCATCGTCAACATATAACAAATTATCGTCTGACCTCATTTCATTTCATTTTTTTCCCCAAGTGCCTGCATCTCGCCGATGTGACAATCCAGCACAATGAATGACGGTAAAAGCACACCACACCTGCACCTGTTGATTCCCTCGTCAATTAATAACTAAGGGGCAATACACACCAATGACATATGATGCAAGTAGTACATAGTCCCTATTCTCTGTGTAAACCTGCACAACTGCAGCGTTTTGACTGTCAAGATTTGCTACTGTCCTTTTTTCCAAAGTTGACGTGCTTCAACACTCCAGAGGAGCAGCACTGTCACCTTTTAATCAGCAGTAATTTTAAAGGGGAGTTCTGGTGTCATACAACTGGTGTGTTATTTTCATAGTTTTGAACAAATTTTATTCAGATATATTTGAAGAAGAAAACAAAGGTGGACCATAAAATGCTTCTGTTTAAGTATCCATCGCATTTAATAGACCAACTTCCTGGTCCAACAGTGACACACTGTGCTAATGTACTGTGCCTTGAGTTGTGCACACCCAGTTTTTCAGTACATTTAGGTGATATTAATGTTTACCGAGTGCCCTCAATTTTAGTTTGACCTCCTGAAACAAAGTGGTTTAAATCATTTGATTAAACTGTTGTCTTGTTTATAATGAACACCCTTTTTTTCATCTGTCTGCCCTTATTGTGTTATTGTAGTGATTTCACCATGTTGATTTCAGCATTTACTTTGGTGAGTACAATAACTGATTGAAATGGTGGCCTAAACTAAAAAGTGAAGATGGAGGCCCCTTTTACACTGAATCTTGAAGGTGGCAATCTCACCCCATTATGCCGCCTTGCTGTTCTGTATAAAAGGTACGATCCTGGAATGCGGGGACAGAGTTGTCTCACCTTCGAGCTGGCATTAGAGGTAGTAACAGTGCCAAAACAATGTCTGTACAAACAAGACAGCAAGCAGGATGGGATCATAGGCAGCACAGGTGTGATGCTTTGAAGATGTTATGCGTGCAACCCATCGTGAGAGATTTAAAAAGCAGTTAGGAGCAGTTAGCAGATAACTCAAAGGAAAACAGTGGATGAAAATGTCTGCAAATGGGGAAAACAAAGAAGTCTGGGAGCTCCTTACACCAGGTTCAAACTGGATATGAAAGCGACCTTATTTGTTAACTGTTGCGCAGCCTCCCGTCAGCAGTTGCCTGGCTGTTCACAGCAGAGGCGCATTTCTTTGTGGTGGTCAGCAAGCGGTTCCACTCTCTGCACTGTTTATATCACATGTAGAGCTCTGTCTCTATCTACTTGTGTCTGTGTGTGTGTGTAATTGTGTGTGATTGCCTGACTATGTGTGTGTGTATGTGTGTGTGTGTGTGTGTTCTGCTCATCTCTCTCGCTCTGTTTAGACAAAACTGATAAATATGTGGAAGCATGCAATGCATATTCTACCATTTATCACAGTCAGATCATTTAGATCACATCGAATATAGACTTTATATTGTTGAAAATAGATTATCAGTGTGTTATCTTGTCAGATTAGCTCGCTTAAAAAAAAGACCAGATGCTAAAACTATCGCTGCAGATCGCAAGCTGGCCAGAGTGGTCAGCACAGTGCCGCATCCAGTGTGAACAGCCCTGTCGGTTAATATGGACGCTGAAAGCAAGTGGGCAGCTCTCCATGGAAAATCAATGCACTTCGCGGCACTTCTGTGTCTAGTGTGAACCCAGCATTACCCTCCAAGCAGAGGGTGAGATCAGCCGCCATATAAAGAAACCTTAAATGATTGTTATTGCCATGTTATGCCGTTGTTATTGTTTATAAAGTTCTGCCGACATTGTTAATAAGTTATGTTAATATATCACACTAGAGGTTGATGCTGTTGTGTTAAATGTCATACCCGTTATGTCTCTTTTGATTCCACAATGCCAGCATGCTATCTGATATTACACACTTGAGTGGAATGGTGCCGCAGTTGTTTGGCTCTGTGTAAAAATTCACAGGTGGGACTTTGTGGTGGCTCTATAGCGCCACCTCTGTATAAAAAGGACTAGTAATAAACCAAAACAATCCTTTTCTTCTTGTGACACTTATCCTGTGATTGACTGTCAGATTTATCATCACCACACACACAAAGCAAGCAGAGTCAGAGCAGTAATTATTAGTAATTATTAATACAGTAATTGTCTCTGTCGTGATGAGCTTGTTGTCAGAACAGAATGGTATGACAGAAGGTGACAAAAAAGGATCTCGATGGTAAAAAAAAGACCAGCTGAGTCTGAAGCCCACCTGCTGTTCATTCTCTGATGACCCTAATTTCGGTTCCCTTCATCCCAATGTGGTCTGTCTACCCAAACAATATTTATTATACTCTGCTCTCTTTGCTCAGTTTACCTCCTCCTTTAACCCCTCTCTTTCTCTATCTCCCCCATCTCTTCCTCCCTGTTATCAGAGAAGCTGCAGACTGAAGCTGTGGTCTGGTCTCACAGAGGTTTAACTCTTCTTATCTGCTGCCGCAATCTGAAGATCAGCTGGATCTACCCCTGCTTATCTCATGGCTCAAATTTCTCTTTCCAATGAGTCAGTGTGTGTGTGTGTGTGTGTGTGTGTGTGAGACAGTGATAGAGCAGTATGCATGAGTGGGGTGAGGATGAGTGCAGCACTTGTGTGTTGAGTGTACAAAGATTAATAGATTCCAAGGATGCGCTGGCTTCCTTCAGTCTTATAAATGTTCGAGTCTCCACTTTTATGTACTGTAGGTTGAAAGTTCAGCCCTGCTGTCCAATCACAACATGCACATCACATCTCCCCTGCCTGCTTTTAAGTCGCAGTCCACTGATGGTCATAACAAAAATGTTATTCGCGTGCCATAAGCAGAGTTCAGAAAACACACGCTAACGACGAAATATAAGCCAATGATGAAAAATGTATTTGAAAACAACACATTCTTACTCCAACCTTGTGACATATGGATGTTTGGTCATGGACTTTCCACGTCAGGATATGAGGTGCAACCTACCCTGGGTGCCTTATCTCTTAGCTTCTTCAGGTGTGATGTTTTAAAGACACATTGTTGATGTTGATTGTTGATGTTCTGGGACGCCGTGTCAACTTCAGCCTATTACATGCAAGTTACACACCATGTAATTTTCAGCCTGTTGCATGCATTGTCTGTTTTAAAAGATCACTATCATTTTAACAGGAAATGGACAGTTTGCATACAGTTTCTTTCAAAGTGGATTCGCTACCTCGGTACAGCGGTGCAAATTGAAGTTTTGTTCCTTCATCAAGGCATGCACTTGGTAACATTTAGGCAACAAAAGAACAGGGTTTGGCTTCTACACAATAACAGCAAATGGCCATGTATCATGCCAATATGAAAAGACACCTTTTTTTGTCAGTGTCTGATGCCAGAAGTCACTGACCAAGTGGCAGTATTCGACGACTTTGGAGTGAGACCGGGTTGTTGAAAAACAATGCACCTGGAATATTGTATGGCCATGTCATTCTTTCAACAATCGATTTAACTCTCAAATTTAAAAAACATTACAATCAAACCTGGAAGGAAATTTGGGTACGTGAGGGCTTTATCTATCTATAAAAGCAAGGAATCTCTGTCTGTCAGTCTGTGTGTCTGTCGATCTGTGTGTCTGTGTGTCTGTCAGTCTGTGGCTCGCATATCTCTCTGACTATTTGTCAGATCGACCTGAGCTTTCGGATATGGCTTGCGCATGGCACGATGTTGTGCATCCGTCATTTTGAAGATTTTTGGATTGATATTCACAACGTTATCATTAAAAGTTTAAATCCCATACACCTCCGTGTAACCAGTCAGCCTGTCGCGCTCTCTGACGCAGCTGTAGCCACGCGTCACGGAATACAAGATCAAATTACCTACTGCTATACCGCTCTGGGTCGCCCAAAACTTTGCACACGCTTACCCCGGATGTCCACTGGATCCGTGAAGTGGGCGATTCAGCCACGGCGCGGGTGTTGGACATAGCTGTCAAGTCTCCCGTTTTGGCCGGGAAACTACCGTATTTCACCCCTCTTTCCCGCCGTCCTCCCGTATTAGTATTCTCCCATAAATCTCCCGTATTATAATAAAAAAAAAAACATTCCTCTGCCTCTCCAAACTGAACTCTGTCACTAGCCTTGCGAGAGCTGCCACCTGCAGTAGCCTGGGTGGCAGTTGTCGCGAGGTTAGTGCCGACAACGGGAACAAACCCGGAACAACAAAAGAGAGAGATGGATGTATGTGACGAAGGAGAAGGCATTCCTGTCAAAAAAACAAAGAAGTCCTGTAAATATCTCGAAAAATGGGACAGCGAATTTACTTTCCTACAGAAGAGCAGGATGGGCACATTATGAACTGAAAATATGTTTAAGCAATAAGCCCGGAGAAGCCGTGAGTTACAGTGATTTCACAACGGCTGAGGGGCATTCAGGGCCCCTCCGCCGTTGTAACTCACGGCTTCAAGGGGCTTATTGCTTTATAAAACGGTTACCCTACATATAGCCCATAAAATAAACACACACAAAAAAGAATCAACAATTTATTGGTAATAATGCAACAATAAAACTGAGAACTATTCATTCTTCCACAAAGCAAGATCGAGTGGACAGAATGGTTGCCAAGCAACACAGACGCTGCGGTCTACCAGTGGGTTACACTGATTTTATTCATTTCGGAGGTTAGGTTTAGCTAAGTAAAGCTACTGTGGTTAAGTTTAGGGAAAGAACCATGTTGAGGACATACCTTAAAATTACTTAAAGTTCAGTCAAAGTTCACATGATGGTACAGAACATCCATCTCTTACAGAAAGTCCAGAGAATAGCCATGACTTTTATTACCCATCCACCGCCCCTACTGCCCGTTACAGACCGCTCGGCACAGCTTCCCTTTTTGCTCCCATCAATGCATCGGTCATGTGATCACAGCCTTCAAAAAATATGTGGGCTATGCATGAATTACTACCTCATGTTTAGGTGGGATCATGTGGGAATTTGAGATTTGGATGTAAATCTTCATAGGAAAACGTACAAACAATTTATGAAAACAGCCTGGAGAGGAGCAAAATTAAAAGTCTTGTTAATTGTTTGTATAAATTATACCCAATGACTCATAACTGGAGCACTACAAAGGCTTTGATGGGCATGAAACTCTTCTGGTTGAATCATCAGGAGAAAACTGCGTTAACTTTGATATAGAGTTAAAGGTACAAGACATAGTAAGTGTAAACAGATTAGTAAACTACAATTCACAGGGAGCTTTTCTTTCAGAATCATCCACTCATGCTTGAAACTCTACGGGGCACAACAGTGAAAATGTTTTTGGTTTTGGATTCCGAGTGATTTCTAAAGTTTGAAGTTTAGCTTTGAGAGAAAAAAATACAGGTACAGATACAGGTTCAGGCACATATTTTTCTGTGTTACTCAGTTGGGTGGAGGCAGCATCCATTGTACTGTGGCGCAGTTGCTACCACAAAGGAAACAAAGAGGAATATACCCCACACGTGTGCGTGTGTGTATATATGTGTGAGGAAAGACACAATGGAGCAAGGCACAAGACGTAGACAGGAAGCAGACACATCAGATGTGTTTTCGAGGTGAGCACAAAGACATTAGGCTCGTTCGAGATGAGCCAGGCCTGCGCAGATCCAATCACCGGCGATCGGCGCACAGTGCATGCCAGTTAGTTTTGTGTCCGACTTCACCCCGACTTGCTCTGACGTATTACAAAAGTGGACGGCGATAAAATCGTGAGAGCGAGGCGGCCGCAGTTTTTAGAGCCAGGCACTACAGTTGCTCTCCACCAACTGCAGCACGTGGCTCTCACATGATCTAACAGCTGATTGGTTTAGATGTTGTCTCAACAATATGACATTAATTTTGTTGAGTTTCAGATATTTAAATTTTATTTGTCCGATTTGAAGGTTTATTATCTTAACAGAATACATGTTGTGTGACTGATGGAGACTGAAAACAATTTATTAAAATACTGTCAGACTTAAATATAAGCATAACATCATATCGGACAGGATGTGAGTGTTTCTGTGACTTCCTGTACGGACTGAAGGCTGCTGGAAACTGTTCGACTTGATCACGGCTATTTGTCACCACCTCCTGCTGCAGCCGCCTGATCTCGTCTACTTTCCAGGCGAGGCACAGTTCATCTCGAACGAGCCTATTGTGTTAAGCACAACCCTTGCATCACAATATTGTGGGCAGCGTGTTGCGTCTCTTAAATTAATTATTTCCAGTGTTGGGAGTAACGCGTCACCGCTTTAGCGGTAACAAAGTAATGTAATGCATTACTAACAGGATTTCAGGAAATATTATTACATTGACAATGTCATGTAATGCATTGCCACCTGAAATAAACTGTTTATTGTTTTCATTTTTCATTCATCCACACTGATCCACACTGCTCCACTTCCACCAGTGTGTCACCAAACAGACTACATTATAGAAGGGTGCCAGTGATCGGCACATCTGGGTCATGTTGTAGTGTACATTATCATGTTCAGTGTGTTTCCATTATTTTCTATGCAACGTCTACAATGTATCCAATTCTGCTTTGGCCTCCTAAGGCTGCCTGAAAGCAGCAGGGATAAGGAGCAGGCCTCCGGTTTGTTTTTTTCTCATCCTAGTGATTGGATCATCTGGGTGATGGTAGTATATGTTGGATGTGTTTCCATTCACACCCCTGCTGTTGTACCTGACCAGAACACCAAGAACTGGCAGGTGAGTCTCCCACCTTTGGTGTATTAATTTGCACTTGTTAAAGTAACTGCCTGACATGTCATTCTGTTTGCTGTGCATATTTGTTTATTGTGTTTCATATCGTAGGCCCACATACAGTTATCCATATCTCATAATTACTTTGATCCTCTGCCTTACCCTCCCTGTGTCCAAGATTATTCATTTATTTTAAAAGGTCTAGGGTATTTAATGGTTTAATATCATCACACTATTATGAATATAAGCAGGGGGTTTTACATACAAATACAAAGTAGTATGAATAGTATGTGATGTATGTAGTATGTGAATGCATGAATAGGTCAGACCTGTGCAGCACTGGATTTGAAATAAACTGTGCTTTGATTAGCTGCTGTGAAACAACATGACCCTCATCCATTTAAAATGAACATGAATTCTTCTGAGCTCATTTTGGTCAAAGTAATGCAAAAGTAGTGAAATAAGTAACTTAGAACTCTACACAGAGAGTAATATTGTAAGTAAGTTATCTCTTTCAAATGAATGTAACTAGTAATATTGAATACATTTTGAGAGTTTGTCTGGGGTGAAAAAATATTCATAGGACTTGGTTACCAGCCAACCAACATTCATGCTGCCAGCTGTTGTTCTGAGGTTTGTCTCTTTTAAGGTTACCTGCTTCACTAAAACTAACAGCCTCATCTCTCAGATCATTAGTGCTTTATTTAATATAGTGACTATATAGATATATACATGAGTGTATACGTGTGTGTATCTGACCTTGGTTCAGACTGAATACAAAGCAAGTTTTAGAGATGACATGATTAGATATAAGGCTGAATGTAAATTCTCCCTGCACAGCCTAAATTGAGGCAAAGCATTCTGCTCAAGGCAAAATGTTTCTGTTGAATGACAAAATAGCGCGTATCCCGAGGCCAGGTCATAAACACACAGAGACAAAAGTTATAAAGAGGGCAATAGGAAGTAAAGAGCAGAGGAAAAAACTGGAGTTGCTGGTGTTTCAAAATCAGTCTGATGCTGACCTGTCACATACCGTAAACCTTAAATTAAAAGCCTAGTCCCAGTTAAATGCCCAGTCCCTTTTCCTCGCTGGTGTGGCTACACATTTTAACAAAGAAATGACTGTCCCAATTAGACGGCTGATCTAGTTGCCAAGCAGTTTATTTATTTTTATTGTAAATCTTTAGATGTAAAAAAGCGTGTTGTTGGCTACCTCAAATTATGTGTCCACTCCTCGATTACCCTCCTTTTGTCTTTAAGGGTCCTCAGATCAAAAGAATCAAAAGGGTTTTTCATTAAAATTGATCCAAGTTGTGAGTATTGTTTTAACAGGATAAAGTGGTCCTCCAGTGCATAACACTCTCTCTCTGATAGGCTGTTGGAACAGGATCAAATGAATGACTCATAATGTATATATTATGTGAAACCTAATTTTTAAACAAGTAATATTCATACTGGTTTAAATAAATAATTTGATGGTATTTCCCATCTTTGCTGAGAAAACAGTTTTGTTTTAAATGAATAAAGGCCTATCACATATGCCTGTCCCAGATATAGGCCCATTGGTTTCAATGATTTAAGAAAGTAATAACCTGCGCTATCAGTTGAAGTTTTAAGGTAATCCCGCAAACATTCACACTCCACAGACAGGGTTGATGTATATGTTACTGGCTGTAGGGCAGATAGCTTTTAAATACAATACCTAATAATCCTAAAAAAATATTATTATTATTATTTTTGTTTATTTATGTAGGCAGCACAGTGCTGCAGTGGTTAGCACAGCAAGACGGCTCCTGGTTTATACTGCGGGGTGGGAGAGCCCTTCTGTGTGGAGTTTGCATGTTCTCCCTGTGTTAGCTCAGATTTTTCCTGGGTACTCCGGCCTCCTCTCACAGTCCAAAGACATGCAGGCTTGGTTAATTGACAAAACTGATTAAAGGGGAGGTATTATACAAATTTTCTCGCTGCATTGCTTCCTTGTATTTCCTGCATCCCACGAAAACGGTCTGTGTAATTTACTCCACTCCCTGGCCCTCCTCCATGTGCGCCTCCCGCCGTGCCCACTCCGCTGTGATTGGTCACACTCCCGAGGACTTCCGAAGGGCTGCTGAGCGCTGCCGAGCCCCACCTCCTTATTTTGCCGGTGCGGAAGTTGAGAGAATTTCACTTTTGAAAATGTCAACTTTTGAAATACAGCCGTATGTGTTGGATCCCGAATCCGATCCGGAGGTAGAGACTGGACAGCCTGAAGTTTCTAAAGTACAGAGGTTACTTCAAGACGTCTCTGAATGGTAACGTTAGCCATTAGCCGTAGCTTGTTGTTGTCATTGCCTGCTTACCTGTGCGGCATATACCTGGGCATGCCCATATAATTAAGTCCGGCACGCACTGACGTCAGTCGGACTACTCTGTTAAAAAAGACAGTAAAACACAGTGTGCAGAGCCACCCAAGACAGTTTGCAGGACTCATGTCCAAATGCATAAACCTCATTATTTCATTTAACACGAGTATCCCACATTGTAACAACATTTATAGGTCAGAAAAGAGGAAAAGCATAATAGTTCCCCTTTAAACTGGCTGTGGGTGTGAATGTGGGCATGAATGGTTATCTGTCTCTATGTGTCAGCCCTGTGATAGTCTGGTGACCTGTTCAGGGTGTACCCTGCCTCTCGCCCAACATCCGGTGGGGTAGGCTCCAGCCCCCCGTGATGAACAGTTATGGAAAATGAATACATGAAATGAATGAATTATTGCTTTTTTATTGCTGTTTATATATTTTTTTTATAGACACTGCTGCTAGTTATTTGTTTTTATGGACTTTTTCATCACTGTATTGTAACTGCTATCATATTTTTGTATCTTTCTAACCCACTGAAAGTGAACTCAGGGCTTGCTGTAAAAGAGCTTAATGCTCAGTCATCATCCCCTGAATAAACAACAGTTTGATTATTAACTATAATAAATACAATTCTTTAATCTTTAATCAACTGGTGGAACACCATTCCCGAAAAAGAAAAAATGATAGCCATTTAATGAAATCAGTCTCATAAAATACACTAAAATATCAATCAGGAACTCAGATTAATAGTTAAAATTATCACTATAACCAAAATGACCACATCAATAGTAAAGATAGGAGGATTTTGGAGTTCACCAGATAGTAGCTGATGAGTCTTTCACTGTTATACTGCAATATTAAACAGACAAGTACGACAGACTAAGTATTTATTCACAATAAAGCATCGAAGCAAAGATTAACATCAAATCCTACCTAGTATCTCTACAAGTGTGTGTGTGTGTGTGTGTGTGTGGATGTGTAAGGGTGTGTGTGTGTGTGTGTGTGTGTGACAAAATGGCTGCCTGAGTTCACATTGGCCCTTTCCCAAACCACCCCCTACATCCTCTCCCTGCCCACTTTCACTCTGTTTCTGCATTCACACGGAAGGTCCGCCACATTGAGTGCCATCCCAAACCAAATAGTTAAAAGCCAATGTGAGTTATAAAACCTTCCAACAGTGAGCCTGCAGTGATGCTGACTTACTTACCATGTGCATGTATTGTGTTCATCATTGAAGACGCTCTGTACAAATAAAGTTCTACAACTACCATGACATATGTAAACAGCTCAAACTAAGATTAGATTTATAGACCTATTGTCATACAGGCATTAACATCTTCAAGGTTACATTGCATTTAGGATAAAATAAATCCTTCTCTAGTCTCTAGAAAACAGGCACATTCTCTATATATTCTCTCTCTCTCTCTCTCTCTCTCTCTATATATATATATATATATATATATATATATATATATATATATATATATATATATATATATATATATAGGGCTGGGACTTTAACGCCTTAATTTCGATTAATTAATTACAAGAAAAATAAATAACGAGTTAAAAAAAAATAACACATTTAATCGCACCTTTCTCAGTTCCCTCATTTCTAGCACACCGGTAACACTGATGCACACACAATGTAGCCAGCCCACAATCGAGCGTGGCTTGGGCCACATTTTCCCGACCAAACCCGACCTGAGCCCGATGCAGTTTGTTACCTGACATAGTTATTGTTACCATGGTTACAGCTTGTCTGTTTACTGTGACCACATATGGACAGCGTGTAAATGACCATCAAAAGGCTGCTGTTACTCACAGTCAAACACACCGCACGCACAGCAGTGCAGCACAGCACACACACTCATTTGGAGCGGCGCCTGTGTTGCGTTCAGGCGTTCAGTGCGTTGCAGCACTTGAATAGGCTATAGCACAACACAGCAGCATGACAAGTGGGCTGAACCCGAGAAAAATTTCTAATATGTTATCCGAACTGGCACGACCTGTCGGATTCCACTGAGTCCAGTCGGGTCCCATCGGGTCCCGTCGGGCTCGGGTTGGGTATCTACACTCCAGATGACGGGGTTCAGAGCCAACGTCTGACAAATTAACAAACTCTCTGGCAAAATGAAAAATAAATGTCGTTAAGTTCACGTCTATGTCTATTCATTGACTCAGTTGTCAACCAAAATTTATCCGAACTGAAAACTTTGCTTATTGTGTCAAATATTGTTATTTGATAAAATGCAATTAATCAAGGTTAATTAATTACAAAGCCTCTAATTAATTTAATTAATTAGATTATTTTTTTTAAATTGCGTCCGACCACTAATATATATATATATATATATATTCTCCTCCGAGAATCGCCACCTTAATGTGGTGGAGGGGTTTGCATGTCACTGTGAACCTGGGAGCTGTGTATTCCGGGGCTAAAAGCCCCTGATAGGGTCTCCCAAGGCAAAGTGGTCCCGGGGGAGGGACCAGACTAAGAGCGATTCAAAGACCCTGATGATGCGGCCTCTTCGGAACAAGAGTACCTCGCTCGGTATGGGGACACCAGGGCCCCCTCCTGGAGCCAGACCCTGGGGGGAGCTCGCCAGCGAGCATCTTGTGGCCAGTCCTTAGGCCATGGGGCCCGGTCGGGCTCAGCCCGAAGAGGAAACATGGAGCCGTTTCCCTGTGGGCTCACCACCCGCAGGGACAGACATCAGGGTTGGGTGCTATGTGTGCCGGGTGGCAGACAGGGGCGGGGCCCCGGGCATGCCGATCCCTGGCGACGCGGACTGGCTTTAGGGATGTGGAATGTCACCTCTCTGGTGGGGAAGGAGCCAGAGCTGGTGCGGGAGGTGGAGCGGTACTGACTAGATATAGTTGGGTTCACCTCCACGCACAGCGCTGGTTCTGGAACCAAACTCCTGGAGAGGGGCTGGACTCTCACTTTTTCCTGAGTTGCTCAGGGTGAGAGGTGCCAGGTGGGTGTGGGGATACTCACAAGCCCCCGGCTGAGCGCCGCCATGTTGGAGTTCTGGAGAGTGAGAGTGTCGCCTCGATGCGACTGCGGGTCGCAAAGAGAAGGTCTCTGACTATTGTTTGTGCCTATGCACCGAACAGCAGTATGGAGTACCCGGCCTTCTCGGAGTCTCTTGGCGGTGTCCTGCAAGGGGTGCCGGCTGGGGACTCCATACCTCTCCTGGGGGACTTCAACGCTCACGTGGGCAATGACGGAGAAACCTGGAGGGGAGTGATTGGGAGGAACGGCCTGCCTGATCTGAACCGAAGTGGTGTTTTGTTACTGGACTTCTGTGCTAGTCATGGACTGGCCATAACAAACACCATGTTCGAGCACAGGGAGGTTCATAAGTGTAGCTGGTACCAGAACACCCTAGGCCAAAGATTGATGATCGACTTTGTGGTTGTCTCATCAGATCTGCGGCCGTGTGTCTTGGACACTCGGTTGAGGAGCAGAGCTGTCAGCTGATCACCACCTGGTGGTGAGTTGGATCAGATGGCAGGGGAGGCTGCCGGACAGACCTGGTAAACCCAAACGTGTAGTGAGGGTGAACTGGGAACGTCTGGCTGAGGCCCCTGTCGTGGGGTCTTCAACTCGCACCTCCAGAAGAATTTCTCGTGCATCCCGGGGGAGGTTGGGGACATGGAGTCGGAGTGGGCCATGTTCAAAGCCTCCACTGTGGAAGCGGCTACTAGGAGCTGTGGTCAGAAGGTTGTCGGTGCCTGTCGTGGTGGCGACCTAAGAACCCGCTGGTGGACACCAGCGGTGAAGGAGGCTGTCAGGCTGAAGAAGGAGGCCTTTTGGGTCTGGCTGGCCCGGGGGTCTCCTGAAGCAGCAGACAGGTACCGGTTGGCCAGAAGGGCTGCAGCTGTGGCGGTCGCTGAGGCAAAAACCTGGATGTGGGAGGAGTTCAGGGAGGCTATGGAGAAGGACTTTCAGTCGGCCTCAAGGAAGTTCTGGTAGACCGTTAGACATATCAGGAAAGGAAAGCAGGGCTTGTCTCAGGCTGTGCTCAGCAGAGAGGGAGACCTGCTGACCCGAACTGGGGACATCGTCAAGCGGTGACAGGAGCACTTTGAGGACCTCCCAAACCCGGCCATCACATCCACTGTGAACGAGGCAGAGCCTGAAGACTCAGGGGAATTCTCACCCATATCCCTGGCAGAGGTAGCTGAGGTAGTTAAAAAAGCTCCCCAGCGGCAAGGCGCTGGGTGTGGATGAGATTCGCCCGGAGATGCTGAAGGCTTTGGACATTGTTGGGCTGTCTTGGTTGACATGCCTTTTCAGTGTTGCGTGGAGGTCGGGTACGGTGCCTGCAGAGTGGCAGACTGGGGTGGTGGTCCCCATCTTCAAAAAGGGGACTGGAGGGTGTGCTCCAATTATCAGGGTATCACACTGCTCAGCCTCCCGGGTAAAGTTTACTCAAGGGTGCTGGAAAGGAGGCTCTGACCAATTGTCGAACCTTTGATTCAGGAGGAGCAATGCAGATTCCGTCCTGGCCGTGGAACAGTGGACCAGCTCTTTACTCTTGCGAGGCTGCTGGAGGGGTCATGGGAGTTTGCCCATCCAGTCTACATGTGCTTTGTGGACTTTGAGAAGGCTTACGACCGCATTCCTCGGGGGTCTTATGGGGGGTACTGCGGGAGTATGGGGTACCGGGCTCGCTGCTACAAGCCATCCGGTCCCTGTATAACCAAAGTGAGAGCTGTGTCCGCATACCTGGTGTAAAGTCCAGCACCTTGTCACTGATCATGTTTGTGATTTTCAGTTCAGTTCAGTTCAGTTTATTTGTCTCCCTTGGGAGAAATTTGGTTTAGAGGCAGGGTACGGCTGCATACAACCAACAGAGACATACAGTACATGACAAAAATAACAGACAAAAAACCATGTATAACAGACATACACAAGAGCATAAAAAACAGGGCATAAAGACACCAGAACCATACTGGTTCCCAGAGAGATCAATGTGCAAAAATGGGCCAGAAGTTAAAAGTTAAAGTGCATGTTGACACCAGAACCATACTGGTTCCCAGAGGGATCAATATGCAAAAATGGGCTAGAAGTTAAAAGTTAAAGTGCATGTTATTTAAAGTGCTAGTTTAAAGTGCTAGTTCACATATACCAAACCTCACATTTGCTCGTTTATGAGCTTGACTGACAGAGGGACAAATGAGTGTTTGTACCGGTTATGTTTACATAGCGGAACCCTGTACCTTCTCCCTGAGTGCGTTAATATGTATTCGTTGAATAGAATGTGAGAGCTGTCATTGAGGATGTCTTTTGCTTGGGTGATGACGGCCTGATCGAACAGCTCCTGAGGGTTGAGGGGAGAGTGGCCCATAATCTTACTCGCTACTCTGACCAGGTTGAGAATCTGAGTTTTTGATTTGACATTTAGATTCCCAAACCAGCTGGTGATCCCGTACCATAAAATAGACTCTATTGTTGCTCTGTAGAAAATTAGCATGATGTTTTTGCTGACATCGAACAACCGAAGTCTATGCAGGAAGTGGAGGCGCTGATGGATTCTAGCACAGACAGTGGCTACTTGTGTCTGCCAGCTCAGGTCACTGTCTATATGAATGCCCAGGTACATGTGTGATGTCACCTGTTTTATGTTGTTACCATGTATGGTCACAGGGCTTTGATCACCAGTTGATTTGGGGTCAAACAGCATTTCCACAGTTTTACAGGTGTTAATGTGAAGTTTATGGTCCTCACACCAGTGCACAAATCTATCCACACCCTCTTTGTGGATGGATGCCTTGGAATTCTTGGTGAGCAGGCTAAGAATAGCAGTGTCATCAGAAAACTTCACCACATATTGATTTGGCTCAGAACTAACACAGTCATTGGTGTACAGAATAAACAAGAATGGTGAACTGACACACCCCTGGGGGGCACCAGTGCTGCTTATTGCTGTATCTGACAGAGTAGAGTTAAATTTAACCTGCTGTGGCCTCTGAGTGAGGAAAGAGTGATACCATCTGATTAAAAGGGGGTTTACATTCAACTGAGAAAGTTTCCTGAGGAGAATGTGAGGCTGGATGGAGTTAAAAGCGGAGCTAAAATCAATAAGGAGCAATCTGGCGTATGCACCTGGAGTTTCAAGGTGCTTCAGTGTAAAGTGCATTATGGTTGAAATAGCATCACTTGTGCTGCGCTTGTTTGTATATGCAAACTGATATTCATCCAACACTGGCTGAACCTCTGCACGAAGAACATTTAACATGAGCCTTTCCAAAGATTTAAAAACATTTGAGGTGAGTGCGACAGGCCTGTAATCATTGTTCTCCCGAGGACATGCTGTTTTCGGGACTGGGATTATGATGGACTTTTTCCAGATCTCAGGTACGACTTGTGTGTCGATGGAGAGCTGAAACAGCTGATGCCACGCAGGGGTCAGTTCCTCAGCAAATGTTTTTAAAAGGAAGGTGGACATGTTATCAGGCCCTGTCGCTTTTTTCAAATGCATAGATCTAAAAACCTTAGTAACAGCATGTGGATCTATATGAATCCTGTCTTTCACATTCCTGTTTGGTGACCTCAGAATTGCATCTCTGCTTTTCACAGCTTTTTCGCAGATGATGTGGTTCTATTGGATTCATCACACTGTGACCTCCAGCACGCACTGGAGCGGTTTGCAGCCGAGTGTGAAGCAGTCGGGATGAGAGTCAGCACCTCCAAATCTGAGGCCATGGTTCTCTGCCGGAAACAGGTGGATTGCCCCCTCCGGGTTGGGGGAGAGTTACTACCTCAAGCAAGGGAGTTCAAATATTTCGGGGTCGGGGTGGAATGGAGCGTGAGATGGATCGGTGGTTTACTGGTCCATCTACGTCCCAACCCTCACCTATGGTTACGAGCTCTGGGTAGTGACCGAAAGAATGAGATCGCAGATACAAGCGGCCGAAATTAGTTTTCTCCGTGGGGTGGCTGGGCTGAGCCTTAGAGATAGGGTGAGGAGCTCGGAGTAGAGCCGCTGCTCCTGAGTGCCTCCCACTGGAGGTGTTCCAGGCACGTCCCACTGGTAGGAGGCCCTGGGGCAGACCCAGAGCACGCTGGAGGGATTACATATCTCATCTGGCCTGGGAACGCCTTGGGGTCTCCCAGGAGGAGCTGAAAAGCGTTGCTGGGGAGAGGGATGTCTGGGATGCTTTGCTTGGCCTGCTGCCCCTGCGACATTATATATGTAGGAGGAACAGCCTTGTGAACTTTTCACCTTCTAAACAGGAACTGCAAATATATGGACAAGAGATCTGGGTGTCAGTTCCAAAACCTTTCAGGCTCCAGGTCACTGGCCTGCTAAGATCAAAAGGCAGCAGGGACACCAATTCAAACAGACTGTTGTCTCGAGGACTAAATACCACCCCCATCCTCTCTCCTCTATTCTGAGTTCTGTGCCTTTGTCTGTTACTTCACACCCTTATGGGAGACAAAAACTCCAGACATGTTCCTAAGCAAAGAATAAGCTATCTGGTTAACCAAAAGTAATATGTCTCCTAAATGTGAAGTATACATGTTACTCATGTTATAACATTGTAACCCCTCATTTAAAAGTAGCGTCATACTGCCGTCCTATGACAATAGTTAAGCAAGAAGTGTTATTAGTATATGCTTAGTATGCTGATGCACCCGCAAACCAATTGGTAATGTTTGTGCACAAAACATTTTTTTATTTCTTTTTCTTTCTTCTTCTTCTTGTTCTTTTGTTGTTGATTCAAGGATATATATGTATGTTGTAGAATGAATATATGATGTCTAAATGTGATGGTATATAGCCGATTTTTGACCATAATGGGAAGAGTATGTGGCTATCGCGAGTAAAATAAGTATATTATATATAAGTATATATAAGTATATGATCTGGAAAAATCAAGTCATGCTTAAACTGAGAGACCCGCCTTGCGTGAAACACGCCCACTCAATTCTAGATAAAACTCAATAGCTCGGCAGTTTTTCTTCTCTTCTTCTCTTCTTCTTTTTTTCTTTTTCTCCAGCTCCGGTTTCTTTCTTTTTTTGTTGTTTTTCTTTTGTTTTCCGACTTTTCTTTTTGTAAGATTTTTATGCTTTACCCCTTAGTCTCGGTCTCCGCGTAACTTTTCCCACTCCGTGTGATTGACAACATTAAGCTCTGTGCACCAGGATTACTTGCCAGTCCTGAGTTCTTCCCTTTTTTTCTTTTCCTTTAGGCCTCCAGTAATATCACACCTGAGGTGACGAAGCCCACCAATCGCATTAATTTTATTTTTGAGCATCAATGATAACTTTAGTAATAATCTTGTACGGACAACGGGATTGTTTCAACTTTATCATAAGTGGGTAGCTAGGGTCCCATAACGGAGCTTCTATTCGACCTGCAACTCCATCCAAGATCCATCAGGTCCAGCGGCCAGCCACCTGCCGGAATTATTCCCAAGGCAGGGACTCTTTTGCCAAACTAAGACTTTCAGCAGCTCAAGATAACGGATGTTTGAGGACTACCAGAAGAACTTCGTCGTCACCCCATCACCCCATCACTGGTTCCCGTTGGCATTGTCCTGCAGGGAGACTGTGAAGTGAAGCCGAGTGGTAAGCGACGGCTGGGGTCCCCTGAGACACGTCCGATTGGGTCAATGCTGCAAAGAAAGTAGGCAAGCCTTCCCTCACCTGATGCAGCCACTGTGTTGTGATAAGAGTTGATGTCGAATAGGAGACTTGTTTATTCGGATCTTAATTTAGGTTTTGTTAGATACATAGTTTTGCGTCTGCAGTTTATCCAAAGTTACACACTCTTCTCACTATCGCCAACCTGAATAACTGCCAAAGTGTTTTCTATTGCTTCCACCCATTTACACTTCCTGTGATTTTACATAATTTCATCTCATCTCCATTTAAGATTAATTTCCTCAGTTGTTAAACATTTCATCAAATAAACTTTCATTTATCGCCAAGTCGTTGTCCATGTATGTCCTTGAACTGAAAATACGATCACTGTATAGAGAACTCATAACTTAGGTATTGAGACTGATTTATAATTATTAAATGTACCGACAAATTAATGATTGATTTACATAGCTATTAATTTGATTACGGTCACTTTCCATAGAGAGGGTGGTGCCCAAACGAGTGCAAAATTAACCTACAGGTAATTTTCCTACACACACACATATATATATATATATACAGTACAGGCCAAAAGTTTGGACACACCTTTTCATTCAATGCGTTTTCTTTATTTTCATGACTATTTACATTGTAGATTCTCACTGAAGGGATCAAAACTATGAGTGAACACATGTGGAGTTATGTACTTAACAAAAAAAGGTGAAATAACTGAAAACACGTTTTATATTCTAGTTTCTTCAAAATAGCCACCCTTTGCTCTGATTACTGCTTTGCACACTCTTGGCATTCTCTCGATGAGCTTCAAGAGGTAGTCACCTGAAATGGTTTTCACTTCACAGGTGTGCCTTATCAGGGTTAATTAGTGGAATTTCTTGCTTTATCAATGGGGTTGGGACCATCAGTTGTGTTGTGCAGAAGTCAGGTTAATACACAGCCGACAGCCCTATTGGACAACTGTTAAAATTCATATTATGACAAGAACCAATCAGCTAACTAAAGAAAAACGAGTGGCCATCATTACTTTAAGAAATGAAGGTCAGTCAGTCCAGAAAATTGCAAAAACTTTGAATGTGTCCCCAAGTGGAGTCGCAAAAACCATCAAGCGCTACAACGAAACTGGCACACATGAGGACCGACCCAGGAAAGGAAGACCAAGAGTCACCTCTGCTTCTGAGGATAAGTTCATCCGAGTCACCAGCCTCAGAAATCGCAAGTTAACAGCAGCTCAGATCAGAGACCAGATGAATGCCACACAGAGTTCTAGCAGCAGACCCATCTCTAGAATGACTGTTAAGAGGAGACTGTGCGAATCAGGCCTTCATGGTCAAATAGCTGCTAGGAAACCACTGCTAAGGAGAGGCAACAAGCAGAAGAGATTTGTTTGGGCCAAGAAACACAAGGAATGGACATTAGACCAGTGGAAATCTGCGCTTTGGTCTGATGAGTCCAAATTTGAGATCTTTGGTTCCAACCGCCGTGTCTTTGTGAGACGCAGAAAAGGTGAACGGATGGATTCCACATGCCTGGTTCCCACTGTGAAGCATGGAGGAGGAGGTGTGATGGTGTGGGGGTGTTTTGCTGGTGACACTGTTGGGGATTTTGTAAGAAAAATGCTCAACTTCAGTAAACACTGAAATGAAGAGACTCAGAGAACCACGGAGAAAAGTTACAGCCAACGGGAATAATTTATTCGCAGAACATCAGCATACATCAAATATACTGGTCTACACATCCGAATGGTGTTGAAACAGCTCCGCCGAACAGTCACCCTTCCTATTCTTATATCCTCCTGGGTGGGTGTTTGTGTGTGTGGTTGTGTGTGCGTGTCATATTTTCTGGGAATTGCCGAGTTCTTCATGTTTCCTACTTATTCCTAAAACTGTGGATCGTACGTCACCACATTCTGCTTATCTTTGTTCTTCTGGCAAAAACAACCGTCTCCATTGCGAAACTTGGCCCAACCATCCCAACGGTCAGGTCACCCTACTCCAAAATGTTCCATCTCATTTAACCTCCCCAGACTTGGCTTACACATGAACCTCTGATATTTGCTTAACTATTTCCTGGGTTTTGAGAAACTGACGTTTATTTGGAATTTAAACACAAGATGATCATGCATTATCTGCCTCTACATAGTCCCTCCTCTTTATGATTTTATCATAAATTGCTCGCAGAAATAATGTATGACAACTGAACGCCTGTGTTTGTATATATGACTAGAATATATGGCACTGTAACTATAACCAGCGTTCCTACTAACTTGAATATATGGTCGTGTATGAAACTCTTGAACTTGAATATGATGCTGCATAAGAAACATACGATACGGTGATATATGAACTTATGAGTATATGGTATTACATCAAACACTGAACATATTTCATCATCTGTCAACATTCAACTGATGGAGGCGAAAAACCTGGCGGTTGTTTTAAATCCAGGAAAAGTCCCCCATCGGCCCCATCCCGTTAGGCGGCCTTAAATAGATGAATCTTGAACAGATTGACCAAATACATCACACAATGAAATGCAACTTACTTACTGGATTATAATGGAATCACAAACATTATGTTAGATAGTATGCATAATGGCACAACAATGAATATAGAAAAATTTAAAAAATGATTAAAAAATAATGATCAAAAAATGGTTACAGAGAATATGGATGGCATCATGATGGTATTTATGTGATATGTTCGTATGTATTCCCCCTCCTCTCTCCTTCAGGAGAGAGTATCAGCCATTGTTCATCATTCTCACAGTTCCTCCTCGTCCTTTAAATCGTCCATGTCATCAGGGATTGGGAACAAATCCGGTATTTCCTCCTCTCTCTGCGTCAGAAGAATTCTGCGCACCAATTGTTCAGGGGTGAGCATACTTAGCATTTGTGCTCCCTGCATGTCCGTTACGAGGTTCAGCCTCTTGTCCATTGCTCTCACACAACATTTCTTCAGGATAGGCACGATGCAACATGTCAACAAGGAGAACAGAATTAGTACTATCAGTATAATTATCCCTGTCTTAGCCAAAACGGCTCCCCATTTTCCAAAAATTTCCTCTAGCCCATCCCACTTAATGCTTCCACCCTTACCAGCATTTTCAGTCATTTCAAACTTTAAAGCTTCAAGCTTACTCATAGCAACAGAAAATGTTCTATCTGGTGAAGTGTTATTTGAGATAAATGTACAACAGAGTGTTCCGAACATCTTACATACTCCCCCTTTTTCCTGCTAAAATCCAATTTAAAGTTTGCCTATTTTGCCATGCCATGGCACTAGTCTCGTGCAGTTGTTGACCTAATTGCTTAAGAACTTCGAGGTGCAGTTCACATATCTCTGCTGATTGTAATAAATATAGTTAATCCAAGCCACATTTTATTAATTGTTATCCATGGGAGTATGGACTCCAGCCCCGCTCTGACCTAGTCTTGGGCTTTGAATTCCTGTGGGAAGACCAATATTGTTATTATCTTCATTCTACATAAGGTTGTTTTATTTAGTTCAACATTTATTTCACATTCTGTCCCATCCCCTCTTATCTCAACGGGGATGATCACTACTCCAATCCATTTCCACATAGTGTGAAGATCTCTTTTAGCTCGTTTATCAACCTGTTCCTGATTGAACAGCTTAGTGTCATAGTGAACCTGATCTGAGAATGCTAGCATGGGTTTTGGCACAGTGTGAATTGGGAATTTCGTGGTTGCATCATACTTATCTTGATCATGGCTGTGTGGTGTTTCCTGGAGCGGCTGTAACTCCAGCGGCTGTTGCATGCTCCTTGTCTTCGGGGTCTGACTCTGGCTCCTTGAAGCAGCCTCCTTTGTCCCCGGGTTGCCTGTTGATTGCAACACCAGGCTGCAAATTACTCCCGCCAACAACCACATCATTTTCCTCATTGTTTTTTAGTTTTATACTGCCCTTTGTCTCTGCCTGGACCTTGGTGCAGTGGCTCAGATGATACCACGTCGTGCTTCCCTCGACTTGGACCGCTGTTGGAGTCGCCCTCACCACAGTGTACGGCCCTTCCCTCCTTGGCTCGTGCCACTTCCTCCTGAAGACCTTCAGGTACACTTGATCACCTGGCACCACCTGCCTTTCGGCCTCCTGGTCGGCTTTTGGCTCCTTCGCCTTCTCCTGCAAATATATAGATCTATGGATGGCAGTTGTGTCATGTATTCAGACAATTCCATTTGCAATTGTTCTAGATTAGGCCCTTTGTGTGGCAGCCTTATTGCTGGTGGGACAGGCATGCATCGTCCCGTAAGCATTTGGTGAGGCGAAAGGTGCGTGTTTCTGTGAGTTTGCATGCGGTAGCTCATTAGTGCGAGTGGTAGTGCATCCACCCAGTTGAGCTTCGTGCTGGCGCAGATCTTACTGATTTTGGCTTTCAGGGTTCCATTGATTCTCTCTACTATACCCTGACTAGCTGGATGGTATACACTGCCTAGTCTTTGTTTAATCCTCAGATACTGCAACACTCCTTTCACCGCCTTTTGAACAAAAGCAGAGCCATTATCTGAGCTTATTTCTGATGGAATGCCAAACCGTGGTATGACCTCTTTGGTGAGGAACTTAATGACTGTATCTGCTCCAAGAGTCTTAGATGGAGTTGCCTCCACCCATCGACTGAAGCGATCAATTACCACCAACATGTATCGTTTGCCATGCACAGATTTTATCATGTCCACATAGTCCATACACAAGTGTTTAAAGGGTCCCTTCGGGACTGGAATGTGTCCTATGGGGGTTTTCACCCCTTTTCGGACATTATTCTCAGCACAAATCTCACATTGGTTCAGTACTTCTTCAACCATTGCTTGCATGTATGGGGACCAGTAGCCCTGCTGCCTTATCTTTTTCAACACTTCCTCCCTCCCACAGTGTGCAACACCGTGGGTTTCTGAGATCAAAATGGTCAACAGAGCCACTGGTGCAACTATGAGTCCCTCATGGGATCTCCAAAGACCTTTTTCGTCCTGTGTTGCCCCCCTCTTGAGCCATAGACTCTGCTCACTCTGACCTGCTTGTTCCTGTAGTAGTATAATGTCCTCTGGTGTGACCACAGGTTCCAGAGACACTACTGGTGCCAATATTGCTTTTTTACACTTAGAGGCTTCTTTGGCAGCCTCATCTGCTGCATTGTTACCTTTTGTTACCGCATCGTTTCCTTTCCGATGCGCTTGACACTTAATGATTGCGAGCTCTTTTGGTTGCATCATTGCTGACATCAAGTCATTTATCTGTTTCTCATGCTGTATAGGTGCGCCATCTGACTTCCTGAACCCTCGCTGTTTCCACAATGCTCCAAACAAATGGCAGACACCATGAGCATAAGCAGAATCTGTGTAGACATTAGCTGTCCTCCCAGCTGCCAGTTGACATGCCTCTGTTAGCGCCTTCAACTCTGCCAGCTGGGCTGAACATGGTTGACTACAGCTTTCCGCTTTTTCTGTTACAAAATCATCTGCATCCTGCCTCACCACTGTATAGCCGGCGTGATTTCCTGAGTGGTCTCTGAAACAGGAGCCATCAACAAAGAATGTCACATCTGCATGAGGAAGCGGAACCGACTCTCGGTCTGGTCTCAACTTCGTGTACTTTATTGTCTCTGCAATGCACTCATGTGGTTCACCCTCGTCCTCAAGCGGAACGGTGTTTGCTGGATTAACTGTTGCACACTTCTTAATTGTTACATCAGGGTATGACAACAATTGTATGTACTGCAAACATCTTGCTTGAGTTATCACAAACTTTCCTTGATTTACTAGCTAGGTGATTTTGTGATGGGTTAGGATGGTAACTGGATACCCCATCGTTATAGTTGTCGCTTTTTCGTATGCATAATGCACTGCAGCAAGACCTTGGTAGCAGGGCGGCCACCCCTGCGCCACGTTGTTCAGCTTTGTACTGTAATATGCAACTGGTTGCTTCTGGCGACCACTGCATGTCTCTTGCATAAGTACTGCAGCTGCATACATGTTCTGTCTGTTTGTGACATAGAGCAAAAATGGTTTGCTGTAATCTGGTGTTGCCAGAGCGGGTGCGTCGAAATTTAAACTTCAAAATTGAAGGCACACTGAACCAGCATGGCTACCACAGCATCCTGCAGCAACATGCCATCTCATCCGGTTTGCATTTAGTTGGACGATCATTTATTTTTCAACAGGACAATGACCCCAAACACACCACCAGGCTGTGTAAGGGCTATTTGACCAAGAAGGAGAGTGATGGAGTGCTGTGGCAGATGACCTGGCCTCCACAGTCACCGGACCTGAACCCAATCGAGATGGTTTGGGGTGAGCTGGACCGCAGAGTGAAGGCAAAGGGGCCAACAAGTGCTAAACACCTCTGGGAACTCCTTCAAGACTGTTGGAAAACCATTTCAGGTGACTACCTCTTGAAGCTCATGGAGAGAATGCCAAGAGTGTGCAAAGCAGTAATCAGAGCAAAGGGTGGCTATTTTGAAGAAACTAGAATATAAAACATGTTTTCAGTTATTTCACCTTTTTTGTTAAGTACATAACTCCACATGTGTTCATTCATAGTTTTGATGCCTTCAGTGAGAATCTACATGTAAATAGTCATGAAAATAAAGAAAACACATTGAATGAGAAGGTGTGTCCAAACTTTTGGCCTGTACTGTATATATATATATATATATGTATATATACATATACATATACATATATGTGTATGTGTTGGGATTCACCGGACCACAGATGATTCGTCATTTGTTAAAATCTAAACTAGACATGTCAAGGCTTTTCCTCCTGAGGTGGAGAGACCTCATATTCTTTGTTCTTAATGTGGCAATACGAGGGCTGATACAATCTTATGGTACAGATTTGAGCTTATGGAATTTGAAAAGAAAACCGACAACGCCACTCTGGGAATTTCACCCAGGGAGTTTTAAATAAATATAAATGTAATAGAGAGGCACGCAGGTAAGTAATACAAGGAAGGGCAGGAGACAAGGTTCAAAGTTTAACAAATGGGTAACAAGTTTATTTAATTGTTCACAACATAGGTTAAAAATTATTTTAAAAATAGAACTAAATAGTTAACACCCTGCTGTAGTGGCTGAGGCTTACCAACAGTGAGGGGCAATACGGGGTGAGAAATCCAAAATTAAAGGAGGAGCACCCCACTCGTATGTGACACACACACAGCAGAAAGTGAAATGCAAAGAAAACCAAAATCCAGGGTCACAGCACACGAAGGGAAACCACCACCCGGGACACCACCACCACCACTGGCTCTCAGCAACTACAAGGAGAGGGAGAACACAATTAATCAACACAATATACACCAAGACAAATCCCTTATAAAAATATACAATAACAGTTGTCCAAGCACAACCCAGAAAGGTATAAACAGCCCAGGGCTGAAACTCAATGAAGATTATGGAACAAAAATCATTAAACTTACATGATTAGCCACTTAACAAACCAACAAATACAAAACAAAAAGATTAAACCAGGAAATAGGGTCTCTGGCCAGAGTTACCAAAATAAAAAAATGAACATAATCATTCAATTGACATGAAAACTAAATAACAAATGACCAACCAATTAATTCAGAACATTAGTCATTGGATAAATGCCACGATTTTGTCCCGCCCCCGGACGCTCAGCGTCTCTGGGGGTGAATGGAGCTGTGGGCGGGCCTCGGCCAGGCTGGACGCTGAGCTTCCGCATGATGATTGGAGGATCAGTCGAAAGGCTGAATCCCATTGTGATTGACGTTATTTTTTACATTATTTATTTTGACATTATGATTATTTTGAGATATACACCGTCACTTGACAGCTCAGCTCAGTCCCATCGCGGATTTTGCAGGTGAAGTCGGAAGACAAACTGCAACTCATTTGTTGGTATTTGCTTGGCGAAATTACTTGTTCATTTCTTACACTGTAAATAAAACACACTCATAGTATTTCCTTGTTTAAGTTTAACATAATTTCAACATTTCCTTGTTGGAGTTTAATATCGTTTCGTTAGATCGGCAGAATTTACATATAAATAAAATGACAAATTTTATGATGTAAGCCGACAATAAGCTTCCCCTCTTTGAAAGACCAGCAGCCGCCACTGATCCAGACCCTTTGTAACACAAATTGCATTCACATAGACTCACTTACAAATAGGCTTTCAACAGAGCTACACCCAAGCAGGCAGCTCAAAGTTCCAGCTTCTCTTTTTTTGTCTTTGTCCTGACCACACGGTCAGACAAACACCTCCCCTGATCTGAAGCCAGCTATGATCCGGCCATCTTGAAGTTTGCTGCTGTCAGCCATTTTGTTTTGTAGGCCAAACAGCCCTTCGATTACCACACCGCCTTTGTCTCTCTCTCTCTCTTGCACACACACACCTACACATGTATACACACACACACATGCTTGTATATAGTTAGTTAGGATTTGTGTGTTTTGGTTTTGCTTTGCTTTGCTTTATGAATAAATATAATTTTAGAATTGTACCTGCTGTCTGTTTAATGTTGTACAAGAGTGAATGAATAGCCAACCTCTGCTACGTCAAGAACTCCGAAATCCTTCCGGCTTTATTATTAATTTGGTTATGGTTATTAATTTAATTATTAATCAAAACCCCAAATTAATAGTTTCATGAACTTTATGAGACTGATATCATTAACTGGCTATCATTTTACCCTTTTTGGGAATGGTGCCCCATGAGGTGATTTAATGTTAATTAAGTCACGTTATTTAACATAATTAATAATTATTACTATTAATTGTTAATTATTTCTGATAGCCAATTTGATACTTAAATTGTAGATTCCCTACATTTATGGTGCCGCTGTACAAAGCCTATAGTATTATAATTCCCAACATTTTGGTGTCCCTTGATGAGGCCTAGTATTATAATTCACAACATATGTATGTATATGCTACAAATACATATGAAGGTAAAAAAATGGAGAAAGTTTTATTTTTCTCCATAATAACGAACATAAAATTGGATTAAGCTTTAATTTTCTCCATGGTTACAAAAAGACAGTTTCTCTTTCTGCAACAGAGAGGGAAGTTTGTCCCAAAGCTTGCCGCTGTGTTTATCCCCTACATCTTGATAAAGGGTGCTTCATTCAGCTGTGAAGGTGACTACAAATGGAGTTACACTCCATGATGGAGTGGGTAGGGTCTGGTTTTGGAAGGGCCTGTCTTCTAAGACAACATGTCCTGCAGGACAAATTGGCTGACTGTTAAGAAAGATGGGCAAGTTACAGCGGTGAAGGTTTTGCCTCACCACATGTCAGAACAAAGGAGCATGTGAGAATTAAGCGGTTCTTGTAGGGGGTCAGGGGAGATTGCATAGTAATGTGCACCTACTCTCCACAATGCGACCTGCCATTGGCGCTGAAGGCCTTGGTGAAGGATCCCTTCAAGCCTCAGGAGTGCTCCTCTCTCTGAAGGCTTTGTCGCTCAAGGCAGCTTTCAGCTAAGAGAGTGTGTGAACTAACCGCCGTATTTGTGCTCCCCAGTTGCTTGCTGCTTTAAAGTGACCTCTGTGGGACTTCTCTCTGACCAGATCCTACCTCTTTTCTTAAGAACATAAGGAGTTTGTTCAGGTTGAGACTAATACAGTGTTTTTTACCTCCACCCCATGAGGGGGACAGGAAGGATAACATCGCATCTTTTCTGCCCAGTTCCTGTATTGGCATGTTATGTTGAATGCAATGGCCTGCATCAGATGCACTGAACAGCTATTTGTGTGCTTAGGTGATGGTGTGGCCGGTAAGGCCCTATCCAAAAAGTGCAATGCAAGAGAGTTTTGTGACTGCATCTCCCAAGCCTACAAGCAGGCAGGCAGGAAGCCCTCCACTGTGGTCCATGCACACTTTACACATGGTGCGGCAGTGTTGGCAGCCTTGTTTTGCAGAGTGAGTTTAGAGGTCATATGTTCAGTGGTGTCATGGTCTACACCCTGCCCTTTCATACGATTTTATCTCTTGGATATGTTGGGCTCCTTTTCAGGGTCTGTGCTTGCTGGAATGACACAGAACTGCTGACAGGCTCCCTCTGGGCATGATACACCAATGTTCTTCCATGCTCCTGAAATGCGACATGCAGGGTGTCTTTTGCTTGTCTTTCAACTCCTGCAAAGTTAGGACATGGCTTCACCAGGTTCAGTTGCTTACCACCTGGGTTGGCTGGAGCCCCTATTTCTCCGCTGTAGTGGCCTAGGTTATAAAGAACTAGGCAGGCTATGGTGACTAACCTTTAGTCACCATAGCCTGCCAGGATCAGTGTGGCTGGGCCGATATTATGTTGTGATAGAGTGGTCATTCAGCAGGCTCCACCCACTGTACCCAAAGAATCCAATAGAGAGCAGAGCCTGTGTGAGATATAACAAAGGTTACGATATTGTAACTCTAGTTCTGTTAGCACAGGCAAAGCCCTTTACCTAGGGGGCCCTGACGTTCCTTCGCTGCTTATTGAACAGGGTGTAGGATAGTGGACAGTCTCATGTACTGCCTATGAACTGTGAGATCTGCACATATTCAGGAGGACACGTCCTGTTTGGTGTGCTGTGTTTATACAAAACTCAAGGGGTGAATGCATGCTCGTGAATTGAGAAGTATTACCCAAGGAGTCCAGTAGACTCCACTTGTGCTAAAAGAACTAGGGTCACAATATCATAAGCTTTGTTAGATTTCTTCTTGTGTAGTAGTAAGGAGTTATGACTAGCTGTAAAATTATAACTGTATCTTTTTATTTGGTCATTTTTAATTCTCTGTATTGTCATACAAGCCTATTAAAAAGGATTGCAGGCCCAACTTGTGAGCTAAGACACATGCATTGTAAAATGTTAATATAAATATTTGACAAAGCCAACCTAATGCACCTCAGTTTTTCTAGTTGTACACCTCAGTATTATGTAAGAATACTGTTGTGTACAAAGAAAGGTCAGCCACAAAATAAAACTATGATGTGGATTTCTCCGTGTGTTTCAGCCTGCTTCTGTGTGTGTGTTTGTGTGGGTGGGTTTATTCGTTTGTGTTTGGGTGCACTCAGAGTTCATAAACTTCTCCCCCTGTCCACTAGTTGTGTTTGACAGACGGACGCCAGCGTAGTGAACAGAGCAGCAGTCAGAACACATCACCACAGGGTGAAACCTCAATCCACAGGAGAGAACACCTTCATTGCTGCCAATACTGTGTGAGGACAATACACACTTGACAGCCACCTGGCTGAAATACATGTAGTATAAAGACATTTTGCAGATTGAGAGACTGCTACAGCTCAGTGTAGATTATTTAAATTAGAGAATAACTATTTAATAATTAGCTTTTTATGTCCATTTTCCTAAAATCTCACGACATAACCTAAACTTATTAGGTATTATGATATTACTACATTGACTAAAATGAGAATACCCATGTTTGTACAGTCAACAGTTGAACTACACATAATAGTTGAATTATCAATTAGAGTATAATTAACAAAGGCAGCTGAAATGTCACTTGGTATGCTGGCATTGACAGCAATAACAGTGTCAGTTAGCTGAACTGTCAGTTAAAGAATACATGTTGAGTCACTTGAAACTCAGTGGTGAGTATATGCCCCATAACTGGTTAAAATGTCAGTTGAAATATGACACATTAAAGTAGTTAAACTTTCAGGTTAAGAACAAAAATCAGTTATGAGCTGACATGTAAACATTGAAAGCATTTGAAGTGTCACTGATGAATAGGTTGTTGGTATATGACCACCTGGCAGTTAAATTGTCAGTTGAAATCATCATCATCATCATCATCATCATTGGTCGTCCTCAGACAAGCCCTCCATCGGCGTCTTAAGTTGTCTCCATCCTTCATGCATCTGGCGAGCTCACCAGTGCTTTCAGCTCCTGCATCTTTATTTAGGACATTCATATAGGTTGACATGGGACGTCCTTGTGAACGTTGTCAGTGTGTTACCTCCCACAACACCAGTTTGCTGGCTGGGAGCTTCTGGTGTCTCTGGCAGTGATCAGACAGTCTCATTCCCCTGGATGCTATTTTCTCGCTCACCCCAGGCAGCTCTCCATATAGATTCTTGATCGTGACATGCATGCCCTGGTTGATGTTCAGTACTGCACACAGCATTCTAGTGTAACATCCATCCAGGGACTAATGAAGGGTGGGGCTTCAGGGTCCAGCATTCACTTCCGTATAGGAGAACGGACTCTAGAACTCTAGCGAACACACTTCTGAATAGGGCTGTGTGCCAAGGGCCACAGGTTTTCTTCTGCTCTGATTGCCAAACACCTGTTTGCTGTCAGTGTAGCCACTGTCTTACTCTCTCTCCTGCACTAACCACACCCCTGGCACACACTACACAGTGAGCTATACTTGTCATTAGCACCTTTTACACTGTCTGTTTAAGGCGGGAATTTCACAGCTGCTTCGCCGTCCTGTATAAATGGTACAATCATGGAATCTAGTCTTTAAGCCTGCATCAACCCTGTCTTACTCTAAAGCAGTCGGAAACCAGCTCTTGGTCATGATACACGGCGGTGTTAGGGGAAAACACGGCAGGACATTACAAAAGGCGGAGGTCTGAGAAAGGCAGGAGGGAGGGGTGGTGGATGGGTCCAACAATCACTGACTTTCATGTGGTAGGACAGTCTTCACTTCCTGTAACATTGTAGTGTCAATTTGCAGTGTTATACCGACATAGTGCATTTATTTTGAAAGAGACTGTATGCAAACTGTACATCTCCTGTGAAAAAAAGAAATGTACTTTGGAAAACAGTCAATGCATGTAACAAGCTGAAGTTGACACGGCGTCCCAGAACGTCAACAACCAACGCACCCAGGGTACCTTGCATGTTATATCTCATGACTAAGCTCTCCATGACTAAACATCGATATGTGACGAGGTTGGACTGAGAATGTGTTGAATCCACTGGAGGTAGTAACAGTGCCAAAACAACATCTGTATAATCAGGACAGCTAGTCCCAGGATCATGGGGGGCATGTTATATGTGCAATCTACCCCAGGAGATTAAAAAATCAGCAGTTAGCAGCTAGATCAAAGAAGAAGAACAACGACTGAAAATATCCCCAAACTGGGAAAACAAGGTCCAGGAGCTCTTTACCCTCTGATCAGCTGCCATATAACAGAGATGATAAATGATTGTTATTGTCATGTTATGCCATTGTTATCATTTATGAAGCACTTCTGATACATATGTTATATGACACACTAGAGGTTGATGCTTGTGTTGAACGTCACACCAATCATGCCTCTTTTGCTTCTGCAATGTCAACATGCAGTCTAAAATCACACACTGGAACGATATGATGCTGCTGTTGTTTGGCTCTGTGTAAAAATGCAAAGGCGGCATAAAGAAGGCACTTCATATCAGCCATATAGCGCAATCTCTGTATGAAAATTGGTTTCTTAACCCAGTTGAATGTTCTTCTCCGAGAAGCAATGAATGTTCTTTTGCGTTTCAACTCATATGTTGTTTATAATGATCATGATTTCATCTGTGAAGTAAACTAACCTGCCTATGTCTGTCTGTACTCACATACCTGGGACTGTGAGACAGACACAGTGGTGATCCTAGACTCTCTGGGGCCCCAGGCAAAGAAGCCTATTGGTTTAGTGAATAAAAAAGAATAAAGAGATTATAATTGGATTATGTTATTTAATAACAGCAGCCATATTAAACTGTATAATATGAATTTACAGGTTACAAAAACTGTATGAAGTGAACTGCGAAAAAATGAATATAAATTAATAGAAATTGTGTAAAAGTAAAAAAAAAAAAAAAAAAAAAAAAAAAAAATATATATATATATATATATATATATATGTATAGTATGAAATAAGCACAGCCCATCAAAGAATCAAATAAAGAATTATTAAAAACCAACACTGATGAGCAGAATTGGAATCGTTAAAATCCAAACAGGGCGGCACGGTGGTGCAGGTGGTTAGCAAGAGGGTTCCTGTTTTAACCTCCTGGGTGGGGAAGTCCTTCTGTGCGGAGTTTGCTTGGTCTCCCCATCAGCATGGGTTTTCTACTGGTACTCCGACTTCCTTTTTACTTTGCGTTCTATCTATACCCAACTTAATTCAATGGCAGGGCAGATGGCTTTTAAATACAATAGCTAATAATTATTATAATAATGATTAAAAAAAAAAAATCTTTTTCTTTTTTCAGGCAGCATGGTGATGCAGTGGTTAGCATTTTGACTCACAGTTAGAGGGTTCCTGGTTCAAAGCACAAGGTGGGAAAACCCTTCTGTGCGGAGTTTGCATGTTCTACCCATGTTAGGGTTGAGGGTGTTTTCTCCAGGTACTCTGGCGTCCTCCCACAGTCCATGCAGGCCAGGTTAATTGGTGTCTCTTTGTGTCAGCCTTGTGATAGTCTGGCAACCTATCCAGGGTGTACCCTGCCTCTTGCCCAGTGTCAGCTTGGATAGCTACCACCCCCTAACAGGATAAGCGGTTACCAAAAATGAATGTGTGCATTAATTAATAAAAATCCAAACAATACCCAACTCTAACGAGCAGTGGCCATAAGCTATCAAATGTTTGATGACTTTGGTTATTTTTTCTTCAGGGTCCTTCTTTGTGTGAGATGTAATTTGTCTCAGGTCAGTTTGAATAAGCTTATTCCTTTCCTGGTAGTGATCACTTCTTAAGAGACGAGACAGGATTCCCATAAAACGCACTGAAATTTGAAAAGTTGCTTTTTAATGGATGACAAGAACTTGGCCAAAAATATGCTGAAGGTTAATACATTTGAATAGAAAATGAAATACCTTTGCCAAGTTTGTCATGATGGATGATGCTTCCTGACAGTCATCTCATGTTACAAAGAAAGTTTGGCTGCTGATTCCTCTGAAACCCCCCCTCGGCTCATCAGCATTCTGACGTGTTCTGCCTCCTAATGCCTGGATACGCCCTTATTTGGACCCAAGGTTAGCTCTCTGACATTTCGAGCTGATTAAGAATTTGCCTGGGCTGTAACCTTTGCGTGGCGTGAATCTGGCTGTCATTGCATTAGTGCTTCCATTATCATGCAGTCACATCTAATCTCACCTGCAGCTCGGGGCCTTCCTCATGGATGGGAAGGCAGCTAAAAGCCTCATAATGTATGTGGGGATCATTTGAATAAAGCTCAGGCTCACAGATAGGGCTGAGGGCGAGGCGTTTAGCTAAGGCCAAATCAAATCAATGTCATTAGAATAAAAAAGATTCCTAGTTTCTGGCTTCCATCTCATTTTGCTTCTAAGCTAAATGAGATTGTAAGGAAAGCGTTGCCTGGTGCTGATACTGTAAATGATCAAAGAGTGGCAGGAGCCTGTATTTACCTCCTCTGCAAAGAGAAGCAGGCCATATTTGCGAGAGACTTATATGTTTGCTTTTTTTTTTCTTTTTAAATTTAACAGGTCGCTTTGATGTCTGTATTTTATTTTAAGATTTTCAACTAAATATTCTGTTTCCCTCTACAATGAGAAGAAAACATAAACCAATGATGACCATGAAAATCTCCCTTGTTATAAAACACTGCCCAAGCCAGTCTCTTAGGTTATACACCATTGTATTTCCTAACAGAAAACATATTGGGGAACAGGCACTGAGACAATAAAAGCTTTAACCATATAATGGCTTGTAGCTCCAGCAGTGGGTAGAGGGAGATGACAGCATGGATATGTGTGAGTTTGAACCCTGCTGCTCTGAAATGTAAACTGTGCTCAAGGGTTCTGCACCGCCACAAAGACAAAGTTCCTTCTTCCAGGACCCCTGCGAGCCCGCCCTCGCCTGCAGCCCTCATCTGCCTTTGATTTAGATCCAACACATCT
This sequence comes from Cephalopholis sonnerati, assembly GCA_019142605.1. Classification (NCBI taxonomy): domain Eukaryota; kingdom Metazoa; phylum Chordata; class Actinopteri; order Perciformes; family Serranidae; genus Cephalopholis; species Cephalopholis sonnerati. The sequence continues at coordinate 5,147,993 of JAGQAX010000015.1, read as the reverse complement.
CCCCAGTGCCTCTCCACTGCCTCTGAGCTGAAACCAGGCAAGGCTGCAGGTCAGAAAGCCTCTGGAGCTAGTCTGCTGTGAGATCTCCTTTTTATTTTTTTATTCCAAGAATTTTCTGTAATTTACCTAAGTTTAAAATTGCCCAAGGGTAATTACCCAAAGGGAAAATTGCACATTTTGATGAATGCCAGATTGTAGCTAGTAGTGATGTGTGGATAGACCCCACAGCCTGTGGGTCGGGTAGTTGGTTGAGCTTGTTAGAGACAGCGTTGGGGAGTAAGTTATGTGTAACCAGTAACATGTAAGTAAATTACAAAAAAATCATAATCCCTTACAGCTACTGAGAAAAAAAGTAATTTCTTTACAGTTTCCATAACTGCAGTGGCAACCCTAGCACATTTGGTGCACTAAGGACCAAAAACCTAGCTAACCATAAAAAATAAGATGGAATATATGCTGATTTGCTTTCAGTAACATGTTGTACATGTGCAATAATAGTTATATAAATCAATAATCATTAAAAAAGAAGTATAAATTAACCTGTTCAGAGGAATAAACAATAAAATATGACATTGTAAAATAATAACAATATGTACAAAATAACTTTCTAATTAAACTAGGGATGCACCAATTTCTGTTCAAGTTAAGGGCTGATACTGACACCAGTGTTTAAAATTACAATTTTGCCACTAGCCTATACCAGTGTTTTAATATTGGTGTTTATTTTGTTTTTTGTTGTTATTTATTCCTCTTTTGTGCCAGGGAAACACAGAAATCTACACTATAAAAAAAGAACAGTCAGCCATCAGTCATTCAGTCCTTTATGGCACTACCTTTGAATGGGCACAAATTCTATAGTATACATTTAATAAACAACATTTAATATAACCCTCTTTCACATAAAAAAAATATCTTTCAAAAAATAAGAGAAGTGCTGTGAAAACATCAACAATGTGTCTCTTAAACAGCTGTGTTTATTTAGTTTCTCACCAAATACTTTTACAAGATTACATTGAGCACATCACAAGAGGGTTTTGATTTACCTTTGCCCAATATTATTTTTTACCAAATAGAGCTTGAATGCTTGTAAATGTAAATCAATGCAACCTCTGTCAGCTGTTCCTTGCGGCCACCAGCTGCTTAGACATGACGATAGCTAGTTCTCCTCCTGCTGATTTTAACATGGATTTGTTGATGTTGTTGTTATTTAATTATCCGTCTCTCCACATCCACTTCTCTCAGTAGTGTAGCAGCAGTTGAGTGGACATCAGAGAGCTTTTGTTGTTTTGACATGATAACGATACAGAGTGTTCCAGGGTTCATGTGATGTTGGATAACTCGCCCATCCCCCCCAGAGAGCAGGTAAAGTATAATGAGCTAGGGAGGTCCTGCTGGGGAGGATGGATGCATGAATAGGTCAGACCTGTGCCATTCATGCAGTGTTGTGCAGGTCTGACTTGTGAAATTAAGAGCAGTTCCTGGCTCAGAATTAATCTCTTTGCCTTTTTCTTATAATCAAGAAATCTAAGCTCATCACAATTTATTTTTATAGTTTCAATGAAATGTCAAAGGTCTACCCAATGTTTTATGTTTATATGACATAGAAATAAATGCTCAATCAAAAACAAAAAAGTTATGTTATCTAAAAGGCATAAAATTCCTGTCAGTCAAGGGTCATGTTTCCAAAAATGTTTTAAGTTGAGTGAATGAATTGGGGTTTACAGTGTATAGGGACTTTCCAACCTTTTATATTACGTTGTTACCAACAGCATTTCAAACTGACGCTGTCCAGAAGCATATCACACTGCCATGAAAGGTGCCCTTCCAGCTGCATTATGAACTGATGGTGCCTGTCTGCTTATCATACTGCATCTGGCAAACTAGTGACATATCATAATGCTGGAAAGGGTTCCATCTGGCTGCATTACAAACTGACGCTGCCTGGCAGCAGATCATATTGGTCTGAAAGGTGGCTTTTGGCGTTAGGTGTCTGATGCAGAAATCACACACAAAGTGGCAATATTCGGCATCTTCAGAATGAAAACAGGCTGGACATGTCCTAGGAATTCATATCTAAGACTTGAGATGTTCTTGTGACTTGTAAAACAATGACTCTGTCATTGATCGCTCAGATTGCTGCAACATCTCAAACTGAATACACACCGTATTAGAAATCACACCCCTCACTTCGAGGATTATGTTAGTTTTGGGCAAAAAATCAAAGCATATACGTCCCAGCAAATTATGCTTTCCTTTAGCCAGTGGAAAAAAAAGTAAACACATTTTAACCTATAACTGCACACTCTCCCTCTGGGCCAATCAGTGTCATTTACAACATGTTATAACGGAGTAATGCTATACATCATTTCCCCAGGTTTCATCCAAGTCTAACTATCTGTAAGAGCTTTTGATGATGGATGGAGACACAGATGAACAAACATATAAATGAATGAGACAGCGGTTTCAGTGTGGGGGAAAAAGGGCCAATGAAAGTATACTCACATGCTTTTACTTAGTAAAAAGGAGGGAACATGCTGTTATCTTAAAGTTCTCCTCCAAATGAACCAGATAAACGTTGAAAGTTCAATAGTGAGAGATGCTGAGGTTCTCAGTGACTCCTGTCCTATTGACCTTTCTGAATGAGGACTTTCTTCTCTGTCACATTTTATTTCCACTTCAGTGTGTTAAAAATAAATTGCCCTGCTGCAGAGTTGTGCTTCCTCCAGGAGCTCACTTTCATCTTTGTTCCCTCTTTTGTAGAAAGTGGGTGCATGTGTTTTTTAGATGGAACTAGGCAGAAAGAGTTGCAAAAATGTGTATGCATAAAACAAACAGCATATTTTGTATCTAAGAAACTTCTCTTACTGTCATTTTTTGTGTGGTTTTGTGTGTTTTTGTCAGCAAAATGTTATGGAATATACAACTGATCTTCGTGGTTTTCCTCACTTAACCCTGGGATAGAGCGTGTGGTTACCACTCTGCTCAATTCAGCCAGTGTGTGTGTGCCTGCGTGCGCTTGTGTGAAGGTCAGCGCTGCAGGTCACAATGCACGGACACAGTAAAGCCAACTGTTGGCAAAGTGCGCAACGCTCACATTAGAGAAATGAAAGGGCCGCCTGCTGGATGGAGGTGGGGAGCAGATGTTGAGAGGCAGGTTCCCAGAGGGCAGGGAGGATTAGCAGGTTAGGAACATGCACTCTTCCGGCTCTCTGCTGCTCCTGTCATCTTGACTTTAGTGGAATATTATGGCTCCTGACAGAAAGTCACTTCCAGGTCTGACATTTTAGCCCCACCATGGGTCCCTGAAGTGAGTTTACCATAGAGTGCTGCAGGGATGATGTTTTTTTGTGGGCCAATGTGGAAGTTGGTGTTGCCCTGGTTCCCTCCTCACAAAGCTAACTCGATTTTTCCATTGGACTTTGGATTATTGCAGAAAATAAGCTCTGTGACAAACAAAAGTTTATGATGCTTACATGATTTGTCTGGCAAGATAATCTTCACAAATGAACACCACATTTCTATGATTTTTTTAAGCTGACAGTTGCATGCAGAACTTAGCTAATATCCCGATTTCCAAAAAGCAAAAAGTTAGAGATGACACATTTCCTCAGTTGTCTAAGCAAGATTACTTTGTTATGTCAATATTTTATAATTTCAAAATAATAAAAAAATGAAAAGGGTCTGAAGCAAATGTTTGGGCACCTTGCATGGTCAATACTTACTAGTGCCCCCTTTGGCAAATATCACAGGTTTTTAACACTTTTTGTGACCAACAAAGAGTCTTTTAGTTCTTGTTTGGGGAATTTTCAATTTTCACCCATTCTTCCTGCAAAAGGCATCTGGCTCTGTGAGATTTTTGGGCTGTCAGTTTGCTTCAGCTTGCACCTCTTGGGGCAGTCCATTGTGGACTTCTGAGGTGTGTTTAGGATCGTTGTTCTCTTGTAGAAGCCATCCTGCCCTGATCTTTAGCTTTTTTTTTTTTACAGATGGAATTATGTTTGCCTCCAGAATTTCCTGGAATTTAACTATATCTATACTTCCCTCTACCTGTGAAATGTTCCCTGTGCAACACAAGCCCAATAATTGATCCACCCCCAGGTTTAAAAGTTGGACAGTGTTCTTTCCATTAAATTCTGCACCCTTTTTTCTCCAAACACACCTTTGCTCATTGCATCAAAAAAGCTCTATTTTAATTTCATCAGTTGACAGGACTTGTTTCTGAAAAGCATCAGGCTTCTTTAGATGTTCCTTTGCAAACTTCTGGCCTTCAATTTAGTGGTGAGGACACAGGAGAGGTTTTCTTTTTATGACTCTTCCATGAAGGTCAAATTTGTGCAGGTGCTGCTGCACAGCAAAACAGTGCACCACCACTTCAGTGTATGCTAAATCTTCCTGCAGGTCTTTTGCAGTCCAACAAGGGTTTTGATTTGCATTTTCAATAATTGTACAAGCAGTTCTCAGAATGTTTACTTTGCCTTCCAGACCTCAACCTGACCTCCACAGTTCCTGTTAACCGCCATTTCCTAATTACATTACAAACTGAGGAAACAGCTACCTAAAAACACATTTCTATCTTCTTATAGCCTTCTTCTGCTTTCTCAACATCTGTTATTTCAGTTTTCAGAGTGCTAGGCAGCTGTTTAGAGAAGCCCATGGCTGCTGATTGACAAGACAAGGTTTCAAGAGTCAGAGTATTTAGAGTTTTTAAATTTGCATCACCTGGCCTTTCCTAAAGATGACTGTGAAAAAGCCACAGTCCTAACAAGCTAAGTAAGGTCTGAGACCCTGGTAAAAGGTTTCTGAGAGCTCAGATGTCTTGGGATGTCCAAACTTTAGCATGGTGCTCCTTTCCTTTTTTTCAATCTAAAATTGTACAAAACAAATAAATTACAGTAATCTTGCTTAACATGTTGAAATGTATGGTTCATCTTTAACTTCATGCAACCTGGAAATCAGTTAATCTTCTACATACTTAACTATTCACAGTAAAAGAAATTTTAGCCAGGGGTACCCAAACTTTTGCATGCCACTGTAAATGAAATTGGCAGAAGGAAAACACTAAACTAATTACAGCTGCTGTGCAGCGATGGGTCGGGTCCGGGCATTTTTAGGCAATTCTGAGCAACAAGCAGAAGAATAGGAAGACATCAAGGAAGTTGATATTACAATCTGAATTTAGCATCAGCTGAGTCATTTTGCAGGTTGCATCATCTGGAAATTGTATTGCAGCAATTGAAAAGTAAAAGTGGTTAAATATTGGAATAAATTTGCAAAGTACACTTTTGTATCAGTGGAAATCACTACACAATAATAAATAAATAAATAAATGTTGTTTGTTTTTAACAATAAGTGCTTTGCTTCACAAGAGAAAATCTGATTTACCACTCTTAAAGTGACTGCAGTTGTTCTGAAAATATACATATTGCATCTAGACAGCATTGAGATGTTGGTAATTATTATTTTTTTTTATATATTTTTGGGGCTTTTTTGCCTTTAATGGAAAGTGAGCGTCGCGAGAGTCAGGAAATGGAGAGACAGAGAGGGGGATGACACACAGGAAAGGGCCTTCCAACACACGATTCAATCTGCAGCTGCCTGCATTGAGGGCTGTATTTTCTTTCATGGAGCGGCTGCTCTACCAACTGAGCTAAACACCGCCTCCATGTTTTATTTTTAAGAATGATTGATTTGCTTCATAAGTAAATAACTATTGTTTAAAATACCATTCTTGCATTGATTCTGATATGTATTCATCAAACATCATCCACCATGACTCTAAAATTTTATACAATTGTTTCTCAAAGACTCTTTGTAGTTTTGATGTGTCATACTCATCCCCCTTGTTGGGTCTTGAACCCAGAGTCCTTGGCACTGTGATGCAGCTCCTAACTCACTGAGCTAATTGTCTGGAAGTGAAACCTGGTGTGTGGCTTCTCAAATAGACTCAGGAAGTCACCGACTGGGCTGCAGTTGTGGCAGATTTCAAAAATAGTCAAGATGTCACAAATTCTATTATCTAAACAAAAATCTGACAATACATAAATTGCATGTAGACAGCATGGACATGTTGGTGATTTGTTTTTAATGATAAGTGTTTTGCTTCACAAGAGAAAATGTGATGATTAAAAATGCCACTTTTACATTGACTCCAGTTGTTCCCATGAGAGCAGAATTCAAAATGTTCTAGAAAATTCAGTTTTGGAGATAAAATTCTGATATTTGCCAAACTTCATCAACCACAACTCCAATATATTGTCAATTTTTTCAGGAAGATTGAAAATGTATTTAGCAAGAATTGGATGGTATATGTTTACAGTAGTGTTTACAGTCAAACGTTTTCATGCACTGTAGGCTCAATTTTTGATAAATCAAAAATCCAAGAAACAAGTTTTGTGGAGGACAGTCTGGAGATGCTCTCTAGCAAGTTTGGTGACAATTGAGCAAAAATTGTGGGAGGAGATACGTTTTATAAGTTTTACAGCTTTTGAAAAACACAGTGATGGACTTCATAATTTGTCATGAGTCTAAATGGACAAAAGTTTCTGCAGTGCTGGGGCTACATTGTGGTGAAGTTTCAAAACTGTAGCATGTATCGTTGGTTTGGTAGGAATTTTTAAAGTTTTTAAATTTAAACGTTCATTGTGGGGGGGGGGGGGGGGGGGGGCTATATGTCCTTGGAGGTAAGTAAATCTGGCATGGGGTCGGACATTTCTGTAAAGTTTGGTGAGTTTTTGCCCATGGGGAGTATGATTTCCTTGGAAGAAGAAAGAAAGAAAGAAAGAAAGAATTCTTCCGATTACAATAGGGTCCTTGGCTGCTTAGCAGCCCGGACCCTAACTAAAAGAGGTGGGGGTGAGTCACACGTGCAAATCACAAGCAAGTCTCAAGCATGCCCCAAGTCACTGTGGTGAGAATCAAACAAGACAAGTCCAGTCCCTGATATAAGTCAAGCAAGTAGAGTCAAGTCATTGCACAGGTCAAGCAAGTCAAAAGTCAAGCCATACTCACAACTCATAAAGATACGTTTATTCAGATACATTTTTCTTCTCATGCCACTTTCTTCTTCTACTCTTTTACATCTCTCTGACAGCTTCAGTTACTAGTCACTTTACAAATTAAGATTTTTGCACACAAAACAGAATTAATTGGCAACTATTTTCATGATTATTTAAGGCATTTTAAATGTTTGTGTTTGTGAGTGTTTGCTCATTGGTCCATTTGTGACCGACGTCACTTTAGACAGGCGGTCCCTGTGGAGAACAGTTGTGAAGCGGTGGGGCGGTAATGTGGCGGCACATTCAAGGTGTCAGAAAACCTGGAGAGCAGACAAAACGAAAACCTGACGATGAAACGAAGGAAGGGGAGACAAAGAAAAAGAAAAGGCCGTTTAACGAAAAGTGGAAGACAGCAGGTCGAGAATGGTTGGTATATGACCCAGGGGAGAACATCATGTACTGCACCGACTGTAGGATGTATGGCGGTGAAAAGATGAAGGGGGTCTCTTTTGTGGTCGGAACAAACAATTTCAAGGTCAAAACGATAGAGGACCATGAAATGTCCATTGGTCATAAAGGATGTATGGCGACAAAACAGGCGAAGACGGCTGGTTCTTTATCAGACAGTGTGGCGGTGAAGTCCCTGGCCCTCATGAAGTCGGCCGAGCTTGAGAAGATGGGAATGCTGTTTCGCAACGCACATGCTATAGGGAAGAAAGGTCGACCTTTCACGGACTACGTGTGGATGTGGGAGTAAGTATTAACGTTAAACGTGTATTATTAAAAGATCATTGTGTTTGTTGATTAAAGTTTGTGAGGAAGCTAGGTTAGTCATAACGTTATTCAATTTGTGTTTTGTCCAGAGTGAATGAGAGAAAAGGCCTAAAAGTTGGAAGTACTTATAGGAACTCAAATAGAGCTAAGGAGTTCATAGTCCACCACAAAGTTCCTGTCAGTAAGGAGTGACAGTTCAACAGACAGCGCAGTGATGGAAGAGGAGCTGGTGTACGTCAGGTGGGCAACAGCAGGGAAGATAGAGGTGCATTTTGTGGGTATCCAAATGGTGGACAAGCCAGATGCAAGCCACATCGCTGAAGCTATATCCTCAATAATGGAAACCATGTCAAGGAGCGAAGACAAGACAGGGCAGTGGCTACAGAAACTAGTAGCGTGTGGGACGGACAGTGCTGCTGTCATGACAGGGGTCAAGAGAGGGGTAGTCAGTCAGCTGCGCGGAGACAGAGCGCACATTCTGGGCATACGCTGCATGTCCCATCGGCTGGAGTTAGCCTACTCTGATGCCGTGTCCCAAAACAATCTGGCAAGGAAAGTTGATGACTTGCTGAGTGGCCTGTATTCTTTCTACCACAAGAGCTGTGTGAACAGGGCAAACTTGAGGAGTAGCTTCGAGGAGATCGGCATGAAGCATCTGATGCCTACTAGGGTAGGAGGGACCCGGTGGGTTTCACATGTCCTGCAAGCCTTTGAAAACTTTTAGAGAGGCTACAGGGGACTTATGCACCACCTAGAGCAGGTAAAGTGGGCTAGTACAGGTAATGAAGGTAATATTTCCTAAATGTAGAAATTTGTCAGGGCTTGACAGGTTGGAAACAATACAGGTGTTTTTTTTTAATGTTGAAGTGTTATTTCATACATTGTAATAATTCCTTGATATTTTAAAACGTAATTTTATGTAATTAATTATTTATTAATTACATTTTATGCATTTATCATGTCAGGCACAGTTACCTGAAGGAGCGGGGAATGAAACACAGAAGGCAAAGGCCCGAGGGTTTCTCCATATTATGAAGAATGGGGCCATCATCAAATTCTCCTGCTTCCTTCATGACTTGCTGACTCAGCTCAGCAGCCTGTCCCTAACCATGTAGTGTTCCTCAGTGACCGTGGCCGAAGTTCATGACAGCCTGTCCTCCACCCGGGCTTTAATGCTCAAATACAAATCCAGGTACAACCAAAAAAAAAAAAACTGTATTTATCATTAAGTGCACATGTTTAGTGTTTTATATAAATAATAATAATAATACTAATAATATCATAAGATTAAGTCTCTCTCTCTCTCTCTCTCTCTCTCTCTCTCTCTCTTTTATAATTTGTAGACCTGGGCCTATGCTGAAGAAAGTACTGGGAACAAACCAGTATGAGGGTGTCAGCCTAAAGCCATGTGACGACCATTCCCTGAATCAGTCCAAAGACCATCTCATAAATCTGCTGTCAAAGACAATGGACAACAGGTTCGGAGATGTGAGCCATGGGATCCAACGTGCCATGCGGATGACCAACTTCCGATACTGAAGCAGACAGAAATGCTGGTGAATTGGGGGGTGTTTTTGTATCCAAAATGACCAGACAAAACAAAACATTAAAGTAACTGATTTTATATCATTTTGTCTAACACATCTTCTACATCTTATATCTCTATTATTGTAGATTTTGCTGACTCTGATGTGCAGGAGCTCATCACCCACTGAGCCTGTGCTGCTGAGATCTGGAGTGAAAGTGGGAGAAGTCCTGGACCAGTGGACTGTTCTCAAGTCGAGGCTGTACCAGGACCCCAGTATTCTAAAAAACATCTCCTGGCCAGAGGTTAATCGGCAGCTTGGCCAGGTCTGCCCGGACATACTGCATGTGGTTGACCTCATCCTTTGCATGCCAGCTTCAACAGCTGATTGTGAGCGGGGATTTAGTGCCATGAAGCTGGTCAAAAGTGACTGGCGGGCCAGTCTTAAGAGTCAGACCTTGTCAGACCTGCTGACTGTCCAGCTGTCTTCTGCTTCCATCACAGACTTTGATCCAGCCCCTGCCATCACGTTGTGGCATGTTGGACGCCTCCGGTCTCGAAGGCCCATTTTCATGGAGCACAGAGACAAGCAGAGAAGGGATGACTCTGATGATGAAAGCTGTGATGACATTTAATGTATCTCGTTCACTTTCACATTCACATTTCACACAAACACATAAAATGTAAAATTAAGTTGTTTTTCTGAGTTTTCTGAATTCTCATTCTCATGCAGATATTTTTTTCTGCTCTGTGTTAGTATTTACTGCTGTAAATAAATACTGAAACAGATAGTGTTTCTTGTAAGGTTTTTTCCAGTTTAGTTTTTTATCTTTTAAATTAATCTACTCCCCTGTACCACTTTTAATATGCAATAAGAAACCACACTTTTTATTACTTTGTACACTGCATATTTTCATATAAAAGGAGCTTCACACAGAACCTTATCGGAGCTGAATACTTGATAATGACCTGTAGTGTTAAACATTTTATGTAGTCTTGATATGAGTGTGTACAAGGGTCATTTACATTTAAAAAGATTGTAAATCTAGTTCAAGTAAACTTTAGCACGCCATAGTCAGCTTTAATCATATTAAACATAATTTCCCAACAACAAAATTGTGGCTAGTGAAAATGCTGAGTGGCTAGTAACTTTGGAAAACCACTAGCCACAGTGGCTGGTGAGCAAAAAAGTTAATGTCAAGCCCTGCCTGTGATACAGTTAAACTTGGCGCTGCTGCTCGGTGCTGTCGCATCATTAATCCTTCCTCTGCTATTCAGTTCTCGGCTGCTTTCAATCACAACTGCATCATTCCTGAGTCTGTGTGCAACGCAGAGGAGTTTAGCTCATGGTTTCACTCCACCTGCAAAACTGTTTTAGACACTGTGGCTCCATTAAAAACCAGGCAGCCTAAAACTAAATCTGAGCCCTGGTTAAATGACACGACTCATGCTGCCAGACGCGAGTGCCATAGGGCTGAGCGCAAGTGGTAAAAGGACAAACTGCAGGTGTCTTTTCAAATGCTTAGGGACTGCTGGCGTCATAATCAGACAACTGTGAGAGATGCTAAAAGAAAACAGATATTAAAAACTGATATTATTCTGTCAAACTGTCACAAGCTTCATGTTTTGTTTAAGACTATTGACTCGGTTCTTAGTGCCCCGCAGACTGTCTGCCTTCCCTGCTGTTTGCTCCCTAGCCCACCTCCCCTTCCCTCAAATGACCCTCGTCGCTTGCCAGGCCGCCATTGTAAATAAGAATTTGTTCTTAATGACCTGCCTGGTTAAATAAGGGTGAATGAATGAATGAAAAATGTTTGTGAAAACTTTCTTCACTTTTTTATTGATAAGGTCTGCCAGGGCTCTTATTTCACCTTCTGCTTATGACCCCTCAATCTCTGTCACCTGCTCTGCTGTCTTTGAGCCTGTGACTCTGTCCTTTTTACAGGAGATTGTTGGTCATTTGAAGCCCTCAGGTTCTCCAAATGATGCTGTCCCTCCTCACCTATTTAAAGAGGTTTTCCCCAGTGTAGGGCCATCTGTGAATGCAGTCATGAATAGCAGTCTGTCCTCAGGTGTGGTCCCTGAACATTTTAAACATGCAGTAGTGCAACCTCTGATTAAAAAACCTGGTCTAGATCCTGCAGTTCTTGCTAATTTCAGGCCTGTCTCCAAACTGCCTTTTCTTTCCAAAATCCTTGAGAAAATAGTCCACAGTCAATTAACGGCCTTTCTGGAAGAGCATAATATTCTCGAAGTTTTCCAACCTGGTTTTAAAACCCTGCACAGCACTGAATCAGCTCTTTTAAGAGTTTTTAATTATGTCTTTTTAGCTACTGACTCTGGTGAATGTTCTTGTACTTTAAGATTTAACTGCTGCATTTGACCCAGTGGACCATGAAATCCTGATCTTGCATTTGGAGCAGTGGGTGGGCATCAGGGGCATAGCACTGGAGTGGTTCAGGTCATACTTGGCAGATCGAACACTCTGTGTCAGCCTTGGTGACTCTGTATCCTCCTCTGCTCCTCTTTCGTGTGGGGTCCCACAGGGCTCAGTTCTAGGCCCTCTTCTATTCTCTCTCTATTTGCTCCCGCTTGGCTCCATCCTTAGGAAGCATGGTATTTCTTTCCACTGTTATGCGGATGACAGTCAGATTTATGTGCCGCTAAAAAAGAATGACACATACTCTGTCAAAATGTTACTTAAGTGTCTTGATGGCATAAAGGCCTGGATGGCTCTGAACTTTTTAAATTTTAATGATAAAAAGACAGAAGTGATGGTTTTTGGTGGCACCACTGGGACCCCTCCTGTAGATCTTGGTTTCTTGGCCCAGTTTATCAAACCTACCATCACAAACCTAGGGGTTAAAGTGGACTCTGATCTTAAGCTTGACAGCCAGATCAGGTCGGTCGTTAAATTGAGCTTTTTCCAATTGAGGCAGCTGGCCAAAATAAAGCCAACTCTCCCAAGGCACCACTTTGAGACAATAATCCACGCCTTTGTCACAACTCAGCTAGATTATTGTAATGCACTGTATGTGGGGGTTAGCCCGTCTCCAAATGGTACAGAACACTGCCGCACGTCTTTTAACCGGCACATGTAAACATGAGCATATTTCCCCCATTTTAGCCTTACTCCACTGGCTGCCCAGACACGCTAAGATCCATTTTAAAATTCTTTTATTTGCTTTTAAATCCTTGAATGGTCTTGCCCCGCCCTACCTCTTTGAGCTCCTACACGCTTATACTCCCACCCACTCTCTCAGGTCAGCTGATCAGCTGCTCCTGAATGTGCCTAAAACTAAGCGGAAGCTCAGAGGGGACCGTGCCTTCGCTGTTGCAGCTCCAAAAATATGGAATGATCTGCCTCTGTACATTAGACAGGCCTCTTCTCTGTCTGTTTTTAAATCTCTTCTTACAAACCCATCTCTTTTCCTTGGCCTTTGACACTTTGTGAGATGTTGATTTTATTTATTTTACTTTATTGTTTTTATTGCATGGCTGTTGTGTTTTATGCCTTTTAATTTATTATATGTTTATTTTATTTGTATTTTGTATGCAATTTTTATGCCTCGTGTGAGCCTTTTATTTATTATGTCTTTTATTTATTCTGTACAGCACTTTGGTCCACTGTGGTTGTTTTAAAGTGCTTAACAAATAAAGTTGGATTGGATTGGATTGGATAATCATGTAATGAGATTAGATATAGTAGTATAACAGTCATAGGGAGCATTTTTCTTAGTACAGTTCTATTTTTTTATACAACAATACTTTTTTTTTTTTCAAAATCTTTTAATTTAGTTTTTTTCAGACAGTACAGGGTAATGCATACAAGTCAATTACAGCATGGTATCTGTTCAGTGGAAGGAAAGATAACCAAGAAAGAAAATAAAACCCAAACAAAATCCCACTAACCCTCCCAGCACCCACCCTCCCAACTTCCCGATGAGGTTGTAGCCAAATAACATTGCTGTTATTTGGCTACAACCAAATAACACTGCTGTTGGTGGATAATCTTGCAAGTATTAAATGGCATATATACATACTACGGCTGTCAATAGGTTTTAAAAAATTAATTAATTAATCTCACATTTTAAAATCCATTAATCTAGATTAATCACAATTAATTTTCTTCTAAAGTTAAGTACTGTCTAAAAGTAAAAAATCCTGTGCTCACTCACAGATCATTTCATCTAGATGTCATCCATTTGCAATAACATGTTGGAATGTGACATCATGGAATTATTATATAAAATCAAAAAAGGTATTCAAATGCTCTTGTTTAATGTCAATAGTTTATAAAAATCAATGAATCCAGTAAACTGTTGTCATTGGATAAGTGAAAGTAGCCTATTTGTTATCAATGTAGGCTAACAAAAAAACTAAAGGCTGCAGCCAGGGCTCCACTGCAGTAGTCCATATGTAGAAGACACTGTGGGAGAGAGGCAGCGAGGCAGCACTCGTGGAAAAGCAGAAGCAAGGAGAGACTAAAAGTGAGAGAGAGAGCTTTTGAAAAGGACTATGCCAGGTTGTCCAAATAATGTTTGTCCAAAAAAAACTCTAGTACGAGGCCAGTTTGAAGCATTTTTTCATCATTTTAACGTCATGCTGTTTCGATCACGACTATCTCAAAAATGGATGGAACTTTTAGCGGACCAGACAGTAATTTTGTTACTTTTAGATTATTAATGTTTAGCTTGAAAATTGCCTGCTTGTTGTCAGGCTAAAGGCTATACAAAGTGCAACAAGTTCCTAAATATTCCATATATATGAAGACGACAGAGAGAGACAGAGAAACAGTGCTCATTTAAAAAAAGGGGAGGTGCAAAGAGAGAGTGAGCATGTATAAGTAAAAGAGAGAGAGAGAGAGAGAGAGAGAGAGAGAGAGAGAGAGAGAGAGAGAGAGAAAAGGATCATACCAGTTTTGTTGTCCTAAAAGTGTCAGTACTTTCTGAAGCATTTTTTCGTCATATTCCTATCATGTTATTTATTACACGTGTGTTAGATGTTCTAGTTTATTTTGATACCCTGGCCATCTACCTTAAAAATTGACCTCCATACCATCACTAAAAGTGCATGGAACATAATGTCGGAGCACTCGCGCTAATTGCATTGACATTAATCGCGGAGAGTAACGCATTAACTTTGACAGCACTAATACATACAAATACCACATTTATACATACACACACAAATCAGAAAAACAAACAGACACAACAGAACTCTCTCCATCAGTGACTCTGCCTAAAGTGTGACCTCAGCATCGTCAGGGGTATGTTAAGCTTGTCCCTAACAAAGGGTAATAGGGGGTCCCAGGTGTTATAGAAGGATGTCACAGACCCCTTTTGTGAGAACCTTAGCTGCTCTAGTTGCAGAAGGTGTAAGACTTCCTGTATTCATCTATTGTGAGTTGGGGGAGAAGCATCTTTCCATTTGGAAAGAATGGTACGCCTGGCCAACAAAGTGGTGAAGGCAATAACACGCTTTGCAGTATTTTGCAGTTTTAAATATACAGTACAGGCCAAAAGTTTGGACACACCTTCTCATTCAATGCGTTTTCTTTATGATGTTGGCTTCAGTCAAAGTGTACATAAGCCCACTCACCGTTTTAACCACACCCTCGATCTAGTTCTGGCGTATGGAATTGAGATTAATAACTTAATGGTCTTTCCAGAGAATCCCTCTCTATCAGATCATTACTTAATAACTTTTGATTTCTGTCTACCTGACTACGCGCCACTCAGTAACAGTTACTATACTAGGTGTTTATCAGATAGTGCGGTAGCAAAATTTAAGTTATTCCATCGGCATTAAATTTAATACCCTCTGTAAGTGAGGTTTCCCGTACTGACTTTAAAGTCTCCGAAATTGATCATCTCATCGATAGCGCTACAGGCTCGCTGCGAACAATTCTCGACTCTGTAGCACCTCTTAAAAAGAAGTTCGCAAAGAAAAGAAAGTTTGCTCCCTGGTATAACCAGACCAAACCAGAAAATTAAAGCAAATGTCGCGAAAATTTGAAAGGAATTGGCGATTAACTAAACTGGAAGATTCTCCTTTAATCTGGTTAGATAGTCTAAAAACATAGGAGAGCCCTCCGCAATGCCAGAGCAAACTATTACTCATCATTAATAGAAGAAAATAAGTACAACCCCAGGTTTCTTTTCAGCACTGTAGCCAGGCTGACAGAGAGTCACAGCTCTATTGAGCCTTGTATTCCTTTAGCCCTTAGCAGTAATTAGGGTCCAGGCTGCTAAGCAGCCAAGGACCCTATTGTAATCGGAAGAATTCTTTCTTTCTTTCTTTCTTTCTTTCTTTCTTTCTTTCTTCTTCCGAGGATATCATACTTCCCATGGGCAAAAACTCACCAAACTTTACAGAAATGTCCAACCCCATGCTAGATTTACTCAACTCCAAGGACATGTGCCCCCCCCTCCTGGGGGGGCACAATAAACGTTTAAATTTAAAAACTTTAAAAATTCCTACCAAACCAATGATACATGCTACAGTTTTGAAACTTCACCACAATGTAGCCCCAGTACTGCAGAAACTTTTGTCCATTTAGACTCATGACAAATTATGAAGTCTGTCACTCTGTTTTTTTCCAAAAACTGTAACACTTATAAAACATATTTCCTCCCACAATTTTTGCTCAATTGTCACCAAACTTGCTAGAGAGCATCTCCAGACTGTCCTCCACAAAACTTGTTTCTCGGATTTTTGATTTATCAAAAATTTTGCCTACAGTGCATGAAAACGTTTGACTGTAAACACTACTGTAAACATATACCATCCAATTCTTGCTAAATACATTTTCAATCTCCCTGAAAAAATTGACAATATTTTGGAGTTGTGGTTGATGAAGTTTGGCAAATATCAGAATTTTATCTCCAAAACTGAATTTTCTAGAACATTTTGAACAACTGGAGTCAATGTAAAAGTGGCATTTTTAAACATCACATTTTCTCTTGTGAAGCAAAACACTTATCATTAAAAACAAATCACCAACATGTCCATGCTGTCTACATGCAATTTATGTATTGTCAGATTTTTGTTTAGAAAATAGAATTTGTGACATTTTTGACTATTTTTGAAATCTGCCACAACAACTGCAGCCCGGTCGGTGACTTCCTGAGTCTATTTGAGAAGCCACACACCAGGTGTCACTTCCAGACAATTAGCTCAGTGAGTTAGGAGCTGGATCACAGTGCCAAGGACTCTGGGTTCAAGACCCAACAAGGGGGATGAGTATGACACATTAAAACTACAAAGAGTCTTTGAGAAACAAATGTTCCACTGATACAAAAGTGTACTTTGCAAATTTATTCCAATATTCAACCACTTTTACTTTTCAATTGCTGCAATACAATTTCCAGATGATGCAACCTGCAAAATGACTCAGCTGATGCTAAATGCAGATTGTAATATCAACTTCCTTGATGTCTTCCTATTCTTCTGCTTGTTGCTCAAAATTGCCTAAAAATGCCCGGACCTGACCCATCGCTGCGCAGCAGCTATAATGATTTTATGAGCTTTTTTAATGACAAAATTGTAACTATTAGAGACAAAATTCATGACCTCCTGCCCTCTAACGGTACTAATCTGCCTTCAAACACAGCTATAAGTGCTGATACATATTTAGACTGCTTCTCCCTGATTTCTACTCAACAATTGACCTGAATGATTTCTTCAACCAAGTCATCAACGTGTCTCTTGGACCCCATCCCAACTAGGCTACTTAAGGAAGTCTTACCTTTAGTTAACACTTACATACTAGACATGATCAATATATCTTTATTAACAGGCTATGTACCACAGTCTTTTAAGGTAGCTGTAATTAAACCTCTGTTAAAAAAGCCCACATTGGATTCAGAGGTGTTAGCCAACTACAGACCTATATCCAACCTTCCCTTTCTCTCAAAGATCCTTGAGAAAGTAGTCGCAGACCAGCTGTGTGACTTTCTCCATGATAATAATTTATTTGAGGAATTCCAGTCAGGCTTTAGGGCCCATCATAGTACCGAGACAGCACTAGTTAAAATTCCAAATGATCTCCTGATTGCTTCAGACCAAGGACTCGTCTCTGTACTTGTTTTACTAGATCTTAGTGCCGCATGTGACACAATTGACCATCAAATTCTGCTACAGAGACTGGAACATTCAATTGGCCTTAAAGGTTCTGCACTAAGCTGGTTTAAATCGTACTACAATCGTTTTCAGTTTGTTCACGTTCATAATTAATCATCTTTACGTACTAAAGTTTGTTTTGGAGTACCTCAAGGTTCAGTGCTCGGACCAATTCTATTCACGCTATATATGCTTCCCTTAGGTAACATCATTAGAAATCACTCTGTAAATTTCCATTACTATGCGGATGATACACAGTTGTATTTATCGATAAAACCAGAAGAAACGGATCAATTAACTAAACTTCAGAAATGCATTAAAGATATAAAAACCTGGATGAGCACCAATTTCCTGATGTTACATTCAGACAAAACTGAAGTTATTGTTCTTGGCCCCAAACAGCTCAGAAACTCTTTATCTGATGATACAGTTTCTCTTGATGGCATTGCTCTGGACTCTAGCACCACCGTAAGAAACCTCGGCATAATATTTGATCAACATTTGTCTTTTAACTCCCATTTAAAACAAATGTCTCGGACTGCATTTTTTCATCTGTGTAATATTGCGAAAATTAGGCCTATGCTGTCACTAAAAGATGCAGAAAAATTGGTCCACGCGTTTGGTACCTCGAGGCTGGATTACTGTAATTCTCTATTATCAGGTCGCTCTAATAAGTGCCTGAAAACTCTCCAGCTAATCCAGAACGCGGCGGCACGTGTACTGACAGGAACTAAGAAACGAGATCACATTTCTTCTGTTTTAGCTTCTCTGCACTGGCTCCCTGTAAAATCCAGAACTGAATTTAAAATCCTTCTCCTAACCTACAAAGCTCTAAATAATCAGGCTCCATCATATCTCAGAGAGCTCATAGTGGCCTATTATCCCCCCAGAACACTGCGCTCTGAGAATGCAGGGTTACTCGTGGTCCCTAAAGTCTCCAAAAGTAGAACAGGAGCCAGAGCCTTCAGCTATCAGGCTCCTCTTTTGTGGAATCACCTTCCTGTTTCGGGGCAGACACCATCTCCACTTTTAAGACTAGACTTAAGACTTTCCTTTTTGATAAAGCTTATAGTTAGGGCTGGCTCAGGCTTGTCTTGGACCAGCCCCCAGTTAGGCTGACATAGGCCTAGTCTGCCGGGGGACCTCCTATAATACACCGAGCCCCTTCTCTCCTTCTCACTCTCTCTCTCTCCCTTGCAAGTATTCATGTCCTGTTACTGCATCTCCCTAACTCGGCTCTACTGCATGTCATTAACTCAGCATGTTCTCCGGAGCCTTTGTGCTCCACTGTCTCGCAGGTTAACTCGTACTGCAGCTGTGCCTGGATGGTGTGTCGTGGTTGTGCTGCTGCCATGGTCCTGCCTGATGCCTCCCACTGCTGCTGTTACTATTAGTCATACCTGGACTATTATACACATATCATTATTGTCACATACATATATAATCATATTATCAATATAATATCTGTTTCTCCTTATGTCTCATTGTGTCATATGGATTACTGTTAGTTCACTATATTGATCTGTTTTGTACAACATCTATTGCTCGTCTGTCAGTCCTGGAAGAGGGATCCCTCCTTCAGTTGCTCTTCCTGAGGTTTCTACCATTTTTTTCCCCTGTTAAAGGGGTTTTTTTGGGGAGTTTTTCCTTATCCGCTGTGAGGGTCCTAAGGACAGAGGGATGTTGTATGCTGTAAAGCCCTCTGAGGCAAATTGTGATTTGTGATACTGGGCTTTATAAATAAAAATTGATTGATTGATTGAATTGATTGATGTTCCTGCCAGCCCTCGCTTATTGGATTGGATGTCTCACTGGAACGGAATGTCTGCTGTTAGCCTCCTGTTGGCATGACTCTGCCACCTCTGCCAGCTTCCTCAGCACAAGGTCGTGTCGCCCCCTCCTAGCGGCCTTGGGACAATGCTGTCTTGCAGCCCGAATGGATATGCTGGAGGCTTGCATTGATGGTGTTGCAAAGGGGACAGGTGTCTTAAGCACCGAACCATTGGTGGAGGTTTCCGGGACAAGGTAGGGTGTCATATGTGGATCTGATCAGGAAGCTGAGCCTAGCCTGGGGGATCTTCCACAGATCAGACCATGACTTGGGCCTGTCTGTGACTCCTTCCCATGGTGTCCAACCTCCTTTCTGGCTCTGAGACACTGCCTTGATGTTAAGGCATTCCTGTTCAGTCCTTGGGGAGCTATCTCTGATTGATCCTAGCCAGGCCCTCTGCGAGCTGCTTCCTCACTGTATCCCCCATCTGCCTGTCAGACAACTCTGCTGTGTAGGTTCGACCCAGGCTACGGACGGGTTGACTCGCCAGCAATGGGATCTCCTCACTGCCTGTGACAAAGATGGTATGGTCGCTTCTGACCCCTTTCCTGAGGGACAGACTGCGTGATTTGGAGGGTTTGATCTTCATCCTCGCCCATCCCACAAGCTTGTCAATCCTCTTCAGCAGTCTCGTTGTACATGCTGCTGTCTGGAGAATGGTGGTGATGTCATCCATATAGCCTCTCACTGGTGGTAGCCTTTGACATGATGGCGGTTTCACCAGTTTCCAGTTTCCATCTTCCTTGCCCCTATGAGGATGAAGGCTGCGACAAACAGGATGGGAGAGATTGAGCATCCCATGGCAATGCCTAAATCCAGCAGTTGCCAGCCTGTGGTAAAGTCCTGGTGGGTTCAGCACATCTGGAGGTCTTTGAGGTACTTGGCTACCAGGAATCTAATGCAGACAGGGCCATAGAAGAAGTCCAAGGCAAACTGCATGAGTTGGTGGGGGATGGACCCGTTTTCGTTGGCAAGGTCCAGCCACACAACATGCAGGTCTCTTCTCTCTCTTTTCGCCCTCTGGATCTGGTCCCATATTACTGCAGAGTGTTCCACACACCCTCGGAAGCCTGGCACACCTGCCCTCTGGCAGCTAGTGTTGATATACACGTTGCTTGAGAGGTAGGTGGTCAGCCTCCTGGCCAGAATGGAGAAGAAGATCTTCCCTTCAACATTCAGGAGAGTGATACTCCTAAACTGGGTGACGGTAGTAGAGTTCTGCTCCTTCGGGATGAAGACTGTGACAGCTCTTTGCCACTCTGAAGGGATGACTTGGTTCTTCCAAGCCACTCTCAGGAGTTCCACAGGTGTCTCAGGACCCCTGGGCAGTTCTTGTACAGCTTGTATGGTATCCGTTGGGGCCTGGGGCTGAGGCTGCTCTTGCTTTCTGGACAACATCTGCTACCTCGCTGAGTTTGGGAGGCGCAGCGTTGAACAGGAAGGCTGGAGGAGCTGGGTGAGGAACATAACCTAGTGATCCCAGTGGAGTTGAATTTGCTGGGTCACTGTACTGCTCCCTGATGTGATTCTCCAGTTCAGGTTCTGTAATCTCCAGCTTCCCGCTACTTTTGTCCTCCAGCAGTTGTCTCGCATGCTTGAAGGGATTTCTAAAGAAGTTACTTCTCTCTTTCTCCTTCTGCCTTCTGCGTTTGCGGATGCACTCTGCCCTCCGCAGGTTGGCAAGGCTCTTCTTCACCTCCTCCCACAGTGGCTTCAGGCCCTCCTTCTCCTCTTTGCTTGCCTTCCTCCACTGCTTTCGGAGCTGACGCCGCCTCTTCACCAAGTGCTTGATCTCTCTCTCTCCCTCCTCCCCCTCTGCTTTGGGCCAGATCTCCACTTTTCAGCCATCACTCCTAACCTGCCTCTGCCCTCCTCGTACAGGATGTCTCCAAAGCAGTTCAGCTTGGATTTCACCTGGCCACGCAGTGAATGCTCAAGGATGGCACTGAGGTCTTTGTCCAGCTGCTGCTGCTACTGCCACCTCCTTTGTTTTTGGCCATTTGACTGGTTGCCTCCACCCAGGTTCTTTCCTCTCTGTTCTCTGGCTTGGCTCCTGGTTGGTGGTGTTTGTTGGTGTTCTGGGTGCGTTTTCATTGGTGCCACTCTCAGAGGCATTAGTGTCCACTGAGGGCCGTTCTGTGCTCCCCCCCTTTCCTTCAGCAACGATGGATCCCTCAGCGCTGTGGTTTGTGACCTTGTGACCTGGTTCTGAGTTCCTCTTGTCTGACCTGCGGTAGTAGTGCAATGTTGCTGCTGGCCTCCCACTTCACACCCCTTCTTTCCCTGGTGGATCTGTAATCCTCTGAAAGTGGTCACCTTCTCCCACTCACACCTGCATCTTCTCAGAATCTTTGCCTGTGTCCGTTCCGGTCGTTACCAAGAAATCCATCCATTTTGGCCCTTCTTCCACCCCGCCTCTCGGAGGGCCCTCGGGTTGTTTTCCTTTAGTCAGTTCAGGGGTGTCCCTTTAAGGGACTAGTGGGTAGGGTAACTAGCCTGCCACTCCAGATGCAGACTTTCCTGCAGTCATCCAGTCTCTCCTGGCTGTCCTCCAGTCTTCCCTGGATGCCAACTGCCCTTCCACAGTAGTCACTAGATGATACCAGATAGAACTTATGATACAGGTTTAAACATTTCATCCTCTGCTCAATGCTCTGTCTGAATGTTCAGGGGGAAAGACACACCACTCATGTAACATATCTGCTGCTTTGAGAGCACAAAAAAATAATTCCACCTTGTAAAAGTCCCAAGATGAGCAAAGCAGGAACGGGAGGCCAAAATAAAATATGTCCAGGCCTTAATATCTCAGTGAGCCATGGTGGTGTGTGAGAGGAAAATATCACATGCACACAGCAAGTGCACATACACACACACACACACACACACACACACACACACACACACACACACACACACACACACACACACACACACACACAGGGGCCCAGGGCTGATTGTGTATATCTGGTTGCCAAGTACGTTTAATGCTAAATGAGGTATTGATAACTTAACTCACATGTATCACACAGATAGAATTGATTAAAAGCTCACAGTGAAGCTCATGATGATGCCGCTATATACTGCCATTCTTCTGCAGAGTGCTGTGCAGGAGGACTAAGCTCTCTTAATGTGGGCACAAATACCAGCTGGCAGGTCCTCCCTCACTGCAATGTGCACATTGTCATGTTTTTAAAACTAAATTTATCTTCTCAATATCTAGAAAAACACAAATATTAAATAAAATAATTAAATCCTTTCATGTCATCTGCCTTAAGTCTAAGTGAAAAATCATGGATACCAAGTCAAAGTCAAGTGGAGTCTTTCATCAGTTAAGCAAGTCTCAAGTCCTCAAATTTGCAACTTGAGTCAGACTGAAGTCAAGTCATGTGACTCGACTTCAGTCTGACTGACTTCAACATCACCACTGCCAAAAGTCCATTTAAAAAAACCCATTGACTTTGGACAAGGGAACAAGAAATGAAGCCATGGTAACTTATTTCCACATTTTAAGACTCAGTCCTGTACCTCTCACTTTGTTTGGGCTAATTTTACAGTACTGCATACATTACATTGGTTTATGCACACATTGTAAAAGTTTATTATGTCTCTTTTACACAGTGTTTCAAAGACAAAGCCCTATGCATATTAAGGAGCCTGGTATTAAGATTTTGCTGATGTTTTGGAAGAAATGACTTTCCTTTACCAGAATTGCTGTTATACCATATTATTTTTACGGGAACTATAAATAATGCCAGGTTGTCTGTAAATAGCTGTGATCTGCAAGACTGCAAAGAAAACTCGGCCAACAGTCTATGACCTGCTAGTGACTGTGTGTGGTGTATTCAGCGCACCATCTGTGTCTACAGAGGATGCACTGTTAATGCACATTACTGAGTGTGGGATACCTGCATTTTGGCAGCGCTCAGAGCCCAATACACAATGGCTGTAGTGATGTTGTAAAATGGAAGAATGTAGGCTTGTGTGAAATGTACTTTGGTTATTGGACAAAGATACATTTTGATCAGATGATTGCAGTCAGAGACACCAAAGCTACAATGTAGAGAGCCAAACCAGAATTCTGGGTTCACCATTCCGATAGCAAGAAAGCCTCCTTTAAAATCACATTACATTTCAAAAAGTGACTTTACTAATGACTGTGGTGCTCTTGATAGGGGTGGTAGCTTATAAACTTAACAGAATAATGGCATTTAAAAAAAAAAGTCTTGTTTATCATTCAGTGATAACAAGATGTGGGTTGTTGCTCAAAGCCTTTGGTTCTTGTGTTGTGTAGCTGCTGTCCAGCTCACTGTGACTGTCTGCTCTGCCTATGATAGGACATTGACATTGCTGCTTTATGTCAGATTGGATTGGCTTTATTACAATCAGGTCTCCATGTACATAGACAAATTCCTCACTTTTATTTTATTAAATCAAAGCCACAAATATCAAATTTAAAGATTGGTGAGTTTTCAGTACAGCAGAAAAGTAGAAATGCCAGAGAAATTTCCTTGATTTTTTATTTTTTAAATGTATAAAAACTAACATTATTTGGACTTGTGCAATGCAGTGGTGGATCAGTCCAACATACCCCAGACTTTAATCCGGAAGGCTGCTGTTCACTTCCTGTGTGAATATTTAGCCAAACCATGATGATTTCTTCTAAGCCTAACCAAATGCCTAAACCTAACCATGTGTGTTGCACAAGCAAATAAAGGTAAACATGAGGTGTTTTACAGATGTTGTAAGTTTATTTTGAAAAAGACTGTATTCATCTAACGAGTTAATTAGATACAGTCAGGTCCATAAATATTGGGACATCGACACAATTCTCATCTTTTTGGCTCTAAACACCACCACAGTGGATCTGAAATGAAACGAACAAGATGTGCTTTAATTGCAGACTTTCAGCTTTAATTTGAGGGTATAAATCAGGTGAACGGTGTAGGAATTACAACAGTTTGTATACATGCTTCCCATTTTTTAAGGGACCAAAAGTAATGGGACAATTGGCTGCTCAGCTATTCCATGGCCAAGTGTGTGTTATTCCCTCATTATCCCATTTACAAGGAGCAGATAAAAGGTCTAGAGTTCATTTCAAGTGTGCTATTTGCATTTGGAATCTGTTGCTGTCAACTCTCAATATGAGATCCAAATAGCTGTCACTATCAGTGAAGCAAGCCATCATTAGGCTGAAAAATCAAAACAAACCCATCAGAGAGATAGCAAAAACATTAGGTGTGGCCAAATCAACTGTTTGGAACATTCTTAAAAAAAAAAGAACACACCGGTGAGCTCAGCAACACCAAAAGACCACGGACAACAACTGTGGTGGATGACCAAAGAATTCTTTCCCTGGTGAAGAAAAATCCCTTCACAACAGTTGGCCAGATCAAGAACACTCTCCAGGAGGTAGGTGTATGTGTGTCAAAGTCAACAATCAAGAGAAGACTTCACCAGAGTGAATACAGAGGGTTCACCACAAGATGTAAACCACTGGTGAGCCTCAAAAACAGGAAGGCCAGATTAGAGTTTGCCAAACATCTAAAAAAGCCTTTACAGTTCTGGAACAACATCCTATGGACAGATGAGACAAAGATCAACTTGTATGAGAGTGATGGGAAGAGAAGAGTATGGAGAAGGAAAGGAACTGCTCATGATCCAAAACATACCACCTCATCAGTGAAACATGGTGGTGGTAGTGTCATGGCGTGGGCATGTATGGCGGCCAATGGAACTGGTTCCTTTGTATTTATTGATAATGTGAATGCTGACAAAAGCAGTAGGATGAATTCTGATGTGTTTTGGGCAATATTATCTGCTCATATTCAGCCAAATGCTCCAGAACTCATTGGACGGCGCTTCACAGTGCAGATGGACAATGACCCGAAGCATACTGCGAAAGCAACCAAAGAGTTTTTTAAGGCAAAGAAGTGGAATGTTATGCAATGGCCAAGTCAATCACCTGACCTGAATCCCATTGAGCATGCATTTCACTTGCTGAAGACAAAACTGAAGGGAAAATGCCCCAAGAACAAGCAGGAACTGAAGACAGTTGCAGTAGAGGCCTGGCAGAGCATCACCAGAGATGAAACCCAGTGTCTGGTGATGTCTATGTGTTCCAGACTTCAGGCCGTAATTGACTGCAAAGGATTTGCAACCAAGTATTAAAAAGTGAAAGTTTGTTTT
Organism: Cephalopholis sonnerati; assembly: GCA_019142605.1. NCBI lineage: Eukaryota > Metazoa > Chordata > Actinopteri > Perciformes > Serranidae > Cephalopholis > Cephalopholis sonnerati. The sequence goes on along the minus strand of JAGQAX010000015.1, from coordinate 5,122,558 downwards.
ATGATTGTTAATTTAAAAAGTGGGAGGCACATATACAAACTGTTGTAATTTCTACACCGTTCACCTGATTTGGATGTAAATACCCTCAAATTAAAGCTGAAAGTCTGCAGTTAAAGCACATCTTGGTTGTTTCATTTCAATTCCATTGTGGTGATGTTTAGAACCAAAAAGATGAGAATTGTGTCGATGTCCCAATATTTTTGGACCTGACTGTATTTGGCTGTGTGCATCTTTTACTATACATGAAGAGTATGACTAACAGTGTCTTTGCATGTGTTTTATGTGATATGTTGGTATTTGTGTATTGTCCTTACGTAGCACTGTGCATCAGTAATAATTCCTATCATGCCCAGCTGACCCCATCAAATTGCATCAGTAGAAAACCAATCTAAATTTGCTTTCACCAGTATGACGACTGCAGTTAAATTTTCACGGTATGGACCCCAATACAGTTCAGTGACAGAGAACGACATATCGACCTGATGAGACGCCCTCAATGCTGTTGTGACTGGAGGATACCTGTCCAGTCAGGTCCAGCTGGTCAGAAAACACTGTAGTCAGTCAATGTCCTGCTGACTGTCCCTGTGTGTCTGGCATGTGGAAAGACTCAAATTAATAATTCAAACTCATCTAAATCTCATCAGGTCACCAGGTCATTTCCTTGTTAAGTCGGTGGAGGTTTAATGTCTGTGTGTTATTATCAACAAAGATGATATTACAGTTTAGTGTGAAAGAGGAGACAAAGCTCAGACAAAGAGAGGCCTTTGCTGTCCCTCTCCACTTACTGTCTGTCCCCAGGGTTCAGTCAGTCTGTCTGGGAGACTGAATGTGAAGCTGTCTGCACAATAAAGGTATCAGTTTCAGTCAGAGGTGGTCACCAACATGTCTGCTTAATGAGTTTGACATTGCCATGGACATTCTGTCAGGAGGAAGTCTGAGAAGAAACGCTCACAGCAGAGCATTTAAAGATGACAGGTCTTTCCATGCTGTCAATCAAATGGCTCTGCATTGTTATACTGTAGACCTACTGCAGTATAGAGCTGTTTGTCATCTGTGTGCTCTGAGGCACCAGTGGTTCCATGTATATCAGTCTGAATTGCACTTTTTTTTTTTCTAACAGCATGGCCTTCAGACTAAATTACATTATGGCTCATTTGTCATTGCTATGGGAATCAACCAGTGCAATAACACTTTAGTTAGTAATGTACAGGCACAGGGGCTTAAAGTGAGGGGAGGTGATTAGCCAGCACCAAAAGAGAAGTGTGACCCCTGGTATTGTAATTCACATGTGGTGTGCTGTCAGCTGGCTTGCTAACATTAGCTACAGGCAGAGGTGGAAAGAGTGCCAGAATATTGTTCTCAAGTTAGAGTACTGTTACTTTAATTAAACAAATTACTCAAGTAAAAGTGCTTGTGTAAAAAATAACCAATGTAAATGTAAAAAAAAAAAAAAAAAAGAAAAAAAAAAGAAAAGTAGAAGGGAAAGGGGGAGGGCATCATCAAACATCAAAATGGAACAACATAAGTTACATGATCCCTTTTGTCCACACCAACAATATAACTAGAATTAAGCAGTAAGGAGACAAAATACAAAGTAAATACAAAATACATGGACACTGGCAGTGGGTGCAAAAACAATAGTAAACTACACAAATTAAATAACCTGTGACTGTGAAATAACAGCAGAATAAAATCATACCATCATAAAATCAAGATCATGATAATCTACAATATTAAATATACATCCAACTTACAAACTGTAATTTTAGGTGACTTGAGTATCAGCAAATCAGAGATCAGTAACATTATAATATTGGGTTAGGGCTAGGCAAAGCATTTATAATAAAACAGAAAATGACCACGCAGCTTTATATTGGAAGGGAAAAAAAAGTTGTGGGATATACACATACATACATACATACATACATACATACATACATACATACATACATACATAGTATGATTTGAGCCCACAGCTGCTATTGCAAGGACACTGGCTTTGTACATGGGCGGCTGTGACTCAGAGGTAGAGTAGGTTATGATATCGGAGGACCGGAGGATCCGTGGTTCGATCCCTGGGTCCTTCAGCCTCCATCCGTCTGTGAGTGTATTAAAAACTGAATGGCAGGTGGCACCTTGTACGGTAGCCTTGGCCAGTTTGTGAATGCATGTGTGTGAATGGGTGACTGTGAACCATCGTATAAAAAGTGCTTTATGGTCAGAGGACTAGAAAGGCAAATGCCCATTTGCCTGCTCTAGCTACTGGACATCCCATTTATCACATATTTATAGGAATATTTCCTTTCATTACTATTGCAATCATCATTTTGATATCATTTTTTTATCTAAACTTTTATGCTTACTTGTTTTTGCCCACTCACCTGCCTCTGTACATGCTTCCATTTGATGCATATTTGTGTGTACATGTATGCATGTGAGTTTGTGTGTGCATCAGCATGTGTTGAGTCCACTCGGCATCTCTGTCTCATCATAACCAGTCCATTCAGCCTCTTTGTCCCACTATAACCGGTAAATCGAACCTCTCTGTCCCACTATAAAAAGTCCATTTGGCCTCTGCCCCACTAAATAACCAGTCCACTTGGCCTCTCTGTCCCACTATTACCCCTTTTCAACAGTCATGGGCTGGCTTAGCTTGACTTAGCTTGATTTGGGCCGTCAGCCCAGCACAGTAGGTATTTGCATGTCCATTACAAGAGGGCTATCTTCTTTAAGGTGTGTCTTTGACTGATGATGGCTTGTCTTGAGTGATAAGGTTTTAAAGCAGCAGGCTGATCCAAAGCTGAAGTCCCCTGTTATTTTGGCTGCATGTGTTTTTCCACAGCAGAGCAGGTAAAAGAAATGTACCTGTTGCAGGTGCAGTAAGAGCTTGTTGTCTGCAGCTCTTCATCTAAAATCTAACTGCGGCTGTCTCTACTTTCACTTTCCTCCCTGCAATATTATTAGACTTGCCTTTACTGTTGCTGTTATTACTGAAGAGAAACTGCTAACAAAGTTCTGCTAATTCAGTAAGAACACATTTCATTTCCAGTAAATTCTCCAGAATGAAAGTCCATTGTTTTTTTATGGATAAACTTTTATTGTGACGCACCAAAATAAGGAAATATTGAGTTTTCGAGCAGCAACTTCACACAGCTAATGTGGCAAGTGGAGGGATTGAGAGGATGTGTTGCCAGACAATGCCACCTGGGGTATTGTGCCCCAGAAGATAGTTAAGTTATTTTAATGAATTTCAAAAGGTCACGAAAGTTGAAATTACCACAGGGCAAGAGACGGTTTATAAACAATATAGAAATTACTTTATTTTCACCAAATATAAAGTATAAAAATTGGCATGAGCTGCTCACATAAATCCGCTAGGGAAAGATAAAAGGATTGACAGGGCTGGGGCTTACCACGGCGGCCCAAAACCAAATCAAGGGAGAAAAGGGAAATAAATCAAACACCCATGACACCGCACACACTTACAAATGAGGATCCGTGAAACAAACCCGCTACCAGGGATTGGGTCACTGTCTTGGGCCCACAGCACCTGTGCACAAGAGGACACAATTAAAACAGGCCTCACAGTAATCAATGCAGCTCACGCGCGCGCACACACACACACACACACACACACACAATAAAGTAATACGAAAAACAAAAGAAACCAACAGAAACCAAAATCTAATAAACATATAAAACTAACAAAATACAAACAAATGGTATTCATGGGCAGCAGCTAGAGCCCAGATGCCAGCTCTGTGTAGATCTTACACTGAACAAAAATATAAACGCACTTTTGTTTTTGCTCCCATTTTTCATGAGCTGAACTCAAAGATCTTTTTTTTATATACACAAAAGACCATTTCTCTCAAATATTGTTCACAGATCTGTCTAAATCTGTGTTAGTGAGCACTTCTCCTTTGCTGAGATAATCCATCCCACCTCACAGTTGTGGCATATCAAGATGCTGATTAGACAGCATGATTATTGCACAGGTGTGCCTTAGGCTGGCCACAACAAAAGGCCACTCTGAAATGTGCAGTTTTTCTTTATTGGGGGGGTCTGAGGGGGTCAGAAAACCAGTCAGTATGTGGTGTGACCACCATTTGCCTCACACAGTGCAACACATCTCCTTCGCATAGAGTTGATCAGGTTGTTGATTGTGGCCTGTGGAATGTTGGTCCACTCCTCTTCAATGGCGGTGCGAAGTTGCTGGATATTGGCAGAAACTGGAACACGCTGTCGTATACGCCAATCCAGAGCATCCCAAACATGCTCAGTGGGTGACATGTCTGGTGAGTATGCTGGCCATGCAAGAACTGGGATGTTTTCAGCTTCCAGGAATTGTGAACAGATCCTTGCAACATGGAGCCGTGCATTATCAAGCTGCAACATGAGGTGATGCCATCAATAAAATGGCCCTGTGTTCGTTGTCCATAACATACGCCTGCCCATACCATAACCCCACCGCCACCATGGGCCACTCGATCCACAACATTGACATCAGCAAACCGCTCACCCACATGACGCCACACACGCTGTCTGCCATCTGCCCTGAACAGTGAAAACCGGGATTCATCCATGAAGAGAACACCTCTCCAATGTGCCAGATGCCATCGAATGTGAGCATTTGCCCACTCAAGTCAATTACGATGACGAACTGCAGTCAGGTCGAGACCCTGATGAGGACGACAAGCATGCAGATGAGCTTCCCTGAGACGGTTTCTGACAGTTTGTGCAGAAATTCTTTGGTTATGCAAACCGATTGTTGCAGCAGCTGTCCAAGTGGCTGGTCTCAGGCGATCTTGGAGGTGAACATGCTGGATGTGGAGGTCCTGGCCTGGTGTGGTTACACGTGGTCTGCGGTTGTGAGGCCGGTTGGATGTACTGCCAAATTGTCTGAAACGCCTTTGGAGACGGCTTATGATAGAGAAATGAACATTCAATTCACGGGCAACAGCTCTGGTGGACATTCCTGCAGTCAGCATGCCAATTGCATGCTCCCTCAAAACTCGCGACATCAGTGGCATTGTGCTGTGTGATAAAACTGCACATTTCAGAGTGGCCTTTTATTGTGGCCAGCCTAAGGCACACCTGTGCAATAATTATGCTGTATAATGAGCATCTTGATATGCCACACCTGTGAGGTGGGTTGGATTATCTTGGCAAAGGAGAAGTGCTCACTAACACAGAGTTAGACAGACTTGTGAACAATATTTGAGAGAAACGGTCTTTTGTATGTATAAAAAAAAATGTTTTAGATCTTTGAGTTCAGCTCATGAAAAATGGGAGCAAAAACAAAAGTGTTGCGTTTATATTTTTGTTCAGTGTAATTATTACAATTTATACAGAGTCCCGGGCAATGTCAATGGTCCTGTGAAGACCACAACCGGACACTATACTGGACCAAAGCGCCAAACGAAGCCAAAACGGTCTGAATAGATCCACATAAGGAGCCAAAACAGCAGCGCTGTCCAGGAAAACTGTGGCAGAAGATGTAATCAGATTGGCCCTCTCTGGCGCCGCATCACGGTAGGCCAGAGGAGGGAATAATCTAGGACTGCAGCACAAAATTGTTAGTCAGCCAGGAGCAGATTAAAGGGAAAAAAGGAGAGCGGACAATGCCGATTTACCAGGCGGAGGCACAGCCGCACCCAGAAGGGCTTTCAGAGGGGCAACCTGGCCCCACTGCACAACAGTCTGCCACACTGCATCAAAAAAAGACCACTGTGCAGTTGGTTCATTACGCATACGGCACATTGGAGAGAAAAGCGGTGCGCATTACCTGTACCGCTGTGGGAGGGAGCGTGCGCCCTCCCACAGTGGTACAGGTAATGCGGGAGGGCGCCTTAATGGCAGACACGCAACTGATGTTCCACACAAGCTCCACACCTGCCAGGCTCCACCACGCCAGGCCACAGTCACCACGGGGGCCTTATAGGAGCGCAGCGCCACCCATAAATCAGTGCAGTAGTAAACCAGGTGCAGCGCCCCGCTGTGAGAGGGAGCGAGCTGCACTCTAGCTACATTAATAATACGGTGGATGGCGAAGATGAAACACTAAAATAAAGCAGATATTTCAAGTAAAAACATGACGCAGGAGAGAAATAAACTCCAAACCACAGAGATTTGGTGAGAAGCTACACATTTACCAAGAGCTGAACACACAGAGACTCATAAATTCTCCTTTCTCTCTAGTCTACTGCAGACAACACACATGCTGTTTGGGGGGGTTATCAGGGGTCGGCTGTGGTCGGCGAGACGTCACTGCTACCCGCTTGACGGTAGGCGGCCTGGCTTTCAGACATACTCCTGAGAGGGCCCCTCTCCAGGGTGGCTGAACTGACAATAGAAACACAAATGGGCAAGGCATGGAATAAGGGTTCATAACCAGTCCACCTGGTCTATCTGTCCCACTATAACCAGTCCATTCAACCTTTCTGTCCAACTATAATCACTCCACTCGGCCTCTCTGTCCCACCATAACCAGTCCATTTGGCCTCTCTGTCCCACTATAACCAGTGCACTTGGCGTGTCTGTTCCACTAAAATTAGTCCATTCAGCCTCTCTGTCCCACTGTGCTCCCCAAAATTCTTCAACATATTGAGTTAAACGCAGTCACATCAGGGTTTATTGCCAAAAACAGTAGAGTCCTCACACACCTCTCTGAAGATAAAACTAACTCAAAAAGCAGACTTCTGACAGTAGAAGTCACCACTGGATGATTCACCATAAGCATTTTATTTTTATGCTTGCCAGATTCAGGTTAACGTAGTCTGCACCTGCATCACACAACATCGTAAATGTGTTTGATTTGGGTCACTTAGCATGCTTGCTTGGTCGAGCATTGAATGAGTGGTTAATTCTAAAAGGTAGATGCAGCCTTTTTTAACTATGCCAGGTGGTACCTTAAAATTCATTTGATTGCATTGTTGACCCTCCACAGTAAACGTAAATATTTACAACAAGTACCTCTTCCACAGTGTCAGCTGAGTGCAGACTCTCGCCTCTATCAAGCTATGCCCTCCTGCAGTCACAGACACACCTACAGCCTTTACTCTGCTGCAGCTGCTGATTGATCTCCTTCCTTTTGTTCCAAACTCACAATTTATCATGACTGATTTATTTGATGTTAGTACAGGTAGAATTCCGTTGTTGTTTTTTTTAATACTTAAAAATGTACATGTAGACGAAAACACAATGTTGTTACAGTAAGTAACAGGACTATTGTTGCAGATTGTGAGCTGGTCACCAGAGCATACTTTAGTTGCGGCGTTCTCATCCCAATACTCTGTCAGGTACTAAAATTTGGTACTGAATAATTTATGTCAACATAATTTTATTGGCACCCTTAAAAATACCTTGTTTGGTACCCAACCCTAACCTGGACCTCTAAATGTATCAAATATTTCAGGTATTATGCACCTATTGCAGGGCTCACTACCATGATTTGCAGATATTGAGTTATTATGCTCTCAAAATATTAAACTGTAGGCTTCATACATCTTATATCGCATCAAATCAAGAACTGTTGATACTATTTGTGTGTGTGTGTGTGTGTGTGTGTGTGTGTGTGTGTGTGTATGCGTGTGTGTGTGTGTGTGTGTGTGTGTGTGTGTGCTATGAGTGTATTATTTGTAATGTAAATAAAGAAAATTCTACAAACTCTTTGTATATTGTATTATGACAGTAGCAGAAATATGGTAGACCGTTAATTCATATTCAGCAACTATAGCCTTAGGTTTTTGTCATTTTGTGAGTAGCAGCAAGTCTGTATGTTGATTTTATTATAGATACAGTGCAGTGCCAAAGTTTGGAAACCTGTGGTCAAAATTTCGGTTATAGTGAATTATTAGGTACAAGATGAACTGATTTCCAAAAGGCATGACTTTAAAGATTAAACATGCTTTTCCACATTTTAAGCAAGATTAGAGCATTATTTTTGTTTTGTGCAAATTTAGAGCAAAAAAAGGAAAGGAGCATCATGCAAAAGATTGGGCACCCAAAGACATTTGACCTCTTTTACAGGGTCTTAAACCTAGCTTGTCAGGGCTATGGGTTGTTAACAATCATAGTTAGAAAAGGCCAGGTGATGCAAATCTCAAAGCTTTCTAAATACTTTGACTCAAAAACTTGGCCTATCAATCAGCAGCCCTGTGCACTCTGAAAACTAAAATAACTGATGTCCACAAAGCAGGAGAAACCTATAAGACGATAGCAAAGTGTAGCTGCTTCCTCAGTTGGTAATGTAATGAAGAAATGGCAGTTAACAGGAACTGTAGAGGCCAAGTTGGATCTGGAAGACCAAGAAAACTTTCCAAGAGAGTTGCTCATAGGATTGTTAGAAAGTCAAATCAAAACTCCAGTTTGACTGTAAAAGATCTGCACAAAGATTTAGCAGACTCTGGAGTGGTGATGTACTGTTCTGCCATGGCCCTCACAGTCCCCCAACCTAAACAGCATTTAAAATCTGTGATCAACTTCTATATCAAGGTATCTCTTAAAAGTAGTATATCGCTATAAGCCTATTATACTAAACATTATTTCTAAGAATTAGCCATTTTCCCAGTACTCCCTCAGTTATAGTTGGGATGTTGATGGATTTCATGCTGTCTTCCTGCTTATACTCACAACAAGGCGAACTTGCATGTGATGGTAACTGAACTACTACTACTACTACTACTACTACTACTACTACTAGTAGTACTATTGATCTACACCATGGATACACCTTTTTTGCCTCAGTTAGAATATTAACTGTTCAAAGGTATTAAGCTTTTTCATTTTCTTTTCAGACAGACATGGAGCATTCTCAGAGTACAAAGAGAAGGAAAATAGCTGCAAAAGTAGATGAACATTTTTGTTTTTGAACATCCACTGGATTTCAATTCCAAATCTGCCTAGAATAATTCAATTGAGAAAGAACCAGTGGAGGATTCTGATTATCATGATTGTATCGAGCATGTAGCACAAAAAGCAGACATATTTTATGATGATTTTGAAAGTTGGATCCCTGACAAATTGCCTGATACAAATGACCTGCATCTTGAATGTTCAGGTTCAGATGCAGTTTTAGAGACACCAGTCTACTGCATCTCCCTAACTCAGCTCTACTGCATGTCACTAACTCAGCGTGTTTTCTGGAGCCTTTGTGCTCCACTGTCTCGCAGGTTAACTCGTACCGCAGCTGTGCCTGCATGGTGTGTCGTGGTTGTGCTGCTGCCATGGTCCTGCCTGATGCCTCCCACTGCTGCTGTTACTATTAGTCATACCTGGACTATTATACATATATCATTATTGTCACATACATATATAATCATATTATTAATATAATATCTGTTTCTCCTTATGTCTCATCGTGTCATATGGACTACTGTTAGTTCATTATATTGATCTGTTCTGTACAACATCTATTGCTCGTCTGTCCGTCCTGGAAGAGGGATCCCTCCTTCAGTTGCTCTTCCTGAGGTTTCTACCATTTTTTTCCCCCGTTAAAGGGGTTTTTTTGGGGAGTTTTTCCTTATCTGCTGTGAGGGTCCTAAGGACAGAGGGATGTTGTATGCTGTAAAGCCCTCTGAGGCAAATTGTGATTTGTGATACGGGGCTTTATAAATAAAAATTGATTGATTGATTGAAATGTGCTTACAGAGTTGGCTGCAGAATACAGCATCTCACAAAATGCAATATCTGCTCTTCTGAAAAGGCTTTTATGCCCTGTTGGACACTGGAACGCAGGCATCCATAGACCACAAGTGTGATGTGCAAAATGTAGCAGGGCAATTGTACTATCATTTTGGAATCAAGAATTTGGTTTTGGCAGAACTGGCATTTTTAGATTTGGATCTGAGAGATCTGACAGACATGCTTATGCTCAGAATTAATATCAATGGTCTAACTTTTTTCTACAGCACCAGTATGAATTTGTGGCCTATATTCTGGGTAGGATTAAGTCTACAGACAAAAGTCTTTGTGATTGGCTCGTACTCGGGTGTGACCAAAACCTCTCATCTGCAAGAGTATTTGAATGAATTTATTCAAGATATTAAAGCTATTGTACAGGAGGGTATTTGTGATTCTCCGGCAGATACTTCCCTTAAATGTGTGAAGGGTCACACTAGCACACTAAATGTAAGTCAAAAATAAATAAATAAATAAAACAATAAATGTATTTTCATGAGTTGTCTGTTGAGCAGGGGACCGATCAGACATTTAGGGATATGGCTGATGTAGTACACCACATAGGAGTTTGGGTCAAGGTTAGTTTCATGTTTTGTGCCTCACTATATGCACCTTGTTTGCTTATGGGTGATGTGCAAGTTGATTTTCACTATGGTTAAAGGGCCTCTGAAATGCATGTAATACAACCCAGTCTCACTCCAATCCGGGAGGCCAGTGTTCTCTTCCCATATGATTATAAAGCCAAACCCTGTTCTTTTTTTCCTAAACCCAACCATGAGCTTTTGTTGCCTAAACCCAACACTGTGCATGTGTTGGCTAAACGTAACTACATGTGTTTGTTGTTGATGGAAAAAAAATGGCAATGTCAATGCATTGTTGTACTGATGTAGTGCATTTATTCTGAAAGAGTCTGTATGCAAGCTATACACTTCCTGTGAAAATGGAAGTGTATTTTGGAAACAGACAATGCATGTAACAGGCTGAAGTTGAAACGGCGTCCCAGAACGTCAACAACCAACATGCCCAGGGTACCTTGCACGTCATATGTTGACGTGAAAAGTCCATGACCAAATGCCGATATATTGTACTACTTAATAAAGTCTACTTAATAGTATACTCAATAGCATGTATACAAATGTTAAACTTATGACTATATCTGTAAGAAATTCTCTTAGCTCTGACTTGTGTGCAGAAAACTGTGACTATCCTGATTATATTTTGAAACTTTTTGTGGAAAATTTTGGCTTCATTTAGGCATTGAATTTGTTGAATATAAGATACATGCTCTGATATATGATAGATATGTGATAGATGCACAGAAATGTGGTCCTTTGGATAGCATGTCCTGCTTCCCATTTGAAACATTTTTAGTTAAACTTCAAAAGATTCTGCGGAGGCCCCAAAACACTGTGCTACAAATTGTCAGGTGCAACCATGAGAAGTAGAGAGTGGCATAATAGAAAATATCTCAAGGAAATATCTATACCCTCTCCCCTTAAACAGCTCCATCTCTCAGGACCAGTGTCTGAAGAACTTGAAACATGCCAGCAGTACAGGCAGTGCAATGATGGACAGACCATTTTTCCGTAGGGGGGAAGAATTCTCATTCTGAGAAACACTTTGCTTTCTTCTTGTAAACTGTCAAAATACTGTGTCACTTCTTTAAACCATGAATCTTTTTTCAGCTACCCAACTGACTCAGCATGCCTTGGAATTAAATTTGTTTAAAACTTATCCAAATATTTGAGTGTTGTTTGTACCAGTTCAGGGAAAAATGGTCATCTTGCCAATTATGTCTGGATATGTGGCATTGCCACAGCTGCACTAGTCTGCCTGTTTGCATTTTTCCAGCATATTACCATATGCAGTTGTGGAGTTTTTGGATCATGGAGGTGTAGGTAATGTACCTTGTAAGCTGTTTACAGGACCAGAGGAAGATGCTTGTCAGTAGCTAACAGGACAAATCAATATCACCAAGGCAGTGAAGGATGGACTTGTTCCAAACACAGAATGGCTGCAGTTTAAAGTGTGCATCATTGGAAAAGCAGGTAATATGACTGTTTAGAGCAGTAACAATGATATCACCACAATCAGGTAATGTATAAATAAATTAAATACAAACAAGGCATGCTTCTGAAACAGGAGGTAATAGTCTTTATTTGTATGTGCCCATCATCTACAGGACACTATGCCCATGCCAGAGTAAAGCTTTTGAAGTCTGACATGTATTTTGACTTGTAGACAGAGTCTGATTCCAGAGGAGGAAGGGGAAAAGGTAAGGAGAAAAGAAGGTAAGACTGTGTTTCTCATATACATATATTGTAAAATCGCAGGTTGTTAATGACCTATGAATAGGCTAACAAACACAACTGAAATATAGCCGTTTTTTTTTTTTTTTTTAATTTTATTTTTAAACCAGCCATCTGCTGTTCAAAATATATTCAGTCTAATATCTAACATGGTGGTTATGTCCCTTTATCCCACAATAACCCATCCATGTTTGGCACTGGTTATGAGACTAAATTAAAGGCTCAGTGTGTCAGATTTAGGGGAATATATTGGCAGAAATAGAATATAATATAGTAAGTATGTTTTCTTTGTATAGTTTATGATCACCTGAAAATAAGATAAGATAAGATAGGATAAGATAGGATAAGATAAGATAAGGTAAGATAAGATAAACTTTATTGATCCCACACTGGGGAAATTTGCATGTCACAGCAGCTCAAGAGCACAGTCAGAGTAAAGAGCACAGTCAGACATTAAAAGTGACAGAGTAATTCTAAAAATAAAATACGATTAAAAATAGAAAATAGAAAAAATATGTATGTACAGTAATTACAGGGTATATACAATATACAATATATTAATGGATGCCGTATTGCAATATTGCACAGAGTATGTAGATTGCACAGAGTATGAGTAATGCAGCAGGCAAGACAGTGCTACATTACATTATATGTTGCTGTTAAATAGTCTGACAGCGGATGGGATGAATGACCTGCGGTAGCTGTTTCTTTACACTTAGAATGAGCCGTATATATCTATGTAGGAAGCAGGTCCTCAGCCACGGAGATCATCATGCCATGTGTCTGCATTAGCCCAGAATGGACAAACCAAACACTGGCTCTAGATAGGGCTATTCACGTTTTTGCATCAGCCACTGTAGCAAGCAGCCCCTCTGGATCAAAACTGCAGTAGGGGCTGATGTTCAATGTGTAAAGTATGTCCGAGCCTGTCTAGTTTAATCCACATAATACCAGCGATGGCTTAATGAAAGAGGGAAACAAATACGAGAAAGAGAACTTGGAACTTAAAAAGAAGGGAGGAGGAGGGAAATGCCTCAGCATCAAGCCCTCTGACACAGAGACAGAATACACTGGGAGAGTCTTTTCAGAGAGGCTCAGACAAGGTATATAGTAGCCACATTAACATGAATATTTTAGTCAAATCTGACCTTCAGCATAGGTAAATGTTCCTTTTTTTTAAACTGTAATTGGACATCATTAGGTGTTACTGTCACGAAATTCAGTTCAGGAGTGGACCCAAACAACAAGCAGGACTGCAGTCTTTAACAGAAAGCAAGCCTTAATGTAGCTGAAAACGGATTTCTAAAAGGCAGGCAACTCAAAAAACCATCTGGAAGCAGAAACAAAATCTAAACTAAAAAAAAACAACATCCAGGAACAGAAATGAAGACCTGGGATGGATGTAGGGATACGCCGAGGTGCTGAGGAACACAGAGGAACACAGGAGTATGCAGGAGTGTGCAGTGGCACACGGACATACGCAGGCGGACTGATAAAGGACAAAGGAAAACACACGGGTATATATACACAGAAGACTAATCGCAAGGACAAGACACAGCTGGAGAAGGAAAACATGGGGACCAGGAGTGAAACAGGGATTGGCGGACAACAAGGGTGGAGCGAAGAACACTAATACAAAACTGGTGTGAGGGGAAGACTCAGGTGAGGTCCACACGAAGACGCATCTTTTTGAAACCGCCAAAGAAAAGGATTGGATTGCAATAGTGTTCCGTAAACACAGAGCCGTCTTCGAAAATGCAGGCGTAAAGATGAAGCCGTTTCAAGCCACTGAAACCGCATAAAAAGGCTGCAATATATATGCCATCCAGGAGATGGCGCGCCATTAAAAACCGGAGCATACAGCTCTGAACCAGAGAAGAAGACGCGGAGCATGCAAATAAGCCTGCGCGGTGTATACAAACAGAAGAAGAAGAACCAGCACAAGCACAACAAGAATATGGCCAAAACAAATTCCAACACACGAGGGAAAACGGAGACTTTGGTTTGGACTGACGACGAAGTCGAGCTGCTGCTTCGAGTCACGCTGGATTACAAAGCCAGTAAACTTCAACAACACGTTGACTGGGAGTCGTGTCAGTCGAAGTAGGCCGATATAATGGACTCGTTTCAGGCACAGTATCCAAAACTTACAGAGAAAGATTTCCCACATGACGTTGTCGGTATATCAAAGTCTCAGATCACCGCCAAATTAAAAAATATCTGCACGGAGTACAGACAAGCAGTGGGCACCGGGCGTCAGTGTGTGGCCAGGGACGAGTGGTCACAGTCATTGTGATTTGTTTGCACATTTCCAGTAATTATAATAATAATAATAAAATACTGCTTGAGAAGTTGTTGTCGTTGTCATGCTTATTTTCACTAGACACACAATTCACACACTTTCAAACTAGCACTTTACTGTACCAGTCATATTGGGAGAATGCACAAAGCTTTAAGACTAGCTGGTGTTTTGGTCAGTCATGTTGGCCAGTCTTTAGTTAAGGGTCAAGATACTTTGAAAGCACTCTGCTCACTCGCTGCATTAGAACATAAACTCAGCAACACACAGTGAAATATGTATTTAGTCATTAGGGCTGAGAATGTGTTACTGATTTACCCTGCTTCCTTTATATCATATAAACACGTGAGTGCCAAACGTTATTTCTTTTCCTCCTACTTTATATTACTATGACTGAAGTCTGCTGCTAAATTCAGCTTCATGTTTCACTCAGAACAGTTTTTAAAAAATCAAAAGTTATAAAAACGTGTAAACTGTGTGGTTAACGCAGACGAGTGGAGGATTAGCTGGGAAACATCACATTTATTCACTTTACATGAAGCTACAGTTAATACTGAATTAATTGTTAGTATCTCTTAATAAGTCATCAGAAATCAGAAATCATCTTTAGAAGGAGCAGATGTTTATCTTAAGCTAGCTCGGGACATGTACAAGTTAACTAGATTTTAACGGAGCAAGGTGAGCTAATTCCTAGCGTGCTGGGTTGCTTTGAGATGGCTGTCAGAGATGGCAGAGGTATGATCACATGATCCTGTTTGAGCTATAACAGGTGGTGTGTTCCACCTGTTATTTCCCACTTGAAGAATAGAGAACTGTAAACAAAACTGTAGTGTAAATAGTTGTCTATTGCTGCTTGTAATCCGCTACTGTTGTTGTGATGGCACAGCTTCCTGCCGAGGTAAAGTCAGAGGTTAGAGAGGTGGGGCTATGACATCATCGCCGGCCAAAAGTTGCGTTTTGGCCGTATACACGGAGACGCTAAATCGGCGTCTTCAGATTTATCCACTCTGGAACCCGGTTTCAAAAAAATGCGGTTTTGCCCCCCTTAAACACTGTCTTCGTGTGGACGAAAGGCTGAACCACATAAATACTTTGGCGTTTTCACCCTGAAACGGCTTCGTGTGGACGGGCCCTCAGGGAGCAGGCAAGACTTAGCGAGACAGGTGTGACAGAAAACAGTCGGGAAAACACACAAAGGCAGGAAGTAAAACCAGACATGACACATGAGGTGAGAACCTACAAAATAAAACAGGAAGCAGATTAACTACAAGCTGAACAATGTGAAACAAAGAACACACACAGAAAACTCAGAAACAAAGTCCACAAGATAACATAATATGAAACCAAAAACCCAGGATCATGACAACATGAGCTAATCAACATGAAACAAACAGAAAAACTCAAAAACAAAGATAAGATAAGATAAATCTTTATTGTCTCCCTTGGGAGAAATTTATTTTGGACAGACAAGAGATTCAAGGCACCACAGCCACACAGCCATCCCAGATCAATGCCCCACATATACAATCAAACCACAATTGACATACAACACGTAATCCCCAATTACCCCCCAATCCATATTACACATTGCACTTGAAAAATATACAAAAAGTTACGAAATTCTTGCACTATGTCCTGAAATGAGATGATAAAAAATTCCATAGGATAACAGAATATGAAACCAACAACCCAGGATCATGACAGTTACTTATGCAGACTGATTATTCACCTCATAAATCATGACACGCTGCTTTCCCCTACATAAAAAAGCCCATTTTTAATAGTAGAAAGAACTGCATTGGTATCGGTATCAATTTCAGCAATTCTGTACCTGTATTACTTGGTATTGGATCGAAACCAAATACTGTGGTAGTATGCATTGCTCCAGAGACAGACCTTTAGAGACAGACCTTTAGTCAGTGTGCAGTAACTCGAAATTAGCCAACGCAGTTTGTGTTTTTTGCAGAGCAGGATATGTGCACCTGCAATTAAGTATTTGATGAGGTGTAACTTGTGTTTGTGGGACAGAAAAAAAAAGTATGTCTCTGTGACATCACATTTATTGATACGCATGTCAGTTTTCTACACTACAAATACCACTGTCACAGGTGCTTTGTTGTTTTACTTCAATGATACTTTCATAAATTAAAGTCTAGTGTAAACCATCCATATAAGCAAAGTACCTTCATTACTTTTTCCAGTGTACTGCTTCGTGTAAATTTCAACATTAATTAAAGACCGTCCATGGACAGCTACACAGATGCACACATTGTTCTATTCACAGTACATTTAAAGGTCTACATCAGCCCACAGCAGTAAACAGGAGAGCCGGGAGGCGAGGATACCATCCTGTTACTGCCGATATCAGGTGAAAGTGAAAATTAAGAAGACGCTGCTGGGTCTGGAGTCTGTTTTTTTGAGTGCAAACAACACAAAAGCAGTAAAGAAGCAAAGAGTACATGCATTAGATGTATTCCTGACAACGCAATGTTGTTTGCAAAGATAGTTTTAGTCTTGAAAAACAAATAGGTACAGTGAAGTGAGAGAAAGTAATCCAGTTTTTGGCATCAATCCTATTGATGCTAGGACCAATCTTCAAAATGAATCGATACAGATATTTTGGTACAGATCTGCCCACTGCTGTTCCATACAGAGTCACCACCTCTCCTCCCGGTCTTCATAGCAAAGGAAGTGATTTGGAACAACCTCTGGATGTGCCAATAAGCTAATTCTTGTCTCAGTCTTTGTGGTCTGATTAACAATAAATTGATCAACTTAAGTGCACTACATTGCTATTTTCCAAGCTAAACGTCGTATTGCAAGGCTTTCAGCTTAAGGAAGCGGGCATGGTTCATCTAGCCCCTGGCTCTACAGGTGCACAAATTACTTGTCCTCTGCTTTTCACTTAGATTGTTGTGCAGAGTGAGAGTGTGCAGAACTTGAATTGGCAGATTCAAGCACATATACAGTGCCCTGCAAAAGTATTTACTGGTACAAATTTGTACAAAATTTCTTCTAAGGATGAACTATAATAACTTTGATGATCCTGTAACTTGTATCTAGTACCATCACCAGGGCAAAATCTGAATTTGTCCAAATAAACAAATACCTACAGAACTCATGACATTCCTATCAGTCTCAGCAGCTTTAGTGCTTAGTTAGCAAATGTTAAACATGCTAAACTTAGATGGTGAACTTGGTATAAAATTACACTGCTAAATATCAATGTTATGTTTCTTGTCTACGTGTGTGTGTGTGTGTGTGTGTGTGTGTGTGTGTGTGTGTTAAATTGATAAAGGTACACAGCCACTTCCTGGTACAATAATAATTAGACATGATGTGATATATTTAAGTGTTTTGAAGTAAGGAACATGTTGGATTAGCTCATTTTGCTGATTATTTCCCAGCACGACATGTCTGGTCACACAGTATTGCATTATATTACAGGTGAGCTGCTATTTACTGTTTGTCCAATACTTACAAATAAAAAGGTGTAATGGATACACACTTCTTATCAATGTTATTTAAGTGTCTGTCTTAATGTTTGCAACAACTAAGCAGGACATTAAATGTTGTCTTTGAATAGAAGTCTGGTCAAATAAGTTGCAGACAGACCACTCTTATCACTGAGTTTTAACGCTGCATTAGTGATGGAGAACATGGCTGTTTTCCTCTAAATGGAGCATGCTGAGAGCAGAAGGAACATTTCCCAGTCTCCCCTGAGTCAGCACTTCTTTTATGTTTGTGTTTATGGGCTGAATTTAAAGTACTATCGGCAACTGCAAAGACAGCCATTTTTTTCAGTCATACTAGGCCAGATCAGTGGGCTGATTTAGATTAAGTTATAAAGTTTACAGAAATAATGTATGAATTTTGAATTTTCTAATCTTGATGCAATGTTACTTACATATTTCTTTTTTTTTCATTGCTGCTCACATTAACTGGCCTAATTTTACTTTTCTACAATGAACAAAGTAAATGGGATTCACAGACTTTTTTTTTTTTTTTTTTTTCAGGAACTCCCACAGTTAAGGCTGAAATGACTTCAAAGAAACATTTAATGAGTGCATAAGTTCTATTTATGCCATGAGCAATATTTTAAGCCACTTGGTTGCCATATCTGAAAAGACTGGGAACATGCTGGAGGATTGGTGGGTTGGTTAACAGCAGATTTGTCCATCCTGATGACAGAGGAAAATCCTAAACTCCAGCTTGGAGGCTGACTATCTGCGTCATCACACATGGACTCCTAACTTTGAGGACTGCCCCACCAACTGATCTGTGCTGTACTGATCCTATCCAGCAGGTTTTATATTTACCCACTAAGGTGTCCTCCCAAAAAAGAGCAATGCTTACATTAATTGAAACCCTAAATAAAAACCCCAAGGGTTACCTGTGCCCCAGAGTTAACCAAAACAGTGGATCTTATCCTGTGTCTGCCCTTCAGGTTGAGATGGGCAAAATTCCACTGCATATTAGAAGCAAACAGTTAAGGATGACCTACTAGTCAAATCTTCAAGGGCATTCTGAAGGTAGGCATCCTACAACTAAAGTACTTCTCCCATGTTGGGAGAGAGACGGGGCCAAACAGGACTGTTCTGCGTGGAGCAGTGAGAAAGTGGATTCAGACATGAAATTAAGCGAGGAAAGACACATCCCTACAGTACCATTACCAGTAACACCACCCTGGCTGTTTCCATCAGTGACAGCTGGTCTTTATATGTTGGAAAAATAGCACAAAAATACACAAATGCACAAGATTTTGGAAACATTGCAATCTTGGTAGAAGACACGCTACAAACATTATATCAAACACATGTTCAAGTTTATATTGATGGATCCAAGGATAGTAACACAGGGAGAACAGGTTTTGCTACGAGTATTCCAGCCCTGCAAGTTTCTGTTACAAGACGGACATCAGGCCATTTCTGAGTGTATATAGTGAGGATGGTGGCAATTACAAATTTAAAAGGTCATTCTTTGTACAGACTCATGCTTAGCAATGATGACATTATAATCATTTGCATCTAATAGTAGGCAGGATATAGTTGATGAAATAATCTGGTGCACATGCACCAACCGTGCGTGCAGCCTGTTGCAGTCGCTCCTGCTTGTTTTCTTAATTTCCAACTTTTTTTGCTTTATACCTTACTACTTGTTTTTTTTTTTTTTTTTTTGTATTTTAAGACCGATATTCTGAAGCTGCGCCCTCTACAAACATGTTGGTTGAGAGAGTTCTGGTCTGTCTCCTCACTCTGAATTTACTACTTTCATACCGACCCGGCACCATTGCGCAACAACTTCATGGCCGCATTGTTTACTCCAGAGATCAGCTGATCGCGCTGAGGCCGGCTGGCTTGGCGGCCGGAACATCAGCGATCCTGGCTGAAATGTGGAGGAAAACACATCAAGGATGCAGGGGAGGATTGAAACAGAAGAGGAAGAGAGCAAGGGTGAGACAACGGAGGCTTATGGAGAAGAGGATATATAAGCCAGGTCTCCCCTCTCTCATCATGGGCAAAGTGAGGTCGCTGGCAAATAAAATGGATGAGCTAACAGCAGTGGACAGGAGTCAGAGGGAGTACCTGGAGTGTAGTCTGATGTGTTTTACGGAGACATGGCTACACAAGGACATAGCCGACGACAACGTCTCCATCAGCAGCTTTCAGACTGATCGGGCCGACCGGGACTACACCGAGAGTGGTAAGCGCAAAGGAGGAGGGCTTGCCGTCCTAGTCAACAACCGATGGTGCAGTCCTGCCAACATTACTATCAAAGAACAAATCTGTCACCCGGATATTGAACTGTTTGCTGTTGGACTCAGGCCGTATTATTTGCCCAGGGAGTTTTCACACATCATTATGGTGACTGTATACACCCCCCCCCCTCTGCCAACCCGACGTCGGCATGTGACGTCATTCACTCCGCCGTAGCCCGTCTGCAGACTCAACAGCCGAGTGCTTTCATAGCTATCTCGGGTGACTTCAACCACGTCACCATGGCAACAACTCTATCTAACTTCACTCAGTATGTGAGCTGTCCTACTAGAGGAGGGAGAACCCTGGTCTTGCTGTATGCAAACGCCAAGGATGCATACAGCTGCTCCCCCCTCCCCCCTCTGGGTAGGTCGGACCACAACCTGGTGCACCTCAACCCTTGCTATGTGCCTCTAGTAAGGAGCCAGCGTGCGACCATTAGGACAGTGAGGAGATGGTCAGAGGAGGCTTATGAGACACTGCAGGGCTGTTTTGAGGTGACAGACTGGCAGGCACTCTGTGAGCCACATGGGGAGGACATTGATGGGCTCACAGAGTGCATCACGGACTATATCACTTTCTGTGTGGACACCACTGTCCCAGCCAGGACCGTCCATTGTTACCCAAATAACAAACCATGGGTAACAAAGGACATCAAAGCCATCTTCAACGCTAAGAAGAGGGCCTTCAGAGCTGGTAACAGGGAGGAGGTGAGAACAATACAGGGGGAACTGAAGGTGAAGATCAAGGAGGCTAAGGAGAGGTACAGGAGAAAGCTGGAGTGGAAACTCCAGCAGAACAACACGAGGGAGGTCTGGAGTGGAATCAGGACCATCACTGGCTTCAGGACCAACGACAATAGAGCAGTTGAAGGCAGCGTGGACAGGGCCAATGAACTGATTTGACTGTTAAAACCCCGACTCTTCTGCTGTCTGTCTTGGACAACCAACAACCACTCCACCCCCCCCCCCCCCCACCTTCCAGTGCAAGCCCCCCTCACACCTCCTCCCTCAGTAGCCAGACTGACCACACTTTTCATTGTGAGGACTACACCCCTCCTTCGCCTGACACCTCCACAATGTGCTTCACTGCTGATCATGTGAGAAGACAGCTGATGAGACTCCACTCAAGCAAGGCTGCAGGCCCTGATGGTGTCAGCCCCAGGGTGCTCAAAGCCTGTGCCCCCCAGTTATGTGGAGTACTTCAGCATGTCTTCAACATGAGCCTGAGTCTCTAGAGGGTCCCCATGCTGTGGAAGACATCCTGCCTCATTCCTGTGCCAAAGACGCCGCGTCCCAGTGGCTCCAAGGATGACAGACCCATGGCATTGACCTCCCACATCATGAAGACCCTGGAGAGACTTGTCCTGGAGCAGCTCCGGCCCATGGTCAAGTCACTCTTGGACCCCCTCCAGTTCGCTTACCAGCCCCGACTTGGAGTGGAGGATGCCATCATCTACCTGCTCAACCGCGTCTACACCCACCTGGACAAGCTGGCAAGCACTGTGAGAGTCATGTTTTTTGACTTCTCCAGTGCATTCAACACCATCCGTCCAGCTCTACTGGATGACGAGCTGACAGCAATGCAGGTGGATGCCTCTCTGGTGTCCTGGATTGTAGACTACTTGACTGGCAGACCACAGTACATGCGCTTGCAACACTGTGTGTCAGACAGAGTGGTCTGCAATACCGGGGATTGTCCTCTCTCCCTTCCTCTTCACCCTCTACACCACGGACTTCAGCTATTGCACTGAGACCTGCCATCCTCAGAAGTTTTCTGATGATTCTGCCATAGTTGGATGTATCAGCAAGGGTGATGAGGATGAGTACAGTGCTGCTGTGGATAACTTTGTCACATGGTGTGAGCAGAACCATCTGCAGCTCAACGTGGCAAAGACAAAGGAACTGGTTGTGGATCTGAAGAGGATCAAGACACCAGTGACCCCCATTTCCCTATTTCCTGAGGTGACTGAGGTCCTTCAACATCTGCCAGACTATGCTCAAGATTTTTTATGAGTCTGTGGTGGCCAGCGCTATCCTCTATGCTGTTGTGTGCTGGGGCAGCAGGCTGAGGGTGGCTGACACCAACAGACTCAATAAACTGATCCACAAGGCCAGTGACGTTGTGGGAATGGAGTGTGACTTTCTGATGGTGGTGTCAGATGCTGTCTAAGCTGCAAACTATCTTGGCCAATGTCTCACACCCACTCTACCATGTGCTGGTCGGGCACAAGAGTACTTTCAGTGGGAGACTCAGACCACCAAAATGCACCGAGCACCACAGGAAATCATTCCTGCCTGTGGCCATCAAACTGTACAACTCCTCCCTCTGAGTTGCCCTTGGACTGTTTCACCACTGTCACCAACTCAAAATAAATTATTACATATTTATATATCAAAAATCTGTGCAATAACTGACTACACTGTTCAGTCTGTATTTAAGGTTCCTGTATATGTAAATTGTAAATTATGTTATTAGGTCACTACATATATATTTTGTAAATTATCTTCTTATATTTCTTATATTTTTACTTCTTTTTGCAATATATCTTCTTTATACACTTGTTTGCACTGTATCTTCTTTCTTTATACACTTGTAAGGAGCACCTGTAACACAACAATTTCCCCTTGGGGATCAATAAAGTATTTCTGATTCTGATTCTGATATGAAGCTTTATACAGATTTAAAAATATGAATATTGATATGACATTTATGTGGATTCCAGCTCACAGAGGTGTTAAGGGCAATGAAACTGCTGATTTATTGGCAAAACAGGCTTTGAAGAGAATATAGACATATCACTTAGTAAAGCAGAAGCAAAATGAATTATAAAAAGAAACACCATTAAAGAGTGGCAGTACAGTTGGGACACTGGAAACACAGGACAACACTAGGATGTCTACGACACATAGACCCAGTGAGAACAGCAAAAAGATGCACTAAAGAGGAGAAAATTTTAACAAGGTTAAGAGATGGACATACTAGACTTCAACAAAACATTGCACTTAATAAACAAAAATCCTTCAGGATCACGTGGACACTGTCAAGCAGAGGAATCAGTGGAACATGTAGTTTTGCATTGTATTTTCAAAAACGTAAAAAATTAATGAGGGAAATCAGGAAGCTAGGAGTGGAAGAATTGTTTCAACAATTCATGTCACATCAGTGAAGGAAGACTGTACCAATATCTCAAAGACACTGGACTAATAAAGATAATATATTTTATTTATTTATTTATTTATTTTTTTGTGGGGAGGATAAATAACTCACTCATGCACCTTAACGCTGGTTGCCACCTGCCTGAAAACCTAAAAGAAGAAGGAGAATGGATCCTATTTTACGGATGCAGGAGCAACGACCTGCAAAAACTCAAAATCTTACCAAGAATATTTGTCTTATTTCTAGTCAAAATGTTTCATTCCTAGTCAAACAGATCTCATTACACTTAAAATAGGACGCATCACCAAAAAAAATAACTTGTTTTTGGACAATTTTCACTTGTTTCAAGCAAATTTTCACTTGAAACAAGTGAAAAAATCTGCCAGTGGAGCAAGATTTTTTTGCTTGTAATAAGAAAAAAAATCTTGCTCCACTGGCAGATTTTTTTTCACTGGAATGTCATCAATAGACGCAGGAGGCTACCTAGTGCAAAATATGTCGACGTGAACGACACTGAGAAAGTCGCAATATTTGATGAGTTGGGATTAGAACGCGTTGTAATAGCCCTTAATACATTTCAAATGGGTGAGTTATATAAAAAGTCATCCCCCATGCAATTGTCATGAATGGGAAAAATGAAAAAATGAGGCCATTGCTGAAATGCTGAAAAACTGCAGTTCCCCTAATGGCCACAATTAAGTCAATCCTCAGAGACGCTTGTGTTAAAATAATAAAACGTTCCAGCAGAAATAAACATGTTTACAGCCTGCTGCAAAAAACTGTTTTGGTCTCTACAGCTAATTTCCCTGTTTATGGCACCTTCATAGGGGAAGACATTTTATATAACTTACCCATTTAAATGTAACTAATGCTTAAAGTTTGGCAAAATTAAGTACACTTTGAATAACAGGTGGGTACCGTCCGTTGACCAGTCACTACCATGGTGACAAAGTGGTTAGATAACCATAGTGGAATCCCACACAGCTAATATCTTTGGTCAATATGATGTCAGAAAGATACTCTTGCATTGGACAGAACATCTGTAAATGTCTAACAGTGTTAGAATTTCATGTTGTGTGGACATTACCATTATGACATTTTCCAGATGTTGGATTTTGTTTTACATACCTAACGACTAAATGTCACTACTGATTATTACAGTTAACTATAGCAGTAAATAAACTGTGCTAACCAAGCTAGCAGCTACCATTATATGTCCACCCTCTCATCCAACATCAATCACTTCTGGCTCCAACAGTCTAAGATGACCATGGCAAAACCCCAAACTTAAGGCTTCAAAACGGGAGTCCATAAACCAATGGGTGATGTCACAGTGGCTATGTCTATTATTTTATACAGTCTAGAATCTTAAGTTGGGGATCCATGAGGATTGATTAATATTTGAGCCAGCCTCTAGAGGCCATTTGAAAAACTGCAGTTTTTTACCTGTCCACGTTGGCTTCCTTTTTCAGCCTCAGATGTTGCTGCTTGGTAGGAATAGGGTTCAGAGTTCATTCATACATTCAAGCAAAATCTTTGCACTGTATCACAATGTAAATTAAAGATGAAAAAGCTCAGTTGATGACAAGATTATAATATAATATAATATACATAAGGACAGGATTAAAAGGATTATAAAATAGCATGCATTCAAGGTCTTCCAATTTCCTTGCTTTTCCACCAGATTTAAGGCAATCATTGTCTCCTGTTTTGTTGTTTTTTCCTGACATTCGAAGCAACTGGCCTATGCCTTTCTTCTACAGGTTGCCAGATTAGACAACTGTTTTCCAGGCAACACTAAAAGTTGCTGCCTTAGAGAGGGAGAAACGAGGTATCATATGCTGGTGTGTGCTCACTGTCACCTGTCAGTTAGCAGCAGTTGAGCCAGAATGTCAGCTGGGTGATGAGACGTGACACAAGGGAGGGCAGGGATGCAGGCAAGTGAGTTCCTGTCCAGCTGGACAGTTCACTCAGTCAGGACTGGTGGAAGAAATAATGTTTTTCAGCATGCTGAGCCATTAAACCCACCTATCGTCGGTGACAAAAGAATTATCTGAGGCCCTTTGACTATGTGCTTAACTATGCGTTAAGCAAAAAGCTCTGAGTTAGCATGCAAGCTATTGTAATTTGGGAACTCTTGTCCTAAAGTGAATGTCGTTTACTGTATATTAGACTTCTGTCTAAATCTCGTTCGTGTGTGAAGTGAGTCAATCAGTCCTTGCTTAAGATGAGAACAAACTATAAAAGGTGATTATTACCTATTTTGAAGTTTGTGTACATTTTTTCTTGTCTACAAGAAATTCCAATTTCTAATCTCCCTGATGAATGATAAACTTAAAACTATAAACCATGGTGACGTTTTTCACAGAATTATAAAATCTGCGTTACATTCTTGTCCAATTTTTTTTTTCAATTATTTGATTCAGAATTGGGCCTCTAAGGGGAGTGCTCTCCCCTATCCAGGCTGTTTTCAATCACTGTGAGTGTTCATGGTCAAACGCATGACCCCTTGGGCCCCTGCACCTGTGCCTGGTAGGCTCATTCACTCATCCATCCATGCATGCAGGTGACATCACAGCCTTTAACAACCACAGTAACAGTGAGCAGAAACCATTTTGCCAACCAGCCAGCTACCAGCCAGAAAATAACTAATTTGTTCATAACTACAAAGAAATTGCAAAGAATAAGTTTGACAAAAGTTGTACAAATATATATGAAATAATTTGTAACTGCCAGTAAATAACAGTAACTTGCTTAAACACAGTTATATTCCACCTTGACAGTGGTTATCCAGACGTCTGACTCTTTACAATCTTCAACCTAGCAATTTTATAAGAACCTGAAGTAAAATGTCAAACTCTTTTTGAGTCTGGTCATTTTTTCTGTTGTTCAATTCTTGTCTGTATTTCACAAGTTTACCAGATTTTCTTAGTGCTTCTGGCATGTGGATGTTTTAATTAACATTAAGGATTCATATTAAGTATTAAGTATCAGTATTAACATGCATCTTGGGTGATCTGATAACAAGTAGACAGCACCAAATACAAGTGTAATGTATTATGATCATTATGATCAGATCACTCAAATCACTTATCGAGAGGGTCTGGGATGCATTTCACCACGTATCTTTTGTATTGTGAAAGTGAAGGAGCCCCGCTGTGTCCCCAACAAGGACTGCGTCATCAAAGCAGGACATGGTGGTTGTTTTGGTGACAGCGCGCTAATGCTCTATAACTTGCCAATTTTTTAAGTGTTGCATGACTTTCCATCATTTTGCACTATGGACCTGTATATCTGTGTATCTATTTTGTCTTGACCTTGTAGTATGTCCTGCATGTCCTACAGCATGTGCAGTGCTGGATTTTGTAGAGACAGAGATAAAAACTGTTATAAATAATTGAGGTCAGATCAAACTCGGGTTATTCTGTACCTCTAAAAATGCATATTCTTCCACAGTGTCATAGCTCTGCCTCTATAGGTTAAGGGTTAAGGCTTTACCGCATCTGATTTCACCAGACACATTGTCAAGAACACTCCTGTTGAACTCACAGGGCAGTGTTAAGCTTTGCCTGCTTTTCAGAAGAACTACACGAGAGACAAAATATTTTTACTCACCTCAACATGAGGGACTATTAAGGTCACAATATAGCATCAAAGCCAAAATTAAAGATGACAACAAAGGAAATGACAGTTAAATCTAAGATGAAATGATTGGCTACTGACTTTCCCTTTTGTCATAAACAAATGAAAACTGATAGAGATTAGCGACCATCTTGATTGCAATCAACCTTAATCAGTTGCATTCATTATAATTATTACATTTAATAATTAGCAGCCTAAAATTCCTAGCTCATTATACTTCATTTTTGGGAACAAGTCAGATGTCATTTATAAACAAGTATGAATTTCCAATAGCTGCAACAATGTACATGCATGCATCCATGTGTTCATGTATTCATACATACACACCATTCATACACACACAACCTCAAACTCCCCATCATAGAACTGCACAAGATTTTGTGCAAGACTATGAATTCATTTGAAGTTATGCACCTTTGTGTGTAAGGCCACTCGCACTTGCCTCATCCCACCCCACCCCCCATCAACCAAATGTCATGAACGCAAACAAACACACACACACACACACACACACACACACTTTTCTTTTTTTTTTTTTTTCCTGGAGCTTTCAGTTGCAACTCACAGTCTTCAACCACGGATTCAGGTCGACTCAGTTGTCATGGTGATGGCTCAGTATAATCTGCCAGGGCCGAAATTGGTATTTTTGCACACTGTGATGTCATTTCTTTAAATGCTTCATAACCCTGAAATCTGTACATTATATGCTGAAAGATCACATAAATCAATAAACCTTTGAAGTTGTGTCATAAAAAATTATCTTTACTTTCACTTCAGAAACTTATTTTGGATACTTCTTAGGATTTGTCGCCATAGCCGACACCAAACTCCTAGCTGCAGTTCCTTCGCAATGGTCTATTCCTCCTCTTTGTCTTTTATAAAAAAAAAATTAATTAAAACATCAACAAGCAAACATCAGAATCAAGCACAGACATTGCCAAACAGACAGAGACAACTTAAGCATGACAAATCTAACATGAAATAAATACATTAATGTCTTCCTCCTTTCACTCTGACTGGTTGTAGTAAAACACATCACTTCCAGTGTGCCAGCACATTAAAGTACACACAAATGGCAACCTCCGAAACTCCAGTATTGAGACATACGGAGAGCTCTTCCTGGCAGCTATAGCCTTAATCAGTGTAGCCCACTTATCCCTATGTTAATCAGGGGGGGCCTGAGTCCGTTAATACAGTTAACTTAATGTATAATAAGGTTTATTTTTAAAGGTAATTTCATCTTTCACTTTTACATAGGTACCTTTAATTTTGTCTTGAGTCATGTACTGTAGTTTGAATGAAATATAACACCACTATTTTTAAACTCTGCGTATTAACCCTTTTTACCAAACTGTAATCAATTTTAGGCAATTGTCACACTACAGTGAAATAAAATACTTTTTTTGACCAGAATATCCCAAGAATTTGCCATTTATGCACACACACCTTTAGTAGAAGAATAACCAGACTTTGCACTGGAATAAATTTTAGAGATAATGAATTTCTCTTATTTACTTTTAAAAAGTGCAAAATAAACACACATGACACACAAGTTCACTTTCCCTTTTAAACCCCTTCAAAAATTACAGTAATTACTCCTTTAAATTGGCAACAACACAATATCACTGAAATTCAGTTTACCTTTAACTCAAACCTTTTACCGCAATCTCAGGTTTATACCAAACTCAGTGGGCCCACTCATATCAAGCACACTCACATACACAAGCCGGCAATTGTGTATTGACCCTTTAAAAGAAACCTCGTTGCAGGCCTGATGCGATGCTTGGGAGCAGTGAGGCCCAAAATGTAATGGCCGCTTCACTCAGAAGAGCAACAAAATAAAAGTGTGGTACCATATTGAAATGTCTAGGATCCAAACTGCAGCTCTACCAGTCTCAGAGACTTTAGTCTGGGAAGACAGTCTCAAAACATATAGGAGGGCCCTCCGCAATGCCAGAGCAAGCTATTTCTCATCATTAATAGAAGAAAATAAGAACAACCCCAGGTTTCTTTTCAGCACTGTAGCCAGGCTGACAGAGAGTCACAGCTCTACTGAGCCTTGTATTCCTTTAGCCCTTAGCAGTAATGATTTTATGAGCTTTTTTAATGACAAAATTGTAACTATTAGAGACAAAATTCATGACCTCCTGCCCTCTAACAGTACTAATCTGCCTTCAAACACAGCTATAAGTGCTGATACATATTTAGATTGCTTCTCCCTGATTTCTCTTCAACAGTTGACCTCAATGATGTCTTCATCCAAGTCATCAACATGTTGGGACCCCATCCCAACTAGGCTACTTAAGGAAGTCTTACCTTTAGTTAACACTTACATATTAGACATGATCAATCATGTCATCTTTATTAATAGGGCTATGTACCACAGTCTTTTAAGGTAGCTGTAATTAAACCTCTGTTAAAAAAGCCCACCCTGGATCCAGAGGTGTTAGCCAACTATAGACCAATATGAAATCTTCCCTTTCTTTCAAAGATCCTTGAGAAAGTAGTCGCAGCCCAGTTGTGTGACTTTCTCCATGATAATAATTTATTTGAGGAATTCCAGTCAGGATTTAGGGTGCATCATAGTACTGAGACACCACTAGTTAAAATTCCAAATGATCTTCTGATTGCTTCAGACCAAGGACTCGTCTCTGTACTTGTTTTACTAGATCTTAGTGCTGCATTTGACACAATTGACCATCAAATTCTGCTACAGAGACTGGAACATTCAATTGGCCTTAAAGGTTCTGAACTAAGCTGGTTTAAATCGTACTTATTCGATCGTTTTCAGTTTGTTCACGTTCATAATGAATCATCTTCACGTACTAAAGTTTGTTTTGGAGTACCTCAAGGTTCAGTGCTTGGACCAATTCTATTCACTCTATATATATGCTTCCCTTCAGTAACATCATTAGAAATCACTCTGTAAATTTCCATTGCTATGCGGATGATACACAGTTGTATTTATCGATAAAGCCAGAAGAAACGGATCAATTAACTAAACTTCAGAAATGCCTTAAAGATATAAGAACCTGGATGAGCTCCAATTTCCTGATGATAAATTCAGACAGAACTGAAGTTATTGTTCTTGGCCCCAAACAGCTCAGAAACTCTTTATCTGATGATATAGTTTCTCTGGATGGCATTGCTCTGGCCTCTAGCATCACCGTAAGAAACCTCAGCGTAATATTTGATCAAGATTTGTCTTTTAATTCCCATTTAAAACAAACCTCTCGGACAGTGTTTTTTCATCTGCGTAATATTGAAAATTAGGCCTATCCTGTCACAAAAAGATGCAGAAAAATTGGTCCACGCGTTTGTTACCTTGAGGCTGGATTACTGTAATTCCCTATTATCAGGTAGCTCTATTAAGTGCCTAAAAACTCTCCAGCTAATCCAGAACGCGGCGGCACGTGTACTGACAGGAACTAAGAAACGAGATCACATTTCTCCTGTTTTAGCTTCTCTGCACTGGCTCCCTGTAAAATCTAGAATTGAATTAAAGTGCTTCTCCTAATTTACAAGACTCTAAATGATCAGGCTCCATCATATCTTAGAGAGCTCATAGTGCCCTATTATCCCACCAGAACACTGCGCTCTGAGAATGCGAGGTTACACGTGGTCCCTATAGTCTCCAAAAGTAGGAACCAGAGCCTTCAGCTATCAGGCTCCTCTTTTGTGGAATCACCTTCCTGTTTCGGTCCGGGAGGCAGACACCGTCTCCACTTTTAAGACTAGACTTAAGACTTTCCTTTTTGATAAAGCTTATAGTTAGGGATGGCTCAGGCTTGTCTTGGACCAGCCCTTAGTTAGGCTGACATAGGCCTAGTCTGCGGGGGGACCTCCTATAATACGCCGAACCCCTTCTCTCCTTCTCTCTCTCTCTCTCCTTTGCTAACATTCATGTCCTGTTACTGCATCTCCCTAACTCGGCTCTACTGCATGTCACTAACTCGGCTTGTTCTCCGGAGCCTTTGTGCTCCACTGTCTCGCAGGTTAACTCGTATCGCAGCTGTGCCTGGATGGTGTGTCGTGGTTGTGCTGCTGCCATGGTCCTGCCTGATGCCTCCCACTGCTGCTGTTACTATTAGTCATACCTGTACTATTATACACATATCATTATTGTCACATACATATATAATCATACTACTAATATAATATCTGTCTTTCTTTATGTCTCATTATGTCATATGAATTACTGTTAATTTATTATATTGATCTGTTCTGTACAACATCTATTGCTCGTCTGTCCATCCTGGAGGAGGGACCCCTCCTCAGTTGCTCTTCCTGAGGTTTCTACCATTTTTTTGCCCCGTTAAAGGGTTTTTTGGGGGGAGTTTTTCCTTATCGGCTGTGAGAGTCCAAAGGACAGAGGGGTGTTGTATGCTGTAAAGCCCTTTGAGGCAAATTGTGATTTGTGATATTGGGCTTTATAAATAAAATTGATTGATTGATTGATTGATTGATTGAGGTGAAGAAAAGATGGCAAGCAGGCATCAAAGAGGGTGAAGTCTCATCAGCGTCTGTGGCTTCTGCAGTCTTTACCAGTCTCTCGTCTTCCCATGAAGAAAGGATGGTGACAGGTGTCCAAAATGGCGTGGTTACGGCAGCATACAGTCCAATAAAAGTCCGAGCATGGGCTTGTTAAGTTTTTAGCACTGTCCAATAAATCTAAAGGGTTTCCAGGTCGAAAACAATTAACTACAAAGCCTATGCCCCAGGCTGTGTTAGCTTTACTGTGGCTACAAGTCCATTTACTTTGCTAACGAATGCTAATATCAACACGTGTTGGCTAACTAGTGTCTACTAATAAACACCGTGGAGCTAATATAAACACTCAACACCCGATACTATGGTATCGATACTTTGATACCCGCCGGTCGATATTTTGGAGTCGATACTTTTTTAAATATCGCAATACCACTGTGCTAATACAAAGCATCTAACTTGTTTTCACTACTTAGCGTTTTAGGCAATAACTTTATGTGTGAAAACCAGCCCGGGCATGTTTTAGATGGTCTTCAGTGTCACATGACTATGGCAGCCTATCAGATGTCAGAGCCAAGGGGTCACTGAGCAGCCTCAGTTTTCACTCCGCTGCTCGGAGTGAGCTCAGCAGTGCAGCAGCCAGTGGCCAAGAGAGAAAAAGAAGCGTAGTGTGGTGCTACATTTCACCCACGACCAAAGGTAATGCCATGTGCTCCGTCTGCAATGGTGGTGCCACATAGCAGCAACCTCTTTAAGCATTTAAAGACAATGCATTGGAGACATTCAGCAAGCCTCAAAGTCCCCTGCACCACCTGCTGTCCGTCAGAAGACATTGCAGGAGAGTTTCAGTAAAGGCAAAGAATATCCAGGTAGAGGTGACAGTTATTGTGTTATAGGTGATTAAAAATTAAATGAACCATTATTTTATCAAACTGCCCCAAATATGCAACTGAGCTACGTGAATCTTGGAGACATCTTGAAGCCATGTTCTTCACTCATTTCATTTAGTTGGCAAATGTAAAGGTTCATTTGCTTGTACTGTATGCACCAGAAAATACTGACAAACAGTTTTGTTTCTAGAATGTTTTTAATCGAAGTAAAGTTTCTGTATATATCAATACAAATATACTAGAAATAGCCCCTTTTCCACCAACATTCCCAGGAACTTTTATTACCAGGAACTTATTTACCTGGGTAAAAGAGTTCCTGGTAATCTGTGTGGTTCGCGTTTCCACCTCACCTCAAAGTTCCGGAAAATTTATTCAAATCAGGCTGATGACGTAGATGATTCAGCGTGTGCCCTCCGCCAACTTGTTGGCTGGTAACATAACATTAGTGCTGGTAGAGTGAGGGGGGGTGTTTGTCTCAGCCAGCAGCTAAGTTTAAAAGTATTTTAAGATAAGAGTCAAATGTTGGAGATGTCTCTTTTTCTTCTTCCTTAAAACAGTAACCAATCAGCATTAAGACAAACTCCGCATGTTCGTTTGATGAAGAATAACAGGAGAGTAGATGGTCTCAGTTAACTTCTATTTATTCCAAAAATCAAAAAGATTACGAGATACAGAGCTCTGGGTCCAACTTCACGTCCCTGTCTGCAACAGGTGCCGTCAGTTCATGAAGTCTGATTCCTAACTTTCCCTGGACACTTTAATAAGGCGTTACAGTTATGAAATGTGCACGCAAGATGATTGGCTGTTTTTCCACTGCAGTTCCGCTCCCTCCTTCTGACTCCACCACGCCTTACTGCTTTCACGTCAACTGCTCCTGCAAAGCAAGGTCAAACGAAAACATGCACACTGCTAAAGTGTGCTTCAGCGCATCAGCTGTGTATGAGAACTTGTTGTCAGTGATGTACAAGAAGGCTCACTATCCTAGGACATTCTGTGCTTATAAGGTATTTGTTATTGTCTTGGTGTTCTTTCTTATCTCTGGGTGCTGGCGCCTGTCTACTACACACACAGTAATTGTCCACTACAACTAAGCTTCACATCCTCTGCATATCACTCATTTAGAGAATGGATACAATGATCAATATATAACCTTTTTACAATAATCCAACAGTCCCTCTTTTGGCCTCTACTAAGAGGCCACTTTTCAGTAAGTTTAAACTCCCTCTTTTGATCTCAAACACTTGAGATCACATCTTCTTCATCCTCTTCCTCACCTGGGAGTGGCTCTCTAAGCAGAGCAGTGGTTTCCTACTGACACATTTGGTATGGGGGAGGGACTGGCTGTTTCTTTTCAATAGCGGACACAATGATTCTCTCACACAATGACCTTATACATGGAATACAACAACAGCCACACGATGCTAAGCAAGCTATCATCCCCACGAGAGAGAGAAAGACTGATACTATCAAACTACGCCATTTTCCACTCCACCGAGGGGGTTACTAATACCTGAGTGCTCATGCATTTCCTCAGACAGTCTGCTGACTGCATCTCTAGTCTAATTATGGGGACAGCATCTCACCTAATTCTTGTCCTGTACTGTTCCTAAGGAGACAAGTGTAATTATTTATTTTGGGAGTGAACGTTGGAGGTATGGTGTTATTCTTAGTCGGAGGAAAAATTGAACTCAGCGTCTTACAACCCTGTGGGTCTGGACTCATGGTCATATTCATCATACACTGGGAACCGGTGGGGTCTTGATCTGGAAGTAGAGGTGCAGGTGTCGTAAACAATGTGGGTCTAGCTGAAGAGCATGCAACACAATTGGACATAGATCAAATTGAAACCCTGTGCTCTGTCCCATTGTATACATCAATTCCACACCCCCATACCGCGTTAGACAATTGTCTGAGGTGCTCCTTTTATGACGTGGCATTTCTCTCTCTCTCTTAGGGATCTCTCATGATATACTAATGATAGCACAATAACACAAGCTACTAGAAAACTTTGCAATTTCTGAAGAAATTGCTTATGGGAGCTGCAAACTGTCAGCTACTGTTGCTACTGCTACTGCCACTGCAAGCTGCTGTTTCAGCAAGATTTATTTATTTATTTTTTCTTTTCCAAATGTTATAACACATATAATGAAATGCATATTTGTCACATCCCGTCAATGGCCACAAGGTGGGGCTATTGGCACCATGTTTCACCATGTTGTGCACACTGACATGGAGAACATGTGTACCAAGTTTCATTTCACTGAAAACAGCAGAACTGTCGAAACATCATGTTAAAACATTACAGTAGCGCCCCCTGTGGGTAGAATTGTATCAAATTTTACATAATGGTGCACTGTCGTTATATGTACAAGATTCTCAAATTTGGTATCGATCCGAATCAGCATTGAAGAGTTATGGCTCGTTCAATGCATCAGGCCACGCCTCCAAAAGTTTTGTAACCAATTACAGACATACGGTAAGTGATACCAAAAAATGAAGATATGAGATGTGTTTGGGATCATCTAAATATGGTATGTATCAAGTTTGGTGAAGATTGGATGAAAAATGTGCCAAAAGTAGCAAAAAAATGCATTTTTGAAAAAAAAATTCAAAATGGCGGAAAAAAATTTAGTCGCAAATGGGCGTGGCCTATATCAGTCTACTTGATACCATCCAAAGAATACACGGTGCCAAAATTGTTTGGCTAGTCCTCACGGTTCATGAGTTATAAGCCAAAACATAAAACACGTAATACTGACCACATGGTGGCGCTATAGGTCGCATTGTAGAATATGTGAAGCAGTTCCACATGGCTCACCTGTCAATCAAGTTTGAACACTTTAGCACTTTTAGTTTTTGAGATATGAGCTTTCAAACATTGCTCCCATTGACTTGCCATTATAAATTCTAATGCTGTAAAAAATTATATAAAATCATTGGAATATGTTAGAGATGAGAAAAGTAATAGCACACATCTCCTTAGGTATGTACAATTTGACACTGAAATGAAGATGATATGACAAATCGTGTAGGACTACGAAAAATGGCGAAATAATAATAATAATAATAATAATAATAATAATAATAACAATAATAATAATAATAATAATAATAAATAAAGACCAAAGAGAACATAGTGTGGCAGCTCCCACACAAATATTGCAAATAGTCCAATATACCACCAACGTTGTTCTCTCCCGATCTCATGGCTAAAAGCAGTTCCTCCAATCAGTTCTAGGCAAAATCTATCCTTCGTACTCTGGTCAAAGCGTTGATCCAGAGGAGCTTTAAACCTTCTTACCACATCCTAGGCCTGCACTTCTTTGTCATGTTTGATAGCCAGTGGTTTTGCCTGCAAGTCTTCTCTCACCCCGGTGTCTTTCAGGACCCTTTCCTCGCGCCATGTTTATTCCCTCATGTGTGAACGTGTTGTGTGGTGGATTAGGATTTTTAATTTTTTTTAATTTTTTTGATGCTGTGTGTTGTCAGTACCGTGCTGTGTGTTGTCAGTACCGTTAGTGCGTGTCCCATTACTATGTGTGTCACTTTCTGCAAAGTGTTGTCAGTACAGCTAGTGCGTGTCCCATTACTATGTGTGTCACTTTCTGCAAAGTTTTTCTACCCCTGCTGTGTGTCGGGTGCATGGTGGGTGTCTGTCCTCTGTTGGGTCTAATGTGACGCTTGCATACATTATCGTCTTATCTTCCTATCATCCTCCCCCTTTTTCTGAAAAAGCACGCCAGCAACGGTGTGTGTTTTTTCAGAAACATCTAGGAAGAACGGTAGCTTGTGGTCTGGGATGGCCAATTCAGTGGCGCTAGATAGCGCCTGCTTAAAGGTAATGAATGAGTTTTCTGCCTTGGTGCTCTGAGGGAGAGAAATCAACATTTGGAATCTATGTGCGAGTCCAGTGGGTGAGTGAAACCAATTTTTATATATGGGACCCAAATTTTTAGCTTGAGGGTTTGAGGTTTAGCATGAGCAGCCAGTGTTATGTGCGGGGAGGCTTCCTCCACCGCCTCATACCACCGCATCTGGTCAGGCGCAAGGTCAACAGCCGCAGCCACACCCTCGTTCCCTACTACGATACAAGTCGAATTAACATCCCACATTCTCCCTTCTAGTTCATCATAAAAAGCTTGTTGCTAAATTTCATCCCCGTCCCTATCATAATAGAGCATTACGTGGAGGGGATCAGGGGGAGGTGTGTAGGGGTGAAGTGTTTGGACCCAAGGACACCACAACTGATCAAGGGTGTTGATGCCTGGTTTGTCTTTGGTGTCTGGTTCGAGGAGACCCCAATAGATATCAGCCCAATGTCCTTCAGCTGTGGGGGAGGTGTCTGCTGACAGCAACATCTAAGAGGAGGACTGTACCATGGACAGCGAACAGTTCATCGTGTACCCATTGGGAAAAGTCACAATTAGTCCATCTGGACTGCATCAGACTGAAGCTCCACATTTCACCAACACATCGCGTCCCATCAAATCAACTGGGCACGAGAGTGAGGAGATATATTGATGTTTGAAAGTCTGTTCAGCCTCTGGGCGGGCCTTGATAGCCGCCCCGGAGTGGGCCGTGCCATCCTCCCCTGTGTGCACCTCTGTATCCTCCCCTTAGTGGACCTTTTCCAAACTCTGCATTGCAGGAACAGCTTTGCTGAGGACACTCCCTCTGCCAGTGAGTAGGGTCGCCACACAAGACACACCCAGTGTTCCGTGGGTTCCGTCTGGGTCTCCCACGACCCATACCTCTCCCCCTAAAGCCTCCCGCTGCGCCCATGGGACGGCCCCAATGAGGGGGGCGGGGATCTACCCACTCATGGATCGGGTAAAGATCGGGAGTTCCTGAGAGTGGTCCAGGCGGGGGCTGTTGTACCATTTGATTGGCTGATTTTTTATCTGTCTTTTTGGCCTCATCAACCTTACGGCGAGCTTCATCCAATTGCAGTGTTAGGAGTTGTACCTGAGCTGATTCCGTACTGTCCCTGTCCTCTGCCTGTTTAGCTCTGTGTTTTTTTTCATATGGTGTGTAACGTGTTTCTCCCATTGTTCAGTAGAACAGCCTGGGATATCTGGATTGTTTTCTATGTGTTCCTTGACGGCCCTTGACAGCCCTTCCAATACCGCCTTTCTAAACAATGTAGTTTGCAATTCCCTGGAGCCCGGGTGTACCCCGGTCAC
Source organism: Cephalopholis sonnerati (assembly GCA_019142605.1). Classification (NCBI taxonomy): domain Eukaryota; kingdom Metazoa; phylum Chordata; class Actinopteri; order Perciformes; family Serranidae; genus Cephalopholis; species Cephalopholis sonnerati. Next base: position 5,085,151 of record JAGQAX010000015.1, on the reverse strand, counting down.
CTCCACCCATGTGTCTTCACATCTACTCAAAAATGTGGTGATGTTTTCATCAGGTTTAATGTTGAAGGTTAGCGTGTGCATTGTACCAGTGGGAATAGGAAATTTCTGCCGCATAGCCAGTCCAATATCTGTGGCATGGCGCGAGAAAAGTTTTGAATCTGGTACATCATTTATTTTAGCCAGCGTTTCCACTTCCATCACCTCCCAGCAAGACAGCTGTTTTCCCAATAATGCTCTCCAGTCTCCCAGTGCCAATTTAAATCCCGGTGTTTGTTTACAAAAACGTTCCATCCATGGTCCGCCACCCTCCATGGGAGGGGGCATTTTATCCAGGATGCAGTTCATTTCAGTGAAGGAGAAGGGTTGATATAGCCTACTTCTCCCCCATGTGAGCCTTATCTTCCCATACTGATCCTTTACTGTCACTGGTGGACAATAACCCTGCTCACTACGTTCCCTGTCAAATTCACCTTCCATGTTTGTAACTTTAACACCTCTTTATCTCAACACACACTATCCAACCGGGCTCCACACGCCCTCCTTGTCCAATACACAATCATACAACAAACCACCAACTCTTTTAACCATAACAAAAACACAATACAACCAAAACGCAAGCTCTTTCAACAATTACAAAAACGCAATACAACCGAAGCACAAGCTCTCTCAACAATTACAAAAACGCAATACATCCGAAGCACAAGCTCTTTCAACAATTACAAAAACGCAGGACAACAAAACATAAACTCTCAACAGTTACAAAAAGCAATGCAATAAAACACAAATTCTTTCAACAATCAAACAACAATAGTGCCGTGAGAGTATTATACTAATTCTCACGGACTTACAATTTTTCCCATTTCGCTGTGATTTCGCTTCTTAAGTCTCAGCCGTTGCAAGCCGGCACACCCAAGCTTCTACACCAACTTCCTGGAGTGGTGCGGGGTGCCTATGGCCCGGTGGCAACTGGCGTTTATCTTAAGGCAAAATTACACAGCTTCCTCCCTTTATTCCCCACAGAGCGTGGCTGCCGCTCGGGAGCTGAGAGAGCAGGAATTCGAGTCACCTCTACTAGACTCTACACAACTCTCCCACCCCGTTAACATAGCTGGCAGTCGGCAAGCCACCCACAATAAAACATCAGGCACGAGACCTGTGGTCCCCCGACCCACGAAGCATCTTTTAACTTAAAAGATAGTGCTTGTGTTTAGGATCCCAACAATACGTCGCTCCTCTGACGGTGAACTCTATAATATTTATGCGTTTTTACAATCAACACAAGGGCCTCTCACCCACTTTTACTCTTCTTCTTTAGGAAATTAAATTTTGTCTTCCTTCTATTTCTAAAACAGAAAGAAATGTAATTCCTGGGCCTTTCACCCGACTATGTTTTCTGTTTAGGAATTAAATTTAGGATTTAATTCCTGGGCCTTTCACCCACTATTCTTTCAGGCGGGACTTTAACCCTCTGTCAGGCGGGACTTTAACCCTCTGTTAGGTGGGACTTTAACCCTCTGTCAGGCGGGACTTCAACCCTCTGTTTGGCGGGACTTTAACCCTTTGTTTGGCGGGACTTCAACCCTCTGTTAGGCGGGACTTCAACCCTCTGTTAGGCGGGACTTCAACCCTCTTTTTGGCGGGGCTTCAACCCTCTGTTAGGTGGGACTTCAGCCCTCTGTTTGGTGGGACTTCAACCCTCTGTTATGTTCCCAGGGAACTTCAACCCGTGGTCGGGGACTTCAACCCCATATTATACCAATCCCCAATTATCTCGTAATCTACTAAAAATGGCGCCTTGCCAACTCAGTGACAAACAGTTTTGGATTATAGGCCAAATAGCAGTACTTTGTATGAAACCAGGCGTCTGCTTTACCTTTTTCAATGAGGCGCCTCGTTTGTCACTGCGTTTTCAGTTGCCTTGTGTCTCGTCCAGTCCGACGATTGACCACTACCCTCCTTCTTCATCACGTCGGGGTCACCAAATTGTTGGAGATGTCTCTTTTTCTTCTTCCTTAAAACAGTAACCAATCAGCATTAAGACAAACTTCGCATGTTCGTTTGAAGAAGAATAACAGGAGAGTAGATGGTCTCAGTTAACTTCTATTTATTCCAAAAATCAAAAAGATTACGAGATACAGAGCTCTGGGTCCAACTTCACGTCCCTGTCTGCAACAGGTGCCGTCAGTTCATGAAGTCTGACTCCTAACTTTCCCTGGACACATTAATAAGGCGTTACAGTTATGAAATGTGCACGCAAGATGATTGGCTGTTTTTCCACTGCAGTTCCACTCCCTCCTTCTGACTCCGCCACGCCTTACTGCTTTCACGTCAACTGCTCCTGCAAAGCAAGGTCAAACAAAAATATGCACACTGCTAAAGTGTGCTTCAGCGCATCAGCTGTGTATGAGAACTTGTTGTCAGTGATGTACAAGAAGGCTCACTATCCTAGGACATTCTGTGCTTATAAGGTATTTGTTATTGTCTTGGTGTTCTTTCTTATCTCTGGGTGCTGGCGCCTGCAGCTCTGTCTACTACACACACAGTAATTGTCCACTACAACTAAGCTTCACATCCTCTGCATATCACTCATTTAGAGAATGGATACAATGATCAATATATAACCTTTTTACAATAATCCAACACAAACAAAGTCAGTCTACATACAGACAGCTGTAATTTGAGCTTATTAGTAACAATTCGCTGTTAGCCAAACTAGCGTGCTGTCTGAATCAGCATGTAAGACATAACGTTAATGTCGGTGGATGAGAGACTGTGGATGGAGCATATTGAATATCGCTGTCTATGTTGCATGGTCAGGAGTCAAACGAGTCCACTGATTGACCCTTTAAAATACCAATAAGACTTAAATATGCAAAGATCTAAAATCTATTAAACTGTTAACAGAATTTAAAAGAATTTAAAAGGATTTAGAAGGCCGACAACGCCACCTAGGGATTTGTAGAGCCCTAGGACTCTAAAAGGCTGCAGGTTCTTTAAATCAGGGGTGAGCAGAGTTAAAAAACAACACAAAGGGTAACTGTTAGCAGATTTATTACAATAAAATCATGGGGGTAAAAGAGCACAGATGATGCCTAAAAGAGTCTGTCAAGTCTTTCCCAGTACCCCTTTATTGCTGCCCCTTCCAGTGGAGTCGCTTGCCCACGTGTGACGCCAGTGGCCGCAGAGTCCTCAGCAGACCATTCTTCCCTACACTGCTGCAGCTCCCGACCGCTCTACCCCCGCAGCACCTCCTCTGCTGCTCCGGTCGTCCTGGGGAGTAAATAAACCAGAGCCAGTACCGTGGTGACACTGAACAGCCCCAAAATCACACCCCTTGCCTGGCCCCGCAGCCGGCCCTCCAGTACCCGCTGCACACAAGGTATAAAAATACTCATGGATTTCCTGGGCGGTAGTCAAACTACCGGCCCAGGCTGGAGTACTCTCACCAAACGGGTACAGGCTGCTGCGCTTCAGGCTCCGGTGTCTTTGTCGTCTTGGCTGTGTGTTCCATCGGGTCGCCGCAGTCTTTACTGGCCCTCGTGGTCGCTCTGTCCTCCTCCTCGTGTCGTCCGCTTTCCTCTTTTTCACCTTTTCCCCTTCTGCGCGCCACACCGGTTGTTCATTCACTGATTGCTGCTTGGGAGTTGGTCAGTGTCTGTTGCTTTCAGGGACGATCGGAAAAGACAAAACTGCATGCAAAAATACTCACTGCACAATAAAAATCTCATAAAACTTGGTTAAAACTAGCACAACAGCTTAAAAGCACCATAAATAAATAAACTAAAACATGCAGAAAAGTATTATTAAAACATGCATAAAACCCCCATCACCACTGACCCTGTCACATCTACATGTTTACATGTTCATGTTGCTGAACACATGTATTGATACATTATTGGCTTCTTACTCGCTAAGGTTTAATTCCACTTAGAGTAACGAGTGTAGCTGCCGTCAGCTCGAGTCATTTTACAGTTTGCTGCGGCCGCGGCTCGGCTGCTCACTGCTTACCGTAGTGTGTAGCCGTGTGTGTGTGTGTGTTCAGCGCCGGCACAGAGCGCAGAGGAGAGGCTGCAGGATGATAGTGAATTAAACCAAAACGTATTAAGTGCCGTTAAAAGAACTGATACCGTTAGCGCTTATCAACACTAAGGTAGAAATGTTTATTTGTAGAAAGTTAGCAGCCACACTCACGCGGAAGTGCGGAACGCTGCGTGTGTTCCACCAATCAGCGTTCTTCAGCACACAGCCCCGCCCCTCAAAGTTCCGGGTACTCTGAAAAGTCCTACCCCGCTACCAGGATCTTTTTTCAGGGGAATTTGGGGGTAGGGGGAACTTTATTTACCCAGGTAAATGAAAAAAGTTCCTGTGGTGGAAAAGGGGCTAATGATACATTTTTAGATGAGCAAAATATCGTAGCTTAGAACAAAATATCTAAGTAGACCACTAAATAAACTGCATTTTTTACATTTTGCTGCATGATGATTAAATTGTTATAACATTTTGATTTCTCTTTTTGTTATTTGGTAACTTTAATTCCTTTCAGGTGATTCCGAAAGAGCCAGAGACATCACAGAGAGCCTTGTTGAGATGATTGTTACTGACTTGCAACTGGTTTCAACTGTGGAGGATGCTGGTTTTCACCACTGTATGAAGGTGTTGGATCCCAGACACCACATCCCTGATAGGAAAGCTTTGATGGTGGGTGAAATTCCCAAGCTGTACGAACAAGTCAAAACAGCCCTGAAAGACTCCATAGACTCTGCCAACAGTGTGGTTTTAACCACTGATATGTGAACATCAAAAACAACTGAAGCATATTTGACTGTGTCAGGACATTTCATTGATGGCAGATGCAGGTTTGTCAATCTGGAGACAACTCATGTAGCTGTACAGCACACAGCGGACAATATATCTGAACTTCTCACAAAGTTATCTGATGAATGGGGCATTGCCAACAAAGTCCATGCTGTTGTTACAGACAATGGAGCCAATATGGTCTCAGCTGTGAGGAAAAGCCACTGGAAACATATTCCGTGTTTCTCACACACCCTCAAATTGGTTGTTAAGGATGCCATTAAGCCTGACGCAGTTCTGGACTCCATCCTGGAGAAATGTGGTGCGATTGTTAAGTTCTTCCACCAAAGCACAAAAGCATCTGACAAGCTTAAAAAAATACAATGTCAGCTGCAGTTGCCCGAACACAGACTAATCCAAGCAGTCGAGACAAGACAAGACAACATGGTTACAGATCAGCCGAGCCACTGAAGCCCTCAAGCCCCTTCAAGAGGCCACAAGGGAAGTTTCAGGTGAACATTATGTAACTATTTCAAAAGTCATACCTCTGGTCTGTCTCCTCCACAAAGCAACTACATCTACTGGGTGGAAGGGGAACACCCTAGTGTCACTGCTTGCAAAGCAGTGCAAACAGCGCTTGCACAATATTGAGCACAACCATGCAGCCAGCACCTCTCTAGACATAAGGATCAAAAACATTTTCTTTAGTGATACTGAAAATGTTGAAATGATCAAATCAAGGCTCATCAGTGAGATGCAAACGCTGGGCAGTTGTGATGGACAGGCAACAAGCTGCGAACCCCCTGTTTCTCCAACAATTGCCATTGCCTCTCTGAAAACTACCTTGCCAGTGACATCACCCTCCGCAAACGCTGAAGACAACAGTGGGTACAGTTCAGCATCATAGACAGGGTTATGGCAGGAGTATGATAGCCGTGTGATGGCTTAGGGCAATCGGAATGCAAACACAAACGCTTAAATTGAGATGCGCAGATTCTTGGAGGAAAAAGTGATCTCAAGGAGTGAGGACCCTTTGCTGTAGTGGAAAAGTTATGAGGCAGTGTTTCCATTGCGCAGTTAAGTGGCAAAAAAAAATACCTTGGAACAGTTGCAACCTCAGTTCCAGCTGAGAAACTGTTTTTCAAGGCAGGAGAGATAATTAGTCAGCGGCGAAATCGGCTTAAACCTAAAAATGTGAACATGTTGCTTTTCCTAAACACCAATCTAAAACTTGAATGAATTGTTATGTTATCTATGTTCTAAATGATCTAGTGTACCTTTTCTAGTTGGTGAATATGCTGTTGTACATTATGTTTATGCATTAGCTGTTTTCATTGAAAAACACTGGTGCCTGCTTAGTGTCAGGAAGTGTTGTTCATAATTCACACAAGGGAAGTCAGAATAAGGTCAACGTCCAAATTCTCTTTCAGTGTAATAAAAATGAATGAAATTATCATTTTGCATTTTGTTGTTGATGATGATGTTGATGTTGCTGCTGATGTTGAGGATGATGATGATGTTGCTAGTGTTGGTGATGATGACGTTATGTTATGATGTTTTACTGGTTTAATGCAGTTTCTTGAGCACTATGTTGATCTTCAATTTAAGAAATTTTATTAATTTTGTATTAATTTGAAGTCTAATTATTTTTAATTATAATTTAAAAATGATTTATTTTCATCTTATTTTTATTTAATTTACACAATGATCTATTTTATTATCATTTTATAAGCATTTCTTTCAAGTACTTATGTTCATGAGTTTTATTCATATTTCATATTGCCCTTGCAATGAAGTTATTCATGAACACTGTCCAATCATGTGATTTTCCTTTAAGGGGCAAAAAGCAGCGGTATCGATATTGATGAAAAAGTACCATAAACTAATGGTATCATATTGAAAGGAAAAATGTTGGTATCGCCCATCCCTATCTCCATGGTCTGACACATCTGAACCAATAAGCGACCAGTATCACTCTTGTTTACACACACTACTTCCTCTTGTTACCAGGAATTCTTCAAAATAAAACATTTTAAAATTAAACACATGTATAACTCTACAGCTGCATGTTTTTAAACTTATTTATTACACATTACTCTTTTTAACCTTTCATGAAATTTTAAACATATTTATGATGTAACTTTTAACTTTATTTATTACTATGTAAAGTGTTTATTTCTTAACCAAGTCACACATTGTATTTTTTTAACCTGGTTACATCAGGATTGTTTGAACTCATTTGGCAATAGCCCAAATGTAACCAAACCAAATGTAACTTTCATTTTTATGTATAAGTCCCCACTCCAGCTTTAACACATAAATAAATGTAATATGTCATGGTATAAATCAGTAAGCCTTTATGAAACTTTTACTGACTTTGGGCTGTGATGCATGTTGTTGTATGATGGTGATAAAGCAATGTGATCAAAAGAATGGGGTATCCTGATTTAAGAGTTGTGTGTGACATTTTTGTGGCATTTTGCCATGGATATAGAGGTAGGTAGAGCAATTTTGGCAGATTGTTAGCTCACAGAACAACACTCTGATGAGTAAAACGTGTCCAGAAATGGGCCTGATGGATCTGGACCTCTTCCCCAACAACCAGCTTAAATTATCTTCTTCTGTCTTACAGCTTTGTAGTCAGAAGAAAAATACTTGGAGAAAATCACTGGAAACAGTTGAAATCAGATGCAACAGAGTTTAATGTGTTCACAAGCAGAGCAGCACAAAAAAGCCAAGTCAGGGTCTGGAATCAGACTAAAATTCACTTTCATTTGCTCTCTCTTTTATGCTGTGGAGCCTTCCCTCTAAACTCAGAACCTAATGGTGTATCATCTAGGCATGTCTGGACATGGCTCTCTACATAATAGTGTATTGCCCTGGACAAGTCCAGACATGCAAAGTCATGGCCTTCTTGTCCTTCCAATATGTTCAGGCCTAATCCTACTCTGTTTTTTAAAAAAACATTTAATCATCGTGTTTCTAATACATTGTGACTCTAGTACATTGTGATTCTAATTAACATCAGTGTATGTGTCACACAAACGTTACATATGATATTCAGTGCAGTGCAAACATTAAAATATTGATACATTGTGAACTGGTAAGCTTGTGGTTAATCTTTGTTATACCATCAGACCTTCTGAGAAGTCAAAAGGAGATAATCAAGTATAATAAACATATGATCCCATCTCTTTGTGACACAGCTGCTCCTGAGAGGTCTCAATGGTAATGTAATCACAAGAGTGATATAGCCGGTACAGCCCGGTACTTTCCAGTTGTCTGCTTTACACTACAATTCTCAAGTTTCTGCTTGTTACATGCATACAGTCTTTTTCAAAATAAACTAACAACATACCTAAAACACCTTGTTTTATGTTCATTTCCTTAAGTATAGACAACAAAAGCACATGCTTAGGTTTGATAAAACAACAACAAAAAAAAACATGGTTTAGCCTAAAATAAGTACAATTCTTACTGAGGTAATTTCATGTCATGTGTCATATGTCACTACCAAAGCATGCTACACATTCTTGCATACTACTTTGTTATTGAAATATCTCCACTGACTTTCGGTTACACACAGTAAACGAATAGCGGGCTCCCAGTTGTAAGTCTGGTGTTTGTCTGTCCCATCCACCTCTCCTTTCACCCACCCTAAAGGGACCATCTTCCTCTTTATACTACATTAGTTGCCAGCAGTGTCAGAAATATATCACATGCTATAGTTTGTGCTCTTTGCAGCGGCCTTGGTTTGATTTTGACCCGTGGCCCTTTGCTGCACATCATCCCCCTCTCTCCTACCTTTTCTTTCTCTCTTCAGCTATCATATCAGTAAAGGCAAAAATATTAAATAATCTTAAAAAAGAAAAACAAAAGAAATAGCTGACATTGGGTGCATATCATACCACCACAAAGCGAGCCGTGTCTGCTGCTGACATTCACTGTATTTGACAAATTCGGTTGTTGCCAGTGGCATCAGAAATAGCCGCCACAACAGGTGTCTTTTTGTGTCAGTATCTGATGCAGAGATCGGTGAAACGGTGGCAGTATTTGATTAGTTTGGAGTGAGAACAGACTTGTCATACTGTTTTTTTTGTTTTTCTTTTTTTTGACATGACAAGACCAATTTCAGTAAACTTAACAGTTCCTCCAGGATTTTTTTTGCTGGATGTATTCGTGTTGTATTTGGAAATGCATTAAATAAATGCATAGCTGAAATGCCTGAATTCACAGCAGCTTTTCAGAATCAAAATCAGAATCAGAATCAGAAATACTTTATTGATCCCCAAGGGGAAATTGTTGTGTTACAGGTGCTCCTTACAAGTTTAAAAAGAAGAAGATATAGTGCAAACAAGTGTAGAAAGAAGATATAGTGAAAACAGAGGTAAAAATATAAGAAATATAAGAAGATAATTTACAAAATATATATGTAGAGACCACACAACATAATTTACAATATATACAGGAACCTTATATACTGACTGAACAATGTAGTCAATTATTGCACAGATTATTTAAAAATAAATATGTAATATTTTATTTTGAGTTATTGACAGTGGTTAACAGTCCAAGGGCAACTCAGAGGGAGGAGTTGTATAGTTTGATGGCCACAGGCAGGAATGATTTCTTGTGGCGCTCAGTGGTGCATTTTGGTGGTCTGAGTCTCCCACTGAAAGTACTCTTGTGCCCGACCAGCACATGGTGGAGTGGGTGTGAGACATTGTCCAAGATAGTTCGCAGCTTAGACAGCATCCTCCTCTCTGACACCACCGCCAGAGAGTCACACTCCATTCCCACAATGTCACTGGCCTTGTGGATCAGTATGTTGAGTCTGTTGGTGTCAGCTACCCTCAGCCTGCTGCCCCAGCACACAACAGCATAGAGGATAGCACTGGCCACCACAGACTCATAAAAAATCTTGAGCATACTCCGGCAGATGTTGAAGGACCTCAGTCGCCTCAGAAAATAGAGATGGCTCTGGCCCTTCCTGTAGAGAGTGTCTGTGTTCTTAGCCCAGTCCAATTTATTATCAGTGTGGACCCCCAGGTACTTATAGTCCTCCACAATGTCCACACTGACCCCATGGATGGATTGGGGTCACTGGTGTCTTGGTCCTCCTCAGATCCACAACCAGTTCCTTTGTCTTTGCCACTTTGAGCTGCAGATGGTTCTGCTCACACCATGTAACAAAGCTATCCACAGCAGCCCTGTACTCATCCTCATCACCCTTGCTGATACATCCAACTATGGCAGAGTCATCAGAAAACTTCTGAAGATGGCAGGTCTCAGTGCAATAGCTGAAGTCCGTGGTGTAGAGGGTGAAGAGGAAGGGAGAGAGGACAGTCCCCTGCGGGGCCCCGGTATTGCTGACCACTTTTTCTGACACACAGTGTTGCAGGCACACGTACTGTGGTCTGCCAGTCAAGAAATCTACAATCCAGGACACCAGAGAGGCATCCACCTGCAAAGCTGTCAGCTTGTCACCCAGTAGAGCTGGACGGATGGTGTTGAATGCACTGGAGAAGTCAAAAAACATGATTCTCACAGTGCTCGCTGGCTTATCCAGTTGGGCGTAGACACGGTTGAGCAGGTAGATGATGGCGTCCTCCACTCCAGGTCCAAGAGTGGCTTGACCATGGGCCGGAGCTGCTCCAGGACAAGTCTCTCCAGGGTCTTCATGATGTGGGAGGTCAATGCCATGGGTCTGTAGTCCTTGGAGCCACTGGGACGCGGCGTCTTTGGCACAGGAATGAGGCAGGATGTCTTCCACAGCATGGGGACCCTCTGGCCTCAGGAGACTCAGGCTCATGTTGAAGACATGCTGAAGTACTCCACATAGCTGGGGGGCACAGGCTTTGAGCACCCTGGGGCTGACACCATCAGGGCCTGCAGCCTTGCTTGAGTGGAGTCTCATCAGCTGTGTCCTCACATGATCAGTGGTGAAGCACATTGTGGAGGTGTCAGGCGGAGGAGGGGTGTAGTCCTCATGATGAAGAGTGTGTTCAGTCTGGCTCCTGGGGGAGGAGGTGTGAAAGGGGCGCACACTGGAGGATGGAGGGGTGTAAGAAGGAGGGGTGGGAGAGGGTGGAGTGGCTGTTGGTTGTCCAGGACAGACAGCAGAAGAGTTGGGGGGGGGGGGGGGACCAGCAGTGTCAAATCCGTTAAAAAACAGATTCAGTTCATTGGCCCTGTCCACGCTGCCTTCAACTCCTCTACTGTTGTTGGTCCTGAAGCCAGTGATGGTCCTCATTCCACTCCAGACCTCCCTCATGTTGTTCTGCTGGAGTTTCCACTCAAGCTTTCTCTTGTACCTCTCCTTAGCCTCCTTGATCTTCACCTTCAGTTCCCCCTGTATTGTTCTCACCTCCTCCCTGTCACCAGCTCTGAAGGCCCTCTTCTTGGCGTTGAGGATGGTTTTGATATCCTTTGTTACCCATGGTTTGTTATTTGGGTAACAATGGATGGTCCTGGCTGGGACAGTGGTGTCCACACAGAAGGTGATATAGTCCGTGATGCACTCTGTGAGCCCATCAATGTCCTCCCCATGTGGCTCACAGAGTGCCTGCCAGTCTGTCACCTCAAAACAGCCCTGCAGTGTCTCATAAGCCTCCTCTGACCATCTCCTCACTGTCCTAATGGTCGCAGGCTGGCTCCTTACTAGAGGCACATAGCAGGGGTTGAGGTGCACCAGGTTGTGGTCTGACCTACCCAGAGGGGGGAGGGGGAGCAGCTGTATGCGTCCTTGGTGTTTGCATACGGTAAGTCCAGGGTTCTCCCTCCTCTAGTGGGACAGCTCACATACTGAGTGAAGTTAGATAGAGTTGTTGCCAATGGTGACGTGGTTGAAGTCACCCGAGATAGCTATGAAAGCACTCTGGTGTTGAGTTTGTAGACGGGCTACGGCGGAGTGAATGACGTCACATGCCGACGTCGGGTTGGCAGAGGGGGGGATATAGACGGTCACCATAATGGCGTGGGAAAACTCCGTGGGCAAATAATACGGCCTTAGTCCAACAGCAAACAGTTCAATATCTGGGTGACAGATTTGTTCTTTCACAGTAATGTGAGCAGGACTGCACCATCGGTTGTTGACAAGAATGGCCCTTACCGCTCTCGGTGCAGTCCCGGTCGGCCTGAACAGTCTGGAAGCCGCTGATGGAGACGTTGTTGTCGGGAATGTCCTTGTGTAGCCATGTCTCAGTAAAACACATCAGACTACACTCCCGGTACTCCTTCTGACGCGACTGCTGTTAGCTCGTCCATTTTATTTCCCAGTGACCTCACGTTGTCCATGATGAGAGAGGGGAGACCCGGTTTGTATATCCTTTTCTCCATAAGCCTCCGTTGTCTCACCCTTGCTCTTTTCCTCTGCTTTTTTATCCCCCCCTGCATCCTCTGTGTTTTCCTCCACATTTCAGCCAGGATCGCTGATGTTTCAGCCGCCAAGCCGGCTGGCCTCAGCGCGATCAGCTGATCCCTGGAGTAAACAATGCGGCCATGAAGTTGTTGTGCAGTGGTGGCGGGTGCGAGTGAAGTAGTAAATTAACAATTAAGAGACTGACCAGAACTCTCTCAATCAACATGTTTAAAGAGGCCGCAGCTTCAGTATATCGGTGATAAAATACAAAAAAAAAACTAGTAAGGTATAAAGTAAAAAAAAGTTGGAAATTAAGAAAACAAGCAGGAGCGACTGCAACAGGCTGCACGCATGGTTGGTGCATGCGCACTACTCTACAACAAAAAAACAAGAAAAAGAATTAAAATTGCTAAAATATTTGTGATGCTATCACAAATTCTGACCTTATTATTATGAGATCTCAGTGTTTCCTACAAAATTACAATCTAGTATTTGTGAAGGTCATGGTGGACTAAAAGACCTGCTCTCCCTCTGCTCTCTGCCCGCTTAGCACAAGCTAACACGGCATATCATGATCTCATCCGTACTTGTCATATTTTGCCACTTGGGCAGAAGCCCCGCAGCAGTGGTTAACATCCAACACCAAAACGTTAACACTGACACAGAAACACCTCAGCCCTGTGATGCTAACAGTGTATGAGTCTGTCCCAGGCACAGAGCTTCGGGCTCTGCAGCAGAAGCCTTATGACAGGAAACAGAGAGAGGGACTGAGTGAATCGATACACTGCACGGAGCTCTTACCTGTTTTAAATAGTCAAATTTGTGGTAAAGTGGCAGTGAATGGACAAAATTGCAAAGTGGCTTAGAATTTAGAAGGATTTATTGAATTTGCGTGAATTGGTGCAATGGCAACATTGTAACATCCTGGGGGGACTGACTTTACTTGTGCTTACATTACACATTCCACAAAAACACTGCACTGAACAAATATTGTCTTAAAGTTTATTTCCATCAATGGGATACTTTTTTTTGCACCCTGTGGGGTGGAGGTTAAGTTTGTTTTGGACCCAAAAAAGGCTTGGGCTGGCCCTGCCTTGCTCTGCTGGAACCAAATTCCCTGTTTTGATTGCCATGGTACAAAGAAATGCTTCCCCAAAGGTAGTGTAAAAACAAATGCAGGTATGGTCAGACTGAACTGACAATATGAATGTTACCAATAGATGTTAATGTAAAAAGCTTCTCATGCATAATGGCTCTGAGGGTCCTTGCAGTTTTGTCTCTGTGTGCTGTTCTTCATGAATACAAAGCAAATACTGTATTTATTAGATTCCAGCTTGTTTCACATGCACTGACTTCAGAGGGAAAACATATACTTTGTCCCACAGATTTCACATCTCGGAATCCAGCTCAGAACAATGTAAACACGTAGCATTTATCAGGCAATGGTGTCGCAACAGGTGGCCACCCCTCTGACTAAACATCCATGCGTCTCTTGGGAGAGGCTTTTAGGGCCTCCGTTTCAAGTTGTTTACTTCCTCTGACAGCAAGTATTCTGCCATTCAGCCATAGAGAACTATAGCAACAGAAGCTGAATTATTCATTCCAGTCAAAAGCAAAGCCATTCATTAAATATTATTTGCAAAGGGGAACAATGATGTTCGAAGGCTTATGCAGACACAAACAGGCCACACAGCCTCTCATCCTCTGCTCTATGTGATAACACTAAATTTCTACATTTGCTCAAGGCATAACTTGTAAGTATGATGCTACATGAGGATGCTGACTGTCCTTTCAAGCATGCAGTCCATGATGAATGGAATGGATGAAAGCAGCAGCAGAGGGAGAATATTGCATAGAAAACAGCCAAACACCACTATCAAGCTGAGGAGATTGCTTTTTTTGTTGCTTATTTGACTCAGATCCTCTGTTATCTGGCTGGGTAAAAGGACAGCAGTGATAAGGAGAATGTTAAAATTATAATGCAGTTTGAAGCCATGCTAAGCCTCAATAAACTATCTCTTAACAAGTTGGGTGTGGCTACATTTCATGCACAAAGATTCCTAAGTGGCTTTCTCAAATCAACTCCTGACAATGTCATCAACAGCAGAGTCTTTTGTCTGACGATTTCAGCTTCAGCCCTTACCAACATAAGTTCCTGAATCTTGTCGTCTCTCCACTTAGGCAATTTTTGTTGTCATTTTCATATAAATGACCCTTCCTCTTCGCCCTTGGATATTTGTTTTCTACTGAGCTGCATGACAGAATGTCACCAATATGCAGACAATTACCTACTTCTATCCAAACATGGGTTCAATCAGACATTACACAGATTTTGTACCAGTGAGCTGGCAAGAAGTCTTTTTATTGGAACTTAGCCTTAAATTTCTTGTTAAAACATAATCAACAAAAGAAAAAATCTTAAAAACTAGGCTAAAGCTAAATGAAATGTCCCTGCTAACTCCAGTTGAAGTTTCTAGTCTGTGTGTTCATGCAAGCTTTTTCTTCAGAGGGTGACCAGATCCCAACTCACCAAATATGGGAGAAAGACTATGTTTGTGTGGGACAAAGTGGGACAGTGTGGGACAATGTGGGATACCAATGCATCGAGATAGTCTAAAATAACTTAAAAAAAAAAAAGCATTTCTATTCTGCCCCTCGGCTTATAACATAACTATGCTTTACCGTCTGGTGGATTTAGTAGCACATAACAGTCTTCACAAAAAACTTTCTCAGTTTCCCAGTCTTTGTTGTAGCTGCATTTCCTTTTCTTAGCCTTAGTATGGGTCGTTGTTTCCTCCCTTTCCACCAAGTTTTGCTGTTTTGCATTAGTTTATTGTTGGTGGGTGTGCCTGTAGAGGCTAAGCCAACGCTTTAAGCCACTGAGGTGCTGCACCAGGATGACCTAATTGACGCGCTGATTGTTACCGTGTCTGATGAATCAAAGTCTGAGTCAAACTTGCCAGTTGAACACCTCGTCCATTTATTTTCCATTAAAAACTTGTCAGTGTCCATTAAACTCGAACAGGTTTCCAAAAACACTCAAAAACACCTACACATGTAACTCCAGTGACGCCTAGCTGCTTCAGCGGTCAAAAACTGTTTACCCTTCCGGGTGGAACATCTGACCAGATAAAGAAAGGTTCCTACCATAAATAGGGACGGCCGCTAATTATCCCATGTGACCTGATATCCAATACACAGTACACCATACACAAATTCCTTCATTCACATTCTGCTCCTACAGCGCCCTTAAACTGAGGTATTCCACGTCCCAGTTTGATTGACATGATCACACAGCCAGCCCCGCTCCCTGATGACAGCACTCACTGCTTTTTTCACACAGCCATTTGTCAGATTATAAAACATGCATTTCAAAACTGAAGCCTGACTGTCAACAACAATGCGAGACACCATCTCAATTTGCGGGACGTGTGAAAAGCAATGGAAATGCGGGACTGTCCCGCACAAAGCGAGACATCTGGCTACTCTATGCAGAGGTGATCCAGCACAGAAATTGGTACACATTTCTTTTGAGTGTCATCAGGAGCAGTTAAGCAACATAAATGACTGAAAAAGCAGTTTCTCCACTATGAAAGAAAAACGCTATGTGGACACACACCTTGATAGAACAGATGTGATTTTATTATAGTCTATACACCAATCTACATAGACCACATAACAACTGACATTTTATTTTCTGCTGGTGCTACGCAGCCTGTGTAGACATTGATGAACATTATCCATAAGCAGCCCATTCTTATTATGCAGTTGTTGAATATGGCCGCTTTGTCAGTGATTTTGGCAGTGGGATGACATGCCGCCTGTCTGCCAGAGGGCACCTGTTGCAGCAGTGATACCTAAACAGGCATTTTAGTTTATAACGTGAGTGGAAGGCATCTGTCACAGCGGTATGATACGCAGCTGGACAGTGTCAGTTGAAATGCTGCCGGTAACAACATAATATAAGGACAGGAAAGTCCCAATAGGGTGGGAGGGAGGGGTGGTGAATAGGTCTAACAAACCCCAGACTTTCACCCTAGAGCTGGATATTCCCTATCTAAATAAATTTAGTACCAAATCATGATTTTTTTTTTTCTAAATCCAATCACATGCTTTTCTTGGTGTTTTGTTGGCGTTGGTTATGGTGTACCGGAATGTCAACAGCAGATGAAGAAGTATACCTAGCATGTAAGATGTAAACGTGAAAGGCCACTGACAAAGCAGTGATATGACAACTTGGGATTAGAACGTGTTGCCATAAGCCATACCTGTGGTTTTTGTTAGAGGACTTGTTGAAACACTTTAAGCACAGAATGCGGAACAGAGCAAAGATGTGCTGGCATACCATTTCTCCTGGCCCTGAATATATCCATAAAAGAAAGTTTGATCAGTGTCAAATGTTGAAGTGTAATCAAAATATTATGATTCTAAGAATTATGAGTAATTATTACAAATTCTCATGACTGATTATCATTTTAGCCATAATTGTGAAGCCCTTTTTGTGATTCGATTCATGGACAATTACACTTATTCTATCTGTTTGACTAAGGGCTACTGGAGACATCGCTAAGCTTTAACCCAATAATCATTCAGCCTGAAATTAGTGTCCTGCCACAGTTAATGGTGTTAATTTCTAATAAAGAATATTTATGTATTTTTCAGATTAAAATGAATAGGTTCATTTTTTTTTTTCTAAGAAGTGACCAACTGTGATACTGGTTTCCACTCTTTCTGTTCAGTTTTTCATGTCATGCAACATTAACATGATGATGACTGATGCTTCTTAGTAGGATGTTCATCATCCATGCATTAATATGTTTTGCATCTCCTAATATAATTTTTCTCTTCTGGCCCCTAAAGATCTTGCTCCAGATAAATCACAGCCCGGGGTTTTTACACTACACTGTAATTCATATCATTTTCCCATAATCATAACTCATGCTGTCACCATAATTAGTTAACTGTGTTTAATCACACGCAAAATTGATCTCTGGGTAAGTTATGTTTCTAGAAATCCCTTCCCAACTGTGATTCTGGTGTCCACTCATTTGTAACAGTGTTGTGCTAATAATGACCATGCTCATGGCGGTAGTGTGGAAGGCGGTGGGAGGTCTGGGTATGAGCTATATTCATGTTCTGGCAGCACAATAACTCAATACAGGCCCCGTCTTTATCAATAATTCCTTTTGTATTGTGCCATACACCTTTGAGCAAAACAAGAGGGGGATGCTGGCAAGCCACAGAAAGAGGTGCACGTGTCATTATGTAGGCTGAATTTTCTCCTGAGACAGCCTTCAATTCCTCCCTGCTTTCCTTCTGTGTCTCTCTCCCAGTCTTCCCTTCCATCTCTTCTCTGTCCCTGTCAGTATCAAAACATGCAGAACCCTAATTAATTAATCCCATGAGACCTGGACAAGTCTGAGATAACACACTTCCTCCTAGACTACTGCTGAGCTATGCAGATCTTGTGACGCTGCAACTTCCTCAGCTGAGGCCTTCCTCTTTGTTCTCAGTCGAACAAATGGACGAATTAATCCTCCTGAATCATTGTGTCCTCTCTGCTATTACAGCATTATGGCATAATCATTATGAGGTTTTGCTACCTGTACATGCCATATATTAATAGTTCATTATACACTATTTTTGGGCATCCAGCTGGTGTATAAAGATAATGAATGACAATATACTAGATCTCAACTGCAATAATAAAATATGCCCTAATAGGAGTAGTCATAATTATTGACAAATGATGTACAGTACAGGCCAAAAGTTTGGACACACCTTCTCATTCAATGCGTTTTCTTTATTTTCATGACTATTTACATTGTAGATTCTCACTGAAGGCATCAAAACTATGAATGAACACATGTGGAGTTATGTACTTAACAAAAAAAGGTTACAAATGCCAAGAGTGTGCAAAGCAGTAATCAGAGCAAAGGGTGGCTATTTTGAAGAAACTAGAATATAAAACATGTTTTCAGTTATTTCACCTTTTTTTGAAGTTTATATTTCCTGCCCCTGAACTTTCAAAATGTATCACACAGAGCACCTTTGCACAGGTGATGTCTTCAGAGTCAGGTCACCTTGTTCAAAGGGCAGAGTAAAGACATGAACGGACCAAAGATCACCTCTGTGTCTCCAGAAAGTTCTCAGCCCAGTGTGTCTATCCTTTCTATGTCTGAGTGGTGTTTGCAGGAGTGTAATTTTTCTTTGGATTCAACCCTGTTACTTTCCCCCTCAGGAGAAACTGGCCACCAGCCAGCAAGGTGGATAAATATTTATTTACCATATACATTATAGATAAAGACAAAGGTCAATATGGAGCTTAAATATTCTACAGGATAGCGGATTGTACTGAGGAAGGAATATGGACACCAAAGTCAGATATGCCTCTTTAATATGTTTAGCTTCAGTGCATTATGGTATAAAAACTGCTCTTCTCACACTTTCCCCCCTTTCTTTTCTTTTCTTCCCTTTACAAGTACACCAGGGAGGAGAAAGGAAACCATTTTGTAGAGTATTTTTGCACACTGTACACCTCCCTGCAAAGCTCTACATCATCTTTCACCCTGAAGCATGTAGTCACTTTCCAGGTTTTTGAGCACTTTGAAATAATATGCTGAAGTGCATGAATTTTGCAGGCTTGGAGGGTGGGGGGGGATGTGGATGTGTGTGTGTGTGTGTGTGTGTGTGTGTGTGTGTGTGTGTGTGTGTGTGTGTGTGTGGATGAAATTCATCTTACAGACAGTATGTTGGCAAAACTGGGACTGCAAAAGTGTATAAAAGGAGCCTGTCATGACAGGTTTTGTGTATGCTCTAACAGGATGTTGTGTTGGCTTAGTTTTCTTTGCTTTGTTAAGCAGCTGTAAGTACATGTTTACACTGACAACACATGAATACATTATCCTATGTGACTGCATTCAAACCAGAGGCACCAGCTGGCAGAAAGCATCGAGAAGCTGGCCAGGAAGTAGTGAACATGAATGACTCGTCTTTCACCTGGATACACAATACAGCTGCTGTCATCGCTCCTGAAAAACCTTTGGTGAGCCTCTATCTTATCGCAGTGAGGAGGATCCTGTCTCAGCACACACACACACAAAATCTTTGTCTGAACAAGGAACAAACGAGGCGAGCTTGATAGCTGCCCATGCAGACATGCTGGATACCAAGCAAGGAGAGGAATGAAGAGGTGGTGGTATAGGACGTTTTGAAGCGGGCAGCTTGATGTACGCCAGTTGGGTCAGCTCCACCAGGCCCAGCAGCACAACATGCTGCTGCCATGGCTAGAGCTGTCAGCACAGATAGCAGCCACCCCTGAGCCTCTTTTATCCGATGGCGGGTGAGAAAGACAAGCGGGACGTGACCTGCCAGGCGAGCTGCCGTGTTGGACCGCATGTGCTGCGTGTGCTTACACCAGGCTTCTCTGCATCCACACACATTGGTCTGCTTTCACAGATGCATCCATTCATGCTAACATCATCCTTGTTCCCATAAAAGCTGCGTTTAAAGTTCATTTTAATTTTTCTTTAGGAACTGAGCCCCAGGCCTTGCCTGTGCAACCATAGAAATGTTAATACCTTGGTCTTAAACGTTCATTCACATCTCTCAATCACAGTTTAGTTTGGTGTTGTAAAAACATTTCTACAAGGCAAAGCTGCTCTGAAATATTCTGCTGGTTGAGTAAATCCTAAATCATATAATTCCTACTGGGTAAGTGACATTAGACTAAAGCAGCATGTATACATTTACTTGGCAAAGACCCTGACAAGAAGACTTTAAAGTTTTACAATGTAGGCAATGACAATGAGGAATGTATATTTAACAAACAAATTGTGCCATCAACTCCTCTCATAACACTGCAACCATGCCAAATCTCTAGTTCTGTATTCTTTAAAAGGTTAGGACTTTCAAGGTTGCTTTTGCTCAATGGCTCGGGGTTGGATATTCCTGCAGATTTACAATTAACTGGTATGGACCTGCATATGCTGAACACCTTCCTAGACTTCTAACCAGTCAAACTGCCTTTACTCTACATGTCACATTCACCCGTTCTTACTCTGAAGTTGTCAAATACCACCACTCTATCAATGATTTTGAGGTCAGACACTGACGCCAAAAGCTATCTTTTGTATGATATGCCACCGGTTGGCGTCAGTTTGTAACATGGACTGATGTAACCTTTCATGGTGTTATGATACGCCACCAGTCAGCTGGATGGTACTTGTCGCAGCAGTATGATACATCGACGGGCGGCTTCAGTTCCTAATGCGGCTGGAGAGCGTCAGGTTAAAATGCTGGTAACTTTGTAATATAAGGAGCTGGAAAGTCCCTATAGGGTGCCCAGACAAAAAATCCTGGACTTTCACCCAAAAACCTGGTTTTGCTCCCTGTATGAAAGTAAAGCCAAATAATGATGTTTTTTCTAAACCTAACCATGTGCTTTAGTTAACGTCGTGCCATTGGTTGCAAGTCCCTGAATGTCAACAGCAGGAATAAGAGGATACCTAGTGCATAATGTGTAAATGTGAAAATCCACTGACAAAGTGGCAATATGATAGGATTTAGAATGACAACATGCTGATAATACTGTCTATCATGTTATTTCTATTAGTGTTTTGTGCATTGATGCATACCATTTTTATTTTAGGACATATGATTCATTAAATATCAAAAGCCTGAAAATGTATCTCCTATTTTGATGCCACACTGTAAGAATCTCTAACTCAAAATAAGTCCTCATACTATGGGTCCATGAATACTTGAATAGAATGAAACACAGACAAATGAAAAAAAAAAGAACTCATCATACTCCTTTAAGGCTGCAGTGAGTCAGGTCTGATTGTAGACAGACCTTTGACACACAATCAGTGATTTCTTTAAAAGACTTTGTTCACTGCCCTCCAGACAGATGGATTCAACTCTTTATGTGTAGACAAATATGCTGAATTATTTGTTCATATGGAATAAAGACACTGACGACATCTTTGAAAGGAAAGTAAAACCTGTCCAAATTTCTGTTTACATGAAGATAAAAAAAAAAGATGACTGGCCAGTTCACTTAGAGTAAAAGTTCATGGTTATAGGCAGGCAGTCCAAAAAAGCATCTAAGGCATTCTGACTGTGGTTAAAAATCCTTTATTAATGCATGGATGAACCAATGCGCTCCAACTATAAAATCTTCATCAGAATGTAAAATGCATTGGAAACAGGTGTGTAATTTAGGAATTCATGTAGGGGTCATGTGACACAGGCTGTAATATATTGGTGTAGCTCTGCCAGACACAAACCACATTGAAAGAAAATTCTTTCCAGGGTTTCACCCTGGACAGGTCACCAGACTAACACAGAGCTAACGAATAGAGACAGATAACCTTTCACGCTCACATTCAAACCTATGGCCAATTAGAGACTCCAATAAACCTACCCTGCATATCTTTAGACTGTGGGAGGAAGCCAGAGTATCTGGAGAAAACCCACGCTGACATGGGGAGAATGTGCAAACTCCACACAGAAGGGCTCCCCCACCCCAGGGGTTTGAACCCCCTACCCCAGGTTCGAACCAGGAACCCTCTTGCTGTGAGACGACAATGCGAACCACTGCAGCACCATGCAATCATACAATAATAATAGGCCTCTTTTTTGACAAATTCAGAGTTTCCTCCCCCCTGACGCTTGGCCATTGTTCTTTCGGCTCTTTGGATCTTTTAACTCAGGCTGTTCTCTCTCTCAAACTGCTTGTATAAATTTTCCTTGGAAAAAAAGCACACCCAAATTCGTACATATCCCATGTAATCATGAGCCAGTAATGTATGCGTAACTACTTCATTTAAATTACTTTACAAAAATGGGTGAAATGCTGAGATATAGACCTACTTAAAATCAAGAACCCCCATTAAGCTTTGGTGACCCATAGAGTCAGGAGCAGCAGGTTGGGAACGAGTAATGTAGAGAACATGTCTCCAAATGTTTATTCACTAGGCACTGTGGAAATATGTTTCCTGAAAGTTTTAAACGTGCTGACAGGGGCCAGGGCTGGGGTAAGCTCGGATGATACTCAGCAGTTCGTCCACAGTCAGGCTTTGTGTTTCATGGTCAGTTGACTATGTCTGCGTTCATTGCTTGTAAACTCTGGTACATCAGAACATAATGATGTTATAGGCCTGCTATTCTAGCAGTTACAATATGCTCACACTCATTAAGGAGGGCTCTCCTGGGGCTTGGAGCTGCAGGCTCTTAAAATTTCACAAGGGGCCATTATTTACTTTCATTAGCATTTTATGACAATGTGTAAACTGAGCTGCTCCTCTGTGCTTTTTAGACAGGACTCAATCAAAGTTTAATTTAAGTTTTGACTTGTAAGTCTTGACTGTATCAACAGCAGTCTTTTTTTACCAGAGCCCCTTGGGTCAAGGTCAGTCTAACATACATCAATCCTTTAGTCCAAGAAATTCATAACCATTTAGCAAAATCATGTTTTTGTGAGAATGGGCTGTGACTGCTGGGAGACTGATTAGCAACTAGAGACTGATGAGCTTTGAAACTATATAATCAAAACTGCATGCCCTCACTGGTGTGACATCATGTAGTAAGTGGTGCAAGCATCAAACAAGAAGTTGACCCTGCAGTGCATGAGGTGATGAAAATGACAAAGCTTTAGCTAGTTTCCATTATGAGGTCATAGAATTATTGTAGCTAATACATTGCACAAACCTTTGATGGAAACATGATTGCACTGAATATGATGATGATGATCATATACTACTGCTACAAAATCAATAAAAATGTGTTCATATCATGTGTCTTTTTTGGAATTAAGCTGTTTTTATTTTGTCCCATTCATCCAAAGCATATTTGGGTAAATGGGACAGCATGGTTTTGGGTGACTGGGACAGTGCTAAAAGAGTTTGCTAATAAAGAAAATTATCGACCTTGCAATAGAGAACCATTGTCTATGCTTTGTAGCATACAGAGCTAGATTTTGCTAGGTGTTTTGCCAGGTGTTTCTGAGGTGTCTTTTGTTATCTGGACTTGCCAACTAGCAAATCCCCTAAAGCCTTGCCCCTAAAAAAGCTCATCACTACTGGTTTTGGGGATTGCTAAAGAGAAGCTCAGGCCTCAGTATGACGAAGCCAGAAGCACTCTCCTCTGCCCGGGCAACCTGCTTCAACCCATTTCTGTCCGGAAGTGGTTTACTTCTTACAGCAAATTGCAGAGCTTGGGATCCAGAACCTCCCAGGACACATCTGGAACTGTGATGAAACAGGCCTACACGGCCACTTCCTGCCTACAAAAGTTTTGGCTTATGTAGGATCGCCCTGCTCTGAAATCACTGTAAATGAGAGGGGAGAAACAACAATGCTGGTAGCGTGTCTCAATGAGAATGAGCCACTCCTCAAAGGCAAAAGGCTCCTGGCTGACTGGTGTTTTGGGACACCAAACAACTCCAGTGTCAGAATATCAGACAATGGATAAGTCAACTCTGTGTTGTTTCTTGACTGGGGAAAGCAGTTCATAGCCCACCTACCCAAAGAAGATCCACTTCCACATGTGCTGCTACTTGACAGACACAGTAGCCATATGTTTAATATTGAGTTCCTTACTCTTATGAGAGACAACAATGTGCTGTGTTGTATGCTTCCCTCCACATACAACACACATTCACCAGCCAGCTGACAGGGAATTATTCAAAAGCCTATAGCATAATTGGAGCCTAGAGGGCCGGTTGTACACTAGAGAGAATGGTAGAAGGAAGCTGCGGAGAACCCTCTTCCTGCCCTTACTGTCAAAGGCCTGGAAAAGTGCAGTAACACCACAGAATGCACAAGTAGTGTTCAGTGGCAGTGGGATCTACCCACCGGATCCCACTCTCGTAGACCAAGCTCTGTTTTCTTCCAGTTTGACAATGGAACAGGATGAAGCACATCAGACCCCTGAGACCCCTCAGCATCCTCACCCAAGGCCTCCTCTAAGCTGTGGCCCAAGTCATCCTCCATGCTGTGGCCCCAGACCTTCTCAAGGCTCTCACCCAGGCACTTTGTCAAGCCATCTTCCAAATCCTCCTCAAAGGTCTGTCCAGACCACCCCACACCTCAGTGACCTTCTAGATATTCCCATCCAGGAGTGTGCTACTACAAGAAAGCAGTCAAGGCCCCCCAAGCTTCCACCCCACAATTGAGACACACTTTGAATGTGTGGCAAGCAAGACCACAGAGAAAAGAAAAATACCCCAAAAAAACAAAACAAAGAAAGCATCATGTATGGTTTGCTTGCAGCAATATGGGCACATAGAAGACCTTAAAAAAACAGAGGACTGGATCTCGTGTAATCTGTCAATGATGTGACACCTTCTTCACCTGCAAGGACTGTCTGTTTTTGGTCTGATCCCATTTTACTCAATGTTTTCAGTGAATTTAAGAGTTCAGGCATTTTTAACCTCAATTGAAAGTGTTCAATCCAGTTTTTCACCTCAATTAAATGTGTTAAATGAAGTTATGATTTTCCAAGGTAATGTTTGGCTTCAGCAAAGAGACAACTGGATTTCTGACAACACTCTTGAGGAAATATAAGAAGTTTTGGCACATGCAGTCTAGAGAGAAATTGTGTCCAAGGCAAGGGAGCACACATTCTTTGAACTAATGGCTCCTGTGATGTAAGTACATCAGCAATTTTCTTGTAGCTCCTCACCCAATTTCCAGAATGAATATTTATATTGTACATTTCTGCAAACCACAGATATGTACAATTTCTTAATATTATTTATCAATATGTTTCAACTATGTTTCTTTACATTGCCAAAACACTGTGGTTAACTTGTGGATCTGTTTAGGCACAAAAACCCCTTGATTTTTTTAGGGCAAAGATCATGTATGTTTTGGCTTGAAATGCCAGGCTTGGTGGCACAATCACAGCTGGAAATGCCACCAATGTCTTGGAAAAAAACACACCTGGATTTGTTGGTTTCGAACAGAAGTCTGCAGCTGGCGGCCATCTCATCTAAGCATGTGCACATACGCACATATTTATATTGTTCAGTACCCCTCTGCAGAAATATGTAATTAGGATAGGAATTAGTGGCATCAAGAGGATTGAAGCTTGCAACCAGCTGAAACTCTCATGTGCCAAGCAGAAACTCCCAGTTATGATCCCCTTCAGTGTTCATTGTTCAGGAGGTTTTCACCTGGAGCAGAATTATCTGCAGAGGTCTCTTCCTCTCCAAAATAAACAGACCCACTGATTTAAACCAGTAAAAACACAGAATACAGCAGATTTATGTTACAAATTAGTGTTTCTCTTATGCTGTTTGGCGTGGCCACCAGCCCAGCACCTGCTAATTTGTGCTCACCTTTTATCTCTAATAACTTTATGTGTGTCTACCCTTGATTAAGATGTTCAAGAGGTTTTTACAGGGAGCCAAATTATATGCAGAGGTCTCTTGCTCGCCAAAGGAAACTGACCCTGTGATTTAAACTAGTAAAAAATACTGAATGGCTCAGTTTCAGATTAATAGTCAGTGTTTTCTTCTGCCCTTAGTTCACTAGGGTAGTGGTTCTTTACCAGGAGTCCGAGTATCCCTGGCACTCCTTAAGGGGGTTCCAAGGGGTCACCACAAAAAAAGAGGGACTTTCCACATCCTCCATGGTTATCAGCTATAGCTAAAAAACTATAGAATTCTGGTATTTATCATATTTTTATCATATATCATATATTTATCACATATCCCAGTTTATTTTATGACAAGGACATTGTAGCTGCTACAAGAGAGCACCATACGAAATTTCACTGTATTTATTACAGTGACAATAAAGCTTCTTCTTCATATATTAACTAAATTAATCACATGATCATCATTAAAAAAAGCTACTGTAGAAAAACTACTGTAGGCGTGTACACTCCCAGTCGCCACTGTGTCATCTTCACTTAATTTGTCCAAAATTTATGCTCTTGTTTCTATTTTGATTGATTGATTGATTGATTGATTTCTTTATTTCGAACATGTAATAAAAAATATATATATACAAATTATACAAATAAAAAACCAAATAATTAAACAAACAACAACAACAATAATAATAATAATAATAACGATAATGATAATGACAACAACAACAATAATAATAATAATAATAATAAATAAAATAAACAAATAATTAGAGAATGTGAATCTCATGATTACATGAGCGAAAAGGAGTAGGAGGAAGTGTAAACTTATTAAATCCTACCCCTTAAGTACTATTACATAATTATCAGTAACTCATGACTGAAACAATAGGTTTGTCTTAATTCATCCTCAACCTAGACCTGATACAGATATGCAGCAGTTACCGATTAATAACGTACACAGTATCGTTACATACAGACATCGATAGTTACATTATGTGTAGCAAAGCTACATTGTGATTCACAAAACAAACCCTCATAATTATTATTTTATCTCCACACACAGTTTGTACCATAGTTTTACTCCACAGATAGTAATACAAAAACTTTTCAATGTAGTGCGCAGTTTAAGAATATTTAAATTTAACTTACCCCTTAAAGCATAACGTCCCTCTCTTTCACAAAACAGTTTCTGAACATTACCTGGCAGTAAGTTATTCTTTGCTTTATACATTATTTAAATAGTTTTGAACTACACAAGGTCAAAGAATTTTAACGTTTTAGATTTTAAAAATAATGGATCAGTGTGTTCATGAAAGCCAACATTGTTAACAATTCTCATTGCTCTTTTTTGTAGAATAAAAAGTGGTTGTAATGAGCTGGTATATGTATTTCCCCATACCTCCACACAGTAAGTTAAATAGGGTAACACCAGTGAACTATAAAGAATGTAAAGTGATTTTTGATCCAACATGTGTTTTGCTTTTGCCAGGACTGAGATGCTTCTGGATATTTTGTTTTGAACATATTTTATTTCCAGCAAATTTTGTCATCAGTTGTCATTCTGAGAAATTTGATTTGTTTTACCGTCTCTATATCTACACCCTCTCTCTGTACCTTTACACAATCGTTTGTTTTACATTTTCCAAATATAATGATTTTTGTTTTACTTAAATTTAACGATAACTTATTTTTATCAAACCATTACTTAATTTTAGTCAATTCTGAAGTGATCAAGTCAAAAAGTTGCTGTAAATCCTCACCAGTTCCTAAAATATTTGTGTCATCAGCAAATAGTACAAATTTCAACAAATCAGACACTTCACATATATCATTGATGTATATTATGAATAGTTTTGGTCCCAACACTGACCCCTGGGGGACGCCACCACAATGTCCAAACACACAGATTAATAATCTTCCATCTTCACAAATTGTTTCCTGTTCTCCAAATAGCTTCTCACCCAGTTTAGTACAATTCCCCTGATTCTGTACAATTCCCCTGATTCCGTCTGAGTGCTGCTTTTGTGGTTGGCTTTGGACAGTGGCGTGTGGTTTTGAGTCATTAATCAGGATTAGGACATCAGCTCACCAGTCTGTAAGCTCTCCTCGTGCCTTCTTTGAGCAAATTAGCTGCTAGCTAGAAGGGTAATTTTTTTTCCAATGTAAATATCAGTAAACATTGAGGAAAGATGGAAAAAATGGGCACCAGCTGAACTAACATTTTTCCAATCATTGTACAGGCATTGGAAATAACTGGACGATCTCCGTGCCCAATCACTTTTCAAAGGGATATCAGGAACTGTACTATCCTTTCTTTCTCTGAAACTTAACTAAATCCTGGACAGCGTCAGTCAACCAGGAGGCTGTTTTTCTGTATGCTGACCTGACAGAGCAGAGGACTCTAGCAAGAGAAGGAAAGAGGCATATGTTGAATAAGGACTGGTGTGTCAGTGGGAATGTGAGGTGGTGTCCCATTCCTGCTGTGGATCACTGCTTTACACTGTGTTGAAGAGCCGGCCAGAGTGTGGTGCTGCTTGGAGGAGCAGCCATTCGTCTGTCTTGTCAAGGTCTGGATGTGTGGACAGTTAATTCATTCCACAGCTAGAAATCATGCATTACCACATCCATCTAGAAACATGGACAATTATAAAGCAGCAGCCAACAATGTAAGGAGACACAAAAAAGCCTAAATTACAGTGCACAAGTTAAAGGAGCTGATGGGATTACATTTAACTAGAGTTGTACCTTGTATATTTCCATGTGACAAATAAATGATTGATTGATTGACTGATCTCTAACAACCAAAATCTTTTCAGATAAAGGTCCCTGAAGCAAAATCTATCATATGGAGGTCCATGAGCTCATGTGAATAAATGCAGGTGTCTAGACACAAAACAATTCCTTTTTTTCACGGAATTATTGATTAAAGGAAACATACTTATTCTATTATATTCCTCTTCTGCCAAAATATTCCCCTAAATTCTATACACTGAACTTTTAATGCAGCTACAAAGCAACTGACTCAAGAGAATTAAGGAAAATTAGGGGATGTGTAATCCTGTAATTGTGGCAATAAAGTTGGAAGTCTCTTAATATAATTTGAACTGAATTTAACATATCGCATCTGAAGCTCTTACTCGCAATAATGGAGTAGATGACTAACAAACTAGTATAATCCTGATAATAATATATAAAAAGAAAACAAGAATATTACTCATCCTTATCTTTGGACCTTCACACATTTAGACCTAAACAGTTCAGTCAGGCTTGGTAAGAACATTTAGAGACAACTGGTGCTTAATCGCTTATTATCCACTTGGGTAATATTTCAGCATGAGTGCAAGGGCAGTGTTTTGTTTCACCCAGATATTAAATGAGAAATGATCCATGTCAAAACTCCACCTGATTATGAAGCTCATAAATGTCTGTTCTCTTCTTAGGAAAGTAACAGACGGATATTTGTGGAGAGCTCTGATGCACCCATTTCAAAACATTAAGAACATGGTGAGAAAAGTGAAGTTGGCAGCAGGGTCTATAAGAATGCTTTATAGTTTGATGGCTACACAGATGTGCAATCAAACAGACATAATCACACCCAATAACAGAAAAGTGAAGAGGGTCTGATTTAATGAACCTTTATGGAGTGACTATAATGTCTTATAACAAGGTGCTCTGCACAAAAAGCGATATAACTGTGTTTCCCTGACACAAAAATGCAACAACAAAGAGACAAATACGACAGCTGACTGTTAATTCAGCTTGGCAAACACATTGTGTGCCATTTTGTGCAGAATTTTTAATGGAATGGAAACCAGCACAAAATGGAAACCAGCACAAGGTGGAGCTGGTCAAGTTTTGAGCACATCCAATGATAAAGTACTGTAGCATGTGTGGCAAAGCTAAGAGAAGAGTCAGGGAGATGTTACATGAAGAAAGACTACACACACCCATATAGTGCTAGGAAGAGCTCTAAGGGTCAAAGAGTCCTCAAATGAGCATTATTAATGGTGCAAGTATAGGCCTTTTTCAAAGCAGCAGCAGAAAAAGTACTGATGCTACTATTATCATGAACAGTGGCTCCGCCTTAAGCAGCCACATTTCACTGCAGATTTTTTGACTTGTCATAGCAGAAAAAGCACTGATGAAATTGATGACATTAAAGCAGCTCTTACCTTTCTTGCATTTCACACAGCACTTAGAAAAAATTTGAACATCCACAACTCCCGCCTCCCTCCAAAGTCCCATCCCCTCCTCCTGCAACTCCACCCCCCTCCAAAGGCCTACTCCCCCCTCCTCAATTACGTCCTCCATTCGTTTATGATAGACATAGGCGTTGGCAAGGTAACGTTAGATACAAGGAAGAGGAGAGCAAGTGTAATAAATTAGCCTAGCAACTAGCGATCTTTTCCTCTTCTCATATAAAACAGCAACATTAAACAAAGATAGCGGCACACAGTTTTGCTCCGTTACAACTCACAAAGTTCACTGACAAAACAACTGCCTTATACTAAACACACAAATATAATATGCTAATGTTATTAGCACAAGCCTGTGGCATTTTACATTGTATAGATTAGCCTAGCAGCTGGCGATCTTTCCCTCTTCTCATATAAAGCCAGAGACAACAGCAACATTTAACAAAGCTAACAGCGCACAATTTGGCTCCATTATAACTCGTTAGATTCACCGACAAACCAACTGTCATACTAAACACGTTTTCCAAACAAATACAAAATCCTAACGTTATTAGCATAAGCCTATGGCATTTTAAATTGTATAATTTAGCATAGCGAGGAGCAGAGATTTCCTCGTCTCATATGAAACCTAGATAAAACCCAAATCCTATATCCCTGAAGGCTTTACTGTCTTCACAATGTATAGTTTCTTATCTGTGAAATAAAAGTAAAGAAAAGTTTTGTTTCCACTGAGGGAAATGGTGTCAGTATACAGAAACAGACAGGAGGTCTGCGATGTTACACAAGTGGTACGTCAGTTGGAGGCCTCCACATGGGGAAGACAGACAGGACGCTCGGCCAATCATTGCATTCGGTCCGAATGCAATGATTGGTCAGAATTTTCTTAGAACCATATCAGAATGGTGGAATTCACTTTCATTTTAGTGTGCCATGAGCTTATTAAAAGCATTTCAACCTAAATAAAGACAAGCGTAAAATTAAAAGTGTCTTTAAGTCAAGAATATCTTGCCATGGGTTCACTCCAGCTGCATCTTATAACGAATGTGGACCAGGGGCATAGAGTGGGCAGGTGGAGGAAGAGGCCCAGCATTTTAAGTGGACATTGTGGATTCCTCCAGTAATGGGGAGTAGTAGATGCCCTCTGGCATGAGGTCTCATCAGTGGCATAAAACCAGGGCCAGAGGGCTGCGGTTACACCACCACATTCGACTCCTGACCTAGTTGGGGGTTGTTGCAATTCAGACACACTTAAAATCACCCCCAAAAGTACCTAATGCTTAGGCTGTTCTCATAAACTGTCAATATGTTTTCCTACAAAAAGTAATGCAACCAAATTTGTACATATCCCATGTATTCTAAAAAGCTGCGATCACGAGACCAGTGGGCTCAAGGTTTTGCAGGGAGGAAAATTGGGGTGGGGAATGGGCGAAGGGAAAATGCAGACTTTCCCCTGGGACTTTCCTAGGAAGACGCGTGTTTGGAACCGTCTGAACTTTGAGTGAACATCTAGTCATTTTAGGGTAGTCCTCACCTTGTTTCTTTTCCTACATCGAACCACAGTATCTTTACTTGCCTTAATCTAACCTCCATAACTTTTTGTTAAGTACATAATTGTATGTCACTTCATTTGTGGTTGAAGGCATATGCTGCAATGCTGTGTCTTTAACCACTAATATATTCACTATCAACCAAAGTGCTATGAAAATGTTTACCATCATTGTACACAGTATATGCATGCATTGTACAGCACCCCTCAATAGCTTCACTACTACATGTCCCTCCATATGTAAATTCTGTATGTTCATTTCTACTACTTCCTACTTTGTGTTTCTTCTAAAGATTTTCCACTTCTTTGAAGCCTGTACAGAACAGAGACCTTGCCCTCCAAGCCTAGCTCTTCATGTACAGTTCTGCAACAAAGTAAGGATAATTAAGGTAAAGGCTATGTTAAAAGTGTTACAGCACTTACCCAGAGATAAAAACGTGAATATAATCATGTTATCCTGAATTACTTACTTCCATCCACTCTTGGCCACATTCTGCCTGCTTGTATACAAATTGAGTTTGTTTTTGGCACTTAATAAATTTGTTGGTCTCATCCTGTGACCCTGAGTTAAGAGATATCAATAACCTTATCTTTAAACTCTGCAACAGTCATTCAACAATGATGTTTATAGAGCACAACACTGACTGCAGCAAGCATAATGAGTGCTACATTTCCTGTTGGTTATGTTTCTGACAACAGAAGCTTACATTAACACTTACAACTCATGTTTACATTTGTTATTGAAGTTGCACAGAGCCAAACGTTCAAAACTGGTTTGGATAACATAGCCCTCTGTAAACCAAAGCAAGTTTAGGCGGCTAGTAGTGAAGAGGTTATCTTGTTTTTGTTTTGCCCTCACTGTTCGACCTGAACACAGATATGCAGACAGATAAACTCTTTGACAAGTGACAGGTGTATTGTCTCTTTCATTGACGTTATTGTTCCCTTCAAATATCAACAGAGTGAAACTGAAGGAAAATAAAAACATAAATTTCAGGCATTTAGCTGTGGTATAAAATATATAAATATTACAAAAATATATGTAGAAGGGAGAATTGCAAAACATGCACAGCCCACACATCCTCAAGTAAGTATATGAATATGTGCCATTCAATAAACATTAAAAACATGTTTGGGAGATTTGCATTAAGAAAAAAAAACAGCTGAGTGTTTTCCTAGTGATATTAGAGTATTTGATTTATAGATTATTTGAGCATTGATGTTTTACGGTAAGTTGACCACCTAAATAGTCACATCAGTACTAATAATGCTAGTTATATCAACAGTACTTACCTCACTCCAGTGAGGCACAATTACTGATGGGCAACTTGTGCTAAATTCATGAGCCATTGTTAAGGTAACAGGTCCCTTTGAACTGAGCATTTTTTGCTAACTAAAGTTCAGAATCTTACTTAACATGGCTGAATACCTTGTACTTCACAGGACTGGGCAATTGGAATGCACCTTTTTGTTTCACCTGTGTTTTTCCTGCTTTGACAAGTAACGTTTGCCAAGAAAAAGGTCTATTGTCTGTTCTATCAGGATGAAGGTAGAAATTGAGACTGCCCTCAAATGAAGGTCAATTTTCCATAGGCAGTTTTTTTTTTAAATTTTCAATCATTTTTCCCCTTTAACCTAACAGGTTCTCTTTTTAACCATACAAGCAGGATAGCATGTTTTTCACCTGTTTCGCTGCACAAATTTCAAAGACGCTAATCATCAGAATTACAGTAAGCTTTGTTAGCCAAGTGTGTGCACACATACAACAAATTTAACTCTGGTTTCCATTGTTCTTAATGGACTTACAGAGATTTAGACGTAACAGCTAAAACAAGGACAGCAAAAAAATGACTAAAGGTCAGTGTTATAAATGCCTGTGATGTCCCCTGTCATATTGGATTATTGTTTTCGTAAGACTTTTTAATACTGAGTAGGTAGGACCACAGAAAAAAGGCCGATATAGCAGTAAGACAATCTATTTACCATGGCCAAATTTGCACCAGTTTGGAACTAGTGGCGCCCCTGATTAGGTAATTTCAAAACAGTTTTACACACGTGTTTTAACATTGTTATGAAACATATCCTGCAAGTTTTGTAATGATTATACAGGCAACTTTTGATTTGTGTTATGCCGCAACCATTTTTTTTGCATTTTAGCAGCCCTTTGGTTGATTTCAATGAAACTTTAAAGGTATATTTCATGTGCTTATGTAGAAACATCCTGCCAGTTTTGTGATGATCGGTCCAAAAGCTATGGAGTGAGATCTACTTATGTATTGAGCCCTTTTAAAAAGTTTATTGGCCAGTGTCTTAAAAATGAAATAGTAATAATAATTTTTATTGTTCTTTACCATGGTTGGTTTCTAATCTGAATTTTAGCACATATTGTTTTTTGTATTGGAGTTGTAACGTCAACCTGCCACTCCTTATTCTCCTGAGCCTATAACATTCAGTGCCTATATCCCTTACCTGCCTAGTGTACCCTTTTTAGGCACTGTTGTGTGTCTTGCTGCAAAATCAATTGCCCTTTGGGGACAAATAAAGTTGAAGTTGAAGATATCAACAAGCTTTTGATAACTTTTGGTCCAATAATGATCTTTGGGAAATCTGGCACAAATAGTGCCAATGATTTAGGAGGAGCAGCGTCAGGCTGCTTCAGTAGTTCTCGGGGCAAATTTGTAGGGTACAGACTGATATCTGTACCTTGGTTGGTATCAGTCGCGTTTATGAATTACAAGTTATGACTTTTCAAAGTTGACCTTTTATTACAGTGTAACTATCAGGCCAGTTGGGGTCATATTTGTTGAGCAGCAGTTACACACAGCTTCCAATCATAAGTGAAAATTTCATGTGTCTGCATTGTACCATCTCACAAGATTTTCGTCACCAAAAAATACCAGCAGATGGCAGATGGCACCAAAAAAAAAAAAAAAAAAAGGATTTCAGCCCTTCCAGCTTGAATCCCAAATTTAAGAAAGGCGTAAACTGTTTAGATTTAGGCAATCAAAATGTTAACAGGAAGGCAGTTGTGCAATGGTGCACAGAGCAGAAAGTGCAGGAATAAATATTAAATAATTAATGTTAAAGGTTGCTTTATATACATGAGGTAGGTTGATATAACAGAAATACATAAGGTAGGTTGATATGTGCATAGATTTATATTTGACAGTACATATTAAAACATAAAATACATTATTTACAGGTACAGGATGTGAGCAGAAACCTAAAGGATTCCAGTGCTGGTCAGTATGGAGATGACAGGCAGTGTTGGAGGGCTCATCCTGAAGTCCACTGTCATGTCCACAGTTTTGAGCGTGTTCAGCTCCAGGTTGTTCTGACCACACCAGAGGGCCAGCTGTTAAACATCCTGTATGCAGACTCATCACTGTCCAGGATGAGAGAGCTGATCATATGCAAACTCCAGGAATAAAACAGATGGGCCTACTGAAGTGCAGTCATTGGTGTAGAGGGAGAAGAGCAGTGGGGAAGTTTGTGATCCACTGACAGGTGGAGGCTGGGAGAGTGAGCTGGGTGCATTTGGTGTGGAGGATTTTTGGGATGATGGTGTTAAATGTTGACCAAAATCCATAAACAGGATCCTCATGAATATCCCTGGGGTGTGGAGGTGTTGCAGGATATAGTGCAGTTCCATGTTGGCTCCACCATACACTGACCTGTTTGCCCAGTGGACAAACTGCAAGGGGTCCAGCGGGGGCCTGTGATTAGGATTGGGTGCTTAAACCTGGTAATAAATGGGCCCGGGTCAAATTATGAAAGACTGTAGCATTGATAAGCTCTGACGTTAGTGGTTCTGCTATTGGTATTTGAGAAATTCAAAAGGTATACATCTTTTTTTTTTTTTTTCAGGTCACATAAACGTTACCTTGTGCAGTTTTTAGCTCACCAACTCTGCTTCTGATTTGCTATAAGACTAGGACATTTGTCGCTGATGCATTTTTGCTATTCAAGCCAGAGCAGAGCTCTCTGTGTTGGAGGGACCCTGCTCTCAGTTTAAGTAAATAAGTAAGTAAGTAAAGTTTATTTGTATAGCACCTGTCACAGATACAGAATCACAAAGTGCTTTACATTGATAAAAAATAGGATTGACATTTAAAATACACAGCAACAGCACAAGGAAAAGCGACACAGCAAGAACACACAACTTTAAGCAAAGCTGGCCAGTAAATAGAATGAAGCAGCCACTTAGACATGTCAAGCAAAGGCCTACCTAAATAAAAACGTTTTCAGCTGCCTCATGAAAACATCACGAGAGTCTATCCATCGTAGTGGTAAAGGGAGAGCACTCCATAGTTTAGGTGCACCAGCTTGGAAAGCACGGTTACCTCGGGTTTTATACCGGGTTCGAGGGACAGTCAGTAATTTTTGATCACGAGACTTCAGAGCCCGATTAGCTGTATAAGGGAGTAGGAGGTCAGCAATGTACTGGGGTGCTTGACCATGCAGGGCTCTGAAAGTTAACACCAGTATGTTACAATGGATACGGAAACTGATTGGAAGCCAGTGAAGAGAGGATAAAATTGGAGTGATATGTGATATGTGTTATTTCTGGTCAAAAGTCGGGCAGCTGCATTTTGGACAGTTTGAAGACGGTTCACCGAGGTTTGATTCAAACAGATAAAAAGAGCATTACAATAATCTAAACGAGAAGAAATACAAACCGTGAATAATCATCTTCATCTCAGCCTTGGTGACAACGGATCTTAATTTAGCAGTGTTCCTCAATTGGAAAAAAAACATGAACGAACAAGCTGGCTGACATGGTTTTCAAGAGACAGAGACTGGTCAAGGATGACAGCTTAGTTACGAAGGTTGTGTTGAACGCAAGCACTTAAAGACCCTAACTTATGTTTAATGGAAGGAATCAAAATTTCAGGAGCAAATATAAGAGCTTCTGTCTTATTTGAGTTTAACTGGAGGCAATTGTCAGCCATCCAAATCTTGATAGCATCCAAACATTCATTTAAAATGGACAGTTAGCCACTCTCATACAGTGGCCGTGCATGGTTGTACCATTTCCAACCACCTAGCTTGTAGTTCATCTCCTATTACCCTATCCACCTCGGGTATGTTACAGTCTATTTTAGTAATTAATTCTGAGCTTTCTGGCATTTTTTCCCTTGTTATAGGGTTTTTTGAGGCGAGTTTTTCCTTATCTGCTGCGAGGGTCCAAGGTCAGAGTGATGTCGTATGCTATAAAGCCCTCTAAGGCAAATTGTGATTGGTGATATTGGGCTTTATAAATAAAATTGAAAATTGAAACTGAACCTTAAACAATGCTGTAGCAGAATGTTAATTTATACATACATAGAACCGATAAGACGACTGTTAAAATACTGGATCAATAAGCAGTATCAGTAAGAGTAGTAGTACTGTTAAAATCTAAACAATACCCATCTCTCCATGTGATGTCCTTCAGGTGCTAGGACGATTTTTTTTAATGGTAAATATGGATGGCAGCATGTGCATGTCATACTAGAGCCATCCAGGTTCAATATGTCTGTGTAAATTTCCTCTTATATAAATGGGCAATATTGTTGAAATGATATGGAAATGCACATTGTTGATATTAGCTGATAGATGTAGCCATAGGTTATAGGGCACTGAATACATAAGCTCTTCAAGAACGAGTGAAGCTAATTTTTTTTTTTTCCCCACTGGAAAATATTGATAAAAAGCACAGAATTGAGGCTCCATTATACCTATGTACTGAGCTGCAGAACAAGTTTAGGGCTTGTTTAAAAGTATGAGACCAGATCCTGGCTTTGAAAACCCATGTCAGTTGACTCCTAATGCACACTTCCACTTCCACTTAAGAGACCATTTCTTCACCAGTGCAACCAGCACAGGACCCAGGGGTGTTACTGGAGCTGAGAAAACGCCATCAGAAGCAAGCTGCAGGGCTGTAATCAGATTCCCATGTGGGCTGGAATGGATGGGGTGTGACTCCAGTTGACACAAACAATCACATCTCATGCCAGCCTGCCGACGCTGTGGGCCCATGACATCTCTCATGCTTGGTTTCCTGTAATCTGGAGAAGTTGTGTCATCTGTAACGTAATGCGCGCCTTGGAACCGGATCTGAGCAGGTGCTGTATTGAACGCTGCTCTCAGAGCTACTCCATGACAGAGAGAGGGGGATTCCTGAGCTGTTTGAATAAATAGCTGAAGTAACTCACACACTTCAGAGAACGTCTCGCTCTTGAGAGTGATGTTTCAGTCTGTATCCTCTGACATATCAGATGTGTAAGAGCCTAAATAGATGCCGGGACAAGTTTTGTTCCTGGAGACTCTCGAGATGTTTCCAGACACTCACAAGAACATTCATTGATAGTCTAAGTACCTGCTCAAAGTCAGCTTCTGACACATCTTTCACCTGCTATACAGACATCGATAAGAAAGATTTCAGTGTGTTTGGGAGTTTTTTGGGTGGTGAAAAAAAATGCAGCTTTTTCTGACAACCATGTTGTACAGTTTTCAGTGGTGAGGTGGGCTCTGTGATGGACTCTCTACTTGGATTTTGGAAATCAATATTATGGAATTATGGAAGAAATGTTAATACACGTACTGTGTTTTGCCATTTAACTAATTTGTGTTGTGTAGAACACCCCTAAATAGGTAGCGAAATCTCAATCCAGTTGCCAGAAAAAAACGTTGGCATCTTATGTTTCTGCAAACCACAGATTTGCACATTTGCACATTATTATGTAGCAAATGTGTTTCTTTATTTTTATGTTTAGGCACAAAATGTTTTGGCGTAAAAACTCAGTTTTGGTGGCACAATCCTCGCTGGAAAAGCAGTGATGTCTCAGTTAAAAACAATCACTATATGTGGCACTATCCCTGTTGGAAACAGCAATGAATTGCTACAAAACACACATGTTTGGTGCCAATAAAGCCTCTAAAAACACAGTAATGACTGGCTAAAAAATAACAGGTTTTGTTGTTTGTTGGTCTGCACTGGTCTGCAGCTTGGGAGGCATCTCACCATCCACTATCGCCTCCATCTCCTGATGACAAAGTCTGTTCAAACACTGCGTCACTTTAGAAATGTTAATATAATACATATGCAACATGAAAATGTAAAGTACCCTTGCTTTGCTGAAATACAAATGTTCAATTTTTATTCTGGTGACTGAGCTGCAAAATTGACTGTAAATCTCCATGTAAAGTAAAATTGCATGTTGTTCTATACCCTACTTCTGGTGAAATACACAGTCTCATTGTAAAGCCAGATAAAATCTAGATACAGCGTGCCATTTATTTACACATACACTATAAACCCCAAATTGCATTTAGTTTAGTACAATACAGTAACATAAAAGTTTTAGGTATACCAGACACAAAATAAATATGTCTCATGACCCTTGTCTAACAGGAATTTTATGTAAATTTAACGTAACTTTTTGTAGTTGTTTAGGCATTTAATTCTACATCAATGAACATTGAGGGTAGATTGGCCCTATCCACGACCCCTCCCGCCTGCCCTACAGGGATTTTCCAGCTCCTCACATTACGCAGTTACTGGCCGCGTTTCAATCTGACGCTGTCAAGCAGTGTATCATACCAACATGACAGTTGCCATCCGGTCGCATTATGAACTGAAGCCGTCCTTCAACATATCATACTGCCGCGACGGGTGCCATCTAGGCACCTGGCAGCATATCATATTACTGTGAAAGGTTACGTTGGGCCACATTACAATTGACGCCACCCAGTGGTGCATTATACTGATGCAAAAAGTGGCTTTTGGCGTCAGGTGTCTGACATCAAATTCACTGACAGAATGGTGATGTTTAACGGCCTAAGATTGAGAACAGGCTGGGTGAGCTAGTACCTTAAAATGACTCAAAGTTGACATGGTTCTGAATATTGGTCTTCTCTGGGAAAGTCTTGTGTGTTGTGAAGCTGGCTCAACTTTTCATATGAAAATGTATGAGTCATCAGATCACAAAACTAGGTTTTGCCAAAGCTACAGGCAAATCTGGGTAAAAACAAATCCCGCAGAGGGTGGTGCATGTGAAGCTGTTTCATTGCTGCCAAAAACACCAATAATACTAACAGTTACAATAATAAAAATCACTTTGACATGATTTTTTACAGTAAAACAAGATTTCAGTTTGACTTTGATGAACTGGGAAATTAAACGTGCTCTCTGAAAGCCAGTCATTTTCTATCCAACCTTGTTCAAAAGTCTTTACTAAATAATTACCGTTGTTATTCGCCCAAATTATGCCAAGGCTTTTGATTCTGTGGTGAGGAGAACTCACCTAATCAAAGCACTCTGTTTTCTGTCCGTGAAAGGAAAAAATATCGGCAGGCTCTCCTCCATTTTATTTATCATACAGCAAAAAATAAATAAATACAAAATAAAAATAAAATTATAAGGACTTTCTCAGGCAAATTGATTCGTCATTAACCTCAAAGCTTTTAATAGCTCCCCACCGTTGGATGTGGGCTTATATGTTTTAAACTTTAACAGCTGATAAACGTGTGTTACCGTGCTCTTTAGTGGGGTAGGGTGGGGGGAATGGTTTATTTCTGGCTCTCTTCCTTGTAACGCATACCTCCTCCAGAGAAGTAATGAAGATGGCATTCCACCTGGAGGGTGTATGATCTCACTGTGCTATAATAATATACAGATGTGGTGTCTTTATGCTTATAACTACATATTCCTCTCATAGTTCACACCAGGATTTGACCAGCAGGGGATTCTGACATCGTATGCTGATATCCTATTTGTTTAAATTATGCTCACAAGCAGTATTCTGTACTGATATTCAATATGTACTGACGCTGCATTTAGAGCATCCAAATTCCGCTAAAACCTGGACAAATGAAGCTTCTTCAGATGAAGCAGCTTTTTAGGGAAGAGTACCTCATCAAACCTGTACAATGTAAAGAAACCCAAATGTCTTTAAATAAATGAAGTGTCAATAAAAAGAAAATACTAAACATTTAACTATGATGTGTAAAATTGAAACTGGAATTAAATGGCATTTCCTTTTTTTATCAGTGATAAAACACACTGATAATAGAAATAATTTACAAATATCAATTTTGTGCAATCTGTTGTTCAATAACTAAGCTTTAAAATTTAAAATTATCCTTAAAAATTACTAACACTACATCCACTTTTTTTGAGTTAGTAAATTTCATTGTAATAAAAAGTACAGTTCACGTTTTTGAACTGGTTCAATTCATGGTTCCTGGAACCTCTGTGATATCTGTCATCAACAGAGGGCTTCACATAATACACAACATAGATAAACAATAGTAGCAAAATCATGGATTACATTTATTACTTGCAAACCTTTGCTTTGTTAGGACAGCTATTTGCTTTTACCCCCCCCCCAAAAAAAAAAAACAAAAAACAAAAAAAACATGAACCAACTATTAATGAGACCACTGCACACTCTTCTACATCCTCTCCTCCTAACCTGTAGAATATGACATGCCCACTGATGTCGTCACGGTTCGCACTTCAGGTCAAGAAAATTTTTTGTCCCAGTTGGTAACCAACTTTTCAGGTTCCCAACCATAGGGCACCATTTAGCATCTTTATGAAACTCACCAGGCTTTCAGGTAACTCTACTGTGAACCAATATGCAGCAATACTTGATGCTGAGAGCTAATGACAAAGTAAAAAGAGCAAGAAAATCTGCCCAAGGCAGGAGGACTTGGAGGTGGATGGGTCAACCAAAACAGACTTTCACCAAGACCGCAGTTTATTTCTGTGTGAAACAAGGAGTCAATGTCAAATTGTGTTATTGTCACATAACAAAAGTATTAATTGTAACCAAAAAAAAAGATCCCTTTTTCTAAACCTAACCACATAGTTTTGTTGCCTAAACCTATTTGCAACCGTTCCACAACATTAACCATGGGTTCCAATGCGTTTCAGCAGTGTGTCACAAAAAGACGCTAAAGAATGCTGTGTGCGTTGCTTTCAGAGAGGGCGTGACAGTGTTCCGGTATTTGATGACATGGGAATGAAAATGAGTTGTTACCATAGCAGCCTATGCAGATAGGTTAGTGATGTCTGGACACACAAATCTGATCTGATTACTTGCAAATAGAGTAGACAGATCTGGTTTGAGTGCAGTCTGAACGTAGTCAAACTGTGTTGGTTTGGTGTTTGCTGTTGACCAGGTACAGTGGGTTTATCAGAGCCCTTTTCACTGCTGCTGGAAATTAGGTGAGCTGACTAAACCAAAATACCACAGTTGTGGGTCAAACCAAAATAATCAGCTAAAAGAGTCTAAAAGCTTCTTTGACTTGAGGGAAACTGCAGCGTTAGTGATAATTCTCCACAAGCCTTCCTTCACATTACAAAGACAGAAATTGACCAAGTTTTATACAAGAATATTGATCACTGCAGCTCTGAGGTCTGATTTTTTTTCTCCCAATGTCTGTTGTGCAAATGTTTCAGCAGTAAAAAGTGAGTGAAAATGCAACTCCTCTTGACTGAACTCACAGAGGATTTTTCTTTCTCTGACAAAATGAAAATTTATAAGACTGTTTGGATAAGGAAAAAACTTAGTGGATACTTTATTTTGTCAGAACTTGGCACATACTTTGCCTCAGACTTTGTGCTACATTCAGGTCTGATACTTCCAAAACATCTGAAAAGGTTTTAAAAATTGCTTGCCAGAAGCTATTTAGTTTTAGACGAAGCCAAAACATATGTGAACGAGTGGCTGTTGCTTGCCTGCATTGCTCATACAAAGGATTGACACAAGGCGTGAACATAACTAACTTTACTTTGGACAAGAAAAGGCAATGCGTAATTTTGAACAGGATAATTGCATGTCCTAACCAAAGTGAAGAGGAATCTATCTAAAGCTCTCAGTTTAGAAAGGAATAAAGTACCCCAAGAGACCCTTTGCAACATGAATTAAGTTTTAGAATGGAATCTAAAAGAAAGCTGGGTGGTTTGATAGGAAATAATTGAAGGATGTTGATATAATCCTCCGATTTTAAACTTTTGCATTATCTGATCAAAGGACATCAAATATTTATCAATACATAAATTTCTTGCAGTGTTTCTCATACTGCATTCTTCCATTAGTACACTTCAATGTATTACACTTTGTACACTACGTGCTTCTTGTGTGGTGCACTAATTTCAACAGGGTAGTGTTGTCTCAAATTGTGCACTGCGGTTTTGCACTTACCAGAAATGATGACGAGGAGGTTTGCATCAGCAGACCTAAGAGAGTGGGAGGGAGTGTGCCGGTGGAGGAGGTCGGGGAGGTAGCGAGGAGCCAGGTTGTGGAGAGCTTCGAAAGTGATGATGAGGAGTTTGAAGTGGATACACTGGGGGATGGGGAGCCAGTGGAGGTTATGAAGGACTGGGGTGATGTGGTCATGGGTCTGGGAGCGTGTGAGGAGACGAGCAGCCGAGTTCTGGATATACTGAAGTTTCTTGAGTGTTTTGGCTGAGTCTGTGCGGCTGAAAAGGAGAGGGATGGACAGAGGCGGGCAATGTTTCTGAGGTAGGATAAGGCTGTTTTGGTGATGTGTTTAATGTGTTGGTCAAAAGAGAGGGTTTGATCAAAGATGACACCAAGGTTATGGACATGGGGGGAGAACACAGTGGAGCCATAGATGGAGAGGGAGAAGTTATGGGTGGATTTGATGAGAGATTTGGGGCCAATAATGATGACTTCTGATTTGTCACAATTAAGTTTGAAGAAGTTGGTTTGCAGCTAGGATTTTACTTCGGTGATGCAGCTGGTGAGGGTAGAGTGAGTGGCAGAAGTGATGGCTTTGGTGGAGATGTGGAACTGAATGTTGTTGGCAAAGCAGTGAAACTGAAGTCCACGATGGCAGATTATTTGACTGAGGGGGAGAATGTACAGAATGAAGAGGAGGGGGCCAAGAACTGAAGTTGGGGGAACACCTTGGTAGAGGAGAGCAGTGGGGGATTTGCAGTTGTTCATGCTGATGAACTGGTGTCTGTTGGAGAGGCAGGAATTGAGCCAGGAGAGAAGGATAGAATGGTTGATGGTGTCAAATGCTGTGCCCGGGTTAAGTAGAATGAGTATGTTAAGTTTGCTGGCATCAGAGGAGAAGGTCGTTTGTGACTTTGAGGAGGGCAGATTCAGTGCTGTGGTGGGAGAATGGACTGTGAGATCTGTTTTTTTTTTTAAGAGAATTTCTAGCTGAAGACCCCAGGTTTTCATCCGGCGAAGTTCAGCAGTGTGTAGAGTGGCTGAAGGAGACCATTTTGGTTTTGATGGGAGCAAGCTGGTCAAGGCAGGAGGAGAGGGTGTGGTTGTAGTAATTGGTGAGGTCAGATGTGGTGTCGGGGTCAGGGGGAGGGAAGGTGGACATTTTCTTCATAGGAAGGGATGAGAGAGAGGAGGAAGAGATGGAGTGGTGCTTGTGGAAGTTGATTGTTCGTTTCTGTTTAGGCATGGGGGCGGGAATGTCAGTGTCAAAAGTGAGGCTAAGTGGTCAGATATGGTGAGATCAGAGCCAGTTAGTCTGTGTATAGTGAGTCCAGTGGAACAGACAAGGTCCAGTATGTCCAGAGTTGTGGGTGGGGAAGCTGACATGCTGAGTGAGGTTGAAGCACTTTAGTGTTACATTGAAGTCAGTGGTTGCTGCAGAGTCTATGGAGTCGAGATGTATGTTGAAGTCACCAAGGAGAAGGATGGAGGGTGAGAGAGAGCAGAGCTGAGTCAGGAAGTCAGAGAGAAATAATGGGTTACATATTACGTATAGGGGTTTTTCTCACTCAAAATGAATCAATGGACAAAAAAAAAAAAAGAAATACATATAAAAATTCTGGCAGCACAATCATTTTTTATTGTGTTGACTCTTACTCCTAATGACAAAGATAGTAAACTCCAACATTCCATATCCTGTTTAAGGCAAAGTAGCAGTGGAAGAAAGCTAGCTTTAAAGAATTCTTTTAAGGTCCCATGTTATGCAAAATTCACTTTATAATGGTTTTCTAACAGTAATATTTGTCGCCATAGCCTGTGTATGAGGCCCAGAAGTGAAGAAAGTCTGTCATCT
This sequence comes from Cephalopholis sonnerati, assembly GCA_019142605.1. Classification (NCBI taxonomy): domain Eukaryota; kingdom Metazoa; phylum Chordata; class Actinopteri; order Perciformes; family Serranidae; genus Cephalopholis; species Cephalopholis sonnerati. Next base: position 5,040,825 of record JAGQAX010000015.1, on the reverse strand, counting down.
CCCTCACTTGCTTGCTCTACCTTTCAGTCAAAGTGTGCTCAAACAGGCGAATCAGATATTTTCCCTTCATGACGTCATCTGGGGAAATAACCACTCCCTCTGGTCGTGGATACTACCTTTGACCCTCCCACAGGTAGATGAGCTCTCCCTCTGAAATTACGAGTCTCCTCCCAAGCGCAACTGGAAAACAGACATGGCAAAGGTACGAGCAAAGCACGGCAGTTGCTCTGTTGTTGGCTGCATCGACGAGCACAGAAGTTTATTTTTCTCCCTTCGTCTCAGCCTCTGAAGACCCAGTGGATCGATTTTATTTTTGCTGGAAATTTACCAACAAAACGTCCCAAAGTTTTGCATGTGTGCACCCAGCATTTCATGGAGGACTGCTTTCTCAACATGGGCCCATACACAGCAGGCTTCACTAAAAACCTGAAGATAAAGCATGGCTCGGTACCAACTGTCCGTGACTCAACTACAAACGTGGGAGCTGTAAGTTATTTCATTTCGTGTTGCTTTACTGTGTAGGCCTGCTCAGCGTGATAGCCTGTTAAAATGTCCCTGTAACGTTAGCATTGCAGCTAATGTAGCTCAGTTACTGTTGCTAACGTTTGTGTCCTTGAATAATATGCAAGAGTAATTAATATCAGGAGGCATTCAACATAAGATGTGTGAGCCTAAACCTCATCTGAAGCTAGCTGTATACACTTATTTGTAATTTGGATGATTGTGACAAGTGTTCACGGTACTGTCCGTGCATTGTAGAGTAACGTTAGCCTCTGTTGTTTGTATGAACGCGCGGTCTGCAGTCGTCACCGAGTCTGTTACTAGTTACCGCATGTAAAGAGTAAAGAGATGTAATGAGTTATATGCAGTAATTCTGATTGGTATGCTTGTGTTAACGTTACTTTTGTTAGCACCAGGCTGGTTAGTTCATCATACGTGATAGTAGCTGAGGCTAATGAGAGGTGCTGTGTTTGTTTATTGAGAGGTGTTGTACATGTCTGCAAAGTTGAGCTGATAAAGGCTGCAGTTAGATCAAATGTAGGCTTTGCAGAGCTTTGGTTTGATTACTGTGAAACGATCGTTTTATTTATTTCTCTGATTCAATGGTGATTCACGATCGCGTCTCCTGTCCCCCACTCCTTACCTGATGTTACGTTGTTGTCTCAGTGTCGCATGTACATAGTTAGGTAAGTGCATAGTTCCAATGTGTATGTAAAAAGTGGACAGAGTGCACATTTTCTAGATGGTGAACATGTAACATTTACTGCATTTACAGGCTTTGAATGTCTTACAATTTACAGTGGAAGTGAAATATTCCAAGTCATTTATTTTATATAATTGAGTGCATTTGCTGTCACAATTTTTGCATTGGCTGCAGCTGTTGCAACTACGAATTTGAGAAGATGTTAATGTAAATCTTGTTTTCTCATTACATCCACTCAGTTACCCGCATCAAGGGATGTTGCATGCCAGACTGACCCACTGGAGACACGTACTGTAGGCACACAGCTATCCTTCAGGACTCTCCAGCCCCACTTCATAAGTGCTGGGATGTACTAGCCACCTTTAGTACAATTAGTTATGGTGAAGTTAGTAATCATTTACCCGTTTTAATACTCATTATGTAATATTTCTGCTGTCTTTGTGTCATTTTCGTAGACCTCGATCCTGAACCATGTGCAAGACATCCACGCACATGAGGATCCTCTTTACCCCAAGTGCCTGCATGACATCCACCACACACGGGACAAGAATAACTGGCTCCAGTGTTGCCAGGTGGGAAATATAGGATTATCGTACCAGAGACTCAAAATTATCGTATTTTGAGGGAAATTATCGTACATGACTCGTCATAACTAAAACAAGCTCACTGATGCGCCATAGTCAAATATAGTCACTCTGGTGTTTAATAGCGCTCACAGACACTCACGGCTTTGTTGCGTCAGAATGGAGTGGGTTAACGGCAGCTCACAGTTGTGTTAGACTAATGTGTCCCCCAGAAACAAATGACAGGTGGGAACTAATGAGCTAAATTATGAGACCTGGAGGCCACCTACTGTTAGGGAATAGACATAGCGGGCTCACTTTTTTTCACAGTATTCATTATAACTGACAAGAAAATAAAGAGTAATCTGGCTTTACTTAGTGAAATTTATTTTGCATAACTTACAAAGTGCTTACTGGTCATAACAAAAATAATGTGCAGAGCACACAAATTCGAACTTAAAAATTGCTAGCTGCGATGCTGCTTACTTTTCTTCCTTGGCTCTCGTCCCTCCTCACTGACCCCTTCAACCGCACTCATTTTGCTTTGGTTTATCTCTTCTTCTTCTCCTCCTTCTCCTGCCTTTCCCCCTTTTCCTTCTCCTTCTCCTGCTTCTCCGTCTCTTTCACCTGCTTTTGCATGTCCTTCGCGTTGTTTTGTTTTTGAATTTCGCTCGTCTTCCTGTCCGTGAGCGTCTCCTGGGGCGGGCGCAGCTTACCATTCAGCCAATCAACGTATGGACGTCACTCGTATCTCACGCTCAGCAAAGCACGATTGGCTGGTAACATGTCACATGGGAATAGATGCCTTCAGGGTTCACAAAAAAACTCAGTTTAAGACAGTTTCGTAGGCAATAATATGAAATGGTCAAATTATCGTACATTTGCCCTTTTTTAGGATTATTGATCGTACATCGTACAGAGGGCCAAATTATCGTACAAATACGATAATTATCGTACACCTGGCAACACTGACTGGCTCCAAGCAGGTGTTTTACTTATAGACAGACTAAAAGTTATGACATTTGTCCTCAATTTTTAATAGTGATCAGACATTTCAACTTGTTGTACTAGGTATTGCTCTCACATGTGAAAAAAAATTCAAAACCAAAACACAATAAAACCAAAACCTTAAAAAATAAAAATTAATAAATTAGTGTCAAGTACCAGGATGTATTTAGGACATTTTAAGTGTTTTGTAAAAGAAAAAAGAAAATTGTAATAATGAAAGTAGTGTTTTTGTTTTATGAAACAGGGTATGTTGCTGACATGATGGACCTCATATTTGAAAAACTCTTTGTGGATCCTACACCATACGCAAATGCACTGTTGGCCATCCCTGTCCCGGACGGCTTAACTGCGCAGTATGAGCGGCCTGACAAGGAGGAGGTCATCGCCAGCTATGTGTCCAGGTTCAATCGAGGACCAGTTAATCCAACATAGTGGCCTTCAGCATCAGGAAACTCTGTGTGGATGCGTAAGACCACACAAGCTGGAATGATGACCCGGATTCTGCCCCCCAGGAAGCCCCAGCACCAGCTCACAAAACTCCGGCCAGAGGCCAGATACCTGTGGTGACTAAAAACAATGGACACAATATTTAGTCTTGCAGAGATTTACTAATGGTGTGTATCACACCTTTTTTAATGTGGACTGTGTTTGAATTGTGACTGTTTTTTTTAGGCACATTGTTTTATATAAATAAATGCTTGAAAGTGTCTGCAGAAATGACTCGTGAATACATGAAAAATATGCACAAATATGTTTATGAAAACTATACAAATAAAAAAACAGCAAATTCAATATATTAAAATGTACTATACATAGATTTGTCATGTGTTACTACAGTTGCAAAATTATGCCTGCTGAAGCAAAGCAAGACTTCATCATCTTTGATTTTAATTCAGACTAGGACATTTTACAAATCACAACATACTGGTGTATTCCTCTTGGCTGCAAAGGACCTCAGTATATTTGACAGGCATTCTGCAGAGGGACATTGAGGCAGACAGGCTCCAACCCAGGACGGTCAACCATACATGACAGGTCTTCATCGACCTCCCGTAGCTGTCTGGTAACCTACAGTGAATTACAAACAGAAAATGTCATTGTTATTTGTAAGTGTAACCAGTAGCCTAATTAGACAAATTAGTTTTAAGTTTAGCTATGAGATTGGTACCTATGGTATCTCCAAGCAGCAAATATTCTCAGCTTCTGTGGGCATGGTTGAGCAGTTTCCACAGGAGCACCTATCAAAAAAACAAAGTTTCTCACACACAAAAAAATAGCTTATTGAATCTTAAAACTAAGAAAGTGGACAAGCAGATGTTGATTAAAAGTAAACTTGACCTAACATTTCCAAGAGCATAATTCATAGGTAATTTGTTACATGACTTGTTGCCTGTAACGTGGTGATGGAGAACAGTGTAGTTTGCAGAGGACTGCACACTGCCTCAAATTTTAAAAACTTACAAAGATTACTGATATACTGAATAAATTCAGTATAATATGAAACACCGTAACAGTTACCCTTACAGTTAGCAGGAGCTAGCGTTAGCTACTTGGTAGTAACTGTAACAACACATATAACCAAACTAAGTAACATATTCAGACACACAATATTTTTAACTAACCATTCTGAAACGTCCTGCTGCAGCCGCAGAGTCTGAATTTCTTCAGGAGCCTCTCCTTCTGGGTCAGATTCTCGTTCAAACTTGTATGGTTGAAGACAGCATTTCTATGAGCCATAGCGATAAATCCACCGTAAACATTAGCGCGTGGCACTGCATGAAAAGAGGGATTTCCGTCAGTATGCGGCACTGTAAATTGCCGTGGAATTTCAGGTTTACGGCTGCGCGCGGCAATTTACAGGCAACACAGAAAACTGCCGGAAACTGTCGTAAATTGTCGTGGGCCTTGCTTGGCAGTTGTCCCCCCTTCCCCTAATTCTAGGGGAGGCTTTAACATGTAAATGAACACGCTGTGAGCTATAGAAATGCAAACCAGGGGAGCAGGGGGAGTTTCACTCCCCACACAGAGGTGACATTTCTCTAAAAGGTATTAACTTCATTCATCTCTGGTATAAATAGATGAGGCTTAGTATAGCCTAATTATAGACTCTTAAATTTTAGCTTGAATTTATTTATTTAATGAAAGTATGCTAGATTAATTATTGTGTGTGGTCATTAGCAATGGTCAATGTTAAATAAAAAAGATACACAAAACAATTTATTTCAACAATTAGTTCTAACCAGGTTTTGCCACAAAGGTCAAATGTGCACTCCATGCAAACAACATCACAGTCTGCTAGAGCTCAACCACTGTGCGTAGTGGCATGACTGCAGTGACCTCTTCCGTAAACAATGATCATGTGATTGGAGGAGCCTGACGAGCCGTCTAGCCCTCGTCCAATCACGTGCGAGCTCGGCATGATTCAAACGGAAGACCTCGCAAGACGAGCATATCACCAGTCCTGTTTTTACTCCTGTATATTCAGACAGTCTCCTCCATGTCGCGTGTTTTTCGCTGCTTTGCTGTTTCGTGAACTACAATGGCTGAACGGCGTCTCTCCTTCAACACCCGGAAACTCCTGAGCATGGACGAAGACACAGCTGAACGCTATCAGTGGGCTGTCTGCCAGCTTGCTGTGTTAGCTGCCGATATGACTCAGCAGTTCACCGCAGCAAACTCGTGTGGAGGAGACTAACTAACAAGAGGAGACGGTGCACAATCCCCAAACGGCGGTAAGAATATATTCAGTGACTGCTAGCTAAGCTAACAGTAAAAGAACAAATGAAGAAGCAGAGCCAGTCTAAGTTTGGTTATTAAAGTGTATTTTTTGGTCTTGTAATTTACAGGAAGCAGTGCCCTGTCTCCACAACTCGGAGACAAATTGTTTGCACTACGAACCGGAGCGAGGGTAAGTTTAAAGAATATGCTGTATGAGGAAACGTTCCGTACACTTTGTTTTTCACAGACTGACCTCTCCTCATAACGAGGCCGTTACCTCCTATTTACTGAGAGCTCTGTCTGCAAGTCCGGATTCACTTGATGTGGATAATGACGCCATTGTGTGTAAGTGACTTTTACTGTTTATTTTTTACTTTTTACTGTGACTTTTAGATCAGACTCGTTGTTGGTCAGTGTGACTGTTTTTCAGGTGCATTAATAGATGTGTTGTGTCAATATGCAGTGCACTGCGCAGTACTTATTGTCTTTACTGATTGTTTTTACAGCTGCTGGAAGCGACGAGAAGAAGACGAGGTGGACTTATGGAAGTGCGCCACCATAGACATGATGTCTGATGAGGAAGACGGCACACTTGACGGGGTGTCTGGGTGGGTTGTGCGACCTCCGTGGTTCCGCAGCAGGAGCTAACTGAACTGTGCCACGCTGCAGTCAGATTGGAGGCGACCCGAACTACAGGGCAGCACCACAGACGTCTGCAAGATGGAGCACATGCAGACAGATCACCGTCAGATGCCTACAGCTCCGAGGCAGCGAATAATAGACAGTTGATGGCGCTGTATGATTTTGATTTGTTGTTGAAATCTCCTATTTGTGCTTGTACATAGTTGTGTGATATAAATAAAGCTCTTTCTTTGAATAAACATGTTCCTCGCTAATGTTCCTTTCCTCAATAAATTCATTCATGTCCTTGATGGTAATAATAGTGCAGCCCATAGGATAACAATGACATGAATATACAACATAATAATTTTATTTAAATGTTTAATAATAATTATACATTTATTATAATTATTATATTATAAGGGTTATTATTTTTTAAATTATTTTTATATTATATTATTTTAGGGGAGGGGTTTACATTTATAATGACCCAGGGTGACCAATAGTGACAGATCTGCCGACCAATCCCGAGTGATCTTTCTTGTTTCAAAGTAGTGGTTTCATCCAATCCTGGAGTGAGGAATTGCTCCGCTGCTATTCATATGTTAATTAGAGCCATTAGCACCTCCCGGGAGGTCTCCACATACGTCATGGGTCCGTTTTCGACAATTTCTGGCACCCGTAAACGCCGCGTTCGCGGCCTGTAAATTGTCGGAAACTGCCGAAAATTAGTGAGATTTCCGGGCGTTTACGGGGACGAAAATCCCACTTTTCATCCAGTGTGGTACCGCAAGCGAAAGCCGCATCCTCTTACCGAGAAGGGCGTGGAGTAGGCGTGGATAGACACAGCTCATTAGCATTTAAAGGTACAGACACAGAAACAGCCTGCTCTCAGTAGAGCTCACTGAATACAATGTTGTTGGACCTCTGACACCAATGTGAAATTGTTGAAAAACTGTATAATATGGGACCTTTAAAGTCACATGTGACCCAGATTTCTAAATGTTTGAATTTGTGTGTACTTACTTTAAGGGGGGATGAATTAAATGCAGTCAACTCGACTGCAGTGTTTACCAGGATGATCTCACTCTTTGTAAATTAACTTTATATCCCTACAATTTGTCAATGCCTCCTCATAGCTTTTTAGTAGTTTTTTGGTAAGATAACTAAGGGGTCAGAAAGGTATAAAAGCATGTCATCAGCATAAAGTAATACTTTATGCTCCAGGCCACTTGTCTGTATTCCCTTGCTTCACCATGCAGCACGATTGCTAAAGGTTCAACTGAAATTGCAAATAGAAGCGCCGACAAGGGGCAGCCCTGACTAGTGCCTGGACAAAGTGGGAAATAGGGGGAGAGATTGCTGTTCGTAAGTAATCCATTGAAGAACACTCTTTAGTACTGTGTCAGCAAGGAAAAATATTAACCTGGTCATTAGCTCATCCGCCCTCACAATAAATCATGGAACATTATAGCCACCAGTACTGGTGGAATTCCCCTTGAAACAACAAAGCCATGGTATTTTTCATGTTGCCCTTAAGTTGGAACTTCAAACCTTTTTTTTTCCTTCAACACACTCCTTGACTACATTACTGTCTTTAAAGTCTGGGGTTTTTCTCTGTCATCAGCCCCAGTCTCCTGCTGCCTCATCTGGCCTGGATGATCCCTTCCTCTGCCTTGTTTCTTGGTTCTTTTCCAAGCATTGTTCCTGGTGAAAGTCCTGGAAATTCAAGCCTACCTGTGATCTCAATGCTCAAACCACAAAAGAGGGAAGTTCAGAGCTGCGGGGGATTTAGAGAAAGAGGGAGAATGTTAGAGTTCAGCAGAGAGAGAGAGCTGAGCTGTGAGGTGTTGGTCTGCCTGAACCTCTGTGTAACTTTCTTACTGGGCTAAAGTTCCTACAGAAATGCCACACACAACAATTGACAATGAGAACATACTCTGCTGCCCTCTTACACTGGTGTTAAAAGGAGTTTGCCAAATCTGTTCAACGATTACTGTTAAAGTGTTTGTACATGTTTCCTGAATATGATCCAAGAAAAACCTCAAAGGCTCAAAAATTATGCTGAAAGCATATCATGGCAAACTTAAGCCCAACAAGCACACTCACTTAATGTGCTGTCAAACTGACTGCTCTGTACAGCAACTGTGACGGTTCGTTTGATGTTATGTGTAACACAAGGCATATGCTTGAACGGGAGCTGCCTAGCTGCTGCAACCATGTTGCATGCAATATCAGTGGTCAGTGTGCTGACTTTATGTTCATTGTCTCACTATCTGGCTACCTGCATAAAGTGCCCGGCGCATGCATCAGCAAAGTGCCTCCCCTCTGTTTTTATGACAGTCAAAGCATTCAACTGAAGTTACAACTGTACTGCAATTATGTACTGTAATAATAGTCTTCTGTGACCCCAAGGTAACTGATTACTGGGAGACGTCCAGAAGTCTCCAGTGAGGACAACCGTGTTTGTCTGTCCCAATGCCTCCTGCACTTTAGCTTTCTCGTCTTCATACAAGTTGTGTATCTTGGTTACAGTGATGGCTCTCGAAGGCAATTTGTACGTACAGTTGTTGGATGCAATTCAAATATTTCAAGCAAACCCACATCCTCCACAATGTTAACTGGCCTGCAAGCTGTAGCCACACATTCAGCTATCACTGTTGAAAGTTTGTCGCTTGTAGAGTTGTCTAGGCGTCTCCGTTGCAAACTATCCAGTGTACTTTGCCTTTGGTGAGGGAGAGGAAGGCTCTATGCATCAGCTGTGTGCTTGGCCAGCAAGTGGTATTTGAGACTCGAAGTACTCCAGTGGTAACTCTATTTACATCAACAGTAAATGCAAATAACTTTTGTCTTGTCGAGAGAATCATCTGGCAGGTCTCTGAAGCTGAACTGACAGAACCCTTTCCTTATCTATTTCTGCTCACAGAGGTTTGTTTCTGCTTGCCATCCACAACATGACTGCTGCATTGCTTCCTGATTTCCCAAACTGTGGGGTGGGCAGAGGGTCATAATTACAGAACGTACATGTGTTAATCGCATGTCAAAACAAATTGTGGTGTTGAAAGACATTTGTGTTAACTTGTTATGAATGCGTTAATTTTGACAGTGCTAACATATCCATATACACATGCACACATTTTTACATACTTGTGTACAGAATTGTTCTGTCTATTCTTTTCCATTATGTATTCAGCTTTGCTGTCCTTGTTTATATATATATATATATATATATATATATATATATATATATATATATATCCTGTATATATATTTCTGTTGACATACTGTAAATAAAGAACAATGAAAACATACATACTTGCTTATTGAAGTGAATTCTGATTTTGCATTGTATTGCAGTTTGATTTTGAAAAATGAACTCAGTTCCTTCATTTAATCAACAGTCAACCTATTCCATGAGCAAGATCACCAATTGCTGGTTAAAAAGCTTCATGTCCTTAAGCTGATCAAACACACCTGTACATATTTCACACTTTGAATTCAGGGTTGGTTAGAGTCACTGCAAATGTGCATAAAAGTAAAGATGTGTTCACATTTAGCCCTTTCTGGGAAGGAACGCCTGGAATAACAGATATCAAACAATGTCAATACAAAAACATCAAAGGCTCCTGTTTGCTGCTGTCAGAAGAGACAGCAACCTCCAATTGTTACAACCTATCATCTTTTTTTTGAGTCTCTTGAGCTTGCCGACATGTAGAAAGATTTTAGAGAAAGGTTTCATTTTCTGGGGACACACACGTCTATTGAAGAGGAGTATCGACTGGAGGTGACACCGTTGTTATGACTCAATCCTGTCGGCAGTGCTTCTTTCAAGAGGTTGTATTTACAGACATTGATTATTGAATCAAAGTGGTGGGCTGCTTTCACTGCACCTTTTTGCCAGAAATAACTCAAATGTTTTAGAGTTGCAGGTTGTATTTAGAAAAACAGAAAAGGCAGTTAAGTGTGTCCAGTGTGTCCAAGTATGTCCAATTGAGCCATAACTGTGGCTGTCTGGCTGTATTCATCTCATCCATGCAAGTGATATATGAGAGCCTTTCCACTCTAAACAATGGGAAGTTAGTGAAGACTTCTGAAATTGTTTTGGGGAGAGGATTACATGGGGAGCTGCATCCAAATTCGTGCTTTAAAGCTGGAGTTTATCTAGCTGCAGTGTCTGACAGTGGGCGTGCAGGCAGTGACAACTGATTATAGAGGAGGGAGTCGCTGTTCGTAGGTCCTGGAGTAAATATTTGTAATGAAAATGAATTTTGTTGACAAGAACAAACAGGGAACCTTTGGGCGATTTGTATGGTGGATCTGAGAGCTAAACACACAAACAGACAACACCATCAAAACCAGAAAATGTGTCAGCATGTTTTGTGGCTCACAAAATTACTTAAGTTTTGGAAAATTAATGATATTTGTAATTTTGAGTTTTAACATTCTGATTCATCCAGGTATGGTTGCAGTTGTACCTCACACAGGTACCGCCCTCTCCTGGACTCTATGAGTAATACTCTGCTCCAATCACAAACCCACTGAAATTTGCATAGACAAAGCTGGCTTATTAGGATGTGCCTACCTGAATAAGTGCAGACCCTACAGGATATAAAGCAGCACACTCTGCTATTCTCTCTCTCTACAGCAATGGCAATTTGCCTACCGGTCAAGGAGGAGTCACTGCTTTAAGAACCTCATCAAAGCAGACCACACAGAGCGTGGTGTTCAGTAGCCACCAGCCTGCGAGGCCTGTCCAGTGTTGCCCAAGTTTAGATGCCAGCAGCAGTGGACAGTGTAGACTTTATTGGACAGTGGAGATTTCATTACATTTCATATAGTTTTTGCCATATAACTCAACAAATGTAAATCAATGAGTGTAAAAATTGTTGTCAACCTTTTTTCCATGATGAAAACAAGACAATAAATAGATCTTGATAATAAAAATTACAACAAAATCTATGTTTCATTTTCGTTGATGATATGTGACAAAAATGTTAATCTTGGAATACTGAACATTGAAAGCTGAGAACAGTCATGCTTGTAATTATCTTGAGTGACAGGCTGGTAAACTCCAGTAAATAGTCTACACCAGGATGTTTCGCTAGCCAGCAAAAACACGCAGCGTCAGCTCTTGGTGTGAGTCATGAGCTGTAATTCAGCAGTAAATAATCGGCCTGTGTCTCTCTGACTGTGGATGGTAGAGCTGTTGAATAGAGTTGTGGAGTTTGTTAGTCGCGGTGGTGGCCGTTAGCAGCTCCGCTTGTTAGCCACTGAACGGCAGCAGAGCAAGCAGCCACTGGCTGCTGGACTTCATAGCTGATCTCTGCATGACTCCACTGAGTCCTGATTGGAGAAGGTTTGTGGTTTGATGCTGTTTGACAGGCAGGTAGGAGGCTCAGTTATCTGTGAGTGTAGTTGTGTTGTAAGTAAACAGTCTGAACTCAGATCAGTCTTCTCTGACAGAGATGAAAGTTTAGTTTTAACTATCAACTTTGTTTCAAGTTTTCAAGTTTCAACCTTCACACTAACATGCATCAGAATAAGAAAGAATTCAGGCTTTAATTAAGTTATTTCTCTGCCTCTTAACAGTGAGATGGATATGTCAGAGTTTACAATGAACCTGGGTACCAGTCCTAGGAGTCTTAAAGTAGTTATTTGTGGTGTCAATGGTTTTGAGAGCATAAATAGAGATGTTGAGCTTTTTGAATGATGATCAGTGAGTGTGTGCTCATAAATCACTAATTAATCCTGTTAAAAACTGTGTAGAGATTATTTGTAGTTGTAAAAAAAATTGTCTGAATCAAATTTTTATACAATCTGTCACCTTAATTCTGATTTCCTGATACATAAATTAGCTTAACTGGATTAGTTTCAAGATTAAAAAACAAAATAAAACAAAAAAAAAAACCCACAGAAAACATAGTGTCTAAAAGTCAACTAAAATGTCATGAATTTTTGGCGACTAAAACTAGACTTAACTTATGAAGGATAAAATTTACCAAAATGCGACTAAAAGAAATATGCATTTTTTTCTCAAAACTAAGACTAAATTTTACATAGCTGTCAAAATGAACAGGCAGTGAGATCACTTCAGATGCTGAACTGCAATGCTTCACCGCAATGAGAGTGAGCCAGAACTCAAGATCGATGACATTGAGACCCCAACTCCAACCGCTAACGCTCCATCGCCGCCTACAGTCATCCCCACTTAGATACCCTTTGTTTGTAAATGATAAAATTTTATCTGTGTCTGGTACATCAGCTTTTTAATGGGAGTCCACTACCAACAGAGTCCCCACCTAAACTTTTACAAGCAAACCTGTCACCTGGGTCTACCCTTGCCACGTGGTGAAAGCCTCTGAGATATCAGTACATGATTAAAAAATACACGAGTTGACCATTACTATAATTAGACCTATAGTTGTGGTACAAGACTCCAACCTGTCATGGATCCCGACCTTCTGTGATGTCATTTTACAGGTGGATGGTTTCCTGGGTGTCACCTTCAATAGAAAAATTAGAACCCAATCCATCTGTAGAAAAGGTGATTTTGTCTTTAAGCTTAAACAACTGTCATAGAAAACATCTGGCACCACCTGGAAACAACTCCAACAACTACTTAAAATGAGCAAGTGCTGGTTCCCTGATAGAACACTCTATGTGCTGCTGATAAACTATTCAGACGGGCTAAAAAGGGACCAGAGATCACACATACGTGGACTCAACCATTGCAACACTGTGAGGTACAATTACTTACCTGACCATAACAAGCTCAGATTCCATACACAGCCCCTCAACCCTGTTCACTGGGCACCCAAGACAGCCCAGGGAATGCTTCGGTTCTGGCTGGATAAATTAAAGATGCAGGGGGAGAACACTGTTCTGTAGGAACATTGCTAACTTTTCTCTTTCCTATAGACTGACCGAACCGGAGAGGGAAGTTGTAGATAGAGCCTTACCCAAATTTCCACTCTGAAGGGGACCAACCCCATGGAACTTTATAGGGACCTGCACACCTATCACAGAAGGCTTTATTTACTGGTTAGATCCACTAGCTCATTCCATCCAACTAGAAACACAAAGTATGATTTGAGATCAGGTTCTGATATTACATCGTTGCTTTACCTACTAGACACTGATTCTCCCAGACCCAAACTGTTTTATCTCCTTCCCAAGATTCATAAGGCCCCTGAGAAGGGGACGGTCCCCCAGCAGGTTCCATGAGCTTGACTTACTGTTAGCGACTGTAGCTCAGAGTTGTACTGACTGGCAGAATACACTGACTTATACATCAACCCTATCTCCTGCATGCCAGATATATCAAAGATATATACCATTTTGTTAGTAAAGTCAAAAATGTGCATGTCCCCATGGATGCTTATTTGTTCTGTTTCGATATCAACTCTTTATATACCCACAGTGATCCATGGGAAGTCCATGAGCAAAAAATTTGCCCTGGTCTATGCCAATCTGAACATGTGCTTTGGGGAGGAAACAGCATTTACAAGATGTAAAACCCTACATTGCTGTACTGCAGATACCTGAGTTATTCTGCCTGTCTCCGCTAGAACTTTCCATTAGTGATAACCATTACAGCAAGCCCTGTAAGACAAGAATAAAGAATACAAAATAACTATTAAACTTTAAGATACATGTTGTATATGACAAATACCTAAAGAAACTACAGGGTTGTGGAGATCATGGCCTGTGTTTAAGGCTGCACAGCACAAGAGAGAATGACCTTTTGCGTCCTTAGCCCCTCTTACCTCTTAAGTGCAGCCAGTTGCTGTGAAGACACACCCAGGAACCTCCCTAAGCTCCTTTCTCAGTCAACAAAAAACCCACTAACACCCAGTAAAATCTGGCTTTTGTATTTAATGGGTAATGTTTCAATCTGCATTCATTCCTGGGTCAAATACAGTACTTAAAGGTGTTTATCATCTCCAGCTCCAATTGGCAGCGATGGAAACATTACACGTGGGTGGACAAATTTTTGCCCCCTTCCAGCATGACCATTTTTAACTTCAGTGACTTTTTGTCAAATTCTGTTCATCTCCATTCAAGCAGTGCTCCTAAATTGTTCCAAATTAGTCAGCACCAAGTTTGAAAGAGAGACTGAATAATGACAGATATTAAAAAGTAGTAACCATCTTCACTGGCCTCCATGCTGCTTTCTACTGTTTACTAACCCTGTTTTCCAATGCATTTTTTATGTCTTCGTTTTTCTGTTGTTTTCCTGTGTTAAAAAAAACAAAAACAACAACAACATATACGGACAAAGCAGCATAGGAATCTCAGAAGGTGCGGGGTCACTATTTGGTTTTGTTTTGTTTATTTGGATTTTCTCAAGCTGCAGTGTGTTGAGCTCTCAGGGCCACCATTGATGTGACTTTTCTCATGTCACTCACATGTCATATTGGATTCTTGTTGCAGTGTGACATGATTCTGTAAGAAAGATTATCCACACACCCACGCTCTACCTACTCTGACAGTACACTGACTGGGCACCTAATGAGCACACGATACGTATGCGAGCAGATCTGCTCTCGGTGGGCCACTTGTCTTGGCTGGGGAGGCCGTTTAAAGTGGGTTCCAGCCCTAGGGCAGAGCTGAAATATGCAGGAGGAACACACTGTAGGAAAATGAAGTGGAGAGCAAGTTCCAGATAGTTTCAGGGGTATTCTCTTACATAAATGAGGCAAGACGTATTGAGGCTAAGCTGTAACTTTCCCTTTTGAAAGTTGCAAACTGTGAACAATACAGGGGCAGAAGAAATCCTTGTTATTTTAACATTCACACAAGCTTCTCTGAATGCACAATCCACTGTTTCAGTTTGGCCTTTTTTCCCTGTTCGTCACTGGGAGAAAAATGCATGTTAGAGATGCACATTTTGGAAGGCAGATAATCACTGATAATGCTCAGTGTTAATTCAGGAAGTAGTGTGGCAGTCATATAGAGCAACAACAAGTCTACAACACCGAAAGCCCAGAGTCATGTCCCATCTTGATAGTCAGCACTGACAGGTTCATACAGAGCTCAACTCATCAATGCGATCTCTCATCTCAAACATGGTTTTTGGGTTTACCAATGAGATATCATAAATTACACATTCTAAGATAAATAGATTTCTGCTACAGCATGAGCATTAATATGTTTTTGTTTATTTTTAAAGGTCCAAAGAAAAGTATATGTCAGATTCATGATGTGTTCTTAAATGGCACAACTGTTCGCATCTGCTCTGTCCTCCTGCCCGCAGCTCGCCTTGGAGCAATGGCAATATGTGCAGCGGCATCATGAGCTTCACCTTGTGCTTTTATTCAGCTCTAGCTGTGTGATGCATGCAAGTTAAATTTTCAGTAACTTACTCAATGTTGAACACAATAGAATAGAATAGAAAAGAATAGAATAGATGAGTTGGTTGTGTCACAGTTGTGTCAGGAGTGGATATACAAGAACACACACAAAATGCATGAGATGCAAAAAACAAAAAAAACATGATTCACTGGACCACAGATGATTTGTCATTTGTTAAAATCTAAACTGGACATGTGAAGGCTTTTCCTCCTGAGGTGGAGGGACCTCATGTTCTTTGTTCTTCAACAAAGACAGTTACCTGACACCCATCTCAGCAGGATGCCCACCTCACACCTCTTTGAGAGACAAGTCTCAAAACCCAATTGGTCAGTACTTTTACAGTGTCATGTGACTCTGTGATGTCACCAGGCACACTGTAGAAGTTCTTCTCCATTCACCACAGTTTTTCTCTTAGCTCTTGGGCAGCAAACCCCTCACACCTCTTCCCTTCTGGGCCCTGGACCAGCCCAGAGGTGCTCTTTGTCCCGAACCATCAAAAGGGGGGAACAACTGCTCTACGGAGTTTTGTTCCTTTTCTCCGAAGACTCTCATGCCCTCACTCAAGGAAGGCACATAACTGAAAGGACAGAGGTTAGAGGGGCAAACACAAGGTTTGCAACTAACCTCCCAGCAATAAGGAGAATCAAGTTGAGTTAGCACCCCAACGTCTAACTCTGCAAGGACCCCGAGTGACTGGCTTCCTCGGATCTGCATCTTTGGAACAAAGATACAACAAAGACTGCTTCTAGAGCCACAGCTCTTTCCAGCCTTCTTCACCGGCTAACAAGGACAGCATCCCTCAAACCAACTCTTCCCTCCATCCATTCAGGATTTGGTAACGTAACAACTGGGCATAGCTTTATCACAGCTGTACAGGCTAAGCAAGACTGTTTAACTTGTTGTTTGTGATTTAATGCTGTTTACTGAGTTATTGTTGTGATTGTCTGCAATTAGGTTATTGATTAGTTGGTTTTACCAAAGCAAAGTCATGTTTAGTTTGCTAATGCTGTTCACAGACACCGTTTTGCATGTAACTAAACACCTTCTGCACTAGTCCAGACCCTTTGCAACAAATCACATTCACATAGACTCACTTACAAATTGGCTTTCAACAGAGCTATACCCAAGCAGACAGCTCAAACTTCTCAAATAAATTATTATCATGGAGAAAGTCACACAACTGGTCTGCGACTACTTTCTCAAGGATCTTTTAGGGAAAGGGAAGGTTGGATATAGGTCTGTAATTGGCTAACACCTCTGGATCCAATGTGGGCTTTTTTAATAGAGGTGTAATTACAGCTACCTTAAAAGACTGTGGTACATAGCCTGTTAATAAAGATATATTGATCATGTCTAGTATGCAAGTGTTAACTAAAGGTAAAACTTCCTTAAGTAGCCTAGTTGGGATGGGGTCCAAGAGACACGTTGATGACTTGGATGAAGAAATCATTGAGGTCAGTTGTTGAATAGAAATCAGAGAGAAGCAATCTAGATATGTATCAGCACTTAAAGCTGTGTTTGAAGGCAGATTAGTACTGTTAGAGGGCAGGAGATCATGAATTTTGTCTCTAATAGTTACGATTTTGTCATTAAAAAAGCTCATAAAATCATTACTGCTAAGGGCTAAAAGAATACAAGGCTCAGTAGAGCTGTGACTCTCTGTCAGCCTGGCTACAGTGCTGAAAAGAAACCTGGGGTTGTTCTTATTTTCTTCTATTAATGATGAGTAATAGTTTGCTCTGGCATTGCGGAGGGCTCTCCTATATGTTTTTAGACTATCTAACCAGATTAAACAAGAATCTTCCAGTTTGGTTAATCGCCAATTCCTTTCAAATTTTCACGACATTTGCTTTAATTTTCTGGTTTGGGAGTTATACCAGGGAGCAAACTTTCTTTGCTTTGCGAACTTCTTTTTAAGAGGTGCTACAGAGTCGAGAGTTGTTCGCAGTGAGCCTAAAGCGCTATCGACGAGATAATCAGTTTGGGAGACTTTAAAGTCAGTACGAGAAACCTCACTTACAGAGGGTATTAAATTTAACGCCG
This sequence comes from Cephalopholis sonnerati, assembly GCA_019142605.1. Lineage (NCBI taxonomy): Eukaryota > Metazoa > Chordata > Actinopteri > Perciformes > Serranidae > Cephalopholis > Cephalopholis sonnerati. Next base: position 5,023,314 of record JAGQAX010000015.1, on the reverse strand, counting down.
ATGGAATCACTTCCTTAAATTTTGCTACTGCACTATCTGATAAACACCTAGTATAGTAGCTGGCGCATAGTCCAGTAGACAGAAATCAAAAGTTATTAAGTAATGATCTGATAGAGAGGGATTCTCTGGAAAGACCATTAAGTTATTAATCTCAATTCCATACGCCAGAACTAGATCGAGGGTGTGGTTAAAACGGTAAGTGGGCTTATGTACACTTTGACTGAAGCCAATGGAGTCTAATAATGTGATAAACGCAGTAGCGAAGGAGTCATTATCAATGTCCACGTGGATATTGAAATCGCCTTCAATAATAACTTTATCTGATTTCAGGACTAAACTGGATAAAAACTCTGAGAATTCAGATAAGAATTCTAAATACGGGCCAGGAGCACGGTACACTATACCAAATAGAAGAGGTTGTGAGGTTTTCCAGGTCGGATGTAAAAGACTAAGGACAAGGCTTTCAAAAGATTCGTAATCTAGTTTAAGTTTAGCACTGATTAATAGACTAGAGTTAAAAATGGCTGCAACTCCCCCTCCTTGGCCACTGCCTCGAGGAATGTGGATATTATTATGACTGGGAGGAGTGGATTCATTTAGACTAACATATTCATCTTGACACAGCCAGGTTTCGGTGAGGCTGAGTAAATCAATATGATTATCTGATATTAATTCGTTTACTAACACTGCTTTGGAAGATAACGATCTGACATTTAACAATCCACATTTAATTCTCCTGTTTTGTCTTTCTGTCACAGAAGAGGTTTTAATTTTTATCAGGTTGTTATGTACAACTCCTCTTTGTTTGACTTTATATTTAAATAATTTAGGAGGTCGGGGGACAGACACCGTTTGTATAACACTATGGGTGGGTGACTGCTCTAGAAGCTCAGAGAAGCGTTTTACACTGCGACTCTGATTCCTGGTCTCAACTCTGGGTTGTCACGGTTTTAGATTACTAATAAACTTGTCCAGGTTTCTCGATATGAGAGCGGCTCCATCCAAAGTGGGATGAATGCCATCTCTCCTAATCAGACCAGGTTTTCCCCAAAAGGATTTCCAATTATTAACGAAGCCCACATCGTTTGCTGGACACCACCTGGACAGCCAGCGATTGAATGATGACATGCGGCTAAACATATCATCAGTGGTCAGATTTGGCAGGGGTCCAGAGAAAACTACGGAGTCCGACATAGTTTTGGCATACTGACACACCGAGGCAACATTAATTTTAGTGACCTCCGATGGGCGTAACCAGGTGTCATTAACGCCGACGTGAATAACAATCTTACTGAATCTACGTTTAGCCTTAGTTTTAAATTTGATTCAATGTCGCCCACTCTGGCCCCAGGGATACATTTGACTATGGTCGCTGGTGTCGCTAACTTCACGTTTCTCAAAACAGAGCTGCCAATAACCAGAGTTTTATCCTCAGCTAGTGTGTCGCTGAGTGGGGAAAAACGGTTAGAAACGTGAACGGGCTGGTGGTGAGCCGTGGGCTTTGGCCTGGTACTGAATAATAAGTGATGATGAATAAGACAGTTGTTTAAAGAAGCGGAGTGATTAACACTACAACTAGTGAGGTTTAAGAGGTGAAGTGGATGTTTAACGGCTAAAGTGAGGAGAAAAAGCAGAAAAGTAGCTTGCGAGAGATCGCTGCAGCAGCTGAGAGACACCAACACAGAAACACCAGAAATGACACAACACGCTTACCACAGTACGTCAGCACATAGCACGTGTGTGTGTGTGTGTGTGTGTGTTAATAAACCACTTGACCCACAATGCATTATAGTAGTGCAGCTGTCAGTACTGACGACTGAGACGAAAGTCAGGCGCTCTCTGGGATGTGCGTGTGTGTTTGTGAGACAGAGAGAGGTGGATAGAGACAGAGAGAGGGGAAGAGAAGAGAGGGTGGAAGGGGAACTATTTCATGCCATGTTTTTGTAAGTTATTAATAACTTCATTGGAATGCTGCTTTGTCACTTACTGTCCCACCACCCAAAGTGCCAGTGATATTTTCTAGCATGAGAGATCACTAATCATTAGATGGCATCGTTCCCAATAACACAAAATGTGCGTACGTGTGCTCTTTAGTGCACACAGATTCTGCTTTTACCGAAGAAAAAATACCCCCCACTTAAAAAAGCCCTGTGATAGTCTGGCAACCTGTCCAGGGTGTACCCAGTCTCTCGCCCAATGTCAGCTGGGATAGGCTCCAGCCTCTCTGCGACCCCTAATATGATAAATGGCTACAGAAGATGAATGAATGAATGAATTGGTGAATGTCAGAATCCTCTGTGTAAATGGGTTTTAAGAGGAATTTCCTTCTGAAAAACAAGAAATTTCTTCTTAAGAACAAGTGATGGATAATAACAAAGTTAAACAACAATTGATCTGTTACATAAAAAAGGCAGCTCATGTGAAGTTTTACCAGCACAGCAGTGTGTCACTATTAGTTTCTTTCATGCCCATGGCAACCTCCCATACAGGATAATTTCATGTCCATCCACATGTTAAAAATACTCCAACAACCATTTGGGAACATGAAAAGACTGACCTAAGGAAGTCCAGCTATTGCTGTGCAACTCAACCCCATTTCTCCACTGTATTCAACCAGTGAGACTATTTTTTCTCCATGAGCAGCCCAGTCGCCAGAAGAAAATGTTGGCATTGTATATTTCTGCAAAGCACAAATATATTACATTTACACATTTCATATGTGTAATTTCAATGTTTTCTAAACTGGTGTAGCTTATGAGCTGTCTTTGTCGTGGGGAGGTGGAGATGATGGTGGATAGTGTATCACCTGGGCCAGACACCTGCCAAACTGGAGACTACTGTTCAAGACCAACAAGCAACCGACCCTTCACGTTGTTTACAAACGTGTTTGTTTGTTTGTTTTGTTTTTTGTATCTATCCATAACCTGCCTAAACCTAACCATACTTTCATTACAGCACTGTTGAGAACCAAAGTTTCAACATATCCTGGACAAAATAATGTACTAATGTACCATCTTTGTGGTTTGCAGAAAGACACAATGCAAACATATATTCTGGCAACTGGGGTCTGCCTTAAGAAATGCTGCTAAACAAGTGAATCATGAGGAAGAGATTAGCTTAGGCATTTACTTCATAATGAGCACAATTAAACTCTAGCACTTTGCAAGTATTTCCCTGTGTGTGAGCATCAGTGTGTTGTGCTTTGTTAAAGTACAAGCTGTAGACATTAGGTGCTCCACAGAATGTTTTGTGCCGTTGTGGCAATTGGCTGGAAAAAAACATATTAGCACAGAGAGACAGTGGGATGAGGAGGAAAACAGGAACAAGACTGAACTCTGTCTAATTGCCATTTTTTTGTGTGTGTCAGGAAGAGTATGTATGGCAAGCAAGTGGTGGGTTGTGTTTGAAAAGACGCTGCCAAGAACCAAAGCAAAAAGAGTGGAAGCAGTGAGGTCTGCCAATGGCTGAACTGCATCACATCTTTAATGATAGCTTAAGTTCCAATCAGCGAGGCTTTGCTTGTGCCAGCTAAATTATTTTCCCTCTATTAGCAGACCCACAGTCAGATGCTACCTTAGATATAGTTGCCAAAATGTTCTTTTATTGCTCATCTGTGAAATAAACAAAATAATGCAATGACTCGAAAACAACACTTCCATTTGCTCACTCCACTTGGTGGAGAAGATAATTAGCTTTTATTGGGTCATAATTTACACAAGATCAGAGTTAGGAAAGTTTAATCATCTTTCTGCATGAACAATGCCGACATTCTGGTGAAGAGATGGGAACACGGATCCTTGAAGATTAGTTGGTCAGAAAGTCCATCTGATGTCCCTCTGGATCTTAAAACAGCACTGCACAAAGTTTCTTTATGGAAATATTATTCTGCAACAGGCAAAATCAGGTCCAGCTTCTCCTGCCTGAGATGCTGTAGATTTACTGCTTTAGTTTTCAGTTCGTTTGCTGGAGTTATGTGTTCTAGCCAAGCAGTAATATATTCATAGGGGCGGGGCCAAAAGGTTTGGCTAGGGGTTGCATGCGCTCCCCTTGGAATTTGGCCACCCTTACCATATTTAGAAGGTGCTCAGGTGGTAATCTTGCTTGCTAGTATCACAGATGAACTACTAAACAGGACAAAAGGAGCAGCTGAACCAAAACCTCTTTATAAAGTTATTGCTAACATGTCTTGTTGGAAAGTCCGTCAAATGACAAAAAAAAAAAAGCAGCAATAAGGCAACATTCACATTACAGGGCTTAATGCTCAATCCTGATTGGTTTCCCAGATCTCTTCTTTCTGCCTGGACTGTGTGACATTCATGTTTGAAGTGACCAATATGTGACATCAGTGTGAATGGATCTCTGCCCTGAAACACCTCACGTGCAACAGCAACAGCAAAAAACATCACATTGCCAAACCAGAAAAAAATGAATGACATAGCTGATAAGGTATTCATCTTGAAGTTCCAAAGATGTAAGTCTGTGTAATAATTAGCCATTTGCGTAATGTTTTTGGAGAAGTTGTCCTACAGAGCAATTGGTGTGTTGTTGTTGTTTTTTTTTTTTTACAAATGGGCTTTTGATCCTCTAGCTCTATTAGCAGCTTTGGGGAGAGGTGTGGGTGCAGTCAGGAGAAGAGTCAGGAGTGCTGGGGCCATGATGTGGAGGGTTTCACAGAGGAACAGTTCTTCCAAACTGTAGGATACCCAGAGCTACATTCCAATATCAATATAAACACACATAAATTCTAATATGACCGGGGCAGGGCCAGGGACTGGATACGTATTGGGTTTAGGAACACATGTGAAAGTGGCTCAGACCTGGTTGGAAAAAGTCACATGAGAGCAGAAAAAATTGATTTGGGCAACCTTTGCCTGCAGTGTGAACGTAGCCAAAGAGATGCAAAACGATGAGAAAAGGACGAGGAGATGCAAGAAAGCCTCTGTTTGTGGTCATTTTGTAACTACAAAGTGACAAGTATCTATTTGGAGTTCCAAATAGCACCTATTCATATTATTTAATACCAAAATGATTTAACTTTGTGGTGCAATCATTTATTATACTGAATAAACAATGTAACCAATAACCAATTGGCCCAGACTCCTTTACCTGCCCCACCTAGGATTTGGCACTGAATATTGAGGGCTCCACAACCACCCCATCCACCCAAGTCCGCAACCTCAGAGTTATCATTGATGCCACCCTCTCCTTCCTGCCTCATGTCAACCACATCACCAAAACAGTCCTCTTTCACGTCCGTAACAGAGTGCCTCCGGCCCTCTCTGCCACCAACTGCTGTAATAGTCATCCATGCACTTGTAACAATCAGGCTTGACTACTGCAACAGTATCCTCTATGGCACCACAAACATTGTCTTTAACAAACTTCAGTATGGTCGGAACTCTGCTGCTGCTGTCACATGACCACGTCACACCAGTCCTCCATGACATTCACTGGCTACCGGTTAAACACAGGATACACTTCAAGATTCTTCTCATCGCCTACAAGGCCCTTAACAATCTATTTCCTCCATATCTCTCTGACCTCCTCCACCAGCACTCCCCCTCCAGTTGTCTCTGCTCTGCTGATGCCAATGTCCTTCAAATAACCATGATCAATCGCCAAACCTAGGGAGACAGGGCATTTTTAGTTGCTGCCCCTTCTCTGTGGAATTCACTCCCACACCGCATAATTTCCCCCCATTATTTCCCCAGTTGACTCTTTTATTTTGTTGTTTTCAATAAGAATTGTCTTGAATGTCTTGAGTGTTTTTTGTTTTTTTTAATGCTACTCTATGTAAAGCGTCTTCAGGACGAAAGCACTTTAAGTGTGATGTATTATTGTTATTATTATCATTATTGTTATTATTGATAATAATAATAACAATCATCTACAGATTATTGTTGTCAAGTATCAGTTGGAACACATTTTTACTCATTTTAGTAGGATAGGAGAATTTTAAAGGTAACCTGGCATGTTCTAGTCAAGTCGGGGAAAAGAATCATAGTTTGGTATGATACTGCCCAACTATGGTTGGGTTAAGAACATAATGTGACAACATCACAATATATGACTCTGTGATGTTAAGAAACGTGATGTAAGCTATAGTAACTCAATAATGACATTTTAAAAGCTCGAGTAATGTTGGGATTCTGTAGTTTATTGTATGCCTTTTGTCTTTGCATGTAAAGACTCAGAAGAGGGAGGTCAGTGAACATAGCAGCACTCTGTGAACTTTACCGACATCCTGTTTTTTGCATTCTAAATTTTGTCAAATCCCAAATTCAAAGAGTTTTGTGCCTCCATAGTTGGTGGCCAATCAACATGCCAGGTTGCCTCATGTAGCTTTAACTGAAACCTTTTGCTATTGGCAGACTAAATGGAAAGCAAGAGAAGTAAAAGAAAACAGCACTGAAAGAGGGAGACAGAGGGAGGGATGACTAACAAGCTCAGATTGGAATGATAAGAGACAAATTGAACAAATAGCTTCATTAGTGGGTGGATGAAGCTGTTGATGAGGGCACACTCTGTCAGTGGGTTGATGAGAGAGTAGCTTCTCACGGCCACGCGATTCAATTGTTTGAATTCTTTTAACTAACACCACTTGACCAGACTTCATTCAAACATGAGGGAAAGAAAATTTTGATCTCACTTTTGATTTGTTATCAAAGGCCAGTTAGACAGTATGTTTACAGAGACAGTTTCTTTACCCCGTGTATGTACATCTTAGACTGTTCACATCATCTAAGCATGAGAGCAACTGCTATTGTTGTCAAGCTATGAATAGTACTGCTGCTGATTGTGATTTGTGGCTGAGGGCATTGAGACACAGCTCTCCAGTAACTCTACAAAGCCATCCAGCCATGTGGAGGATGTTACTGTGATACAGTCAAAGTCCCTCAAGACAACGCATGGACAACAGGACCAGTGTAAAGTCGGATCACTGTTTACTTTCAAAATGAAAAATATATAATAATAATAATTAATGAAAAAAACAAATGCCATATTTTTTTTTTTTCTTCCAGGTACAGTTTGGGATAGCCATAGAGCACCATATGTGATCACTCATATATGGTCTATGGCTATATGGCAGGCCTTAATTTTAAATATAGAATTTAAATAGCCTTCTTTTTATCTTGGCATGCACATACTCTTACAAGTCACGAGGGGCACTTTATTATTTTAACTTAATTTGAAAGAAACATAAAATAATTGCAAAATAAGACTTCAAATTGATTTTTTTTTTTTTTGCAAAGAGTATGTCTTAATTAATTCTGTCTTTCTATTTCACAGGATCAAAACACTGTAGTTTTCAGAGGGCCAACATCTTTATGAATATATTCACTAATTCACCATTACAATTCTGGCTATAGACTATACTGTAGCTAATCAGTTCATTTCTACATTTTATGATTCAGGTCTACAGTTTTATAGCTAACATCATGATGCCTTGCCAGGTTTAGAATCGCAAATGAAAATAAAAACAGTTTCACTCACTATAGTGACTGTAAGTAGTCTACAAACCGCTGTTAAAATGCCAGGTTTTGTGATGTAAAAATAATGACACCAAGAGAAACCATGCCAAAAGTTTTTTTTCACCCTTAATCTGACTTCTGACCTGTACAGTTCAGATGAAAAACAAACAAATCTTTTAGGGGAAAAACTAATATTTGGTTGAAGCACATTTTGAATGTATTACAGCATTCAGTCTTTTTGGGTAGGTTAGGGTCTGTTAGCATGCCACATCTTGACTTAGCAAAACTTGCCCACTATTCCTGGCAAAAGCTCTCTTGTGCACACCCCTCCTCAGGTCACCCCACATATTTTCACTTGGATTTAGGTCTGGGCTCTGGTTGGGCCATTCCAAAACTTACATTTTCTTTTGGTGAAACCATTCTTTTGTTGATTTGGATGTATGTTTTGGGTCATTGTCGTGCTCAAAGGTAAAATTCCTCTTCATCTTCAGCTTTTTTTAGCAGACACCTGAAGGTCTTGGGCCAAAACTGACTGGTATTTTGGACTGTTCATAGTTCCCTCCACCTTGACTAAAGCTCTAGTTCCACAATCTCAAAGCATGACGCCACCACCATGCTTCACGGTGGGTATGGTGTTCTTTGGTGATGCGCAGTATTGTTTTTGCACCGCATATGCCTTTTGGAATTATGGCCAAAAAATAACATAACACATTTTCCCACATGCTTTTGGGAGATTTTATGTAAGGGATAATGTAGAGCGAGCCGGTCACTATAGAGAAATAAACCCCGACAGGGTGATGTAGGACCCCGACGCGAAGCGGAGGGGTCCTACATCACCCTGAAGGGGTTTATTTCTCTATAGTGACCGGCTCGCTCTACATTATCCCGCTTATTACACGGCTACTCACTAAAGAAATCAAAAGTTTGACAACAGAAAACAACAGAAAATTAACGATTTCTTGCCGCAGGTATAAACGTCTTTCTGCGGATTGATATGACAGGACGTGATTCGCCCGAGTCGATCAGAAGCGTCCTTAACAACGGTCTGCTATTCATAGCAACGGTCTGCTATTCAGAAATAACAGACCGTAGAATGTTGTAATTGACCAATCAGGATCAAGCATTTGACAATGCCGTGTAATAAGTATTTGATAATGTAGCATACAGCCCTGCTATTTTTTTTTTTTATATCGTGTTTCATTTACATGTTTTGCAGCTGTATTTTTTTAAATAGGGGAAAAAAAAATTCCCTGTCTTTGCATTTCATTTTGATCACAGTCTGTTTTTATAAAAGTGCTCATGACATCTCAAATGTGGCTTAGACTTGCAACTGAAAACATGTAGCCCATTTTGAAGAAAATACCGAGATATATATTGTGTATTCCCATTCAGAATGAAAATACTAAGATATTATATATATATATACAGTACAGGCCAAAAGTTTGGACACACCTTCTCATTCAATGCGTTTTCTTTATTTTCATGACTATTTACATTGTAGATTCTCACTGAAGGCATCAAAACTATGAATGAACACATGTGGAGTTATGTACTTAACAAAAAAAGGTGAAATAACTGAAAACATGTTTTATATTCTAGTTTCTTCAAAATAGCCACCCTTTGCTCTGATTACTGCTTTGCACACTCTTGGCATTCTCTCCATGAGCTTCAAGAGGTAGTCACCTGAAATGGTTTTCCAACAGTCTTGAAAGAGTTCCCAGAGGTGTTTAGCACTTGTTGGCCCCTTTGCCTTCACTCTGCAGTCCAGCTCACCCCAAACCATCTCGATTGGGTTCAGATCCGGTGACTGTGGAGGCCAGGTCATCTGCCGCAGCACTCCATCACTCTCCTTCTTGGTCAAATAGCCCTTACACAGCCTGGAGGTGTGTTTGGGGTCATTGTCCTGTTGAAAAATAAATGATCGTCCAACTAAACGCAAACCGGATGGGATGGCATGTCGCTGCAGGATGCTGTGGTAGCCATGCTGGTTCAGTGTGCCTTCAATTTTGAATAAATCCCCAACAGTGTCACCAGCAAAACACCCCCACACCATCACACCTCCTCCTCCATGCTTCACAGTGGGAACCAGGCATGTGGAATCCATCCGTTCACCTTTTCTGCGTCTCACAAAGACACGGCGGTTGGAACCAAAGATCTCAAATTTGGACTCATCAGACCAAAGCACAGATTTCCACTGGTCTAATGTCCATTCCTTGTGTTTCTTGGCCCAAACAAATCTCTTCTGCTTGTTGTCTCTCCTTAGCAGTGGTTTCCTAGCAGCTATTTGACCATGAAGGCCTGATTCGCACAGTCTCCTCTTAACAATTGTTCTAGAGATGGGTCTGCTGCTAGAACTCTGTGTGGCATTCATCTGGTCTCTGATCTGAGCTGCTGTTAACTTGCGATTTCTGAGGCTGGTGACTCGGATGAACTTCTCCTCAGAAGCAGAGGTGACTCTTGGTCTTCCTTTCCTGGGTCGGTCCTCATGTGTGCCAGTTTCGTTGTAGCGCTTGATGGTTTTTGCGACTCCACTTGGGGACACATTTAAAGTTTTTGCAATTTTCCGGACTGACTGACCTTCATTTCTTAAAGTAATGATGGCCACTCGTTTTTCTTTAGTTAGCTGATTGGTTCTTGCCATAATATGAATTTTAACAGTTGTCCAATAGGGCTGTCAGCTGTGTATTAACCTGACTTCTGCACAACACAACTGATGGTCCCAACCCCATTGATAAAGCAAGAAATTCCACTAATTAACCCTGATAAGGCACACCTGTGAAGTGAAAACCATTTCAGGTGACTACCTCTTGAAGATCATCGAGAGAATGCCAAGAGTGTGCAAAGCAGTAATCAGAGCAAAGGGTGGCTATTTTGAAGAAACTAGAATATAAAACATGTTTTCAGTTATTTCACCTTTTTTTGTTAAGTACATAACTCCACATGTGTTCATTCATAGTTTTGATGCCTTCAGTGAGAATCTACAATGTAAATAGTCATGAAAATAAAGAAAACGTATTGAATGAGAAGGTGTGCTGTACTGTACTGTATATATATATAACAGATATATTAGTGCCCATGCGCCAACCGTGCGTGCAGCCTGTTGCAGTCGCTCCTCCTTGTTTTCTTAATTTCCAACTATTTCTTGCTTTATACTTTACTACTTGTTTTTTGTATTTTATGACTGATATTCTGAAGCTGTGCCTCTACAAACATGTTGATTGAGAGAGTTCTGGTTTGTCTCTTCACTCTGAATTTACTTTCATTCGGACCCGGCACCATTGCGCAGCAACTCCATGGCTGCATTGTTTACTCCAGAGATCAGCTGATTGCGCTGAGGCCGGCTGGCTTGGTGGCTGGATAATCAGCGATCCCGGCTGAAATGTGGAGGAAAACATACAGAGGATGAAGGGGAGGATCAAAACAGTAGACAAAAAGAACGAGGGTGAGACAACGGAGGCTTATGGAGAAGAGGATATGTAAGCCGGGTCTCCCCTCTCTCATCATAAGCAACGTGAGGTTGCTGGCAAATAAAATGGACGAGCTAACAGCAGTCGCCAGGAGTCAGAGGGAGTACCAGGAGTGTAGTCTGATGTGTTTTACGGAGACATGGCTACACAAGGACATTCCCGACGACAACGTCTCCATCAGCGGCTTCCAGACTGTTCGGGCCGACCGGGACTGCACCGAGAGCGGTAAGCGCAAAGGAAGGGGGCTTGCCATGCTAGTCAACAACCGATGGTGCAGTCCTGCCCACATTACTGTCAAGGAACAAATCTGTCGCCTGGATATTGAACTGTTTGCTGTTGGACTCAGGCCGTATTATTTGCCCAGGGAGTTTTCACACGTGATTATGGTGACCGTCTACACCCCCCCTCTGCCAACCTGACGTCGGCATGTGACGTCATTCACTCCGCCGTAGCCCGTCTGCAGACTCAACACCCGAGTGCTTTCATAGCTATCTCGGGTGACTTCAACCACGTCACCATGGCAACAACTCAACTCTATCCAACTTCACTCAGTACATGAGCTGTCCTACTAGAGGAGGGAGAACCCTGGACTTGCTGTATGCAAACGCCAAGGATGCATACAGCTGCTCCCCCCTCCCCCCTCTGGGTAGGTCGTACCACAACCTGGTGCACCTCAACCCTTGCTATGTGCCTCTAGTAAGGAGCCAGCCTGCGACCATTAGGACAGTGAGGAGATGGTCAGAGGAGGCTTATGAGACACTGCAGGGCTGTTTTGAGGTGACAGACTGGCAGGCACTCTGTGAGCCACATGGGGAGGACATTAATGGGCTCACAGAGTGCATCACGGACTATATCACTTTCTGTGTGGACACCACTGTCCCAGCCAGGACCGTCCATTGTTACCCAAATAACAAACCATGGGTAACAAAGGATATCAAGGCCATCCTCAATGCCAAGAAGAGGGCCTTCAGAGCTGGTGACAGGGAGGAGGTGAGAACAATACAGGGGGAACTGAAGGTGAAGATCAAGGAGGCTAAGGAGAGGTACAGGAGAAATCTGGAGTGGAAACTTCAGCAGAAGAACATGAGGGAGGTCTCGAGTGGAATGAGGACCATCACTGGCTTCAGGACCAACAACAATAGAGGAGTTGAAGGCAGCGTGGACAGGGCCAATGAACTGAATCTGTTTCTTAACAGATTTGACACTGCTGGTCCCCCCCCACCCCCACCCCGACTCTTCTGCTGTCTGTCTTGTACAACCAACAGCCACTCCACCCTCCCCCACCCCTCCTTCTTAACCCCATCCCCCCCACCCCCCCACCCACCCTCCAGTGTGAGCCCCCCTTACACCTCCTCCCCTAGGAGCCAGACTGACCACACTCTTCATCATGAGGACTACACCCCTCCTCCGCCTGACACTTCCACAATGTGCTTCACTGCTGATCATGTGAGGACACAGCTGATGAGACTCCACTCAAACAAGGCTGCAGGCCCTGATGGTGTCAGCTCCAGGGTGCTCAAAGCCTGTGCCCCCCAGCTATGTGGAGTACTTCAGCATGTCTCCAACATGAGCCTGAGTCTCCAGAGGGTTCCCATGCTGTGGAAGACATCCTGCCTCGTTCCTGTGCCAAAGACGCCGCGTCCCAGTGGCTCCAAGGACTATAGACCCGTGACATTGACCTCCCACATCATGAAGACCCTGGAGAGACTTGTCCTGGAGCCATGGTCAAGCCACTCTTGGACCCCCTCCAGTTCGTCTACTATGTCTATGCCCAACTGGATAAGCCGGCGAGCACTGTGAGAGTCATGTTTTTTTACTTCTCCAGTGCGTTCAACACCATCTGTCCAGCTCTACTGGGTGACAAGTTGACAGCCATGCAGGTGGATGCCTCTCTGGTGTCCTGGATTGTAGACTACTTGACTGGCAGACCACAGTACATGTGTGTCAGACAGAGTGGTCAGCAATACCGGGGCCCCGCAGGGGACTGTCCTCTCTCCCTTCCTCTTCACCCTCTACACCACGGACTTCAGCTATTGCACTGAGATCTGCCATCTTCACAAGTTTTCTGATGACTCTGCCATGGTTGGATGTATCAGCAAGGGTGATGAGGATGAGTACAGGGCTGCTGTGGATAACTTTGTCACATGGTGTGAGCAGAACCATCTGCAGCTCAACGTGGCAAAAACAAAGGAACTGGTTGTGGATTTGAAGAGGACCAAGACACCGGTGACCCCGATTTCCATCCAGGGGGTCAGTGTGGACATTGTGGAAGACTATAAGTGCCTGGGGGTCCACATAGACAATAAACTGGACTGGGCTAAGAACACTGATGCTCTCTATAGGAAGGGCCAGAGCCGTCTCTATATTCTGAGGCAACTGAGGTCCTTCAACATCTGCCGGACTATGCTCAAGATTTTTTATGAGTCTGTGGTGGCCAGTGCTATCCTCTATGCTGTTGTGTGCTGGGGCAGCAGACTGAGGGTGGCTGACACCAACAGACTCAATAAACTGATCCGCAAGGCCAGTGATGTTGTGGGAATGGCGTGTGACTCTCTGATGGTGGTGTCAGATGCTGTCTAAGCTGAGAACTATCTTGGACAATGTCTCACACCCTCTCCACCATGTGCTGGTCAGGCACAAGAGTACTTTCAGTGGGAGACTCATACCACCAAAATGCACCACTGAGCGCCACAGGAAATCATTCCTGCCTGTGGCCATCAAACTGTACAACTCCTCCCTCTGAGTTGCCCTTGGACTGTTTCACTACTATCACCAACTCTACCAACAAAATAAATTATTACATATTTATTCCTCTGTAATCTGTGCAATAACTGTCTGTATCTAAGGTTCCTTATGTTGTTAGGTCACTACATATATATTTTGTATATTATCTTCTTATATTTTTACTCTTTTTGCACTATATCTTCTTTCTTTCTACACTTGTAAGGAGCACCTGTAACACAACAATTTCCCCTTGGGGATCAATAAAGTATTTCTGATTGTGATTCTGATAAATTTCTGTCTACATCGCCCAGCCCTAGGCTTAAGTTGTAGCCCACTGCTAATTCACTGACACCATGGCAACATTACACAAACTGAAGACAACAAAGGTCAACACTTTAATACGAGAACCACCATAGGTTAAATCTACCCGCAGCTGTTTTTTGTGTGTATGCAAATATGCATCAATAAAGTACTCAAGTCCGCCAGTCTGTGACTTTTCCTTAAAGAGTATTATGTACAATCCCAAATAAAATTGTCAAGATAAAGCCCGATTTCAAAAAAGGCCATTTATTAGGGGTGGGGGGAAAAATTCAATACAGCATAGTATCGAGAGGTTTTGTGTGGTGATATGGTATTGATATACGGATACCAAATATCAATCTTTTATTATATACATTGTTAATTTTTGCAAATTCACATTTTAATACAACTATTGGCATTTGAATAATAAAATCAGGTGCTTTTGCACTAGTTGCAGTAGAGGTCATAGTTGGCAGCATTTGGCAGGAAGTTCATCAACACAAAGATGGATGCACCAAAAAAAGACAGCCGAAACTCACCGTCGGTGTTTAAATCAAATGTCTGGGCTTGTTTCGGATTTTTTAACATGGAAGGAAAGAATGACTCGCATATGACGCGTGATTTGCAAGCAGTGTCATATGAGAGTAAAAAACTACGAACACGAAGGCTCACCTCATACACCACCATCCAGAGATAAACGTTAATCCAGTCCACTGTAAAACCAACCGACCATGTGTCAAAGATCTGCGCCCATACAGCTTTGTTGAAAATGGAGGGTATTGTTACATGCTAAAGACACTGGAACCTAGGTATGTTACTCTGTTTCAATGTTTTTTCACTGACATAGCCATACCCAAGGTCTACAGAGAAGTGAAGCATAAGTTGAGGAATGTGAGTACAGCAGGAAGGGTGGCATTAACTTGTGACGCCTGGACTTCAAGGTCAGTGGATTGATATTTGACTATAACGGCACATTATCTCACAGAGAACTGGTGACTGCTGTCTCATGTTCTCCAAATAGAGCAGTGCACCAAAGTCACACCAGAGCAAACATTGCAGACCTCTTGCAAAATGTAGCACAAAAATGTAACAGACAACGCTTCTAACATGAGTTTTGCCATTCAGTTAGCGAGATACCTGCATGTGAAGTGCTTTGTTCATGCACTTAATCTGGCCTCACAGATGGCATTAAATCTACCAACAGCTCAGTTTGTCAGGTGTATGCAGCATTCCTGACAGGTTTTATGATGGTGTTGGTCAGTCTGTCTGCGTTGAATCACATTTTGCTGCAAAATAATTTTAGATATACAGCAAAGCTTTGCAGTTCAAAAATTGCACCCTGGGGGGTGATGGGTGATATTTTGAAGGGGCAAAGCACGTTGAATGTAGTCTTAGTGGGAACCCACATTGTCAGCCCCTGTGCTGGTGACTGAAGAACATGTGATTTATTGAACTGATACTAGTCACAACACTTGGACCTGAACTGAATGTCTTTTATGTCCCAGGACTGCAGTGATTCTATTGAAGGCCTCACGTATGGTATAACAGTCAGCAGTCAAACAGTCATCTGTTATAGTCTGTCCTGGCCTGATGTCATCCATTCCTCTGCTGGGCGGCCTTGCCTGTGAGTTTACAGTTAATAGTGGCAGCAGCAGCTCATATATCTTGTGACATACATGTGTTGGAGTCGGTCATGGCTGCATGTGGGAGAGAGTCAAAGGCACAAGAGCAGAGGAGGAGGCACATCAGTCTCCATTTGTTCAGCTGCTCACACACACGAAATGGCTCAGATAAGACACAAACACAAACATAAATACACACGTACCGCAATGATGTGTCATAGCATAGCAGCATGGAAAAATATGAAAATAAAACAACGTATTTATAGAACATATACTAATGATATGTTGTTGTTGCTGATGGCTTCTGTTGGGTTCATGATACTGTGACCTCTAGCATGCACTGGGGCAGTTTCCAGTCAGGTGTGAAGCAGCTGGGATAAGACTAAGCACCTTCAAATCTGTGGCCATGGACCTCTGCCAGAAAATGGTGGATTCCCCCCCTTGGGGTTGGGAGTGAGTTACTGCCCCAAGTGAAGGAGTTCAAGTGTTTCGGGGTCTTGTTCTCAAGTAAGGGTAAAATGGAGCATGAGATGGACAGGCGGATTGGCATGACATGAGCAGTGATGTGGCCAGATCATCATGGTGACAAAGGAACTGAGCTGGAAGGCAAAACTTTGAATTTACTGGTCCATCAAGGCTGTAGCCCACCTGTGGTCATAAGCTTTGGGTAGTGACCAAAAGAATGAGATCGCGGACGCAAGTGGCTGAAATGAGTTTCCTCTGCAGGGTGACTGGCTCAGCCTTAGAGATAGGGTAAGGAGCTTGGATGTCCGGAGAGTGCTTAGAGTAAAGCTGCTGCTCCTTCTCTCCAGGGGCCAGTTAAGGTGGTTTGGGCATCTGATCAGGATACCCCCCTGGGCAACTCCCATTAGCGGTGTTCCAGGCGTGTTTAACTGGTAGCAGGCCCCAGGTAGACCCAGAACATGCTGGAGGGATTATATATCTTGTCTGGCCTGGGAACACCTTAGGGTTCCCCAGGAGGAGCTAGAAAGCATTACCGGGGAGAGAGATGTCTGGAGTACTTTGTCCAGCCTGCTGCCCCTGTAACCCAGCACCAGATAAGCGGTTAAAAATCGCTGGATTAAAAATAGTTTGTATTCCAAATAAGAGTCTAAAAGGGGCTCTTATCACTGGATGAAAAGTGGGATTTTCGTCCCCGTAAACGCCCGGAAATCTCACTCATTTTCGGCAGTTTCCGACAATTTACAGGCTGCGAACGCGGCGTTTACGGGTGCCAGAAATTGTCGAAAACGGACCCATGACGTATGTGGAGACCTCCCGGGAGGTGCTAATGGCTCTAATTAGCATATGAATAGCAGCGGAGCGGCGTCTGGCTTGAAATTCCTCACTCCAGGATTGGATGAAACCACTTCTTTGAAACAAGAACAATCACTCGTGATTGGTCGGCAGATCTGTCGCTATTGGTCACTCTGGGTCATTATAAATGTAAACCCCTCCCCTACAATAATAAAATATAAAAATAATTTGAAAAAGTAATAATTATTATAATATAATAATTATAATAAATGTATAATTATTATGAAACATTTAAATAAAATTATTATGTTGTATATTCATGTCATTGTTATCCTATGGGCTACACTATTATTACCATCAAGGACATGAATGAATTTATTGAGGAAAGGAACATTAGTGAGGAACATGTTTATTCAAATAAAGAGCTTTATTTATAACACACAACTATGTACAAGTACAAATAGGAGATTTCAACAACAAATCAAAATCACACGGCGCCATCAACTGTCTATTATTCGCCGACTCGGAGCTGTAGGCATCTGACGGCGATCTGTCTGCATGTGCTCCATCCTGCAGACGTCTGTGGTGCTGCCCTGTAGTTCGGGTTCGCCTCCAATCTGACTGCAGCGTGGCACAGAGTTCAGTCAGCTCCTGCTGCGGAACCACGGAGGTGGCACAATCCACCCAGACACCCCGTCAAGTGTGCCGTCTTCCTCATCAGACATCATGTCTATGGTGGCGCACTTCCATAGGTCCACCTCGTCTTCTTCTCGTCGCTTCCAGCAGCTGTAAAAACAATCAGTAAAGACAATAAGTACTGCGCAGTGCACTGCATATTGACACAACACATCTATTAATGCACCTGAGAAACAGTCACACTGACCAACAACGAGTCTGATCTAAAAGTCACAGTAAAAAGTAAAAAATAAACAGTAAAAGTTACTTACACACAATGGCGTCATTATCTGCATCAAGTGAATCCGGACTTGCAGACAGAGCTCTCAGTAAATAGGACATCACGGCCTCGTTATGAGGAGAGGTCAGTCTGTGAAAAACAAAATGTTCGGTTAAGATCGGTCAATAACGTGTCTGAATGTTTCCTCATACAGCAGAATGAAAGCATATTCTTTAAACTTACCCTCGCTCCGGTTCGTAGTGCATACAGTTTGTCTCCGAGTTGTGGAGACGGCGTACTGCTTCCTGTAAATTACAAGACCAAAAAATACACTTTAATAACCAAACTTAGACTGGCTCTGCTTCTTCATTTGTTCTTTTACTGTTAGCTTAGCTAGCAGTCACTGAATATATTCTTACCGCCGTTTGGGGATTGTGCACCGTCTCCTCTTGTTAGTTAGTCTCCTCCACACGAGTTTACTGCGGTGAACTGCTGAGTCATATCGGCAGCAAACACAGCAAGCTGGCAGACAGCCCACTGATAGCGTTCAGCTGTGTCTTCGTCCATGCTGAGGAGTTTCCGGGTGTTGAAGGAGAGACGCCGTCCAGCCATTGTAGTTCACGAAACAGCGAAAAACGCGACATGGAGGAGACTGTCTGAATATACAGGAGTAAAAACAGGACTGGTGATATGCTCGTCTTGCGAGGTCTTCCGTTTGAATCATGCCGAGCTCGCACGTGATTGGACGAGGGCTAGACGGCTCGTCGGGCTCCTCCAATCACATGATCGTTGTTTACGGAAGAGGTCACTGCAGTCATGCCACTACGCACAGTGGTTGAGCTCTAGCAGACTGTGATGTTGTTTGCATGGAGTGCACATTTGACCTTTGTGGCAAAGCCTGGTTAAAACTAATTGTTGAAATAAATTGTTTTGTGTATCTTTTTTATTTAACATTGACCATTGCTAATGACCATACACAATAATTAATCTAGCATACTTTCATGAAATAAATCAATTCAAGCTAAAATTTAAGAGTCTATAGTTAGGCTATACTAAGCCTCATCTATTTATACCAGAGACAAATGAAGTTAATACCTTTTAGAGAAATGTCACCTCTGTGTGGGGAGTGAAACTCCCCCTGCTCCCCTGGTTTGCATTTCTATAGCTCACAGCATGTTCATTTACATGTTAAAGCCTCCCCTAGAATTAGGGGAAGGGGGGACAACTGCCAAGCAAGGGCCACGACAATTTGCGACAGTTTCCGGCAGTTTTCTGTGTTGCCTGTAAATTGCCGCGCGCAGCCGTAAACCTAAAATTCCACGGCAGTTTACAGTGCCGCATACTGACGGAAATCCCTCTTTTCATGCAGTGTATGTATAAGTTGTCTGTACACAGTTCTCAAGATTGAGGTGGCCTAGCCGGCAGCTGGCAGCTAATGGTGCTAACTTTATAAACAGCACTAAATAATGCCAACACTGGTGTCAGAGGTAATGGTTTTAACCAGAGGGGAACCAGAGAATGGGTGCTACGGTGTCATGATATCAGTGGTTACCACCGTATGAATGCCATGCAAAGCAGCAGGGATGAGCTAGCCAGTGGGATACATACATGCACTAACATACCTGCCCAGCTTACCATGAGAAACCACAGATTAAAACATACACAGAGGGAGTGTAACTGTATTCTCTGCTCAGGATATCTTTACATAGCTAATAGTGGTTTGCTGCTATATTAATGCTCTGAATGTCATATACAGAACTTTTAAACCATATTGTGTCCTGTTTTCACTACTGCCAAAAAGGTTATGTTTTCTGTTTGGTTTGTTTGTTTAATTGTCAGCAGGATTATGGTGTGATTATGGCCTGATTTTCATGAAACTTGGTGAAAGGGTTTAGCATGGGCCGAAGAAGAACACATTAAATTTCAGAGTGGACCTAGCGGGTACTTTTATTTTTCACTTTGTGAGATAAGGAAAGTTCAGTAGTGACAAAACATAGCTGATTAGAAATACGATGACTCCATATCACCACTGTTATTCAAAAGTACCAGTAATCCCCTGGGGTGGCCGGTAGCAGTTGGTATGAAGCACTTGTCTCAATTCTAATAAATCCAGACATACAGTATATGGTGATTGAGCTTGAAGATTTGCATATCACAGAAGACTGGACTGTTGGTCTTGGCGGCAGTCTGCGCTCTCTGAGTGCCCTTGTAGTTGGCTGTGTTTTCAAAATTCTATTCATATAAAAATAAAATATTCAGTCTGACCCTGTTTGCTGGAGCTCTATTCAGGGAAGGAAGGCTGGGTCCCCTTATTCCTGCTTTCAACGAATACCACATCTAAATAATTTTACTGTCAATGCCAAATAAACAGCCCCCCTTCTTTGGGTGTAGGAGCATTTTTTTATCCAACGATGGATAAGCCCCCTGCTTCAAGAGTCTGGGTGCTACTCAAAGGTTGAGGTGCTTCCTTGCCAGTGCACAGGGCAACGTTTGCCCTGACTTCATCATTATTATTGGTAGCATTGGCAGAGGTAGGATTAGTATTGGCATTAGTGTGCATTTTCACTTACTTTTTATTAGTGAAAATGCACACTAATGCATTCTGTTTTTGCTGTTTTTGACTTTTTTTTCTTTCTTACTTCATTTTTTATTTTTTATTCATTAACTAATTTTTAACCAGGTAAGTCCCATTGAGATCAACAATCTCTTTTTAAAGGGAGACCTGGCCAAGACAGCAGCATATGAAAAAGTTACAGCCAAGCAACAACACAATATAAAAAACATAAAAAGATATACAGTAACATGTAGAAACATTACAGCACCTACACACAATGACAAGAACAAACAGATTATTTTATCCATGTTCTTATGAGAGCTTTAAAATCATGCAGAGAGACCAATTCATGTAGTTTCAACTTTATTTTAAGAAATGTTTACACAAATTCTTGTGAGATGGTACATTTTAGACACGTGAAATTTTCACCAATGATTGGAGGCTGTGTGCACATGCATCTTAAGAAATATGATGCCAATTGGCCAGATGGGGGCACTATATTTAAGCATCTGTTATTTAAATGTTGTTTAAATCAAACACCGGGGGTCACCACACATACACAGAAATGGGCGTGGCTTAACACAAATGAGACTATGAATCAGAAATTGTTAGTCCAATCATTACAAAACTTGCAGAGTATGTTAAAATATAACTTTAAACTATGTGTGTGAAATTATTTTGAAATCAGGCACCAGTTTCAAACAAGTGCAATGGCATTTTGCAAAATTAAATCAATGATGGCTTGTTTAAATATCACCAAACTTACTGAACTTTTTAACCAAGCTATTGAAGCATGTCCCTAAAATGTTTCTGCAGTTGACCAAGAGGAGGCAACAGTGTTTCCAAAGAAGAGCCTTGTATGTGTGTTTATGTATATTTGTTAAAAAACCTGTTGCTTAGCTTTAGTGCAGGTGTCCTAAACTGTCAAAGGTCTTGATCCTACCCAGCTTTTAAGTTTTGAAAGTCCAAGCTGTCTACAACTCTCTAACGCAGCTGTGCCTGTATTCTAAACAGTCAGTCCATGGTGATTTCTATCAGGTGGATAGATTAAAAAAAGAAAATGAAAAAAAAAGTGGTGGGAAAGTGAGAGGGGGCCCAACTAAGGGGAAAGGAAATTAATACAAGAACAAAGAATAACAAATAAATGATTCATAGCTGCAAACGGCAATTCCAAGCAACACCTAAACATTCCTTTACATTAGCTTGCTACTTTGTGAAAACTAGTTTTACACCTTACTACAGGCCAGCTGCTACGTATCATGTAGGCTACATCTGTGTGTTTCCATTTATTTGTGACCAGTGAAATCTGTCTGTTGACAGTTGCTTTGGTGGCATATGTGTGATGCTGATGAGCTAATAGCTAAAGTAAATTGCTTCATCTTCTGATGTCATATGAGCTTATCTGGAGATTTACAGTGAAGTATCCAGGCTTCTTTTCATCCCGCCATCCTTTTCTGACCATGCATTATTTAACCCATATGTTATTTGTGATTATATGTTTCATTTTGTGGTGCAAAGTTTGTTATAATGGCCCTTAATGTCCGCTAATTACTGATAAACATAATTAACAGCTCAGAACACCTGTAAAGCAGAGTGATACGTGCATGGTTAAAAGTCCCACTGTACTGTATATCAGCACCCATGGAATGTCTCTTGACCAATAAAATTGCTTGGTTGGAACTAACTGTTGTATAATTGTTTTTACCCCCAAAAAAGCATGAATCAACTGTCAATGAGACCACTGCATGTTTTTTTGTCAGAACGGGTTCCATGTTGAAGAGACAATTCATTCTTAACTCTCAATCATTAATGTGCTGTTATTATATCTGTCTGGGTATGTATGTAAGGGTATGTATATATTGTATAACATATAATACATTATAGCTTTGTGGTGCTGATAGCATCCCTATGGGAATACTTGTTGTCATTATTTATTAATTATTTTTTAAAGTCCTAAGGTGGTCACTGTTTGTGAGTGGGGTTCTTGCTGTTGTGTGAGCTCACCAAACCAAATTCTATGTTAAAATGGTAATGAAGTGGTGAATCTAAATAAGCGGTCTCTGTGGTGGGGGTTAGATCATGGTGTCAGACAGGACAAAACGGGTATTTGATTGATGACAGCTCATCACTATGTTGCTGTCAGAGTGCTGGAGCAGGTCTGTTAGGGTGGGCCGCAGCCTCCTGACTTATGGCCACCACCTCCAGCTTTAATGGATATTGTTTCAGTGGTGTATTTGCTTAGGAAAGCTTATATGAGCTTCTCCAGTTAGTATGAGGAAGTGTGTGTGTGTTGAGGGGGGTGGGGGCACTGACCTGGAGGCTGTAGCAAACCTTGCCAACACAAACTGACTCACTTCTTGGAATCTTTCAATTTGCCACAATAAATCAGAGCAGAGAGCGGAGAGCAGCCAATCTACTCAAACACTAGACTGTGGGTGTCTCCATGTGCAATTGTATATATGTGTGCATTCTTATTTGCTAAATTCAATGTGTGTGTGTGTGTGTGTGTGTGTGTGTGTGTGTGTGTGTGTGTGTGTGTGTGTGTGTTGATTTTTGTAAGTGAGAGCAACCTTGCTTTCACTTTATGGTTTGATTTAGTATTCTCTGGTGTGCTGCCAGAAAGCTGCAGTAAAGGTTTACTGGCATGTTTTGACTCCTATTCACATTTACTTCTATCTTTCACTGCATCAAGATGCCACCCAGCTTCAAGTACACAATCACCAGCCAGCCTTTATCAGATATAATTCCTCAACAATTGAATATTCATGGCATTTTGGGGGCAACCATGAGGACAAAAACCAACAGTGCAAAGCTGATCTGACATTTACGTACAGGATTGTTAGGAAACACAGGTATACTACCATTTTGGTATTCTTCTCTCTTTTTTTCCCATCAGTTACATACACACACACTGAACAAAAATATAAATGCAACACTTTTGTTTTTGCTCCCATTTTTCATGAGCCGAACTCAAAGATCTAAAACATTTTTTTTATATACACAAAAGACCATTTCTCTCAAATATTGTTCACAAATCCGTCTAAATCTGTGTTAGTGAGCGCTTCTCCTTTGCCGAGATAATCCATCCCACCTCACAGGTGTGGCATATCAAGATGCTGATTAGACAGCATGATTATTGCACAGGTGTGCCTTAGGCTTGCCACAATAAAAGGCCACTCTAAAATGTGCAGTTTTGTTTTATTGGGGGTCTGGGGGGGTCAGAAAACCAGTCAGTATCTGTTGTGACCACCATTTGCCTCACGCAGTGCAACACATCTCCTTCGCATAGAGTTGATCAGCTTGTTGATTGTGGCCTGTGGAATGTTGGTCCACTCCTCTTCAATGGCGGTGCGAAGTTGCTGGATATTGGCAGGAACTGGAACACGCTGTTGTATACGCCGATCCAGAGCATCCCAAACATGCTCAATGGGTGACATGCCCGGTGAGTATGCTGGCCATGCAAGAACTGGGATGTTTTCAGCTTCCAGGAATTGTGTACAGATCCTTGCAACATGGAGCCGTGCATTATCAATCTGCAACATGAGGTGATGGTCGTGGATGAATGGCACAACAATGGGCCTCAGGATCTCGTCACGGTATCTCTGTGCATTCAAAATGCCATCAATAAAATGCACCTGTGTTCGTTGTCCATAACATATGCCTGCCCATACCATAACCCCACCGCCACCATGGGCCACTCGATCCACAACTTTGACATCAGCAAACCGCTCACCCACATGACGCCACACACGCTGTCTGCCATCTGCCCTGAACAGTGAAAACCGGGATTCATCCGTGAAGAGAACACCTCTCCAACGTGCCAGACGCCATCGAATGTGAGCATTTGCCCACTCAAGTCAGTTACGACGACGAACTGCAGTCAGGTTGAGACCCCGATGAGGACGACGAGCATGCAGATGAGCTTCCCTGAGACGGTTTCTGACAGTTTGTGCAGAAATTCTTTGGTTATGCAAACCGAGTATTGCAGCAGCTGTCCGGGTGGCTGGTCTCAGACGATCTTGGAGGTGAACATGCTGGATGTGGAGGTCTTGGGCTGGTGTGGTTATACATGGTCTGCGGTTGTGAGGCCGATTGGATGTACTGGCAAGTTGTCTGAAATGCCTTTGGAGATGGCTTATGGTAGAGAAATGAACATTCAATTCACGGGCAACAGCTCTGGTGGACATTCCCGCAGTCAGCATGCCAATTGCACGCTCCCTCAAAACTTGCGACATCAGTGGCATTGTGCTGTGTGATAAAACTGAACATTTTAGAGTGGCCTTTTATTGTGGCCAGCCTAAGGCACACCTGTGCAATAATCATGCTGTCTAATCAGCATCTTGATATGCCACACCTGTGAGGTGGGATGGATTATCTCGGCAAAGGAGAAGTGCTCACTAACACAGATTTAGACAGATTTGTGAACAATATTTGAGAGAAATGGTCTTTTGTGTATATAAAAAAATGTTTTAGATCTTTGAGTTCAGCTCATGAAAAATGGGAGCAAAAACAAAAGTGTTGCATTTATATTTTTGTTCAGTGTATATATATACATCAGTAATGACAAAATTGAAACTATTGTATTTGATGAGATCTGGGAACATGCTGATATCATTGTAATGAAGTCCGACAGGGCATAACACATGCACTAATTTCATCTGATCTGCCACAGATATGGTTCAGGCTTGGTTAGGATTACACAAGAAAACTACTAAATTAGGGTTACATCATCATCATCATCATCATCATCATCATCAACCACTATTGACTGGTGATAGTTAAATACACACACACTGCCCCCCACAAGGTTTTGTGGCTTTATAACCATATCATTAATGTTGGCTGTGTCTGATGGACAAGAATCACATCCCCACTAGAGATCTTTGTCAGTGAAACCAACCAACATATGTATCCTCATAGAGTGGATGGTATTACATGCTCCAGATTAGTGTTTACTTAACCTAAAGTTACCAAGGTCAGGTGTAGGCAAGTAAAGTAAAAGTGGTTAGGTTTAGAAAGAAAAACACGTTGAGAAAACGCCTTAAAATGGTTCAAAGTTCACGTTTCCGAACACCAATCTCCTAGAGAAAGACCCATGTTTTGTGACCCGTCTAGCACCCCAACGTGCCACGTCACAAGACAACTTCCTACTTTGCTCCGTCAATGCATTAGTCATGTAAATGCAGCCTTCCCAGATACATGGAACTTTGGTGCCTTACTTTTGTAGGAAAACATACCAAAAGTGCATGAGAACAGCCTGAATTAACACATTTTTACTCCACACTTGTCAAATACAGCAGCTTGATAATGGTCCTACACTTCAAAGTATGACCCTCTATGTACCACTCTGGCATCTGTTTTGGTTGTGTCACTTTCTGTGTCAATTTCGATTCATTACATGCTACTGTGTCTTTCAAAACAAATTTCTGTCTTCACAGAAAACACAAAAGGTTTCGCAACAAAAATTCTTTAAGTTCAGGCAACAAAACTACTCGGTTTCATAAATTGACTGTGGTTTGGGTTAAAATAACTACATTTTTAAAGTAACTTTAAGTATGTTGCTTGAAGAATCTCATTACATTTACATGCACAATTAAGTGGAGCTACAATTTCAGCTCAACTAGGCCATTTAATTGGACTCCTGTCCTTGTCCAAGTGTACAAGCTAGGGAGAGGAATCAATTTATTGACCGAGATATGTCAGATTCTGCTACAATAGGTAGCGATATGCCCCCTTTCAGCTTGTTTGTATCGAACTCTTTCTAATTGACCTATTACGTCACAGACCAAGCAATCAACAACCTAGTTGACTAAATGCTTATTTAACTTCCAGGTTGAAGCCCAGGGCGGAAAATGTGAAGTATTTGCAGAGTGCCTCAGCCAGTTTGGGCCTGATTGAGGATTAATTCAACATCCGATTGCATTATCTGGGTGTGTTAGTCCAATTTTGAGAAATTCTCTTTAGTACGATTTCAGTTGGACTAACATGCTTAAATGTATTTTCAAAGTTTGGTTTTGGTCGGACCAACACAATAAATTGATTTTCTCTGATGTCATGTACTGTATGTCCCGTGACATGTGCCAGTAAGTTATGTGGTTGAAAAAGCTGACTTCGTTTCACACGGGACACAAACACCAGTCTCCTGGGTTAAAGTCCAGTTGGTGTTTGACCCATCCACTTCATCTCCCTCCCACCCCACTAGGACTTTATCACTCTTTTTACTATATTATTGCCGCAGACAGGACAACACTGGAGTTAGTTGAAAGCCATGTGCGTTTCCTACAGACACTGTAAGGTCTCTTATACATCTAACAGAAGCCAAGTGCCACTGACAAGACTGCTGTGTTTGATGCTCAGGGAATGTAAATTGGATGGTTAAATGACTGATGCTGTTGTTTTTCTTGGGTATGCAGTCTCATTTTCTGCTCTGTCCATAATTTCTAGCAGTTAGAAAAATATTACACTCACCAAGTTCATTGCTGAGATCTGGGAACGCAACAACATTACGGTAACAAAGTTCAACAGGAACAGAAACATGAGCAGTCAGTCAATAATAAAGGTTATAGGCCAACCCACTGTTTTTTTTTTGTTTTTTTTGTTTTTTTTTCAAAATGACTGAAAAAACTGTACCTGAAGGTAAAACTTCGAATGAAACCTCAAATGTTGGCGATATTCCTTCATTGCATTGGAAAACTGTGAATTCACACATTCAACTACAGCAGAGTACAATAGGTCAAAGCTGAAGCAGGAAGTGTGCCTGTAAAATGTGATGAATGTTTACAGCAGACTGTAGGTAATAATTAAATTATTTGCCATCTTTTTCTTCCAACTGGTTTGTTTCTAACCTATCTGATCATCTAATGTTTCTTGACCAGTTTAACTTAAGCATGTCACACCATGCCTGGTTCTCGATTCAGCAAGTACAGAGTTACCATTACTGATAGGAATGATGGCCAGACATACTCTAGTTTTGAAATAGTGTCCCAAAACTTCCTCTTAACTCACTTTTAAACTCAAATGTAGACTTTCATCAGCATGTAGTACTGATAAGAGTAATGAACCGTACAGAAGCTGGTTTATCAGACCAAAGCTTAAGTGTTGCTGCTGCTGCAGGCCCAATAAAGAGCTGTGTGGAATTTAAAGAAACTCTGTCATCCACATTTCAAAACTTGCCTGCACCTGGACTGAAACAGAGTCAGCAGTGAGTGTATACCTGCATCTAACAGCTCCCAGTGGAACAGGGTCATTACTCCAAGCATGGCAGAATGAACTGAAACTCTAACTTCAACTTTCTGACAGTATTTTGTCAAGTTTTTTCCAATTTTCCATTTGTAATGGTCTTTAAACCTGTTAGTG
This sequence comes from Cephalopholis sonnerati, assembly GCA_019142605.1. Classification (NCBI taxonomy): domain Eukaryota; kingdom Metazoa; phylum Chordata; class Actinopteri; order Perciformes; family Serranidae; genus Cephalopholis; species Cephalopholis sonnerati. The sequence goes on along the minus strand of JAGQAX010000015.1, from coordinate 4,995,667 downwards.
TAACTTTAGTACACAGCTGAAGGCTAGAGTTGCATGTTTTGGCTGGAGGCGGTGGGGGAACTGGCCTCTGGCCTGGAAGCTACAAATTCCAAGTTACAAGCTGCTGTCAGTTGTGTCCAGGTTCAGTAAAAGTCTGGAGAGTACAGAGGAAACCCGCAGGGGGAATACGCCAACCCGGGTTTTAACACTGGAGGAAAGTGCTTCTGTTAATGACAGCTGGAAGAGTGTGTGGCTCTGGTGGTGTTTGTGTGTGTGTAAGTAAACCACTGTGCACCAACAGAGTGATGTATAGGTGGCTTTGTAAGAAGATCGCTCCCATTGACAAAGCCTTACTGGCCACATTACCTTAAGAAGCATCCAGGACTCTCTAGATGAGAAAATCCCAAATAGGTCTACTATTAGAGTAGTATTATTTGAACATACAGTCACCTTCGTTTATTTACCAAAGCCAACTTTTAGTGACAATGCATTAAGTAATATGCCATAAATGTAACCTTGCAGAAACACCGGGCCCTATTTAGGCTATGTTCACATTAAGCCCTGTTTCCACATAGCAGTCCAGTATAGTTCAGGTCAGTTTGGTATGCATTTCCGTTTCCACTGTGAAAAGTTGTGGATGGTAAAATTTGAAACTATTCCTTACTGTCCCCATTTTTGAGCTAGGAACACTGCAGTCCGTTGATTGGTCAATAGAGGATGGTTACTCTTGCTCAGGGCTGAGTTCGGGCTGGTTTCGAAGCTTATGTAACCACTGTTCATACTGTGGCACGTTTTACATGCATTAGTAAACTATGACTATAAAATCAAAGGATGTTTTGCTACCTCTTGCAGCAGCTGTAGACTGGGAACAACACAACAATTCACTGAGCTTACTGCCAGCAACTTTTAAGGTGGAACGCCTACTTGTGATGTTACTCAATGCATGAGTTGATGACGTAAATCCATCATCACTTTGACCATTCCATTAGTTTTTATTGCCTGTCTTAGATGACACAGAATTTTGGTAATGAGTTTATCTTCAAGTGTTTCAAAATATATTTTAATTTCGACCAGATTATGTGAACTGCATATATTCCAATCCTCACTTGGAGAAAAAAAAGGCATCACAGAGCATCATTCCTGTAGGCTCCTACACTAAACCCCTGTGCTTGCCTGAGAAGGACTAAATGCACAAACCCGCTTTTTTTATAAATCTCATCGAGAGAGACTCTCACTGCAGCCTGTTCTATTTTTTTTCTTAAAATGTTTGCGTGCAACCCTGTTCTGTGGACGATAAACGAGGTGCAGACCTCCATCAGTGTCACTGGTGATGAGGAAATACAACAAGTTCTGGACGGAGCAGTGAGTGACAACAACCCTGCCCACATTTAAGAGTACTATTAGCAGTGGAAACACTAAATGGACCAAGGGTCTAGGTATCATGTCTGAAGCATTACTTTTGGTTCCAAAGGTAGCATACCAAAAGTGTTTGGTGGAAACATGGCTTTACAAGCAAATGTGGCCCAAATTGTTTGTTTGTTTTTTTTTCTCTCTCTCTCTCATTTGACACAGATCTATTTTCTCTCTTTTTTTTCACAGTAATGTGGACACAGATTTTTTTTTTTTTTTTTCCAAAAAAGATCGGGGTGACTTTCATATATGGTCCTTAATCTGATAAGGCTGTTCTCATAAACTGGTTGTGCACTTTCCTATAAAAAAACTTGTACATATCTAATGGATTTTGGAAAGCAGTGTTCACGTGACTAATGCACCAAGGGGAGCAAACAAGGAGGCAGCCCCTAGTGGTCTTGTAAAGTGGCAGGGTGGGTTAGTGGATATGTCAAAAAGATGTAGACCTTCTCCAGGACTTTACCCTGGAGACATGTTTGGAACCGTGTAAACTTTGAGTGAACTTTGAGTCATTTTAAGATATGTCCTCACCATGTTTCTTTTCCTAAACCTAATCTCCCAAATATTACATTAATTACATAAAAGTACATTAAGGAGGGAGCATCATTTGTGGGGTGCTAATTCGTATAATACATATGAACCGTTCAATACCTTGATCTGATATATATCTTATCACTGGTCACACAACCATGTGAGAACATCCATCCATCCATCCATCCCTCCATCCATTTTAATCTATTTATCTGGGGCCGGGTTGTGGAGGCAGCAGGCTGAGCAAAGCATCCCATGTCATGTGAGAGCAGTCATATTGAAATCCACGTGATTTCCCCATGCATCCATGGTTTTCCTACAACATACTTCAGAGGTGCAAATCATGCACCATACACTGAAACTACAGATAGCTGCTTTAGTCATATCGCTGCTGTTGGAGGCTGCCCCATTTGCTAGCCAATAGAGTCCAACTGCCAGTTGCTTACTGACGAAGACAGCTTGCCTACATGCCGTGACAGCATTGCTGAAAGGCATCAGCAGAGACAGTGGAATGTAGTCCTGGACATCCTGAAGTATTGGTGAAACTGTTCCTCCATATAACCCTCTACATTGCGCCCCCACCACTCCTGACTCCTCCCGCACTTATTCTTTCTCCACAGAACTACCAACAATATCTGCTAATAGAGCTAGAGCTATGGCTTTTGTGTTCCTTCATCTTCTTACCCACATCCTTAACATATAACAAAGTGTCATGTGACCTCTGCAGCAAATTATTCAGGACATGAACACTTTCACTGCTATATCATTCATATCATTGGAATACCTGTGTCTCGCCAATGTGATGTTCTCTTGTTGTTGTTTCAATGTGTATGTGTATGTGTGTGACATTGATGATTGCATATGAGGCATTTTTAGGGCAGAGATCCATTCACACTGACACGGGTCACTCCAAACATGCATGATCAGTCTAGGCTGAAAGATCAGGGATTTAGATAGATGTGTGTTTGTTCAATTCAAGTCAGCAAATTTGATAAGACATGTGTAATTAAACTTAAATTCTATTTTTATTCCTTAAATGATCTGCTTCCTCTATGGAAAGATTCTGGAAAACAGGCATTATAAAAATCCACTTCCTCTCCTCAATCTCATATCTCATTCTGAGCATTTAGATGAAAACAGTCTGTCCGTGGCGGCTCACAGAATACTGATGAAGGTCAGACCATGGGCTCTCTAACAGTCTGAAGAATCAGTGAGTTGTGGTGGACTTCAGTTAGGAATCCAACAGCTTGCTTTACTCAGTAAACAACACAATAATCATTCTTTTACCAAAGACCGGGCACACTCTATAACAGTCTGCATGTGCAATGAGTGTGGAAGTCAGAGCACTGTAATGTATGTGTGGAGCTACAGGCGGGGTGTGTGGGTATTTTTTTTCTCCATGCTGTTTGCTTTAGAGTGGGTAATGTGGTCGTCAATCTCAGGGCCAGGGCAAAAACAAGTGTGGGCCAACAATAAATTATTTTTAAGAACTTCCTGGGCAGCAGGGAGTGCAGACTCAGGAAATAACCAACACATTCTTTTGAATGTGAATCATTTTCATTTCATGCTTTTTCAAAGTCACTTCAGCGGGCAGAAGTTAAGTCTTACAATGGGCAGACTCAACCACAGAGCATAAATGTCTGCAGTTTATGCTTTAGTAGGGGAAAGAAGGTTTTCTGGGCAGATACAGACTTCTGAATCACAGCCTCTCACTCACAATATACTTAATCTGACCACTATCTTATCAGTGTTACAAACTTAAACTGTAATTTTGACTTTTGACCAGCCTTTAAACAATAGCTAGAAACTGAACTGTTTGTTACACCCTACATAACAAAAGGAAAATAATACCACAGTGGTGATTTATCTGCTCTCTGACCCTTACCAGCACTGGTGCTACAACTGTAAAGATTGTCCTGAGAAAAGTTCCAGATAAGAGGTCATGGAATAATTCAAATGAAAACTGTTTTTCCCCTGAGCACATCACTGTACATGTACTGTGGTTATAGAGTATCTTGTATATAACTTCACATTTGATCTCAATGGTGGTGCCAGAGGACAGCTCAGGGACAGGATTCATCCTGTAGAGAGTAGAAATGTGCTAAGTAAATTTAATGTTAATCTGTCAGTGACACCCTAGTCTAGGGGTTCTAGAGTGCAACATAAAAAGTAAAACCATATGTATGAATGAGAAACAGTGAGCGGTGAATATTAAAGTTACTTACAAATACACACAGTCAGAATACGAAAGGTGTAATCTGCTAAACACAGTCAATGGGAAAGTTACGCACACTATGAAGCATTGACTTCAGGGCAAACCACAGCCAAAACAATTAACAAAACCCACCTATTTTTTTTTTCCCAGAGTGCTGTCTGGCAAACAAAAGAAGCAAACAAAAATATAGTACAAGGCCTTTAGGCCTTCCTCAACTTAACCAAAACAGGAAAAAATGGTGTTCAACAAAAATGGCAGGTAACTCCTACGACTTTGTGCTGTCGTAATATCTAAAGTGCTTTTCTGTTTACAACAAATGATGTAAGCACTAAGCTAAACCAGTGGAATGCCAACATACACACTGAGAATATCTAAAAACAAGCAACTATACAAGTAGCATACAACTAATTCAGCAGTAAGCAAACACACAAAATACCAGCGCTTTGTCGGTGGCTTGGGCATCAGACACCAACAACAAAGGCCACCTATTGCAATGGTATGATACACCTAGGGTCTGTTGGACAGCTCCTGTCGCAGCAGTATGATACACCGATGGGTGGAGTCAGTTCATAACACGGCCAGATGGTAGCGGTATGATCCTCCACAGAACTGTGTTAATTTGATATGCTGCCGGTAGCAACATAATATATGGAGCTGGAAAGTCCCTGGTGGGAGGAGAGGAGGATGGGTCCAACAAACCTCATACTTTCACTCAGGTGCCCCATGTTTGTTTCTTGTGTGAATGCAGAGCCAAACTGTGTTTTTTCTAAACCTAACTATGTGCTTTTCTTAACATCCCAGCACTGGTTGCGGCATCCCAGAACATCAACAGCAGTCACACAAAGATGTGAAATTCCACTGAAAAAGAGGCGTTATGTGACAACCAAGGATGATATGTTGATATATCACAGAATTTCAAAGGATTACAAAGTCGGCTGGCTGAGGAGGAAAGGCCCTGCCGACAGCATTGGCCCTCAGCGTCATCTCGGCCAACCCAGATGTTAAATAGACCAGCCCCAAGATAAGCTGATCCGCAACAGCGACGTCGCAGAGAGTCACCCAGTCGGCACTAGGAACTGACACCTAGAAGGAAACAGAGATCCTCACAAGACACGAGAGCTCTCACTCCCTTTAAGTGTTACTGCTGCCACACACAATAAAATAAACAATACAAATATGTCTGGCAGTAACACCTATCAGATTTTGGTATATTACATTGTTTTCTGTTTGACTATTTTAATTGCCATGAGCAACGCAGCACACCATTTTGAGCTGAACCTTTATCAGACATCCCATTTCTATTTATTCCTATTGCTCATGTTGAATGCCCCACAATGGACAAGGAATGGCTGATTTAGGGGGTTGAAATTCAGAGTAACAATCTGTAATCTGTACTATACCTAATAATTTTGCTACTAAAACCTAAATAAAGGTAGCAGGTGGCTGGACAGAGTTCACCAGGAAGCTGAATGAATCTGGTAAGGATTATTGTGTGGGATGCCCAGACCAGCTTGCTAGCAAGCTAACTTGTTTTACAAAGTTGAGATGATGGTATGATGTAGTATGGTAGCTACAACAATATTAACTGCAATAGTAATATAATCTAATATAATTTTTGCTGTAGCCTGTACTCTGCCATGGATGGTCAGCCAACACAATAGCTAATTAAGTGGTAATATGTCACTGTTAATTAACAGACAAACCTGAATCTCCAACTGAAGTGTTAATAGGTTTTGACGAGGAAGAAGAATGCATGGAATTAAAAAATGGTTCCACTCAAACCCTTTGATTATTTCCTGGGAATTGTTGTTATTCATGTTACAGTTTTAAATTCTTTATCTTTAACGTGCAAACATTTCCTGACATCATTTAAGGGGAACAGGAGTTTAACCTGGGCATATAGGGAGCATCTACAGACTTAATTAGTCAGGATGTGATACTCTTCTCTGCTGCAGCCTGCGCTTTGTGATTTAAGCTCAGAAGATGTCTGAACTTTACATCAAACCTCGTCTGCTGCAGTTTTAGATCATTATGAATCAAGGGAGGAATGCAGCATATAGCTCACGGGCAAGGGAGCCTCCAAACTCCTGGCAGTGTTTAAATGATCCCAAGCAGAGTGCAGATACGGAGGTGCAAGGCGTTGACAACTGTTGGGTCCACAGGGCTTTCTGTGATAAGAGCACTCAGTGTGGGGAGGGAGGGAGCACTGTACTCTACCAAGCACTGACAAGCGTGCACCAGAAGAACCTGAGGGGATTAGAAACCACACTGAAAGAGAGAGTCTCGACCCTCATGGACAGCAGCTATCTTCAGAGCAGGCCTCCTGTTTTTTTTTTTTTTTTTTTAAAGCATCAGTCAGGTATTTTGCACTTTGAGCCCCATTCCTGGGTTGTTTATGATAAAATAGAGTGGTTAAGACTGAAATCTTGACGATTGCTCCTTCTCTGAGAATTTGAGAGAATTTGGCTTTCCCATGCCTGGCTTAACAAGGCTGTCTATGGCCATGTGTAAATCTGTCCTAAAACCACCTTAAATGTTTGTTTTCAAAGCCATGAAACTCACCAAGTGGTCAGTGGTGTTTGTTGATTTTCCGACATAAAAATCGTGGCAAACTGTGGTTTCCGTGATGATTTATTTGACATTTTGATTTTCTATAGGAAGCCTCGTGCGTTGGTAGTAATCCGCCACTGGAAACGGAAAGGGGATTGTTTACAACAAGGTTGTAGTCATTGTAGTCTTTTAGCTCAGCGAAAGTCTTCTGCTTCTTTCTGTGTCCCATTACATTGCAATGGTTTCCTGCCGGTTGGCGACACTCACGTAAAGGAGCATTATCGCCATCAAGTGGGCTGGAGTGTATAACGCTTCAGGGTCAAACCAACGATCAAGCGGAAGTTTACATACGGGTGTGAGGCAGCTGAAAAAATAGTTCCACAACGAGATGAATAGCGAAAACACGGATGGAAACCACAGTTTGCCACGATTTTTATGTCAGAACATCAGCGAACACCACTGACCACTCGGTGAGTTTCATGGCTTTGAAAACAAACGTTTAAGGTGGTTTGAGGACAGATTTACACATGGCCATAGACAACATTGTTAAGCCAGGCAGGGGAAAGCCAAATTCTCAGAGAAGGAGCAATCGTCAAGATTTTGGTCTTAACCACTCTATTTCATCATAAACAACCCAGGAATGGGGCTTAAAGTGCAAAATACTGGACTTCTCCTTTAATGAAAGATCTTTGAGCTTTCATTTTAGGTAAGAATTTAGTTATTGTTGAGGCCAAATAGACAGGGAAGTGCAGCAAATGTTAAAAATATACAAGACATTAATGGGTCTTTTAAAAATACTTAAAAATTAAAAACAATACTGATCTAATAGATAGATCAGATCAGTATTTATGAAACTGCTAACAAAAGTGGATCACTTGTGTCAGATGGTATGGTGTTTCACACATATTTTGCATTGACAAATGTGTATCCGAGGAAACATTAGATGTGGAGCGGCAAATCTGATTGGCCTTTTGGAACATACATTTTAGAAGAAGAAGAAGAAGAAGAAGAAGAAAAAGAAGAAGATATACTACATTAATCCCCAAGGGAGAAATCACTTTTCTTCACTCTGTTTTCATATACACACAGGCTTGAAATACATGCACATATGCACAAACAGGACCAAAACATGCATTAAAAGGAGAGATGTCAGAGTGAGGGGGCTGCCTTGGACAGGCGCCCCAAGCAGTTGGGGGTTCAGTGCCTTGGGCAGTGCCCAGGAGGTGACCTCCCAACCCAAGTCCGAATGGACTGAGCTACTGCCACCCCGACAGACAGATGGAGCAGAAGGATGATCTGGGGACACACTGGGGACACACATTTATGTTGAGAAGCCATGAAAAAGACAAAGAGTTGTTGCATAGAGATGATATGCCGACCCATGTAGTTGCATTGGTGTGAACCGGCAGGTTTTTACAACATTGCAGAATGGTGCTTGCAAGTTGTTGCCTGTTTCAACTTGTCTTTGGTCTGAGTGGTCTTTAGGCAACAAAAGATGGTTGGACATGTGGTTAGGTTTAGGAAAAAACATCATGGTTTGGCTCTACATTCATACAGGAAGCAAACAGTGGGCTCCCAAGTGAAAGTCCAGGGTTTGTTGACCCATCCACCATCCCTCCTGCCCACCATATAGGGATTTTCCAGCTCCTTACTGTATATTTCATAGTCACCGGCAGAGTTTCAAATCGATACCGTCCAGCTGCTTTTCATACTGCTGCGACATGTGTTGTTTGGCAGACTGGCTGCATATCATAACACAATGAAAGATTCAGTCTGGCTGAATTATAAACTGACACTGTCCAGCACCATATCATGCCACCATGAAACGTGGCCTTTGGCGTCAGTGTCTGATGCTGAAATCAGTGATAAAGCAGTGGCATTTGATGGCTTCGGAATGAGAACAGTCTGGATTGTCAGGTGTGGTGCAGAGCCATGCTAGCTGTTTTACTCCACTTCCAGTCTTTATACTAAGCTAGGCTAACCACTTTGCTGCCAGCAAGGCCTTTGATGAGTAATACCTCACTGATATTTCTACCTCCAACCTCCTCAACCCTTCTGGCCTACACACACACACACACACACACACACACACACACACACACACACACACACACACACACACTCCCCTCATCCATCCATCGACCGTATCCCCCTACGCTCCAATTCTCAAAATACAATACCTGGGTTTGTTTAACGACTGTGAATTCCTGTGGGGAGAATGATAATAACAATAGGAGTCTGCCAGCTGTGGAGGTAGTAGCCCACCACCCTCACCAAACCCCAACTCAGATCAGGTCTGACTATGGAGGAGGCAGAGCTGCATGTTTCCCTCGCTCTGTGTGCAGACACACAAGAAAGGGGGCATTCATTACAACAAGTCTTTCTTTTATGCGCTTTATCAGTGGCTCTGGACCATAGCCAAGCCATGACCCTGCAACGCTCGGTTTAGCCTGCCCCTGGAATGTGGAATGCTGTGTATTCAGGTGTTTTATGTGTGTGTAAATGTGCGTGCACATACACAGCATACCTGCTAGTAGGGGCATATACATATGATCCTGGTGAAGTAATCATGGGGATGTAGCTGATAAAAAGAAAGAAGTGACTTCCCGTTGGTGTTAAACCTTTTAAATTCCTCTGCTGTTAATACAAAAGCCATTCCAAATTCATCTATTCCCAAATTTATCCTTTCTCATCTGACAATGTTTTTATGTTCTCAGCCTGGATGCAAGCAAAGCAGGTTGGCATGATTGCATAGGGAGTGAATGTACAGACATGAGTTGATGTGAATGATAGTGAGCTTGCTTTGTTAATAATGTCAGCTAAAATCACCCTTATCCTGAGGACTTCAATTCATGAGTCATCAGCTAAAAATAACAGAGAAGAGGGAAGACAGGATATCCACTGGATTTGCTGGTGAGTTTTTAGATCAGTCAGACACTAAGCTGTCACAGAAACTTGAAGGCACACTACAAGGGATGTGCCAATCCGATACTCCAGCCCATTCTCGTTTAGATGTCGCCAAATACTGCCACTTTGTCAGTGAATTTGACACCAAACACCTGACCCAAAAAGCCACCTTTCATGGCGGTATGACGGTATTTGCCAGACGGTATTGATATGCAGATGGGCAGCATCAATTCATAATGCAGCCGGACAGCACCTGATGCAGCAGCATGATATGCCGCCAGTTGGCCAGATAGCAGTGATATGCAGCTGGGCAGCGTCAGTTCATAACGCGGCCTGGCGTAACCCTTAGTGGTGTTATGATAGTCCACTGGTTGGCTGGACAGCACCTGATGCAGCAGTATGAAACGCCACTGGACTGCTACAGGTTGAAACACTGCCAGTAAAGACATAACATAAGGAGCTGGAAAGTCCTATAGGGCAGGGGGGAGGAGTAGTAGATGGGTCCAACAAACCCAGATTTTATCCAGGAGACCACAGTTTGCTTTCCGTAGAATGGAGAGCCAAACACATCCTGGCATTGGTTGCGGTGTCCTTGAACGTCAACAGCAGATGCAGGAGGATACCTAGCATGCAACATGTAAATGTGAAAGGCCATTAACAACGCAGCGAAATGTGATGACTTGGGTTGAGAACGTGTTGGATACTGTATCAGTATCGCTCCGTTACAGGCATGGAGATATGTCACATGACAAGTAACACAGATAAGATGTGTCAAGTGAATGGTAGAGTTGCTTTAAAGCTTGCACTGTCTACCCTTGGACATACACTGCTCAAAAATAATTAGGGTAACACTTAAATAACACATCTAATCTTGATAAACAAATTATTCAAGTTGAAAATCTTTACTGATGTACTCTGGCCACATGAGGCTGGGCACTGTCCTGCACCAGGAGGAACCCAGGGCCCACTGCACCAGCGTAAGGTCTGACAGTCGCTCTGAGGATTTCATCCTAGTACCTAACAGCAGTCAGGGTACCGCTGGCTATGACATGGTGGTCTGTGTGACCCTCCCCTGACCATCACTGACCCACCGCCAAACCGGTCAGGTTGAATAATGTTACAGGCAGCATAACATTCACCACTGTGTCTTCACACTCTTTTATGCCTGTTACTTGTTCAGTGGCAACCTGCACTCATCTTTGAAGAGAACAGGGTGAAAATGGTGGACCTGTCAATTCTGGTGTTCTCTGGTGAAAGCCAGTCAAGCTGCACAGTGCTGGGCTGTGAGCACACGTCACACTAGAGGACGTTGCGCCCTCATGCCGCCCTCATAGAGTCTATTTCTGACAGTTTGGTCAGACGCAAGCACACCACTAGCCTGCTGGAGTTCATTTTGTAGCACCTGCAGTGCTCCTCCTGTTCCCTCTCAGACAAAGGAGCAAATACCAGTCCTGCTGCTGGGGTGATGTCCCTCTATGACCCTGTCCAGCTCTCCTCGTGTAATGGCCAGTTTCGTGGTATTCCCTCCATGCTTTTGAGACTGCGCTGGGAGACACAGCAAACCTTCGTAGGACCACTTGTATGAATGTCCCATCCTGGAGGAGTTGGACCACCTGTGCAACTTGATTGTGCTGCAGGTACCACCTCATACTACCAGTAATGACAAGAACAGTAGCAGAACAGGAAACTAGAAAAGAATCAGTCAGAAGGGAGAGCGGTTGTCTGTGGCCACCACTAGTACAATCATTTCTTTTTTGAGAGTTGTCTTGCTTTTGCCTCCCTATTGCACCTGTTGTAACTTTCATTTGCACCAAAGCAGATAAAACTGAGTCACAATCACTTGTGCTTCCTAAATGGATGAATTGATATCCCTGAATTTTCACTAATGTGGTGTTATACCATGAACATTAAGTGTTCCCGTACTTTTTTTTTTGAGCAGTGTAGATATAAATGTTTTTTTGTTTTGTTTTGTTTTCAATGGAGTTTACTTGATATCAGGTGATATAATAGCCTAGAATTTCAGTTGTGAGTGCCTTGAGATGCCATGTCTACTACTCCAACATGTTTTATTGTATATTTTTGGAGATGCTAATATTGTTATGTTAAATTATAGTCACTAGTGCAGTGCATCTTCAAAGCATACCTTTGCAGAATGGAATGATTGCTTGGCCTGTGTTATTGCTGCTTGCAACTTTCTCAAGAATCGCTCATACAAACAACGTCACACCCAATACTGCACTTCTTTGGGTCCTGTCCAATACACCTGGGCCCCAAACAGCCTACTCGTTCAACATTCATTGTCTGTCTTTGAATTTTCAGAACATAAGGAACATAAAAAGCGATTTTTTAGATGGTAAGATACTGGATATTTGGGAATGCTACACTGTATAAGAGTAAAGTTATGAGTGTTGTAGTATAATCAACAGGAGACCATTGATGTGTGACTTAATTTTGAGGACACAACACTTTATAAGAATTAAGTTATTGAATTTATTTTGCAGTAAAACATTACCAATTACCATTACCATTTTTATTTTCTTTTTCTTTTTTTTTTTCCAAAGAAAGATATGAAGCTTTATTGTTATTGTATAAACAATGAAATTCTGTTCGGCACTCTTGTAGGAGCCACAATGTCCTTGTCATAAAGTATAATGTAGATAGTTGTGTGTGTGTGTGTGTGTGTGTGTGTGTGTGTGTGTGTGTGTGTGTGTGTGTGTGTGTGTGTGTGTGTGCTTCGGGGGGGGGGGGGGTGACCCGCTGCAGTTGTTTCTTTTCAGATGCAGTGCAGCTGGCGTACCACACCGTACAGCCATAGGTGAGGACACTCTCTATTGTGCAGTGGTAGAAGTTTTTCAGCAGAGGTGGAGGGAGTTTGTTCCTCCTCAGTGTTCTCAGAAAGAATAGACGCTGCTGGGCCTTTTTGATGATGTGGGTGGTGTTCACAGTCCAGCACAGGTCCTCCGAGATGTGCAGGCCAAGAAACTTAAAGCTGCTGACCCGTTCCACTTCCTCCCCATTGATACTCAGGCCTGAGTGCAGTGTGGTCCTCGACTTCTAGAAGTCAGTAATGACTTCTTTTGTCTTCTTGGTGTTGAGGTTGAGGTGGTTGTCACTGCACCAGGCCGCCAGTGCCTGGACCTCCTCTCTGTATGATGTCTCATAACCGTTGTTGATGAGCCCCACAACGGTTGTATCATCCGCAAATTTGATGAGGGTGTTGGAGCTGTGAGTAGCGACACAGTCATAAGTGTACAGTGTGTACAAGACTGGACTCAGCACACAGCCCTGAGGAACACCAGTATTGAGGACGATGGTGGAGGATGTGGAGGTACCCATTCTGACATGTTGGGGTCTGTTAGTCAGGAAGTCCGTGATCCACAGACAGAGGGAGGTTCCAAGTTGTAGTGTCTGCAGTTTGTTGATGAGTCTGCTGGGGCTGATGGAGTTAAATGCCGAGCTGAAGTCAACAAACAGCATCCTGATATATGTGTTGGGAAAGCATTGTGGCATAACCAAGACCATTGATGTGTGTAGTGATTTTGGGGACACTACATTTTATAATCACGCACAGTTATTAATTTTATTTTGTAGTATCTCTTTTTGGTGTTGCACTTTGTAGACAGTCCCTGCACACTCATCTCACTCCTGGCTGCAGATAGAGAGCACTGTTATCTGTCCAGCTGAGGGACAACTCATTTTGATAAAATGTAGCTTGTGGTCTTGGTTGGAAAGAGGCACCATTTCTGTTTTTACAACTTTTGTCTTTTGAGTTATTGATCCAGGAAGTTAAAATCTGTGAATATCTTTCCAACTTTAACAAAGTGCTTTAGGCAGCTGCCCTCTTCCTGATACTGTGCATCAGCAATGAACCTTTTAGTGGTAGGGAGTACAACTTCCTCCTGCCTGCTTTTGCACCTTGTTATTAGAAAAGCTTGCAGCTACTAGAAACATGGTGAAATATACATACAAGACATATGTCCCTCTCACAGTCTGCTCTACGCAGAGCCCTGAAGCCCCGCTCCCACTGATGCACAATGTCACAGAATGCTGTTCGCTTGTTTATCCAAAGTTTACTAATATTAAATATGTTGCAGGTCCCCAGTAATACAATTGCCAAGTGTGACACAGTTAAACAGTTCTTGAGATATGTGAAGGAAACACAGAAAGACAGACAGAGATTCCTGTCTTTATAGTCAGATTCAAGTTGTGGTCATTGCAACTAAACTAAGCACAAAAAGTAAGGAAACTTGTGTTTGGTAGATTATTTCTTTGTTGTAACAATGCTTTTGGCAATAAATCTTATACCGTTGGAAACCCTGTTTATTTCCCTTTTCAATGCTGCCACATTTGAAAGGAACATACATTTGTGGGATGAGCAGCAGAGCTGAGTATGTAGGTTGCACTCATGAAAAAATATGCCAAATCTTTCTGCCAATGCCAAACAGCTTTTTTTTTTTTTTTCGCCGTTGACTCTTGTTTGGTGGATTGGATGATTGAAGTCTGAAGAAACAAGACATATTGGCAATTTAACAATTTATTCATTTAACAAACAGGAGCCTCAATAACGTGTGGAAGGACCATACACAGCCAAAACAGCCTGGCACCTCCTCATGCTGGTCACCAGCCTGGTCACACACTGCTGTGGGATGGCATCCCATACTTCAACCAGCATTTGTCGCAAGTCAGCCAATGTGGTTGCGTTGGTCACTGTGGCACGAACAGCACAGCCAAGCTGATCCCACAAGTGTTCAATGGGGTCAGGACAGCCGGCAGGCCATTCCATCCTCTCCAATCCCAAATTCTGGAGGTAGTCTCTGATAAACCTCGCTCTGTGGGGGAGGGTGTTGTCATCTTGAAGTGATAGAGTTCGGTCCCAGACTGCAGATATGGGATTGCCACTGGTTGCAGAATTTCATCTAGATTTCTGTCTGCAATGAGATTGCCTCGAATGATGACAAACCTCGTTTTTCCAGTGAGGGAGATGCCGCTCCACACCATCACACTGCCTCCACCAAATCAACAAATCAGCAAAGCGTTCTCCGCATCTTCTCCACACTTTGACCCTATAATCCAACTGCCATAGGCAGAATCTGGACTAATTGCTGAACATAACATTCCTCCACATGTTCATGTTCAGGCCTGATGGTAAAGGACAGTCATGGCAGGCCTCCTGGCAGCCCTATGAGACCGGAGATTGGCTGTGTGCAGTCTGCTCCAGATTGTCTTGGCAGAGAGCCGTCTGCCATATCGTCCTGCAAACCTTGACTGCAAATTTGTAGAAGACTGCCTACAGTTCCTAAGTGCTGACAGTGTGAGGAAATGGTCTTCTTGGGGTGCTGTCTTCTTGGGATGCCCACTTCGCAGCCTGTCTCTGACATCCCCTGTTATATGAAACTTGGCCTCCAGTCTGCAGATGGTACTAGGGCTCACTTCAAATAATGCCGCAACTTGGTTTTACGGAACACCAGCTTGAAGTTGCCCTATCGCATGGGCCCTATCCAGATCAGTCAAATGTGGCATGCCATTTCTTGAAGCAGACACCAACTGGTGCCTAAAACTGGCCCTACAATTATTCAGAGAAGAATGTATAAGAGATTTTCTGAGGACAATTTTGTTGAAGACATAAAAAAGGTGAATTGGGATTTGGTTGTTGAATATAATGATGTAGAGTCTGCATTGTCAATTTTTGCAAAATTATTCTCAAACATTTGTGACAAACATGCCCCAATGAAAAAGTATACTGTTAGGAAGATCAAAGCCCCCTGGCTGGATGATGAGCTAAAAAAGAGTATTAAAGAGAGAGATTTACTGAAGCAGTCTGCAGTGGTATCTGGTTGCCCTGCCGCTTGGAAAGAGTATCGAGCGCGTAGGAATAAAATAACTAAAATGAATAGACAAAAGAAAAAAGATTACTATCAATGTAAATTTGAGGAATGTAAAAATGACTGTAAGAAAATTTGGAGAACACTTAATGAAGTTGTTGGTAGGAATAAAATGGGTAAAGTGCCCTCGTTTATAGAGGTAGAGGGTGTTTTTATAACTAAACCAGTGGATATTGCTAATTACTTTAATAATTTTTTTATTAATAAAGTAAATTTGATTAGAGATCAGATGATAGATGTGGATGGTAGACTGTCAGATTCTATTGTAAAGAACAAGATTATGAAGGATAAACTGTGTAGTTTTCAATTTAAGAGGATAAGTGTAAAAGAGGTAGGAAAACGTTTGCATTCCATTAAAAGCGATAAGCCATGTGGTATTGATAATTTGGATGGTAGGTTACTGAGGATGGCAGCTAAGTCTATTCAGGAGCCGATATGCCATATCTTCAATTTAATTATTGAGAATGGTGTTTATCCACAGTCCTGGAAGATCGCAAAGGTTGCTCCGCTGACAAAAAACAGCAGGGAGCCTTTTGCAGGTCCAAATAGTAGGCCTGTGAGTATTTTACCAGTTTTAAGCAAATTAATGGAGAAAATAATATGCAAGCAAATCCAGTGTTATTTTGAAGAGAACAACATCAACTCTGACAGTCAACATGCATATAAAGTGGGCTATTCCACGAGCACAGCACTAACATCATTAACTGAAAATTGGCTTAAGTGTATTGATAGGAAGTTCATAGTTGGTGCTGTGCTTTTGGACTTTAGCGCTGCTTTTGATATTATTGATCATGAATTACTACTCAAGAAGCTTTTGGCATATAATTTTAGAGCAGAAGCTATTAAACTTATGAATAGTTATTTGGTTAATAGACAGCAATGTGTAATGTTTAATGGTAGCCTTTCAGATATGTTAACCCCTCAATGTGGTGTTCCCCAAGGGAGTTGCCTAGGTCCGTTGCTCTATTCTATATTTGTAAATGATTTACCGCATGTACTTAAAAGTGCATGTATAGAGATCTATGCGGATGACACTACTATGTATGTCTCCGCAGAAAATGTAGGTTGTATTAATAAGTTGTTGCAAGATGAGTTGTTGTTGGTCTCTAACTGGGTTACTGAAAACAGGTTAAAGTTGAATGTTGTTAAAACAAAGAGTATCATCATGGGTTCAAGATATATGCTAAGATCTAATCCTGAAATAAGTCTTGTTTTGCAGGATGCCGCTATTGAGCAGGTCAGAAAGGCCAAGTTGTTGGGTGTGATCATTGATGAAACACTTTCCTGGTCTTCACATATCAATAAAATTGTATCTAAAATGAGTAGTAACATTTCAATGATTAGAAGAGGAGCTCATCTGTTGACTCCCTCAACAGTAAAATTGGCACTGCAATCTTTAGTTCTATCTAGTCTGGATTACTGCCCAACAATATGGTCCAGTGCTGCAAAGCAAGATTTAGATAAACTCCAGCTCACACAGAACAGGGCGGCACGCCTGGGAAGAGTAGTGTGGAGTGGATGCATACCGCATTGTCCTGGATAAAAGTTGACCAAAGGCTGGCATGTAGCCTGGTGACATTTTTGTTTAACATCTGGCATACTGGGAAACCTAACAATTTATTATTACATCTAAAACCCATCAATACTCGACATGACTATGAAACCAGGTAAGCTTCAGGTGTTCACTTTACTCTGCCTGATGCAATGTACAGAGCAGTAACATATTGGAATAAGCTTCCACTACATTTAACCATGATAAATAACAAAGCAAGATTCAAAAATAAATTAAGAGAAGCAGTATTTAGCAGGGAAGTCAGTTTCTAGTTGGTTGATTTATTCTGAAATTCTGAGTGTGTAAATTGGAATAATTTTTTGTTGTTCTGGTTCTGGTTGGCTTCAGCAATTTAAGAGTTGAATTCCATTACATTTCAGAACATTTTTGTTTAGATTTAGTTATATTTAATTGTAATGACTGTTTTTATTGTATTATGTTTGAAGTTTGAAATGTAAATTTTTGGACCCCAGGAAGAATAGTCTTCTCTGCAGTGAGGACTAATGGGGATCTGTAATAAACAATAAACTGACCACTGTAGCAGAGCCCATGCTCACAGGTGCTGACAATTAGGTGCCAATCAGGCAACTGATTGTCAGCACCTGGGGGCACCAGAAGCTCAAAACAACCATCAATAGCAACAGCAAAAAAAAAAGCTGTTTGAGAAGATTTGGCAAATTTTTCATGGGCTTAACCTACATACTCAGCTCTGCTGCCCATCCCACAAATGCATGTTTCTTACAAATGTGGCACTACGTAAAAGGGAAAAAAAACAGGCTTTCCAACAGTATAAGATTTATTGCCAAGAAGCATCGTTACAACAAAGAAATAATCTACCAAACACATTTCCTTACTTTTTGTGCTTAGTTTAGTTTGTTGATATGCCATATCTGATATGGTTGCTTTTACACTGGAATTTTAATTGTTTTTATTATTCTGAATACTCATATTTTAACTTTTACACATAGTTGCACTTTAAATTTCATTTTAAAATTTTGGTTGTTGCTGACCAATCAAAAATGCATTTAACAATACAATATCCACCTGAAACCCTGTGCCCTCATATAAGGACATCATATTTTGGGTTTACTTGACCTTATACTTCATTCTACTTAACTCAGACCTGTTGTCCTAGTTTGTGTGCACTTTGTGTGCCATGTGGTGGTAGTAAGAGCACAACACAACACAATTTCAGGTTAGTCAGTGTGTATTTTAGTGGTGTCATGGCAACTCACAAAGTAAGAATTTTATTGCCTGTAACGCCTTTATGTTTGCTACAATGATCCATGTCAAAACAAGATGGCAGCCTGCAGCGGATCCCAACACAAAAGTGGACAAGGTCCAAAGCCTGATGACATTTTAAGGTTAAAACTTGTGTATTTATGATAAGTAATGTTTGTAGTTTGATATGACAACCAAAAAAAATAAGGAGTGTGGACTGGTAGCTGGAGAGGTGCCAAACTAAGTCTAGGGGGAAAAGAAGGGAAAATATAATATGGGTATTTCACTCAAGTAATGGTGGGACTATCTATTATCATATTTTTAAACTCTCAATTATCTGTATCAGCACAACCTAAAAATTCCACCACCAGTGGAGCTATAATCTCTACATTTACTAAGGTCACTTCCTCAAATAACACTGCAACATTTTTTTTTTTTTTTTTCGTAAGTCACTGAACCTCTAACTGCTGGAAGCATAGTGTTGCTGTTATGCTGAGAAGTTCCCCGTGTCAATGTGCGAAACTGTATGAAACAACATTATGTGTTACATATGTACATACCATGGTTTTATCAGCTTTCTGTGGATAACAAGACTGCACTGAAATCTGCCACTGAAATACTGAGACTGCATGATACAGCAGCTAATGTATTTTTGGACTTGTGTGTAATATAATATATACAGTTTGGATTTGATGTGAAGGCTGGTGCATCTTGATGGATGGTACGTCTGTGTGTGTGTCGACTCTGATGGTTCATATCTCACAAACGTCAGCTGAGCCCATGCTATCATCTGACTGTGCTTTATTGTGAATTACTGCCGTGCAGGAGACTTACTGTAATATACAGTGACAGACAGCTCAAGGCTGCTGTCACAGTGTTGGGATTGTTTGATTATTGTCCTCTTCAACAGGAGATGTAATAAAATTCAAAATAAAACATATATATATATATATATATATATATATAGAACAGAGACATAAAATACATAATGATGTGATAGTTCTGCACTCATTAAAATTGCCATAATAATTTTATATGAAGCCAACACATTCTTACTCCGACCTCGTTACATAACGAGCCATTTTTTTCCCTTTTTTCATTTTTAACTTCTGCCTGTTACATGTATTGTGCGCTTACAAAACACACAGGAAATGTACTACGTCGGTACAACACCACAAATTGACATTTTTTTCCTTCAAAAACAAATGCATGTGGTTACATTTAGCCAATACACGCATCTGGTTGGGTTTAGGCAACAAAAGAATGTGGCTGGATGTAGGAAAAAAGAGCAGGTTTTGGCTTTACCTTTATACAGGGAAGTGAACACTGGCTTTTTGGGGGAAAAATCGGTAACTCTTTACAATAAGGTACACAAAAAAATAGTAGTTACTGAGGAACTAATGAAGAACTAATGAGGAACTAATGAGTAGTTACTGAGGAACCAAGGGACACAATATTGGTGTAGTTACTGAGAAACTAAGGTACACAAAAAAGAGTAGTTACTGAGTAACTAATGATGAACTAACTATTAGTTAATGATCAGTTCTTCAGTAAACCCTGATCAAATTTCAGAGGAATAGTTAATGAGTAACTAATGATGAACTAACTATTAGTTAATGATCAGTTCTTCAGTAACCTCAGATGAAGTTCAGAGAAGTAGTTAGTGAGGAAAAAAATAGTAGAAACCTCAGGAAGAGCGACTGAAGGAGGGATCCCTCTTCCAGGACGGACAGACGAGCAATAGATGTTGTACAGAACAGATCAATATAATGAATTAACAGTAATCCATATGACACAATGAGACATAAGGAGAAACAGATATTATATTAATAATATGATTATATATGTATGTGACAATAATGATATGTGTATAATAGTCCAGGTATGACTAATAGTAACAGCAGCAGTGGGAGGCATCAGACAGGACCATGGCAGCAGCACAACCACGACACATCATCCAGGCACAGCTGCGGTACGAGTTAACCTGCGAGACAGTGGAGCACAAAGGCTCCGGAGAACAAGCCGAGTTAGTGACATGCAGTAGGCCCGGGTTAGAGAGATGCATTAACAGGACATGAATACTAGCAAGGGAGAGAGAGAGAGAGAAGGAGAGAAGGGGCTCTGTGTATTATAGGAGGTCCCCCGGCAGACTAGGCCTATGTCAGCCTAACTAGGGGCTGGTCCAAGACAGGCCTGAGCCAGCCCTAACTATAAGCTTTATCAAAAAGGAAAGTCTTAAGTCTAGTCTTAAAAGTGGAGACGGTGTCTGCCTCCCGGACCGAAACAGGAAGCTGATTCCACAAAAGAGGAGCCTGATAGCTGAAGGCTCTGGCGCCTGTTCTGCTTGTGGAGACTTTAGGGACCACAAGTAACCCTGCATTCTCAGAGCGCAGTGTTCTGGTGGGATAATAGGGCACTATGAGCTCTCTAAGATATGATGGAGCCTGATCATTTAGAGCTTTGTAAGTTAAGAGAAGGATTTTAAATTCAATTCTGGATTTTACAGGGAGCCAGTGCAGAGAAGCTAAAACAGGAGAAATATGATCTCGTCTCTTAGTTCCTGTCAGTACACGTGCCGCCGCGTTCTGGATTAGCTGGAGAGTTTTCAGGCACTTATTAGAGCTACCTGATAATAGAGAATTACAGTAATCCAGCCTCGAGCTAACAAACGCATGGACCAATTTTTCTGCATCTTTTAGTGACAGGATAGGCCTAATTTTTGCAATATTACTCAGATGAAAAAATGCAGTCTAAGACGTTTCTTTTAAATGGGAGTTAAAAGACAAATCTTGATCAAATATTACGCCGAGGTTTCTTACGGTGGTGCTAGAGCCCAGAGCAATGCCATCCAGAGAAACTATATCATCAGATAAAGAGTTTCTGAGCTGTTTGGGGCCAAGAACAATAACTTCAGTTTTGTCTGAATTTAACATCAGGAAATTGGTGCTCATCCAGGTCTTTATATCTTTAAGGCATTTCTGAAGTTTAGTTAATTGATCCGTTTCTTCTGGTTTTATCGATAAATACAACTGTGTATCATCCGCATAGCAATGGAAATCTACAGAGTGATTTCTAATGATGTTACCGAAGGGAAGCATATATAGCGTGAATAGAATTGGTCCGAGCACTGAACCTTGAGGTACTCCAAAACAAACTTTAGTACATGAAGATGATTCATTATGAACGTGAACAAACTGAAAGCGATCGGATAAGTATGATTTAAACCAGCTTAGTGCAGAACCTTTAAGGCCAATTGAATGTTCCAGTCTCTGTAGCAGAATTTGATGGTCAATTGTGTCAAATGCGGCACTAAGATCTAGTAAGACAAGTACAGAGACGAGACCTTGGTCTGAAGCAATCAGAAGATCATTTGTAATTTTAACTAGTGCTGTCTCGGTACTATGATGCACCCTAAATCCTGACTGAAATTCCTCAAATAAATTATTATCATGGAGAAAGTCACACAGCTGGTCTGCGACTACTTTCTCAAGGATCTTTGAGAGAAAGGGAAGGTTGGATATAGGTCTGTAATTGGCAATCACCTCTGGATCCAATGTGGGCTTTTTTAACAGAGGTTTAATTACAGCTACCTTAAAAGACTGTGGTACATAGCCCATTAATAAAGATATATTGATCATGTCTAGTATGCAAGTGTTAACTAAAGGTTAGACTTCCTTAAGTAGCCTAGTTGGGATGGGGTCCAAGAGACACGTTGATGACTTGGATGAAGAAATCATTGAGGTCAATTGTTGAATAGAAATCAGGGAGAAGCAATCTAAATATGTATCAGCACTTATAGCTGTGTTTGAAGGCAGATTAGTACTGTTAGAGGGCAGGAGGTCATGAATTTTGTCTCTAATAGTTACAATTTTGTCATTAAAAAAGCTCATAAAATCATTACTGCTAAGGGCTAAAGGAATACAAGGCTCAATAGAGCTGTGACTCTCTGTCAGCCTGGCTACAGTGCTGAAAAGAAACCTGGGGCTGTTCTTATTTTCTTCTATTAATGACGAGTAATAGTTTGCTCTGGCATTGCGGAGGGCTCTCCTATATGTTTTTAGACTATCTAACCAGATTAAACGAGAATCTTCCAGTTTGGTTAATCGCCAATTCCTTTCAAATTTTCG
Source organism: Cephalopholis sonnerati (assembly GCA_019142605.1). Classification (NCBI taxonomy): domain Eukaryota; kingdom Metazoa; phylum Chordata; class Actinopteri; order Perciformes; family Serranidae; genus Cephalopholis; species Cephalopholis sonnerati. Next base: position 4,973,293 of record JAGQAX010000015.1, on the reverse strand, counting down.
CGACATTTGCTTTAATTTTCTGGTTTGGGAGTTATACCAGGGAGCAAACTTTCTTTGCTTTGCGAACTTCTTTTTAAGAGGTGCTACGGAGTCAAGAGTTGTTCGCAGCGAGCCTGCAGCGCTATCGACGAGATGATCAATTTGGAGACTTTAAAGTCAGTACGGGAAACCTCAGTTACAGAGGATATTGAATTTAACGCCGATGGAATCACTTCCTTAAATTTTGCTTCCGCACTATCTGACTAACACCTAGTATAGTAGCTGTTACTGAGTGGCGCGTAGTCAAGTAGACAGAAATCAAAAGTTATTAAGTTATGATCTGATAGAGAGGGATTCTCTGGAAAGACCATTAAGTTATTAATCTCAATTCCATACGCCAGAACTAGATCGAGGGTGCGGTTAAAACGGTGAGTGGGCTTATGTACACTTTGACTGAAGACAATGGAGTCTAATAATGTGATAAACGCAGTGGCGAGGGAGTCATTATCAACGTCCACGTGAATATTGAAATCACCTACAATAATAACTTTATCTGATTTCAGGACTAAACTGAATAAAAACTCGGAGAATTCAGATAAGAATTCTGAATACGGGCCAGGAGCACGGTACACTATAACAAATAGAAGAGGCTGCGAGGTTTTCCAGGTCGGATGTAAAAGACTAAGGACAAGGCTTTCAAAGGATTTATAATCTAGTTTAGGTTTAGCGCTGATTAATAGACTAGAGTTAAAAATGGCTGCAACTCCCCCTCCTCGGCCGCTGCCTCGAGGAACGTGGGTATTATTATGACTGGGAGGAGTGGATTCATTTAGACTAACATATTCATCGTGACACAGCCAGGTTTCGGTGAGGCTGAGTAAATCAATATGGTTATCTGATATTAATTAGTTTACTAACACTGCTTTGGAAGATAGAGATCTGACATTTAACAGTCCACATTTAATTCTCCTGTTTTGTCTTTCTGTCACAGAAGAGGTTTTAATTTTTATCAGGTTGTTATGTACAACTCCTCTTTGTTTGACTTTATATTTTAATAATTTAGGAGGTCGGGGGACAGACACCGTTGGTATTGCACTACGGGTGGGTGACTGCTCTAGAAGCTCAGAGAAGCGTTTTACACTGCGACTCTGATTCCTGGTCTCAACTCTGGGTTGTCACGGTTTTAGATCACTAATAAACTTGTCCAGGTTTCTAGATATGAGAGAGGCTCCATCCAAAGTGGGATGTATGCCGTCTCTCCTAATCAGACCAGGTTTTCCCCAGAAGGTTTTCCAATTATTAACGAAGCCCACATCGTTTGCTGGACACCACCTAGACAGCCAGCGATTGAATGATGGCATGCGGCTAAACATATCATCAGTGGTCAGATTTGGCAGGGGTCCAGAGAAAACTACGGAGTCCGACATAGTTTTGGCATACTGACTCACCGAGGCAACATTAATTTTTGTGACCTCCGATTGGCGTAACCGGGTGTCATTAACGCCGACGTGAATAACAATCTTACTGAATCTACGTTTAGCCTTAGCCAGCAGTTTCAAATTTGATTCAATGTCGCCCGCTCTGGCCCCAGGGATACATTTGACTATGGTCGCTGGTGTCGCTAACTTCACGTTTCTCAAAATAGAGCTGCCAATTACCAGAGTTTTCTCCTCAGCGGGTGTGTCGCTGAGTGGGGAAAAACGGTTAGAAACGTGAACGGGCTGGTGGTGAGCCGAGGGCTTCGGCCTGGTACTACGCTTCCCTCGGACAGTCACCCAGTCTCCCGGCTGCACAGGAGTTACCGGAGGACCGCTAAAAGAGGCTATGCTAAGTGGCTCCGCGCCGGCTACAGGGGACTGGCTAACTACCGCAGCTACAGTTTGACTCTCCATGGTGCGGAGCCGAGCTTCTAATTGACTAAGCCTCGCCTCCAACGCAGAAAATAAACTACATTTCTCACATGTACCATTATCGCTAAAGGAGGCAGAGGAGTAACTAAACATCTGGCACACCGAGCAAGAGAGTGCAGGAGAGGAAGCCATCGCTAGGTGCTAAGCTAAGGTAGCTAACAAGGCTGAGGGTGTGTGAGCAAGCAAAGATGAATAAGACAGTCGTTTAAAGAAGCGGAGTGATTAACACTACAACTAGTGTGGTTTAAGAAGTGAAGTGGATGTTTAACGGCTAAACTGAGGAGAAAAGCAGAAAAGTAGCTGGTGAGAGATCGCTGCAGCAGCTGAGAGACACCAACACAGAAACACCGGAAATGACACAACACGCTTACCGCAGTACGTCAGCACGTAGCCCGTGAGGGTGGTACCACAATGTTAATGTACATTTACATAATTAACGTAAAGCTATGGAGTTTAGGTTTAAGAAAAGAAACATCATGAAGATGTACCTTAAAGGGGAGGGAACTGTTATGCTTTTCCTCTTTTCTGACCTATAAATGTTGTTACAATGTGAGATACTCGTGTTAAACAATGCCAAAGCGTCAAATAATGAGGTTTATGCATTTGGACGTGAGCCCTGCAAGCTGTCTTGGGTGGCTCTGCACGCTGTGATTTACTGTCTTTTTTTTTAACTGAGTAGTCACATTGACGTCAATGCATGCCGGACTTACTGGGCATGCCCAGGAATACGCCGCAGAGGTAAGCAGGTAATGACAACAACAAGCTACAGCTAACGGCTAATGGCTAACGTTACTTACCATTCAGAGACGTCTTGAAATAACCTTTGTACTTGAGAATCTTCAGGCTGTCCAGTCTCTACCTCCGGATCGGATTCGGGATCCAACACATACGGCTGTATTTCAAAAGTTCACATTTTCAAAAGTGAAATTCTCTCAACTTCCACACCGGCAAAATAAGGAGGTGGGGCTCGGCAGCGCTTGGCAGCCCTTCGGAAGTCCTCGGGAGTGTGACCAATAACAGTGGAGTGGGCTCGGGGCTGGGGGGGTGGAGTTTTTGTGGGATGCGGGAAATACAAGGAAGTGATGCAGCGAGAGACACAGCATCCCAAAGCGGGTAATCGTGTGTAGCTGCTCTATAGGAGTCCAACAATCAAATACAAAGGCCCGAAAATGAGTATAATAGGTCCTCTTTAAAATGACTCAAGGTTCACTAGAGCTTTAGATCTGTGCCCAAACCCGACAGGACCCAATGAGTTCGGGACGGGTCGTGTCTTATTTTGCACATATTTCATAGGCTCATGTTCGGGCTGTATTAGCACACACATGCAAGAGCCCCATAGCCCCGCCCCTCCCCTTGGATAAAGAGAGACAGAAGGGGAAAAAAATGGATGCTGAAGAGGTGAAACAATGACTGGCTTCAAGTGATTACAGTTTAGCGCAGGAGAAAAAAATATGACGGCAAAAAGACGGGAAGTTCAACTCTGCAAAGGCATGCTGAGCGATGCAGACCAATACAGGTTCAGAGCCAGGGACAAAAAGTATGACATTGTTTGTAACATCTGGTAAAGCCATCCCTTTAAAAGTCAAACAAACAGTGACTGAGAAGTGTGTCAGCTTTTGCTATAAGGATGTACGGCCTTTTGAGATCATGAATGGCGAAGGCTTTGAAGAACTGGCTCAAGAACTTATCAGTGTACAGCGGAGCGCTCCCGTTAGCTCAGTTTTGCAGAGCAACGTGCCAATTGCCAAGAGATGCGCTGACATGGCAGAAGAAAAAAGGGAAGACTTAGTACAAAGACTTTGGAATGTGTTGAAAGATGGCACTGTTGCAAGAACCACAGACATGTGGACTGATGACTATCATAAGATTAGTTATCTGACAATCACCTGCCATTTCATAACGGATGAGATAGAGCTAGTAACAAAAACTCTCACAACTACAATGTTCCTGGAAGAAGCAAAGACCGGAGAAAATATCAGACAGGCGATAACAAAACTACTCGTGACAAAGTTCGGCCTTGGCGCTGCCTCTCTGAACAAAATTGTGTGGGTCCAGAGACTGGACTGCATTGACCATATAATTCACACCGTACTGCCACATGGACTCGATATTGCCGAATTATCTAATGATGGTGCCCCAGACGTGGGAGAGACTCTTTCTGCTGCTAAAGCATTGGTGAGGTACACTAAACAGTCTGCGTTGGCTGCTCAGCTGTCCAAAACGTTGCTGCAAATGGGGGACACCCATTTTGGTTCCATATACTTCACACTGACCAGTATTCAGGCCATTTACTGTGAGCTTAATGAGAAGTCATCATCCAGGGTCTCCACAAAGTTGCAACATTCCTCTGGCCGAAATTTAACCAGCTAAGAATGTTGTCACCCTTGGACAGGGATGCCGTGTATAACCACAACCGCACTCTTCTGCATGCCATAGCTACAGCGGGTGTTGGGTGGCAGGTGTGCCCTCCCGCCTGTGCCTCCTGGGCTGGTCCGGGGCGCCCTGGGGTTGTCGGTTGCTGCCCCCTCTTGGCCTCTGGGTCTGTGTGTCTGTCCGTGGCCCTTGTGGCTCTCTGGGGGATGCCTCCTGGGGCGTCCCTTGGTGGGGCGCTTGGCCAGCCTGGCCCTGCTGGGTCATTGTGGCTGCTATGGGTTTTGGTGTCCATCGCACAGGCATGTTAGTTCAGGGCTTGCCAGCTCCTGTCGAGTCCCACTGTTGAGCAATGTGGGAACCCCCCAGAGTCATTTTTCCAACTTCTCACTTAAATCATGCCCTCTATGCATTCCTCCCTCACTCATTTCCTCTGGCGGCCTACTCTTTACTATCAGGACTCCCACAATTCTGGTCTTCAATTTCGATTGTTTGTTTGTGGTTTTAGATGGGATATTGGTTGTTGAGTACAACACAGCAGCCTACACTCTTGCATCCTAATAGCACCGCTTGTCTTTCCCCTCTCCTGTTTGTCTTATCCCACCCTGCCTGTCATTTGTGTCCCCCCCCCCCATTCACTGAGGTGCAGCACTGCCCCCTCTGGCACATATTAGGACAATCCAATAAAGAATGACAGCTTAGCTTCCAGGGGGGGGCCTGTGATGGTCACACACACGCACAAAGTATCAATATATTTTGTTGCAAGACTAAAATATGCATCGATCTTATAAACAGTTGACACCTCTTTTGTGGTGTTATACGATGAGAATAAATGCAGACAAAAAAAAAAAAAATTTGCGGAATGGGAAAATGTGCAGCAGGGTGCAGGCCAGGGAGAAGATGACGAGGTCATTATGTACATTGCCCAAACGCCTGTCATGGCTAATGAAAGAGACATTCTTGGCTGGTGGAAGCTCAATATGCCAGTGTACCCAAAGCTGGCAAAGTTAGCCAGATTGGTGCTCTGCATCCTGGCTGTGCAATCTCTCAGTGGAGGACAGCGTTGAAACCATCTACAGTGGATTCTATCCTTTTTTTTTCATAATGCATAGGCTGGGTGAGTAGCGCTAAAAGTTTTTCAGAATGGCCTTATTCACTTATTCATTCAACTGTAATAGTCAGGCTAAGTAGGCCTACATTGTAAAACCCTCTGGAGTGTTAATATAGATTATACAAATCGGCCCGAAAGAGAGTCCATTTGTCTTCAGGATTTTACTTTCTATAAGCCTTTAATGTGGGTTTGTCTTTTAGTATTTTAAAATTATTATTTTATGTAATTTCAGTTCAGGCTACTCATCTGTGTCGGTGAAAAAGAGGCCAGGCGCTGCATGGGACTCGGCACAGAGTGCAAATTTAGTATTATCAGAATTATGGCCTCCATTTAGGTGAAATTAGAGTTAAATTAACACCTAAGAATTTCATTGTGCTTGCTGGTTATTTTATTTATGTAGAATAATTTGACGATGCTCTAATTTCATATTTGTGACTTGGTCTGGGACCGAGACAGGCTGATAAATGATGTTTGTTGATTTGTTTTTATAGACGTTTTTGTTTCAGTTTGTTTCATTTTGTTATAATGGGCTATTTACTTTATAATTAACAAGTTATTTAGTCATGTTCTACCTGTTCTATTCAAGCTAATTTATTTTAGCAACATTGTTAATACTGGTTCTATGGGAGTGCGCCGCGTGGGACTCAGTCCATTGACGGAGTGTTTATTTAATATTATCCGTATTACAACTTTCATTTGGGTTACATTTGAGTTGGATTAAAAGTTAGGGATTTGACTGTGCTTGCTTGTTATTCTATTTGTGTAATAATTTTTGATGTTTTAATTGTGTTTAATTTGTTTAATTTAATTTGTGTGTTTCCCTGCTACAGGCGTTCTGGTTCCCTCACTTTTCGTTGGTGGTCCTTTGTTCCCATTTCTTGTTGTAAATAAATTTCCTTTTAACCGGCTGTTTGTTTGACTTGCTTTTTTCTTCTTTTGGAAGATCCCTATACTTTTACTGTGTTACTCCCCCCATCCCCTAGACCTCTGGTGGGGATGTAACAATATATATATTAGTTATTAAGTTCATGTTCCAAGGATTTAGTCATGCTTATTTATCTCTGTAACACTGTCAACACTGGTCCTCTGGACCTTTTACATATTAATGTCGATTGTGCTTATGTTAAACCCTAAGGCCTTGGTATAATTTATTGTAGTGTATAGGAATGTGAGTCTGAGTGTGTTCTGTCCTCAGACATGTTGCATATGTTCACTTTTTACACTATGGAGCCATTGTCATAAATAAAGAACGTTAAAATTGTAGCATTGGTTAAAAGTTGTGTTATTGGTCCTATAAATATTCAGACCACGCATTGATCTCGCTGAAAATAAAAAATGTAAATAGGAAATAGGAAATGTAAAACTCTTTGGAGATTAAATACCTCGCTTTTACAGGGCAAGAATTTTGTAGAAAAAATGCAAAAGATACTGACTGAATATGTAGAAATAAACAATATAGAAGATATAGATCCAATTATATTGTGGGAAGGAGCCAAAGCAGTCATGAGGGTCATATGGTTTCATACTCATCAGAAAAAAAAAGACTGAAGAAACACAACAAAAACAGTTATTACAACAAATTAAATTAATGGAGGATAGGCATAGGGAGACAGGTAGTACTGAAGATGAAAATAAATAAAGTGAAAGATGTCATGAATTGGATGGGATTCAAACAAAAGAGATAGAGAGAATAATGAGGTTTACACAACAAGAAACGTATGAAGGTGGACCAAAATCTTGGCCTACAAACTTAAAAGACAAATGAAGAAAGCCCATATTATAAAATTATATACAGATCATTCAGAAACAGTAACAGAGAAGGAAAATATTGCAGAGGAGTTCGCAAATTATTACTAAAACTTATACAGAAATAAAGTAAAAGTGGACAAGAACCAAATTAAAACTTATTTGAGTAATTTTAAACTACCACAAGTACTACAAGAAAAAAAACGTAAAAATGACAAAAGCAATAACTGTAAAGGAAATTGAAAAACAAATACAGGGACTGAAAGCAGAAAAATCTCCAGGAGATGATGGATTTACAAATGAATTTTATAAAAAAAAAAAAAAGGCAAATAATTCCATTGTTACTCAAAGCTTACAATTATGCATTAGACACAGGAAAATGGGCACAGACATGGCAATCCTCTAATAACTCTCATCCATAAAGAAGGGAAGGATGCTACAAAGTGTTCCTCATACAGGCCTATTTCATTGCTTAACACTAATTACGAAATAATATTGGCAATATTAGCCAGCAGATTAAAAGTTATTATTACAGATATAATTAACATAGATCAGTGTAGCTTTATTCCAGGGAGGCTTCTGGCAGACAATATCAGGCGAAAAATAAATTTAATTGATTATGCTCAGAAGCAAAATGAAGATCTTTTGTTAATAACATTAGATGCAGAGAAACCTTTGATTTTGTGAGCTGGCCATTTTTGTTTGAGATTGTGGACAGTTTTTACCTAGATGAGGAATTTAGCTCATGGTTACAAGCATTTACAGTAATCCAAATGCCAGAGTTAAAACAAACAGTACCCTATCAAGAAGATTTAATATACAAAGAGGAACCAGGCAGGGAGATCCCCTTTCTCCACTTCTATTTGCTATTTATATTGAAGTGCTAGCAGAGGCAATTAGACAGAACGCAGAAATATAAGGGATACAGCTAGGAAAAGAAATGCACATGCTGGCACTTTACGCAGATGATATCATAGTATCTTACATAACCAGAAAAACTGTATAAATGCATAAACTAATGAAAACAACTGAAGATTATAGTAGAGTTTCAGGGTATAAATTGAATAAAAATAAATGTGAATCATTAACAACAGGAAAAGAAGTTATCCAAGCCCTTAAAGATAAATATGAACTTAAATGGAACACAAAGAAAATCAAATACCTTGGCATCAATATCACTCAGAATTTAGATGAACTGTATAAGAACAATTATGGTGTTTTGGAAAGCAAGATCAGGCAGGATCTGAACTGATGGAGATTAATACCAGAGGGAATATTAAGCAGAGTGGAAACAGTAAAAATGATGGTACTTCCAGAGTTTTTATTTTTATTCCACACATCAGTGATACCGATATCAAGAGCAGATTTTAATAAATAGAATGACATTATTTCAAATTTTATATGGAATAATAAAAGACAGAGTATCTGTTTAATTTAAAACTTTACTACAACAAAAAGAAGAGGGAGGATTAAGTGTTCCAAATTTACAGAACTACTTTTACGCCACACAAATCCTGACAATATTGAAGTGAATGAAAGGAGAAATAGAAGCTAAATAGATCACTATAAAAAAAAGAAACTGCAAGGATATCACTTGGTACATTACCATTTATAGGAAAAGGAGCCTGTAAAACACTTACAGGGCAGAGCCAATGTATTTTAGATACTGGAAACACATTTGCAAAATATTAAAAATAAACAATGAATGTGTATATAGAGAAATGGTAGACATTTTACACCAAATAGAACTGATAAAATTTTAAACTGCTGGGCTAACAAGAGATTAGTAACTTACTTGATTCATTTTAAATTATTGCTTCAAAGTATCAGTTAGACTTTAAGTATTTACAGGTGAGAAGTTACCTCTTGAAACATTCAGAAGTGGATAAATTCATTAAATGATTTTTCTACAATACTTGATTCAAAATTGAAATAAAGCTGAAGGAAATCTTTCAAGTATTTATCAAATATTGCAAAAGCTTACCACTGTAGATAATAGCATAAAAGAAAAATGGGAAAAAGAATTAGAAATTAATATATCAACAGACGACTGGAAAGGCTCCATAAATGGAAACCTTAAGATACCGCAATCCAAATACCGGAGAGAATTTTCCTGGAAAGTGAGCATGAGATATTTAATTATACCCAGTGTATACGGTAAATGTTACCCCTAAGTAGGGACTACTTGTTGGAGAGGATGTGGAGAACTAAACGTAAACTATACACATACAAGTGTGAAGTGTTAAAACCTTTCTGGGAAGAGGTTGAGAAAACCATAATGAATATCTTTGAGTTAAATGAGCCTCTGAAATCAGAAAATTATTTAGGTATAAACCTCCAACGAACAATAAACTCCACTAACATGCATCTTTTCAACATATTACGTGTGACAGCCATGAAGCAGGTGACGCGGACATGGAAACAGAAAAATCCCCCTAAACTAGAATTATGGGTAACAACAATAGAACAAATTTTAGACATAAAAAAGTTAACATATGTAATTAGAGATGACATTAAAAAAATTAATAAGAGATACCTTAAAGATAGACTTGATAGAATCTTTAATTACATCAATAGAACCTAAGATCTTTCGTGGCACCCGATTTTGTCAGGCTATGGTCTTGTTGAGCTCAACTTTTCAAACCCGATTAAAGCTCTAAGGTTCACGCAATTCTGACAATGTGTCTCCAGGGAAAAGTCAGTGTTTTGTAACCAGTCCACCACCCCAACCTGCCTCCTTATGATACTGCTCAAGACTGCTTCCTTGTTTACTCCCATAATGGCATTGGTCATATGATCACAGCCTTTCAAAGTCAAGGGATATGTATGAATTTGGGTGCATGACTTTTTGTAGGAAAACATATGAACAGTTTATGAGGACAGCCTGGACTCTGTGGAGGCAACTACAGCATATAGTGATCGCTTATCTAGAATGTACTGGAAATGATACGACTAGTTAGTGAAATCGTAGTCCTGTGTTGCAAACAGAATCTTGTCACCATCCACAATGAACCCACGTTTCCCATCACATCTGGTGCTGGACTAGTTTGTACCATTGAACCACTGGATTAGTTTGACGACTAAAAAATGTAAATGCTATTCTTACATTATTTTCTAAATTTCCATGTTTCCTATTCCTGTCATTTTTCATATAATCTAAGACTTTTAAGGCCATGTTTAAAGCTCTCCTCTCTCCTGAGCATCATTCTTTATCCGGGAGGGGGGCGTGGGGGCATTTAGCCGGGGCAGATAAATAATGATCACAGAGGGGCTGATTTCCTAATGCTGATCTATAGCTGTGACGGGACAGGTGCTGGCTCCACAGCTTCCCAGCACCACGTCAATTAATCTACTCTGTCATGTGATGAACTAGCTGTGAATTACCCAACACTTCCTCTACAGCACAGTCCATAAACTGCTGATTACACACACCCACCTACCCACCCACCCACACACACACACACACACACACACACACACACACACACACACACACACACACACACACACACGCACACACACACACACACACACACACATACACACACACATACACACACAGGGCATGTATATGTCTGTCTCCTTCTGGCTGGATATGAGTTGTTAAATAAACTTTTTTTTATTTCACCTCTGTGCATCTTGGGAAAACTGATGGAGCTTTTCCAGCAACTTCCTCTTTCACACCCACACACAGTCTGAGACATTATTCTGACTAAAGGTAAAATACAGTCATTTCTCTGTGGCTACGGATGGCAACTCTGCCTTGCTTTAGGGATCCTTGAAAGTTTTTAAATTATTATTCAGAAAAGTACAACCTTAGATTGATTTTAAAAAAAAGTTAGGGCCATCAGTTTGACCCACCTCTGGCTTCACCTTTGACCTATCATAGGGTGTCCTGGTTGCCTACTGGCTGACATGCATGGCATGTACTCCGCAAAATCCCTGGCTCTATTCAAAACCTTTGTTGCATGACATGTCAGCCTCACTCTATCTATCCAGCTCAATCACCAGAAAAATGTCGGCATTGTACGTTTCGGTAATACAGGGATACATTACATTTGCATGTTTTTATCTTATCGGAACTACTCAACTCAGTGGTTAATGTGTGTTTATATTTAGGCACAAAAACCACTTGGTTTTGGTTGGGAAAAGATTTGGCTTAAACTACCTGGTTTGGGAGGCACAATCGCAGCAAGAAAAGCAGTGATGTCTGCAAAAAGCTATTTCTCTGTCTCAAAAGAGGCTGGGAAAACAGCAATGACTCACTAAATCATAGTTATTTTTGACTGTCTTGAACAATGGCAGGTGTCTCTCCTAGGTGTGACAATGTTGTTTCCAGAGCACAACAGTGTATCTAGAAATTCAGATTTAAAGGGATTTTTACACAAGCAACACAAGTTTGTTCTCTGACCCCAGGGATACCCCTTAAATGTTAGCCCCTTTTTACACAGAGATGGCGCTATAGAGCTGCTACAAAGTCCCTTATTTATGCTGCCATTTTACACAGAACCAAACAACAACAGTAACATGCCTCTCGGGCATATGATTTTAGACAGCATGTTGGCATGGCCAAAGCAAAAGAGGCATCACATTTAGCACAACAGTGTGATGTCAGCGTGACATATAACATATACATCGGCAGAGCTTTCTCAACTATGACAATGGCATAACATAAAAATAATAATGATTTACTGTCCCTGGTATTGACAGCTGAGCTCGTCCTCTTTTCGGAGCAAAAGGAGCTCCCAGAATTCTTTGAGTTAGCCTTCAAAGACCGTGACAGCTGCACATAGCTAAACATAGCTATTGTTCTTAAATGCTTAATAATAACTTCTGAATCATTAATCTGATCCACGTGCTTTAAAAAAAAACATGTAAAGTGGAGAATGAAGCTTTTTAGTGGTGTCCCGTAGTGAATGTGATTAGAGGAAGAAGAAGAAGAATTAGAAGAAAATATACATTATTAATCCCAAGGGGGAAATTTTTTTTTTTCCAAAATACACACACATGCACAAACAGGACCTACAGTATATATGCATTAAATGGACAGGTCAGAACAAGGGGAGTTGCCCATGGACAGGCGCCCCAAGCAGTTGTTCAGTCGTTCGGTGCCTTGCTCAAAGACTCCTGCCCAGGAGTGCCCAGGAGGTTAACTGGCACCTCTCCAGCTGTCAGTCCACACTCCATATTTGGTCTGGATGGGGACTTAAACTGGCAACCCTCTCGTTCCCAACTGAACTGAGTTACTGACACTTACACCATCACATTTTGCATATTTACCACTATTTTGGATAATCTTTTAAATAATGTCTGTAACTTGCTAAGGGAAGGTTAGGTGTAAACCAAAATTCATTTGGAAGTCCAAAATGTCTAACCACAGCTTTTCAAATAAATAAATGAAAAATAAATTAAAAAAAAAGAAAAGAAAAATTCCTTGAGGTTCTGTCTGTGTTCACAGTTAAAAAATAAATAAATAAATATTTCTTTTAAAATACCTGAATGTATCATTTGTGATCTGGGGCTATATAAACAAAATTGACTTAACATGGCAAAGATAAAATTGTTTACATGTTTAGTAATAAATATTCCATTTCAATCCTAAATGCAAAGTTCACCCCAGTAAGTGTAAAATAACATTTCCTATGGTCAAAACTCTTCTCCAGCTTGTCACTGCAGAGCTACCTGATACAAACCATATGTGATTCATCAGAGGGAGCAAATCCTCCATTAATCCCATTACTCGGCCCAGTGCCACCTCACGAAGAATTATCTCACCAGGTCCAACCCGCTAGTAAATAATTGGAGCAGAAAGTGATCCTAGCTCATTAATACAGCTTGAATTAGCATCAGTCAATGGCCTAGAAGCCATGCAGCTGGGTGTGACGCAAAGGTGTGAAAGAGAGAGCCAGACAGGGTGAGCTGCTGGTGAGCTGGAGGGTAAAAGTAAGCTGCAATATGTCCAAAAGTAGAGTGAAAAAATAAAAAAAAAACTTTGGAACATGTAGTTCCAGAGTAAGAGAACTCCACTCAAAAGCTATGAATTATATTTAGATATTTACGGTCTCAATAAGATGATTCATAATAATTTTGTGACCTCTGACCTTTTTTTCTAGTGCAATGCATAAGTTCAAATATCTAATTGAGCAAAACTTTACACTGTAAGAATTTGTATTTGTTTTAACTGTAAAAAACCGACTGTCCAGGCTGCCTTAAAAATTTGGGTTGACTGAATTTGAGAGACAAGGTAAGTTTCAACTGATTCAAAACAAACTTTACATGACTTGATCTTATTTCAGTTGTACTTAAAATCTAGTTACATAAACTAAAGGAATTAAGTACAACTAAATTGAGAAAATGAAGTTTATTTGACTTGGAAAAAAATGTTTTGAGTAAAGAAAAAAATGACTTAAACTTGTTTTCTTAACTTCAGTCAACTAAAAAGTTTTAGGCAGTGTGGACACCCAGTATGTTAACATGATATTAAAGAAAAACTGATTTATTTTGTTAAGCCGCATTTTTAAAATATATGTAAACGTGTTATTTCCGTACCCTAGGGAAATTCAATCGATATTTGTGAAAGCCAGAAACCAGAGAAGACTCAAACTTGTTATGTCATCAAGTATTAAGTTTGAGACTGCTCAATAGACAATGAATGGAAGCCTGATTTATTATATATTTATATTTTATTACAGGCTTTATGCTATTGTAGTGTTTTCAGCTGTGAAACAGAAGATGTACCCATATACTCAGAACATTCCCCTGGTTGCTCTCAGTGTCATCTACAAGCAGCTTCAGACTTTACACCCTATGGCATCACAAATTTGTTTGTGAGAGTGTTTGAGAGTTTTAGCACTCTACCTTTTGCAGGTGGGAGAGACTTGTTCATGATAAATATTATTTATTGCATAGTCTTAGACCATAGGAATAACATGTACGAATTTTGAGAATGGGCATAGTTTCTCTTTAATAAGTTCTAGCACATGACACATCATCCTCTCTCTTTCTCAGTGCTGCTCAAAAACTGAAATCACAGTGTCCCACATGTAAGAGGAAGAGCATCCTTTCTTTAATTGTTATTACAGTCCACTCTGAGGGGTGAGTGCTCAGGACTGCTGCTTAACTTACACAGAAAAAAATATATCTCTAATTGCAGTTCATGGTCGCTAATTATTGCCCAAGAAGAGCAATAAAGATCAGTCAGAACCTGAAAACATAAAATAAACTGGTAAGATCCACAGAGTCATAACCAATTAATGTATCGTCATACCTTATGATGTCCTACAAAAAAGCATATTCAACGGTTCATATGATATCCAATGAATTAGTGCCCTACGAATGATACTGCATCTTTACCGTAACATTAAATAAATAACGTAAAGTTACAAAGGTTGGGGTCAGGATAAGAAACATGGTGACACTGTACCTTAAACCGACTCAAAGTTCACACAGTTCCAAACACAGGTCTCCTGGGAAAAGTCCTGTGCTTTGTGACCCATCCACCACCCCAACCTGCCTCTTAACTGGGCTGCTCAAGACCTCGTCTTTCTTTAATTTCATCAGTGCATTGGTCCTGTGACAGCAGCCTTCCAAAACGCATTGGCTATACATGATTTACTGGTTCATTATAACATGGAATATGTGCAAATTTGGGTGCATTACTTTTTTGGGAAAACATACAGTTTATGAAAACAGCCTGACCCAGCTCTCTTTAGCATGCACTGAATCACTTCAAAGGTCTAAAAACTCTTTTGGACAGTCAGTGATTAGCATGAACAGCAGTCCTATCAAGTTCACAAAAGTGCTCAGTACATTACCCAGATGACGTTTGACAATCTTGTCCTAGATCCTGGGGGCGACGTCATATGTAGGAAGCTGGGGCTAGGGGTTCCTTAATACCAACAATCACATGTTCTTTTTTTCCCTGTGTTACACAAACAGGGGAGATGGTCAAATGAACTATTTATATATCACATAAATATAGAGAATGTTCACAATAGGTCACCTTTTAAGCCACAAATAGCAACATTTTCAAAACTGCTCTCAAGCTACACAGAGATACAAATCAGTTTGCCTATATATGTCACTATCCAGTGTAAATTTTGTTGACGAAATTATTTGTGGTGTCAGTTTTTGAGACCATAAATAGAGAGATGTTGAGCTTTTCAAATGACAGCTGGGGAAATGACACTTTGTAAGTGTGAGGAAATTATTTGTAGGTGTAGAGAAAATTGTCTTAATGAAATTCTTATACAACCTGTCACCGTTGACTAAAATGTTATGAATTTTGTCAACTAAAACTAGACTAAAACTAAAAAGGATAAAAATAACTGAAATGTGACTAAACTACTAAGCATTTTTTTTTGTCTCAAGACCAAGACTAAATCTAAAATAGCTGTGAGGATTAAACTGTCTGTATATATACAAATACATGTGTGTGTGTGTGTGTGCGCGCGTGTGTGTGTGTGTGTGTGTGTGTGTGTGTGTGTGTGTGTGTGTGTGTGTGTAATATGGAGACAGATATCAAAATGTCAATATGAAATGTGCACTGCACATAGTATTAAGAAAATAAAATAAAAAAATAATTAATCGGTTCCACGGAACTTGCCACAGAGAGTGGCCAATGGCTACGCAGCCTTCACCGGCCTTAAAAGGGCATAACTTCCCGAGTGGAGCTGAAAAGGGGATGGTTCTGTTAAATGGAGCAAAAAGAGCTGAGTGGGTATAGCTCTTTAACTGTCACTGAGTGTATTGTTCTTCATTTTAACATTTGTTTACCTTTAGATTTTGACTGGACCACACCAGCTGATAGCTGGTAAATCTGCTAATGGCTTTTTCCTGTTCCAAACTATCATTGATATATCAGCCTTAGAAAAATCTACAATCAGTCAACCTCTATTTGGTGGGTAATTTTTGATTTTTTAAAAGAGCCGGGCTAGTTGTTTACCTCTGCTTCCAGTCTTTGTGCTAACTCTGCTCAAAATTATGTTTGCATTGGAAACCTGCATCACAACTAAATATGGCAGTATGTCAACAAGACAATCCTAGCCATGATGACCTCGATGTGAGTGTTGAATTACTTAGCATAGCAGTGTGGATTTTTAGCAACACACATCTTGTAGAGCTATCAGATGTTAGAGTCATTATCTTCAATACAAAGGGCTAAAGATTCACACATATACACACAAATTATCTTCTTATCACAGTTTTTTTTCTTTTAACTCTCTCTCTATCTGTCTCTCTCTGGCTTGCACATTCATATGCAGAACACACACACACACACACACACACACACACACACACACACACACACTGAAATCCACTCTGACACCTGGAGGTATACATCCCAAAAGCAGTTAAAAACACTGTTACTTAGTGTGTTTCATCAGCGGGTTCCGTTTCACATCACTAGAGGCAACAGTTGCACCAGCAGGCTGACTGTGGGAACACTCAGTCCTCTGCCATTATTTTCACCACATCATTTGAAGGCTCTTCGCTGCATTTGCAGCTATTAGCCTACTTCTTACAGTGTCCATCTGTAATGAATCCAACCCACTGGCCAAACACTGATTCCGCAGTACCACATGTTAGATTTAATAATTCTGTTGTTAAACATTTAATGACTTGTACCACTTAACTTTTCAAAAGGTAATTATTCCTACAGATGTCTGTTATAGTACAGATAAGGCCTGGTTGGCATTAATGTTAGGGGAAACTATTGTGGTAAAATGCTTAAAACAGCTTTGCCCAACAGAACAGCTGACCATAACCAGTGTTGGGCAAGTTACTCTCAAAATGTAATACATTTCATATTACTAGTTACCTTCATTTGAGAGTAATGTTACTTTACAATATCACTCTCTGTGTAGAGCAACAAGTTACTTATTACACTATGTTTGCATTAGTTTGACCAAAATGACCGTCAGAAGAACTCATGTTCATTTTAAATGGATGAGGGTTATGTTGTTTCACAGCAGGTAATTAAAACACAGAAGCTCCAGTTTATTACAGATCATTTCAAATCCAGTGCTGCACAGGTCTGACCCATGCATAAATTCACATACAGACTACTGACTGCAGGAATGTCCACTAGAACTGTTGCCTGTGAACTAAATATTAATTTCACTCACATAAGATGTCCCCAATGTAGTTGCCATGAATGTGGCAATACATTGTACCATCCTCACAACTGTACAAGTCTGTTATGATTACAGACTGCTGTCAGGTAAAGACCCTTGTGAGGCTGATAAGCATGCAGATGAAACAGTTTCAGCTGGTTAATGCAAAAATTCTTTGGCTGTTTTAACCAGTTTTTGCATGGGCTGTTTGGGTGGCTAGTCTCAAACATTTCTGCAGGTGAAGATGCTGGATGTAGAGGTCCTGAGCTTGTGTGGCAACATGTGGTCTGGCCTTTTGGCCTGTGTTGTATGATCAAACTGCTCATTTTGGCCTTTTGTTGTGACCATTCCAAGGCACATCTGTGTAGTAATGAGGCAGTTTAATCAGCATCTTGATATGCCACACCTGTCAGGTGGATGGATTATCTTTAAAAAGTAAAAGAACTCACTAAAAGCACAAGCGACATATTTGAGAGAAATACTGAATGCATTAAAAAAGAGCAAAAACAAAAGTGTGGCTCATTCCAAGGTGACAAAAACACATTTCTTATTTTCAGGTGAATATACATTAACGAAAATATACTTATTTTATTTCATTTCTGCCAATACATCAGCCTAAATCCTATACCCTGAACATTTAAGATAAAATAATGACTGTAATGTAAATTTAAAAAAGTGCTCAAATTAACCACACAAAAGCAATGAATCAAAATAATGTTTTTAATGTTCTTTTTATTGACATTTAACTCGCTAATAACCTTAACAAACCATGTTTTATCATCTAGATTCAGTCTAACAATCCACAGCATTTAGAACAATTCATCATATTTGATGAGGCAATATTAAGTTTCTGTCTCCTCTTTATTCTGAACTTAATGTCTATGATTTATCTTACTGTATATTTACTTGATTGCTTTTCTTATCATTTAAGCATTCCCTTTTCAAGGGGCTCTCTATTCTCAGTTTGTCTGATTTTGTTTTGTACTGTAGTGTTTGTTTTGTAACTTTATATGGCTGTATGTCAAATCCTTATCAGTGAATTCAACTGTTTGGGCATGTAACAAACTAAATGAACAACTTTTATGGCCACTGTTTACAGTTTAAAAACATGTATTTACATTTACTGTAAATGAAATGGTCTGTATTGCATCCACCAATCCAATCCAAACCATAGCTTACAGGCACTTGTGTGTGGAAACAGATGCTGGATTTAATCTGGTTAATAGTTATTTTTGACTGATGCATGGGATAGTTGTACCTCCTCTGTGGCACAGCTGGACCACACAATAAGTCCCAGCCTCCACCTACATAGATATGTACCAACAGACGATGTGTCATAGTGCAGAAGACAAGCTGTTTTCTCTTTAGTTGTACGTTGTCGGTGGTTGATGTGAGCAGAGAGGAGGAGAGGTAATCGGAGGAGAGATAAATAATGTACTACTTGGACAGTTGTAGCTCTTCTGTTGCCTCATTCTTCCTTTTTACTGGTGCTTGTTGTGCCAGCCCTCCTCCTTCAGTCTCCATCTGTCCATGCCTCTGGTTTGACTCTCTCTTCCTACTTCTCTTCTCCTACAGGAGTAATGGGTTGCGGCCAACCTCTGAGGCTCTGCTCGATGCTTGATCAACCTAGTCTGGGCTGCGGCCCTCAGACTTTCGTCTGGCCAGAACCTCCACTCCAGGGCAGCAAATCACTGCCTGTTGGCCTGTTGACTGCCTACTCATCCTTCAGCCCTCTTTTAGTCTCCTCCTGTCTTGCTTCCTCCTCCACCCCTCCTTAGTGATGACGGAGAGTCATGCAAAGTTGGCTTCATTTATCTGTGATCATTTCTATTACTGTCACTAGCCAGTCTAGTTCATTTACTCTCTTATCTACTTACACTGCTTCTGGTGCTTCTTTCACAAGCTTGTGCTTGTGTGGTCATCCAACCAATTCTCTTCAGGTTCTTTAAGGAGCTCTTTACAATATTTAAAGTGTATCTAGCCCATTTCTCTTCCCAGGGCGTCAAATACCAACACTTTGTTATACCCCTCAGCATGTGCTATCGAAACTGAAGGCACCAGTTAGTGTCCTTTTGAAACGCACTAGGCTTTTAGCTAACTCCAAAGTAAACCCAATTAAGCATCCCAAAAAAATGCTGACAGGTGCCTTCAGCTTTAAATACTGTCACTTCGTTATGCCCCTCAGCATGATATTGACATTGGTAGCACCCTTCAGTTACTTTTTGAGTCGCACCAGGCTTTCAGCTAACTCCAAAGTAAACCCAATTAATGGCAGTATTTGAGAGTAAGAGCAACTGATGTAGCATAAACAGTGAGAAAGTCTGGGGAGGGAGGGAGGGGAAGTGGATGGGTCAAACAAAACCGGACTATTGTACAGGAGATCAGTGTTTGTCAGAATCAAAACCTTACAAATACTTTAATGGATAACTAAAACCCTTTTATTTATGTTCAATATGAACAAAAGTTCAAAAGCTTTGAAAACTGCTTAGTGTTTTCAGCATAATTTAAAATGCAAAACCGAATTTGTGTTGTATTATTACCAAAACATATGCCAGATAAAAGGAATTAATTGTGGCACAAACCGTATGTTTTACTACAAAAAGTAATGCACCCAAATTTGTACATATCCCACGTAATCATGGGCTAGTAATTTGTGGATAACCCACGTATTTGGGAAGGCTGCAAACAAGTGACCAATTTGCTGGCCAGAGTACACAAGGAAGCAGTCCCATTTTCTGTGGTTCACTATGCTGAATGTGATGATATGTGCATATGTGTATTGTTCTTCATATGGATATGTATGGCTATTTTTATATTATAATTATAATTATAATTATTAACAATAATAATAATAATAATAATAATAATCACTTTTTTATTCTCCCTCTCCTGTTTCATCACAGGTCATCCTAAGCCAGTCTGGGTGGGGAGGGGCGGGAAGGTTTGGACAATAGGTCAGTTTTTCTTTCTTTTTTGCAGTTTTAACAACTGCAAAATTTGTGAGACATGTGGACACATATGGATGAGATGCAGCTATGTATATATCATTTATTATTAATATTTTGCAAAGAAACTAACTAACTAAACTAACTTGAACACAAAAAAATGTGGAAGCAGTCCTGAGTGGTCTTTTAAGCTAAAGGTTATTTAAGTCAGTAAACCATAATAATTAATTAAAGTACAGAAATTGTGTCATTAAAGAAAAAAGAAAAAAAAGACTTTTTATATAATATATTATATAATATAAACAAAAAAATCTTAAAACTCCATAAGGTATTTGAATTATGTACATTAGTTTTTGAGATATGCTCATGTTTATTAGCAGAGTGCAAAGGTGTTGGATTTATTTATAATTTATTTCTCTGGTGCCATGGCATGGTTTTGCACCATACATAATGAAGCGCAGTGACTTCATTGCAAGCATACAATGTGATGATGTGAAAGACAGGAACCCTAACATTCTGCTGCAAAAAGATTTAATGTTCTAGTTATTATGGTTATTATTTTATTTAGTTATATACAGGATTATGCAAACAACAATCTCCCTTGGCCATAATGGGAAAATACCAGTATATTCATGGTGAAATACCGCATTTGCTTGGCACACAAGGTAAGGTATCATATAATCGTGACGTAATGATGTGGAAGACAGAAGCCTTAGCTTTCTGCTGCTAAAAGAATGAATGCTCTGGCTGTTATGGTTATTTTTTAGGTCATTAAACAGAACCACACAAACATCAATCTCATGTGGCTGTCCGCAGGAGATCTGTTTCTAAAGGGTTAATTGACATGGTTAATTTACATTTAAAGAATTTTGTTTGTCCTTGTTGATAAAATTGCTAATGTGGCAGCAGAGTGACACAGCATCAAAACCAGACATGGTTCTGAGAGGTCTATTCTCAGTACAAAGTCTAACACCCAATTTCCACCAGCATACCAACAACTCTCTTTGCAGTGCCTTATTTAAATTAACCTCCCACCTGTTTGTTTCTCCCTTGCCCCATATGCACCATGCACTCTGCACTGGGCACCAACATATCACACAGACCAGCAGAGACATTTCTAAGGTCAACAAAATACCAAACAGAGCACAAAGCAATGCTTGCATTGGTTGTTGTGCCTCCCTTCTCTTACACAGGTTGAGCGTTTAACAAGTGTACAACTCAATTTGTCAGTCAAATGATCAGTCACAAGCTCACATTTCAAAAGAATATTTGAATGAGCTCTAAAGATAACTTTGGAATGTTGCGGTAAAATGACCTGCACCATGTTAAACCCATAAAGTTATCCAGCCACCCAGGGCTAATATAATATGCAAAACTTGTTCTGTTTTGATTGCAATTGCTTTAATAACATGATGGGGCTTCATTTCCCTCAACAATTCATTTCCAGATGTTTTTCTCATCTTGCCCATTTAGAGGTATACAGCTTTGATTAGCTATGTTCCAACAGGAACAGAAATAAACAGGTCTGCCAGCCCTGTGTCTTTATTTTGGATTTTAAATCAGCCATCCTTTCTAGGTAGCATCAAAGGGTCAATCATGAAATCGTCAAATCATTAAATTGAACTTTAAAGACTCCTGAGAACCCTGTCGAGACATTGTTTCAGTCCACCCACCCATTCATGCTGTTATCCCCAGTTTTATTTTCAAAGCAATGCCAGTCAATATATTTGTATTATCAATGGACCAACTAGCTGTGTGTAATGAAATGTGTCATAATGGTTTCTACAGAGGGCTTTCACCTCACATTCAGTTTTCCTCAAATCTTCTCAGCATCTTTCAGCTTACTGTTTTGGTTAAACAGCCTGCAGCCTCTGTACTCTATGTTCACTCTCACAGCTCTCATCAACCTAGTTCCCAGTAGCAGGCAGCTGTTTTACGTGAAAAGGTCTGATAAACCCAGTGTACACTACCCGCTTGGCAGCAAACAGCAGACAAACACAGTTAGAGACTATCTGGTGAACGCTGTGGCACATTTAGCAGCTCCCTTTTCAGGAGGTGGAGGAGACCAAAATCAGAGGTGAAAGGAGAGTGAACATTGGACTCACACTCATCAGGTGGACACAAACATAACCAGGTATGCTGTGACTGAATGGCTGGGCTAGATTTCTAACTTGGAGGATTCATAATGCCACGTCTTCAAAGATATGCAAAAGGCAGAGCTCGTGGAGAGAGATCAGGGAAGTAGTGGGATGCAGCCAGGAGGAGGTCATGCAACCCAGCATCTCTAGAAGTTGCATCCATTATAATCAATTTCCGCATCATGACTTGTGCTTAACATCAGCATTTAGCGCCAGTGCAGTGCATGTGATGTGCCCTTCACTGTATGTAGTGATGCGGAAGTAAGAGTGTGGTAGGGTGCACGATAGGTGAGCATCACATCTTTCATGCAGGGGACTAAAGTTTGTGTTTCATCGCAGGCCAAGAATCAATATTCACCTTTTTATTACCTGTAACAAAGAGTTTTCCTGTACCTAACGAAGTGTTTTAGTTGCATAGCCTTGATCATACCTCAACCATAGTTTGTGGTACAACCACTATCTGTCCTTAAACTTAAATAGTTCATTGTGCATAGTTTCCATGCACAGATATTGTAGAAAGCGAGAATTTTAAAATTTGTTGGTATTGAACTGTATGGTTGGACTTTTTGCAATGCCTGCAACTGTGGCCAACAGGTCTGATGAAACATTCTGCCAGTGGTGGAAAGTAAACAAATTGTCACTGCGACCTCATCATATATAGACGTTTGGTCATGGACTTCCCACGTCATCATATGACACGCAAGGTACCCGGGTGCATTGGTTGTTGTTGTCCTGGGATGCCGTGTTAACTTCAGCCTGTTACATGCATTGTCTGATTCATTTTCCTTCAAAAACACATAGTTGGGTATCGTAAAAAAGAACAGGGTTTGGCTTCACAATCTTATGGGAAGCGAACACCGGCCTCCTGGGTGAAAGTCGATGGTTATTGGACACATCAAGCATCACTCCGGCCCACCCTACTGCCCCTTTAACTTGCGTTGTTGTCCAGCTGTGTTTCCCACTGAGTTAGTGGGGCAGATAACTGTAATAATCGTTCATTTGTGGAAACAAGCACCAAAATTGGCACACATACTCCTTGGGGATTGCTCTTTTGATAAAACCCGTTAGCCACCTAAAAATTCATGATGGCGGCCATTTTTCAAGATGGCCGCTATTGAATATACAGTAATATTGCATTTAGCAATAAAATCGCACAGAATTGTTCTATTTGAATGATACTGGTGTCAAATCATACATTTTTCACTATGTAGAATCCGAATTTGGACCCATGAACTTACTCACTGGCATCCTTGTACCATATATCAGTGCTGTCTAATAAGCCTAGCATCAGTTAGCTACTGTAGATTACATGTAGTAATAGCGCTGTGGGATCACTCTTTGTCTAGTCTCTACCCTTTGACCTTTTCGGCTTGGGAAACCCTGCAAGGAGTACAAGACTCCCGCCGACATAGCTCTAGGGGTCATGGAGACACGCAAACTGCCACACCACGATAAGGTGATGATCCCATTTTTTTTTTGTCTTTTTCCTTTTTTAATTTTTTTTTGTCTTTTCCTTTTTTCTGTCTTTTCCTGTTATAATTTTTTTCACATGTAGGCAGGAGGCCTATACTTGTTCTTGAATAAGTAGGCCTATACTACAATGCTTCTAAACCTCGCATCTGCAGCTGCACAGTGCCGTGCAAGTCAGACCAAAGCAGTAGCATTTGCATCGACTGCAGCATTCCGACTTGCATCCACACTTGGTCAGCTGCTGGCAACTCTCTGCAATGGGTGGGAGCTCTGTCCAAATGATCTGCCACAGATCTCCTTTCTTGGTCCAGCCCCAGTTGGCAGGAGTCTGTGTTTCTGGTTGACGTTCTGTTGACTGACTCCAGATGCAGTCTGCCTGGTAGGCAGCACGCTTCACATGCTGCTTCAGCGCTGATCGGGTTGGAGGAATGGCTTCGTACGGCCTCTGCTTCCGAGCAAACATGTCCAACCTCGCATCATCGATGCCTTTAGCTGTGCTGGATCTGTCGTACATCATGACCACAAACTTCTCCAAGGTCTTCAGGTCTTCATCATCCACTACTGGTGGATACTGGCTGAGTTTGCTGAAGACACCGGAAGCCTCATCACAAACATCCCAGGTTTGCCAAGCAGACTTCTTCCCTTTGCTACGGAATGCTGAAACGACATCGCAGCCAGTGAAGGCATGGAAGAAAAGCATCCCTTTGCTCTTTTCTGCAAGAGTGCAACACAAGTCATGTACAGGAAGCCACTTCACGTTCTGTCTTTGTCCAAAGGCAACCCACAACTGCTGCAGACCAAGCTCCTGAAGTGTCTGCAGAACACTGACTGCAATGACGACAACATCTGTGTCGTTGGCTTTGACCATGATGACCTTGCTGCCTGCTTCTGTTGCGTGCCTGGCATGCACAAAGATCCGCGTGTCAGCTTCTTCATGACTGCATGGTGCCACCCCAGCCAGATTGATAGTGTGGTTGCTGACAGCATCTTCTTCCTTGGTCACAATTACCACATTTGGTGTGGCCACACATGCTATTTTATCAGCCAAAAAGTTAAACAGCTCTGCTTTGTTGTCATTTTCTCTCAGGAAGTTTTGCCATTTTGAGGGAATTTTGCCCAAACCTGTCACCCTGCGTCTCACCCCATGTCCTCGCTTTGATCTAGTTTCAGCTTTCAGACTAGATGGCCGGTAAACATCAAACACAATGTCTGTTCTCTTGTACTTGGTAGAGTATGCTTGTATTGTAGGAAGGACATCGAGCATTGCATACTCTTCGAACGTCTTTGAACTCCGTGGGGGCAGACTGTTCACCAACGCTGCACCATCAATGATGATGGTGTCTGCGTATGGCTCTGCCTCAGGGGTTGTAACTTGGCTCTCAAGAATGGTAGTGAGGTGGGATTTCTGACAGGTGTGGAGCTTTCCACCATCACTGAGGGCAGCAGGATGTGACTGGTTCTCATGACGGAAGAACTCCTTCAAGTCACACTCTCTGCTCTGGCATGATATGAACAGCCTGGAGAACAGTTGCCTGCATATCTTGTCATTGGTTTTTGATGACTTGTGATGGAGTGAGATGGTGTTGGGAAAGTATGTTTACTGCAGTATTGTACTTCTGTACAATTTTAAGGCACTTGTACTTTACTTTAGTATTTCCATTTTCTGCTATTTTATAACTATTCTACTCCACGACAATTCAGAGACCAATGTTGTATTTTTTTACGTTACTAGAATAGAATCTTTATTGTCATTGTACAAGTACAACGAAATTGAATGCAATCCTTTGGTGCATAAGTAAAAGAGATGAAAAGATAAAAACACATTGTAAATAATAATAAATTAATAATAAATAATAAATAATGTTTGCTCCATGTATTGCACTTAAAAGAATGAATGTCACTTGGCCCACAGCTTCATGTGTTGCACATAAGTTAGATTTAGTTTAAACAGCATTCAAGGCAGCAACGGCTCTGGGATAAAAACTGTTTTTAAGCCTGTTTGTTCTTGCTTTAAGAGTTCTGTATCTCCTGCCTGATGGCAGGCGTTCAAACAGTGTGTGACCAGGGTGGGATGGGTCCTTCAGAATGTTTTTAGCTTTTTTGAGGCAGCGGGAGCTGTACAGTTCTTCCAGTGAGGGGAGAGGGCAGCCAATGATCTTCTGGGCAGAGGTGATGATTCTCTGGAGCGCTTTCCTCTCTGCGGCTGTGCAGCTGGCAAACCACACACAGATGCAGTATGTTATGATGCTCTCTACCGAGCAGTGGTAGAAGGCTACCAGCACCTTCACAGGGAGTTGTTGTTTCCTGAGCAGTCTGAGGAAATACAGTCTCTGCTGAGCCTTCTTAACCAGTGCTGTGGTGTTAGCGCCCCAGGTTAGGTCCTCCTCAATGGTGACGCCCAGAAACTTGAAGTTGGCCACCCTCTCCACACAGTCCCCGCTGATGGACAGGGGCTGAATTTCTGTTCTGCACCTCCTGTAGTCCACTATGACCTCCTTGGTCTTGGTGGTGTTGAGGACAAGGTTGTTGTCCCTGCACCACCCAAACAGCCTCTCCACCTCGTCCCGGTAGGCAGACTCATCCCCTCTGGATATTAGCCCAACCACGGTGGTGTTGTCCGCGAATTTAATGATGGCATTGCCGGAGTGGGAGGGGCTGCAGTCATGCGTGTACAGGGTGAAGAGCAGGGGGCTCAGCACACAGCCCTGTGGGGAACCAGTGCTGAGGCTGAGGGCTGTAGAGACGTGGGTGCCTACCCTGACCCTCTGGGAGCGGTCTGACAAAAAGTCAAGAATCCAACTGCAGATGGAGTTTGGTAGTCCGAGGCCTGTGAGCTTATGCACCAGCTTGTGTGGGAGTATGGTGTTGAATGCAGAGGAAAAATCCACAAACAGCAGTCTCACATAAGTCCCCGGCTGCTCCAGATGGGACAGGGCGGCGTGGAGGGTGGTGGCTACTGCATCCTCTGTGGACCTATTTGCTCTGTATGCAAACTGGTGTCTGTCTAATGTTGGTGGAAGACAGGACACGATGTGGCTCCGGACCAGCTTCTCCAGGCACTTCATAACAGTAGGAGTTAGTGCCACAGGTCTGTAGTCGTTGAGGGTGCTGATGTTGGGCTTTTTAGGCAGGGGAACTATGATGGAGGACTTTAGGCAGGGTGGAACAGTGGACTGGAGTAGGGACCGGTTGAATATGTTGGTAAGGACTCCAGTGAGCTGGTCAGCACAGTCCTTCAGCACGCGTCCACTTACACCGTCGGGCCCAGCAGCCTTCTTTGGGTTCACTGCCCTTAGTGTGCGCCGCACCTCATGCTCCGTCACCGTGAGGGAGGGGCCACCCTGAGCTGGTGGCCAAAGTACAGCTGCCTCTGGTGGTTCCTCCTCGAAGCGGGCAAAGAAGTTGTTAAACTCCTCTGCCAGCGAAGGGTCCCCGTCGGCGGTGAGGTTCGATCTGTAGTTTGTGACGTGCTGGATCCCCTGCCACACCTGTCGCATGTTGTTACTGCTGAGGTGGTCCTCCATCTTCCTCTTGTAGTCCAACTTGGCCCTTGAGATGCCTCTCTTCAGGTTTGCTCTGGCAGCGCTGTATAATGCTCTGTCACCAGACCTGAACGCGATGTTCCTTTCCCGCAGCAGGCGCCGTACCTCTCTGGTCATCCAGGGTTTTTGGTTGGGATACACCCGGATACTCCGTTCCACAGTTCCAGTGTCTGTGCAGTATTTAATGTAGCCCAGGACAGCTGCTGTGTACTCCTCCAGGTCTGGATGGTCAAAGATATCCCAGCTGGTACTTTCAAAACAGTCCTGCAGCTGGTGGATGGCACCCTCAGGCCAAGTTTTGTACTGTAGTTATTTGATAACTTACATTACTTTGCAAAATCAACAAATAAATTAAACTGGATGATGATGATATAGTTTAAGATAAGACTTTACTGGGTCATGACAGCCCGTTCTCATTTCCAACTCACCAAATACCACCACTTTGTCAGTGAGTTTGACGTCTCAAAAAGGCACCTTTTGCAGTGGTATGATATTCCATCGGGCTGTGTTATAAACTAACCGCCTGGCTGTGTATCATGCTGCTGCAAAAAAAACCCCATCAGTTTATAACACCGCTAGATTGTGTCAATTTGAAACGCTGCTGGACACAACCTAGGACGCTGAAAGGTCCATACAGGGAAAGCAGGAGGGTAGATGGATAGGTCCAACAAATCCCGCACTTTCACCTTGGAGGCTGATTTTGGCTTTCCATGTGAATGTAGAGCCAAACCATTTTGTTTTTTTTATCAAATCTAACCTTGTCTGTTTCTTGCACAAAGAAATAAATAAAATAAGAAAATGTTGTAACAGTGTTGGCAGTTTATTTTGAAAAAGACTATACATCTAATGAGGAGAAACTGTACATTTCTTGTGAAAATGAAATTGTACTTTATTTACATTTTAATACTTTTGTACTTTGACTTGACTACTCTTACTTCAGTAAAGGATCTGAGTACTTCCTTCAGCACTGTGTTGTACAGTACAAACTAGTTTGTTTCAAAGACTTTGAATCCCTCTCTCTTCAGCTTTCTACTCTGTTGGCTGGAGAGCAGCAGTCAGGTTCAAGTGCTGAGGTATCAGACAGCTGCACTGTAATCCAACAGGTCGCATTGAGAGGTGACTGAAGAAAACCTGGAGAAGAAAAGGCTACAATGTGATTTCTCTCAATAAAATAAATAGTCTGTCACAGCAGTGTACTTTAAGTTGCATAACAGCAGCAGCTGGCTTCCAAATTCAAATTGCTCTGAGTATACCACTGTGCTGTGCAGTGTGCACTGCTCAGCCCTGTGCAGCTGATGTGGGAAATCTGCTGCTGGATTTACAAATCATAGAAGCCAAAGCAATTGTGACATAATGCTGTGGGAAATGTCATGCCTGCTTTTTCTCAGTGAGTTCTGTAGTTAAACTGGTCAAACTTTCGAATAACAGGGAGTCATAACGGGCTGGGTGAGTTTTGTGAGACACTTCCAAGGCTGGTAAGTGTAGGAAAAGGCAGCCGGAGAGTGAACCACCCTGAAAGACATGGCCCTCCGTGGCCAATTTCACCCTCTGAAAACCATCCATCATGCTTTCCAGGGTTCAGATAGTGTCATTGGCTTGTTGACATCAGCAGCAGACAAGATGATACTCAGATTGGGGTGAGGGAGTTTTGTATGCCTCACTGCACCCTAGGCTAGGCCTAAAGCTATGAGTAAATTGGCTCATCCTCTGATAGTTGGCACTGCTGCTGTCTCCTAAACAATAGTATTAAGTACAGTCTTTTTTTTTACACAGCAGCTGCAATGGTCATCAGTTTAATTTTCAAATTCAAAATTAAGGAGACAGTGCTGGCAATAATATGTTTCTTTTAGTATCAACAATATGTTGAAGTCTGTCTCTCCATGCCTGACTTCCCCACACATTCTGTAGCACTCAAGTCTAAGCCTGTTGTTTCCCACTAAAGACATAAATCTGTACAAGCAGCTTGCCAATGTTTAGTTTTATTTCTAAAAAGGTACATTAAACTAATGCAACTTATGGACACTGTCCTGGCGCAGTTGGAAATGATGCATTTGTTGTGGACTATTTTCAGCGACAGACTTACTAGTTCTGATTTTTTAAATCCTTACACTCACATGCTAAAGTGCATGTGCAACATATTTTCCTCCCAGGTTGTCACATACCAATGCTTTGCCTATGTTTGCATGGGATACTGATGCTGAAGGCACCATTTAGTATCTCTAAGAAGCACCCTTAAGCATCTGTAATGGTGGAGGTCTCAAAAACACAGACTTTCCGCAGGAGACGCGTGTTTGGAAGCATGTGAACTTTGAGTGAACTTTGAGTCATATTAAGGTATGCCCTCACCATATTTCTTTTCCTAAACCTAACCTTGCTAACTTTACTTGTGTAAATCTAATCTCAGCAAGTTTACATTAATTATGTGACTGTACATTAAGGAAGTAACGTCATTCATGGGCTACAAATTTGTAAGATATTATACGAACCATTTTATGAGGATATGTTGTAAGTCACGTAACGCTAGATTAAAACAGTTTTGACCTTTTGATCAAGAGACATTTTCCAAATCTGGTTTATGTAGGTAACAAAGAAGCAACAAAAACTGAAGTTCCTCTGATGGCCACTTAAGGCTGGGTCCAGAAGCCAGTTAGTTCCTATAGACCCCCATTTTAAAATACGCAACTTTACAGCGGAGATAAACATGTTTACAGCCTGATACAAAAAACTGTTTTGATCTCTTTTGCTTAGTTAAACACTCATGACAACTGTATTAGGGGTATTTTTTTAAAAATAATTTACCTGTATACATTTTATTAAGGCTTAAAGTAAAGCATAATTGAGGGTGAGACTGCTTTGAGTGACAGGCTGTCTGCAGATAGTGTCCCTAGCTTCTCAGTCAGCCTCTTGCCCAAATATGGTCACTTCTGGCTCCAAAAAAACAAGGTGGTGACAGCTGAACTTGAGGCTTCAAATTGGGAGTCTGCAAACCAATGGGTCACATTATGATGAATTATTTTTAGCTTTCACTTTTGGTTTTACACAGGACACGAATTGTGGTTTCCTGTCTTGTTTTGTCTTACCCATCCACCTCCTCTCTCTCTCCCAGCCTACACAGACTTTCTTGCTCTTCATACTATATCATTTGATCTCTGCATCCTATATTGCTGCAGATGGGTTTACATTGGAGTTGATAGACTGGTGTGTCTTATGAACATGCAAAAGGGTGGCTTCAGCATCTGTACTACATGCTGAGGGAATCACTCCACAGCTCCGAAAATACAGGCAGGTAAACTCACTTGGAAACTCAGTGGCACGCACACAAAAGTGGTGTCTGCAGCCACACATGAATGACCTCATAGCTCAGGAAAACACAGGCAGCAGAGCAGGTAAAGTCACGATGAAGAGTTGACCGGAAGTCTCTCCAGACAGCCATGGGAAACAGGCAAACAGAAACCAGGAACACAGAAGCAAAGCTCTTGTTCGAGGACAGAAGGCTGAGTGGTTTACCAGGTAGCAGATGAAGCAGGAGAGTTGACAAACAGAGAATGAGTCCAGAAGTAAATGCTGTAAAGTCTTGCATGAGAATTACAAAGAACAATCTGAAAACACAACAATCTCTGTGGCTAGAGTATATGTAATGGCGAGTGTAATCAGAAACGGGTGAACTGAGTTGCCTTAATGAGGTGAGAAGTAAGTGTGGTGGAGTAAGTGTGGTGGAGAGGTGGGATGAGTTGAAATCTACTGAGAGAGCTGCATTAATGGCATGGATGGCAGACCAGGAATGCGCACTGTGACAAAATTAGCAATTTGAATTTAGGCTAAAATTGCATACCTATTTTAAACATAGTACAAACAAATGAACCAAACCACAGTTCACCAGAGTCTGAGTGACAGCTTTTATGTGGGGCTAGGTGTGAGAAATGTGAGATGTGGTACTGTGAAAATGTGGTGTTAAGGTCTTGAGCATGTAATGAAATTCTGCTTTGGGTCTAAAAATTGATGGATGGCTTGTTGATCAGGATCACACAGGTATCAAATACACACACACCTCACTTTGTCCATTAGGCCTGTTTAGTGTGCTTTGATGAATATGCTAATGCTTTCCAAATTATGCTAGATTGTCAACTAACAGTGTTATCAAGTGTCAGCATTAATAAATACCCCATGCACAGAGGTGAGCTTGATGTTAAAATGATTTAAGAGCTGATTTACCCTCAAATAAATAAATAACTTAATAACTAAATAAATAAATAGACAGAGAATAAAAAGTCAGTGAGCGTAAATGGAAGCTTTGACTGAGAGTGATCTTCAGTGAGCATCTAAGAAGGCCTTTGATGCCTGCTGAGGACGGAAAAATGATGAAAACAATATCAACCCGGGAGTTGCTGAAGACTGAATCTTAAAAGGACTGGCAGCCCAAATGTGAGGAATGATGCAATTTGATTTAGTATAAAGATTCATGGAGCAGTGAGGTTTGGTGAGAATTGATAGTGTCGTTATAGACTTAGGTTCAGCTGAAGGGAGGAGGAAAATAAAACCTACACATACATCGAGGGAGAGATATAAATGTACTTTTAAAGAAAGGATTTTTAAGGCCACTATTGGAAAAATAACAAGTGAGACTTTTTTTTTTTTTTCTGCTGGAATGTAACTAATTACAAGTATCTCAAGTACTATGCTTACAATACAATTGCAAGGTATTTGTATGTTACTTACTGTAAGTATTTCCATGTTATGCAACTTTAACCTTATACCTGTACTCAGTGTTGGGAGGGTTACTTTTAAGCATATTCCACTACAGATTACTGAATTCATGCCCTAAAATGTAATTTGTAATGTATTATTCAAACTATGTGTTCAAGACCCTTTGGATTACTGTTTCCTAACAGCTGTCTTTCCAGTCTATTAAAAAAGTTTTTCTTTTACGTCATGTAAACAAATCACGTGAGCTACTTATCAGCCATGTGCTTGACTGGAGCCACGACCAATGAAAAGATGGGTAAGTACTTGCTATTCTTCTACGCTTCTACTTTTTAAAATCATCTCTGTTTTGTCAGTGGACTTTCACGTCCACATATTGTGCGTTAGGTATTGTCCCACGTCTGCGGTTGACATTTCGGGATGCTGCAATCAGTACTGGGACATCATCAAAATCAGATGGTTAGGTTTAGATAAGAACATCATGGTTTGGCTTCACAACCATATTCCAATGTTGTTCTCAAAATATTATCACTTCCCTTGTAAATTTATTTTCTAAATTTGAGAAATTAGTACAGTTGATGTTTAACGTGTATTTTTTTAATATGCAAATGTTCCTCTCAATACATGTTTGGTCAAAATAAGTTTTGCCAATTTTAATATAATACTTGTTATTGTATTATATTTTTATATTATATTGTAGAGGACCTCTGACTTTTTTACTGTAAATATTTGACTTTGCTGTGGAGATTCCACAGGTTTACTGATGAAAAATCAAGGACTATGAATTCAATTAGTCTGTTTTAACCAACAAAAAAGCCAATAATTACAGATAATTACAGAAGCATGCAAATATATACACAGGTATTTTATTAAGGTATTCAAAGACTAGCAAGTGAAGCTGCAAAGAGAACTCAAGGACATTGTATGGGATTCCAGAGCTGCTTGAATATATTTTTTTAATTTTAAGAATATTTTTTGACTCAAAATGTCTTACCTCTTTCTTTTTGGGTGTATTCACTGTTGGTCAGTAGGTCAGTGTCAGAAATTTAGAAATTTAATCATTTTAAATTCAACCTGTGATAACAGGAAATGTAGAAAAGTTTTCTCTGCCTCCTCCCTAAAAAAATTATCCCAACAGATGGAAGATTCAGGGCTTTTTTTTTTTCCTTGCTTGATAATTCACCCCTGACTGAGCCCTACCCTCATTAAAGAAACCCGACACTGATTGAACCGCCTGTCACCCCGCCCCCCCCAAGTCCTGACAAAAACCTCTTTGTTGTCATTTCTGCTGCTCTCCGTCTGCCTGCCTGTCTGTCTGCGATCTGCTTGTCTATTAATAGTAACAGATGCAGGGGAAAGGCAGTGGCGCTATGTGCTCAAAGGTTGAGGCACAGTGGAGGAGTGTGGGCTCCAATGGATGGCTGCAACAATACATGATAGGCAAATATGAATATGCACTTAAAAGAAAAATACATCAGGGTCGACACAATCTGCCGGGGAGTTGGAATTAATGGTATTATATTTCATTGTGCTATGACCCCCTCATGATTTGTATCCTTAATTATGTCTGAACTGAACTGAACTGAACTGAAAACAGGCAGCAGAAATAGCCAAAGGCGTCTTTGCATGCCCCCAGGGTCAGAGTGGTGTTGTACGAATACAGCACTCAGACAGGGTCAAGAGAAAAGTCAAAGTCCTCTAAAGCTGTGTGAGTATTCTCATTTGACACAGTCAGTTTTCTCTGTCAGGGAAGAATCATGCACTGTGCACTGCTGCCACCTTGATACAGTGTGCTAGACCTGGACCTGCATTTCTGCCATGTAGTACAGCGGAAGGCCTTAGCTTAGCTGGTCTACGCCGTTGCGAGTATTAATTCTTGTGAGGTGGTGTGTCCTTGGCTCCCTGCAGATGCACCTCCAAAACACTGGCTGGTGCTAAGGTTTCTGTGACATGCTGTGAAGTTGATTGTTTCAAAACACACCTTATTCACATTAAACATGGCTTTGTATAGACAATTTCAAAAACAAGTGCAAACATCAGCTTCATTATAACTTGCAGCACTCATACACAAAACACTTTTTTTGCTGGACACATTTTCCCTACAAATACAACATGCTAATGTTAAAATCACAAGCCTATGGCACTTAACATTGTATAAATTAGCCTAGCAGCTAGCAGAATTTTCCTCTGCTCATATGAAGTTAGGAACAACAGCAACATTTAACAAAGATAATGTTGAAAAACTCGGCACAATTAAAACTCACAAGACTTAGCGACAAAGAAAAGTCTTACACTAAATACGTTTTCCCCACAAATACAACATGGTAACATTGTTAGCATAAGCTTATGACAATATACATTACATAAGAGTTTTTCTCTTCTCATGTGAAGCCAGGATGAATCACACAAAGTACTAAAATGCCATTTCGTGGGGCTTTATGGCTTTCACAATGTATTGTTTCTTCTCAGTAAAATAAGAGTAAATTAAAACTTCATTCCCACTGAGTGAAATGGTTTTTAGCTTTCAAAAATAAACAGTGCAGTTACATCTCTGGGGGGGTGCACGTCAGGTTACAGCGGGTACGGAATGGCATCAATTTGACACAGAAGTATGAATCCCCCTTAAACCTACCTAACAGGGTTGTAGGTTTGGTAAGGACTGCAAGGTCATGTGTCTAGGAATGGGGGGTTTTAACAAAAAAATGTAGTGCCACCATGAGGTTGTCAGTTTTGGATTTCAGTGAAATGTCTTGACAGCTATTGGACGGACTACCATTGAATTATTTTGTAAACATATTCATGGTGCCTAGAGGAAACATTCCAATGTCTGTGTTTCCTTAAAGCTTTGGTGACATTTTCTCCAATGCTGCAATGAGGAACATTTGGTTCAAAATTCCCCCTCAGGATGGATTGTCCTCAGACTTTTGTTTAGCAACATCATCAGGTCATCATTTAAATGTGTCCAGTACTTTGGTTTATGAACAAATACCAGGCCCCCAGGAACACAGCTCAGCATCACTTGCAGTTTTTCCCAATGGCTATTCACTGTCTTGCAGCAAAAAAAAAACAAACAAACAAAAAAAAATCCCCTGCTGCCAAAATTATTTTTCCCCGGAGACTACCATTATAAAATACATGACTGTAAAGCTGTTGAAAGGACACCTCGAACTGCAGACAAGGTCAATTATGAGTCTTTCTATTATGAAATTTTGATCCATGGAGAATTTATACTTGTAAAACTCTCTTCAAGCTGAGACAAATGATATAGGATCCTGTGACTTTATCACAATGTCTATGAGCCGAGCGGGTTCGCATGGGTGGAACCAGCAGGAGAAACACTACTGTGCATATTCATTGGGCCATGGGACTTTATTTGTTTGTTTTTTTTGGTGTATGCCCCAGATGAGCAATTCCATGGGATTTAACAGACGCCATCTTGGTGTCTGATATCTAGTTAGCCTATGGATATACATCACACATGATTAGAACTAATGACATTTCTGTCAGCCACTGCTTTACTTTGTGCTGAATGCTATTAAGTAAATGTTGGCATGCTAACATGTTAAACTAATTAATCAAGAATTGATTGGCAAAACTGTTGGTTTTCTTTTGGCTATTCAAATGAAAGGACAACACAAAATAAGTCTTATTTTAAGTTTTGGCCATGATTTCTATCTGTTATCAGTTATGTACACAAGCCAACAATTTATCCAGATTATCTAAACCAAATTACAGCATACAGAGGTAAAACAAAATTGTTAGACCATACATGTAACTGTGTAGGCAAAACTGACAAACTGATATTCCAATAATTTGTTTTCTTAAAAATATCCAAAATAAAAATCTATTAAAAAATTATAGCTGCTGCGCAGCAATGGGTCGGGTCCGGGCATTTTTAGGCAATTCTGAGCAACAAGCAGAAGAATAGGAAGACATCAAGGAAGTTGATATTACAATCTGCATTTAGCATCAGCTGAGTCATTTTGCAGGTTGCATCATCTGGAAATTGTATTGCAGCAATTGAAAAGTAAGAGTGGTTGAATATTGGAATGAATAGTACACTTTTGTATCAGTGGAAATCACTACACAATAATAAATAAATAAATAAATGTTGGTGATTTGTTTTTAACAATAAGTGCTTTGCTTCACAAGAGAAAATCTGATTTAAAAATACCACTCTTAAAGTGACTGCAGCTCTGAAAACATACATATTACATCTAGACAGCATTGAGATGTTGGTATTTTTTTATTTTTTATTTTTTCATATATTTTTGGGGCTTTTTTGCCTTTAATGGAAAGTGAGCGTTGCGAGAGTCAGGAAATGGAGAGACAGAGAGGGGGATGACACACAGGAAAGGGCCTTCCAACACAGGATTTGATCCGCAGCCGCCTGCATTGAGGGCTGTATTTTCTTTCATGGAGCAGCTGCTCTACCAACTGAGCTAAACACCGCCTCCATGTTTTATGTTTTAATGATTGATTTGCTTCATAAGTAAATAACTGTTGTTTAAAATACCATTCTTGCATTGATTCTGACATGTATTCGTCAAACATCATCTACCATGACTCTAAAATTTTATACATTTGTTTCTCAAAGACTCTTTGTAGTTTTGATGTGTCATACTCATCCCCCTTGTTGGGTCTTGAACCCAGAGTCCTTGGCACTGTGATCCAGCTCCTAACTCACTGAGCTAATTGTCTGGGGGTGAGACCTGGTGTGTGGCTTCTCAAATAGACTCAGGAAGTCACCGACCGGGCTGCAGTTGTTGTGGCAGATTTCAAAAATAGTCAAAATGTCACAAATTCTATTATCTAAACAAAAATCTGACAATACATAAATTGCATCTAGACAGCATGGACATGTTGGTGATTTGTTTTTAATGATAAGTGTTTTGCTTCACAAGAGAAAATGTGATGTTTAAAAATGCCACTTTTACATTGACTCCAGTTGTTCCCATGAGAGCAGAATTCAAAATGTTCTAGAAAATTCAGTTTTGGAGATAAAATTCTGATATTTGCCAAACTTCATCAACCACGACTCCAAAATATTGTCAATTTTTTTCAGGAAGATTGAAAATGTATTTAGCAAGAATTGGATGGTATATGTTTACAGTAGTGTTTACAGTCAAACGTTTTCATGCACTGTAGGCTCAATTTTTGATCAATCAAAAATCCAAGAAACAAGTTTTGTGGAGGACAGTCTGGAGATGCTCTCTAGCAAGTTTGGTGACAGTTGAACAAAAATTGTGGGAGGAGATACGTTTTATAAGTTTTACAGTTTTTGAAAAAAACAGAGTGATGGAGTTCATAATTTGTAATGAGTCTAAATGGTTTTTGCAGTACTGGGGCTACATTGTGGTGAGGTTTCAAAACTGTAGCATGTATGGTTGGTTTGGTAGGAATTTTTAAAGTTTTTGAAATGTAAACGTTTATTGTGCCCCTGGGGGGGGGGGCACATGTCCTTGGGGTTGAGTAAATCTGGCATGGTGTCGGACATTTCTGTAAAGTTTGGTGAGCTTTTGCCCATGGGAAGCATGATTTCCTCGGAAGAAGAAAGAAAGAAAGAAAGAATTCTTCCGATTACAATAGGGTCCTTGGCTGCTTAGCAGCCCGGACCCTAAAAAAAAAAAAAAAAAACATTTTGTAAACTGTTTTTACTACACACTATCCAATAGATGATTATGGTGTATATGGAAGCAAAAAAAAGGGCATTCAATAATACATTTGGTCATGGTTTGATTTCCAAATGGAAAATTGTCACAGTTACCCCCCTGCCCAAGCATCAGTTCAATGTGTTTTGCTGTGAAAGTCAGATACTTTGGCCATCATGTCTTAAGAAGAAATCAATAAAAGACATTTGTAGAAAAGTGGTATGAGCATTATGGCCATTTGTAGCGTCAGAGTTCTTATTTCTGGGCCTGTCAGTCAGCACAGCAGTGGATTTGCTGTTGACCAGATGCTGTAATCAGAACACCACCTCAATGGATCTAACTAGACTATAAGACTGAGAGCCCAGATGTTTATTAGTCTGCTTTGGCTAAAATTGCAGGTTTTTTTTGAGGATCATCAGAAAGTAATGGTATGGCAGCAAGTACATAAGTGAACACTGACTTTTTGTTATTTCATGTTTGCTGTTTCATGTCAGAGTAACTGATGCATCAGTGTCACTTACTGATATATTATGAAATTAAAATCAACCGCCTTGCAGTTGTATGCCTCTGTGAATCAGTCAAGTTGCTTAAAACATTAAGGGCCAGATCCTCAAAAGGATTGCACTGCTTTTGCGACCGCTAAGCCTGTGCAAATGAGAGAAAAAAATAGTGTGCAATCCACAAAGCACACGCAAAGAGTGAAATGCACGCAAACTGAACAAAAACTGCACTGCCACTCCTAGCTGCGCCAGTCCAATTTGCATGCATGTAAATTAGGGAATATTCATAAATTCAGAAAAATTGACCCCTTCCTATGCAAATAAGCCTCATTGCAAATACCACCTAATCCACAAAGACCAGCGCTAATTGCCACGGGCAGTAAAGCGGTGCTATTTAACGCCAGTGAGACCCGTGTATTAAATCCGCGCAATTTCTCTTTCTCCCTCTCTCACTCTTTCTCTCACGCAAAATGATTGCAAATCGCACTCATTTGGTGGTAACTGTGGAGCATAGCCTACATAAGGGCTGTCATGCCAGGACTCTCCGGTAACCATGGCAGCATACCTGTCAAGTTGTGGATTAGAAAATAAGGGAAATTTGCCAGTGCTCGCTGCTCGCTGCGAGTCGTCCCATCACTCCAACCAAGCTCCAGTATCCCTGACATTTTAAGACAGGTGTACAAGATATCTAGAAACAACTTGTCAACCGCTTACTAACTACAATTAGGTGATCAGAATCTGATAGGCCAACCTTTGTTGACACTGAAATGCTGTGAACATTCCTACGTTATAATACAGCCTAAATGAAAACACAAAGGGTATATGAAGCACATTTAGTTATGGTTTATAAAACGGGTGCTTCCCATCCTTAAATGTGATTGGCTGAGCCGCGTTCCATGCCGTTGTAAAATCAGTGTAACCCACTGGTAGACTGCAGCGTCTGTGTTGCTTGGCAACCATTCTGTCCACTCGATCTTGCTTGGTGGAAGAATGAATAGTTCTCAGTTTTATTGTTGCATTATTACCAATAAATTGTTGATTTTTTTTCGTGTGTGTTTATTTTATGGGCTATATGTAGGGTAACCATTTTATAAAAGCAATAAGCCCCTTAAACATATTTTCAGTTCATAATGTGCCCATCCTGCTCCTCTTTAGGAAAGTAAATTCGCTGTCCCATTTTTCAAGATATTTGGGACTTAATTGTTTTTTTGGCAGGAATGCCTTCTCCTTCGTCACATCCATCCATCTCTCTCTTTTGTTGTTCCGGGTTTGTTTTGGTGTCGGCACTAACCTCGCGAGAACTGCCACCCAGGCTACTGCAGGTGGCAGTTCTCGCGAGGCTAGTGACAGTTCAGTTTGGAGAGGCACAGCAAAGTTTGTTTTTGTATTATAATACGGGAGATTTACGGGAGAATACTAATACGAGAGGACGGCGGGAAAGAGGGGTAAAATATGGTAGTTTCCCAGCCAAAACGGGAGACTTGACAGCTATGCATGGCAGCAGTGATTGTAGCCAGGCGAAAGCACCGTAATGGCAGGCGCACACAAGTAAGGATGTATCGGAGGAGAGTATCACTTGCGCTCAGCGCAAACTTTGTGGGCGTGTTAGCGCCGGCATATGATTAGAGCAAATTCTTTTGAGGATAAGGTGCTGAAACAGGGCAGATTGCGTGAGCTTATTCTGCGCAAATAATGGCGCTATTAGCAGGAGCAATCCATTCTTTGTGGATCTGGCCCTAAGGCTTCACATACAGTATCCCCCCACAGAAGATCTATACAATCCACACAGTTTCAAGGTGGGCACCCAAGATAAGTGTCAAAAATTCAGTATCTGACCAAATGTCTGCCCTTTTGTTCCTGAGTTATGATTAGGGCTGTTTATTTTATTTTTTTATTAATTTCTATTAATGGCCACATTGCAGCAGTTAATTGCAATTAACTGTGTCTTAATTTGGAATTAAATGAATGCAAAGAAAATTACGTCATGATCTTGACTTTTTATTTATTTATTTCATATCAGTGCTGCACTGCTACAATGGTGTGGTCTTGAAACCAAGACAACATGCCAACCTGAGGATGTCCCTTACACCACAGTCTTCCACGGTGTTTACTGGTCTGCAGTCAGTTGCCACCCATTTAGCAAGCACTGTAAGTGACTTCTTTGATTTAGTTTTACCCACAGGCCTGTGGCAGTTTGCACACCTTAAAAATGTGCTTTGCTTATGTAATGCAGTTGCCTGCTGACATCAGCCTGTTTAGCTGTATGCTGAGTTCATTGGTGGTAGCTCAGACTTGAAGTACTTTTGATACTCTAATACCGTTGACACAAGGTGCATATTACATTTGACTTGTCAACTGAGCTGTCTGGGGGTTGTTTTAAAGTGAAACGA
The DNA here is from genome assembly GCA_019142605.1 of Cephalopholis sonnerati. Lineage (NCBI taxonomy): Eukaryota > Metazoa > Chordata > Actinopteri > Perciformes > Serranidae > Cephalopholis > Cephalopholis sonnerati. Next base: position 4,932,725 of record JAGQAX010000015.1, on the reverse strand, counting down.
GCCATTCAGAAGTGCAGTGGTGTTGTTATTTTCCATCACTGCTGCAGCAGAAAGTAAAAAGCTGCTGCAGCTTGACTAAGGTTCGTCGAAAAGACAAAATAGCAGTGCACAATTACTGTAAACTAAAAAAACAAAAAAAACCCCCTTATGTTTAGACCTTAATCACATTGCAATTAATGCGTTGATGCTGACAGCCCTAGTTATGACGTTGAGTAGAGGTCAGAAAAAGAGTTTGATGAACAATATGATGTCACACTGAAGTTGACCTTTGACCTTTTGGGTACAAAATATCATGACTTCATTTTATTCTGTTTGACATTTGTGTGAAATTGTTTTATAATTAGCACATGAATTCTTGAGTCTTGGTCAAAGTGACCTTGCTTTTGACCTTGACCTTGATCACCAAAATCTCATCAGTTCATCGCTGAGTCCATGTTGACGTTTGTGCCAAATTTGAAAAATAAATAAATAAATAAAAATCCCTAAAAGTGTTGAGATACCATATTCACAAGAAAGACACAGGTGAGGTCACAGTGACCTTGACCTTTGACCATTGACTGTCAAAATTTGAAGAAATTCTTCAAGGCGTTCTTGAGATGTCACGTTCATGAGAATGGGACAGGCATACGGACAGGCAAACAGTCAACTCAAAGACATAATGCCTCTGGCCATATATTATAAACACTCTGAGTTTAACCAAACATAGCATTCTTTCCATAGTGTCCAACATCCCTCTACTGTAAAAATGATGATCTTTGTCTGTATCTTCACCTGTTTTGCATCAATGGTTTAGCAGGAAATTTGGGACTACATAAAAACCAGGTAGTGTACACTGTAAAAAAAAGTTTTAAAAAATTACACTAAAAAACTGTCAAATAGCAACAGTTGTAACACTATAAAATCCAAAATAGTATATCACCATAGTAGTCTGAATTACGCTAAATCAAGACACAGTACTTAACTTTCATTTTTACTGTAATAATTTGTAGAAAATACAATATTGTACTGTGAAATTATGGAACCTCTCACTATTCAGCAAAAATAAACCTTCATTTCACAGAAGAAAATGTAAAAAATATGGTATGTGACTGTTCGATATTGCTTTTTCAATGGAAAAATAACTGTTCTTAAATAGTTCTGCAAAAGATATTTTACAAAGAACCACCAATTATGATCTTTATTCAGTGTTTTTTTTAAGTGATGTACAGTACAGGCCAAAAGTTTGGACAGACCTTCTCATTCAATGTGTTTTCTTTATTTTCATGACTATTTACATTGTAGATTCTCACTGAAGGCATCAAAACTATGAATGAACACATGTGGAGTTATGTACTTAACAAAAAAAGGTGAAATAACTGAAAACATGTTTTATATTCTAGTTTCTTCAAAATAGCCACCCTTTGCTCTGATTACTGCTTTGCACACTCTTGGCATTCTCTCCATGAGCTTCAAGAGGTAGTCACCTGAAATGGTTTTCCAACAGTCTTGAAGGAGTTCCCAGAGGTGTTTAGCACTTGTTGGTCCCTTTGCCTTCACTCTGCGGTCCAGCTCACCCCAAACCATCTCGATTGGGTTCAGGTCCGGTGACGGGTGGAGGCCAGGTCATCTGCCGCAGCACTCCATCACTCTCCTTCTTGGTCAAATAGCCCTTACACAGCCTGGAGGTGTGTTTGGGGTCATTGTCCTGTTGAAAAATAAATGATTGTCCAACTAAACACAAACCGGATGGGATGGCATGTCGCTGCAGGATGCTGTGGTAGCCATGCTGGTTCAGTGTGCCTTCAATTTTGAATAAATCCCCAACAGTGTCACCAGCAAAACACCCCCACACCATCACACCTCCTCCTCCATGCTTCACAGTGGGAACCAGGCATGTGGAATCCATCCGTTCACCTTTTCTGTGTCTCACAAAGACACGACGGTTGGAACCAAAGATCTCAAATTTGGACTCATCAGACCAAAGCACAGATTTCCACTGGTCTAATGTCCATTCCTTGTGTTTCTTGGCCCAAACAAATCTCTTCTGCTTGTTGCCTCTCCTTAGCAGTGGTTTCCTAGCAGCTATTTGACCATGAAGGCCTGATTCGTACAGTCTCCTCTTAACAGTTGTTCTAGAGATGGGTCTGCTGCTAGAACTCTGTGTGGCATTCATCTGGTCTCTGATCTGAGCTGCTGTTAACTTGACTTAACTTGACCAAGGTGACTCTTGGTCTTCCTTTCCTGGGTCGGTCCTCATGTGTGCCAGATTCGTTGTAGCGCTTGATGGGAGAAGGTGTGTCCAAACTTGTGGCCTGGACTGTAGTTCTTTAAAGTATTGAAGATTTTTCATTTTATTTGAGTTATTTTTAAGACAAGTACTTGTACTTGCCATTTGATTTAAAGCAAACAGTAATTCAACTGTGTGGTTTAGTCATTCTAACTAAAACAAGTAGATGCGCCTATTCATTTAGCTACTGTTCTGTAAACAGATCCCTGTAATCCAGTCACATATCCAGGTAATCCATTACTCCCCAGCCCCTGTCCTAAACCATCTGAGCAGCTGTCCAGGTCGCTGCAAGCTCACACACAAAAACATCCAGATTACAGTGACACGGCACAAACAAGCAGAGCTAAACCAACACGTCATGCTGGCCACAGACACACACCGTGATGAGCTGCACACAGATTTAACCTGAATTTTAATTTAATAGATTGGAGTGGGGAGAGGCAGCAGCAGATGTGGTGTTTGGCAGCAAGCGCTTGAACCCAGAGAGTTGTGAGTAGAGGATATAAATAAACCAAATACTGTGTGTGTGTGTGTGTGTGTGTCTGTGTGTGTGTGTGTGTGTGTGTGTGTGTGTGTGAGAGGGAGAGAAAGTATGAGAGTGTGTGTGTGTGTGAGATCTACTGAAAGCATGGTTGAAGGTTAGTAGCTACTTTAACAGTGGTATGTTTAAGCCTTACACTGATGCTTTATATTAAGAGTTCAGCTTGGTATAGAGTGTAAACTGAGACTTTTGTCAACACTGTTTGTTTGTTAAATCTACGTGTATGTGTGTGCGTGCGTGTGTATGTTTTTTTGTCTGTCTGAATGGTTGTGTCTAAAGGTGGAAAAGTCGGTCTCATCGGGCCAAGCAGTGACAGTTGAAATGTTAAATAATGTATTCTTCTAAATCAACAGTGTGTAGAAGCCGTCCAGATGTCTCAGTTTTGTTTCATCATCCTGCTGGATGTTTGAGTATGAATTTGCTGCAAAGAATCCGCCTCCAAGCAGAAGCTCTTCATTAAAGGGAATACACTGCCTCAAAGTATAAAACTGTCTCTCTGCCACAGGAAATATACAATGTACACAAACCAAAAACAGTTTGGATAAGCTGACAATTGCAGAAGTTGGTGACACATCAGGCAGTTCAGAAACTACAAATGAAAGCAGACTAAACATTTCAGCCAGGGAGGAAAAATAAAAAATGCTGATCTTTGTCTGTTTTCTTTACCTGTTTAACATCAAGAGAGATCTTGGGGGAAATTCAGCACCACATAATAAATATAGGCTGGTTCAGTTAAGGCAACAAAAGTAGGTGGTTAGGTTTAGGAAAAAAAACATCATGGTTTGGCTCTGCATTCATATCGAAAGCTCCTGGGTAAAAGTCTGGGGCTGTTGGTTTGTTGGTCTCATCCACCACCCCTCCTTCCCACCCTTTCCAGCTCCTTATATTAAGTTGTTACTGGCAGTGTTTCAACCTGATGCTGTCCAGCTGCATCTGAAGCCAAAACAGTCTGCTAATACACCACCAAAATACAATAAAAATTGAAATGGTAAATGTCATAAGCGTGTTGTAGCATTTTATCTCATCTTGACACCCTGTCTTACAAAAGGGCCCTGTGTCAGAATCTGGATTTAGTACTTTTAAGATATGGTTCCCACCCTTTTTCATCCCAACTCGTCAAATATATTAACTTGTTCAGTGGACTCTCATGTCTACACATGACACGGTGGGTATACTCCTGCAGAGGTGTAAATATAGACAGTGCGGGTAGTGTGGTCGCACTGGGGCCCGTGAGGTGGGGGGGCCTTGCGAATGATTAAGACGGACACCATGGAACTACACCTGTGTTTATAAAAGAACGTGTGTTGAATTAAAAATGCAAATCCAGCTCCCATCTCCATCATGATTTTTTTTCCCTTTCCCTTTTCATTTGTCTTTGTTTTTTGTTGGGTTTTTTTTGTAAAAAAGTAAGTAGCAATCTATAACAAATTATATGCATATTCTATATTAACTATAAAAACTATGAGTAAACTATTTAAAAAACTATTCAGTGAATGGATAATTTCTTATTTTCTTCATTGTTTTGTCATATACAGGTATGCAATAGAATAGAATTGAAGATAAGCCTTTATTGTCATTGTACAAGAATATACAATGAGATTAGGAATGCCCCATCTGATCAGGTCCCAACTAGTCCATAAGACAAGTGGTTTTATGTTGTTGCCTGAGAGTTTGAGGTGGCTCAAAGCTGTGTGGTGGACTGTGGCAATGGCATCATCAGTAGATCTGCTTGCTCTATAAGCAAGCTGATGAGAGTTAAAGGTGGGAGGGAAACTGGCTTTGATGTGGCCAGCTGTGAGTTTTTCAAAACATTTCATGACTACAGATACCAGTGCTTTCGGCTGGTAGTCATTGAGGCTGCTGAATGTTGGATAACATGTATGTTGATGTTGTCTAATGTCAAGTCTCTATTTGATCTTGTGACAAGTCGGTACAATATGGTAGCTGGTTTAGACATACAATCTGTCAAGACTGACAAGCTAAGCACATCTGCAAGTCCAGTGAGCAGTCACGCCTTTTAAACTTAAAAGTGTGAGTATGAAAAGACAAGAAAAAAAAGTAGCAAAGCTCCCAGCGGTGCGTGTGTATGCGTAACTACACTGAACAAAAATATAAACGCAACGCTTTTGTTTTTGCTCCCATTTTTCATGAGCTGAACTCAAAGATCTAAAACATTTTTTTTATATACACAAAAGACCAGTTCTCTCAAATATTGTTCACAAATCTGTCTAAATCTGTGTTAGTGAGCACTTCTCCTTTGCCGAGATAATCCATCCCACCTCACAGGTGTGGCATATCAAGATGCTGATTAGACAGCATGATTATTGCACAGGTGTGCCTTAGGCTGGCCACAATAAAAGGCCACTCTGAAATGTTCAGTTTTATCACACAGCACAATGCCACAGATGTCGCAAGTTTTGAGGGAGAGTGCAATTGGCATGCTGACTGCAGGAATGTCCACCGGAGCTGTTGCCGTGAATTGAATGTTCATTTCTCTACCATAAGCCGTCTCCAAAGGCGTTTCAGACAATTTGGCAGTACATCCAATCGGCCTCACAACCGCAGACCACGTGTAACCACACCAGCCCAGGACATCCTGCATGTTCACCTCCAAGATCGTCTGAGACCAGCCACCCGGACAGCTGCTGTAACAATTGGTTTGCATAACCAAAGAATTTCTGCACAAACTGTCAGAAACCATCTCAGGGAAGCTCATCTGCATGCTCGTCGTCCTCATCGGGGTCTCGACCTGACTGCAGTTCGTCGTCATAACCAACTTGAGTGAGCAAATGCTCACATTCGATGGCGTCTGGCACGTTGGAGAGGTGTTCTCTTCACGGATGAATCCCGGTTTTCAGGGCAGATGGCAGACAGAGTGTGTGGCGTCGTGTGGGTGAGCGGTTTGCTGATGTCAACGTTGTGGATCGAATGGCCCATGGTGGCAGTGGGGTTATGGTATGGGCAAGCATATGTTATGGACAACGAACACAGGTGCATTTTATTGATGGCATTTTGAATGCACAGAGATACCGTGACGAGATCCTGAGGCCCATTGTTGTGCCATTCATCCACGACCATCACCTCATGTTGCAGCATGATAATGCACTGCCCCATGTTGCAAGGATCTGTACACAATTCCTGGAAGCTGAAAACATCCCAGTTCTTGCATGGCCAGCATACTCACCGGGCATGTCACCCATTGAGCATGTTTGGGATGCTCTGGATCGACGTATACGACAGCGTGTTCCAGTTCCTGCCAATATCCAGCAACTTCGCACAGCCATTGAAGAGGAGTGGACCAACATTCCACAGGCCACAATCAACAAGCTGATCAATTCTATGCGAAGGAGATGTGTTGCACTGCGTGAGGCAAATGGTGGTCACAACAGATACTGACTGGTTTTCTGACCCCCCCAGAACCCCCCAATAAAGAAAAACTGCACATTTTAGAGTGGCCTTTTATTGTGGCCAGCCTAAGGCACACCTGTGCAATATTCAAGCTGTCTAATCAGCATCTTGATATGCCACACCTGTGAGGTGGGATGGATTATCTCGTCAAAGGAGAAGTGCTCACTAACACAGATTTAGACAGATTTGTGAACAATATTTGAGAGAAATGGTCTTTTGTGTATATAAAAAAATGTTTTAGATCTTTGAGTTCAGCTCATGAAAAATGGGAGCAAAAACAAAAGTGTTGTGTTTATATTTTTGTTCAGTGTAGTAACAAGTGTGCACTATGGCCCGATACAATACCGTGCACCGGGGCACGTTGTAAATACACTCTGCCTTTATCCTCCTGTGTCTGTTTTTTAAGTTTCCAGGACAGCTTGTCAATGTGTTACATGTGTTTTTTCAAAATACACTTCCATCTTCTCTGGAACTGCACAGTTTCTGCTTGTTCGATGCATCTTTTTTTTAAAAATAAACTTAACCCTTCTTGTTCAGTAGTGTTCTTCAGTCTGTCTGGCTTGTGGGTAATAGGTGGGCTACAGTTTCTCTAGTTTTACTGTTAATGATTTCACACCAAAATAAGGCAAGACAGTGTACATAAAGTTTCCCTCTTAATTCAACTGCAGCATGTTAACCAGAGTCTGGTACACTAACACCTGTCCTCGTACAACAATGCCAAGTATACAGTTACTCTTACTCTCACTTGAGGCTAAGGGAACATAAAATAGTAACTTAAAGGTATACATAAACATATATAAATAAAATAATAGTTTATGTGCTATTAATGATAAAGGAATATTCACTGCATGTAATAATGCAAATTATTATATGTAAGTCTAAAATAACAATGTAGAATTATTCATGCTAATATATTCATCTTTCTACAGTATTTTGTATCAGCATAAATAAGCATGGTGACTTAATAGAATAGAATAGAATAGAATAGAATAGAATCACTTTATTTATCCTTGAAGGGAAATTCAGCTGTCTAGCAGCTCATAAAAGACAAAAAACAACCACACTTCCCCTCATCAACAACAACACAGTGGTATTAAAATAGACATAAAATAAAATAAGTTAGAATGAGTGCATACATAGAAATTAGATTAAAATTGTTAATTCCACAGTCCAGCCAATTGTGGCTAATGTGATGTATGTAAGAGTGTGTGACTGGATCTCCTGAAATGCTCTGTTCTGCAACGCAGCGAGATGAGCCGACTGCTGCAGCTGCTCCTCTGTCACTCCAGGAGGCTGTGGAGAGGGTGTTTGCTATTGTGCATTATAGCTTTCAGTTTGTTCAATGTGCCCCTCTCCACCACAGTTCTTAGTGGTTCCACTCTCCTGCCGAGCACTGAGTCAGCTTGTCCAAACGCTTGGTGTTTTTGTCTGTCAAGCTGCTTCCCCAACACACTGCAGTGTAGAGAAGTGCACTGGCCACCACTGTGTGATAGAACATAGTTAACATCTCCACACACACATCAAAGGACCTCAGTGTCCGCAGGAAGAACAGGTGGCTCTGCCCCTTCCTGTAGAGGGCGTCAATATTGTCAGAGTATTTTTATATATGGCAGGGCTCTGAGTTATACTTAAAGTCCGCTGTGTAGAGTGTGACTAGGAATGGAGCTAAAACAGTTCCCTGTGGAGCACCAGTGCTGCTCCTGATCATCCCAGAGACACAGCTTCCAAGCCTGACATACTGAGGCCGCTCTGTCAGGTAGTCTGTTATCCAGGAGGTCAGGAAGCAATCTACTCCCATTATAAATTATATATTATATTATAAATAACCCGTGTAGAGTAACTAAGGTTACAATTAGTGCTTCAGTAAAACACCTCATATTTATGTTTCTTTCCTTGTGCAACAAAAGCATGTGGTTGGGTTTAGAAAACAACATCATGGTTTTTGGCTTAAAACTCACAGGGACAGCAAACAGCAAGTGAAAGTCCAGGTTCCTGGACCCATCCTACCCCACACCCTTTATTGACTCCTTATATTATGTTAGGGCTGGGCGATACAACAACTATGTACGATATATCGATATAGTTATAGATTTAGACAATACTGTTTATATCAGTGTAAGATCACGTTGTGTTACATAACGCTGTTTTTCGAAAAAGCCATGCCAGTGTGCATCTCTCCTCTCTCACACAGCTCCGCCCCACTCATTCATTCAATCACAAGTTTTTCAGCAATACTAAAAGAGACACAGAGCTGCTCCTCTGTTTAGTCTGTCTGTTAATTAGTCTTCAGTGCCACATGGGTTTCTACAGCCACATTTACACCAAACACTGTGTTTATGGTACCTTTAGAATCAAATATAATCCTCAAGACATGAGCCCTGGATGAGATATTTAAAAATAGCAGATTTGTGCATCTAATTCTTCTCCAGCTCTGGGTTTAGTGTTGCTGGAGTCCACAGGAATGGTGCTCTTTCTTTCTCCGAGTGAGGATTGGGATATATGCAGTTCATGTAATCCAGTCAAAATTGATATATATGTGGCGAGATGAGCTGTTACGGTCAGAGACGCCGCAACGGGGTAGGCATACTAGGCAATTGCCTAGGGCCCCGAGCTGGAAGGGGCCCCAGGACAGCGCTGACATTGGTCCTTTTGTCAATGACAAAATGACTGAACTGCTTTACACACTGCAACGTCGATGCATTGGAAACCCCCTGCATAGGGCCCCACTAGTGTCACTGCCTAGTGTGTTAAGGGACCCCGAGACACGGCCAATATCGATCCATATCAATGACACAACCTGAAACCTCCATAGACACTGCAGCGACACGTTTGGAACCCCCCCTAATGGGGCCCCGACTGCCCGTGGCCGGCTTTCTGCGGTACTTCAAACTCGAGGAAAAATGAAGCGAGCGTATCCGTCAGGGCATGCAAAAAGAAAAAAGAAACAAGAAGATGAAGAGAAAAGAAAACGGGAAGTGGTAAATTCAAACATGTATAATCTGACATGATTTAAAAAAAGTTGTGATGTCACTTTGTCCCAGTCTGTAGTCTCACGAAGCACAACTGCACATGACATGTTTACTGCACCTCAGCCTAGTTTATTGAAAGAGTAATTAACAGTAAGCTAACCAGTAACTAATTTGTATTTGGAAGAGGGCAATATCATATATCTCCTTGAATTTTCTGTATGTCACATTAAGCAAAGATATTATCAGGAACAGTGAAGTTGGCTGTTCATTAATTATTCCAAACAGATCTTAATGTTGAGTGTGTAGCATACACAATTCTTGCAGCATGAACATAACGCCAGCTGACTAAATACGTTGTGCTTCTCCCATTGTTTTTTCCACCCCGGAGGTTCTTTGTTGAAATTCTTAGGACCACAACAGCAACAACAACAAGAATTTACCTCTACAGATGAAGGTAGGAACTGTTTTTTTTTTTAACAAATTAAGATTACAGTGATTTGCTCTCCTTTTAAATCTATCATGATATGATCTGATTTAATGCAATAACACAAATAAATGTCAAACAATTACAGTATGTTTTTTCTTGTTTTTACATTGTGGGTATTTGGGTGTCATGAAAAAGCGCTATATAAACTGAATGCATTATTATTATTATTATTATTATTATTATTATTTCTATCAGCCTCAGGTGAGCAGGACATGCCTTCATGCAGCAGCAGCATGGCAGCCCCGCCACCATCACAGTTTGAGGCCACACCACATCTTCATACCACGTCCTCTTCACAAAAAAATGTTATATTGTATATTTCTTACATGATTGTGCACTTCTGTTATTTAAAATAAAAGATTTCTGGATTGAATGATCTTCTTGGTGTTTTTGGGCCGGGAGGGCCCCCATGGTCACTCTTGCCTAGGGCCCCCAAGGTGACTAGAAACGCCCCTGGTTACGGTACCAGAGGTTGTGTCCGACAACGCCACCTGGGGAGTTGCACCCCAGAAAATCCTAAGCTAAGATTTTTAAACACAAAGTCACAGATCCGTATACCACGGGGGTGAGACAATTTCCAAATAAAACAAACTTTATTAACAAAACTATTCAATGAAAATTACTCGAGGTCACACACCAGTTATGCAATAAATAAAATTAACATTTGGGCAGGGTAGGGGGAATAAGGACAGGGCTGAGGCTCACCATGCGGCAGGGCAAACCAGAATGGAGAAAGGGGTCCTTAACGAATCACCCTTGACACTGCACACGCACACACACAACCAACAAAAAAAAGCCGTTAAGAACACATCACCACCAGGGATTAAACTGCCACCATCAGCCCAGCACCTGTTAACAAAAGAAACAATACATAACTAAATAACTAAAGAAACAGTTTAATTATTAAACGCAGGTTAAATTAGGTAAATACAAGAAAATATAAATGAATAAGTCAATTTAACAGAATGGAAAACAAATACAAGGAAAAGGAAATTACTAAATTAATCCTAAATCACACCATCCAACGAAAACAAACGAATAAGAGCCTTTAAAACGTTGGGTCCTGGTCACTAGGCGTGGGCAGTGTTCAAGCCCCAGAACAGCCTGTGAAACAATCGGACCTGTACACCAGAGCGGGCCCAGGCGGGGATCAGCTGCACCAGACCAAGGCCAAGCAGGAAACAGAACTTAACCAAATAAACCAAAAATAATGGCAAAACAAGAAAACCAAACCAAAAAACAAAGAAAGAAGCAAAATAAAGAAGAACCAAAACAGCAGCGTAGCTCCAGGAGTGGTGGACAGTAGCGGGCCAGACAGTTATGCCGGGCCGCCGGTACAACCAACCCCAGACAACTGGAGGATGTGGGCCTCGGAAAGGCGGCTCAAGCACGCAGCCAGTAACACAGCCAGAGCGGGCAAGTAACCCAGCACAGCATGGCTCCAGTGGATCACTCCGTCTCCCCCGGCCCCAGCAGCCAGCCGCAATGTGTAGAGAGGAGTGTGTGCCTCGACGGCGATCAAAGACACCAGCTATCACACCAAGCAAGGGACTGCCACGCCAAACAAAATGCTGCCACGCCAAGCCACAGCCACCACCGGAGCAAACGAGGAGCGGAAAAGGAAGCGCCGCCGCCACACACCTGAATTTAAGGTGCACTAGGCACCGCCCAGCAATCACGGCACATAGACAGCTGGCACAGTGCCGAATAGTGGCAAGGAGGATGACAACCTCCGGCTACATCTACCCCCCACTTTTGCATTGTCGGCCCGACAATGTGCCAAAGATACTGAAACTAACGCCAAGGCCTGAAAATGGCAAATTGGGCAAAAATTAGAATGGTGGCCAGCTGTAAAACGAGCGGTTCTGCGCAATGCCTGCTGACTAGTACCCGGCTGGTCAGTTGGGGACAACGAAAGAGCTGGCGGCAAGGAACTTTCTGGTACAGGAGATGTTGCTGGGCTGTGCCTAGCATGCAATGGGGTCATGGCCGGGATGCCTGTGGGACACGATGCACCTAGAACAGCTGCAGGCGGTGGACCAGGTGTTTCCAGGACCAAGACCCACAGGTCGCCATCACTGGAGGACTCACCATCCAGTGCTGCCAAGGCAGGTGAAGAGGGCACTCTTGGTGGGGGAGCCTCAGCTTCGGGCCAGACTACAGCCTTCAGCATGTCACGATGCACATTTCGGACTTTGTGCAGTTCGTTCACTGGAGCAACGGTGTAAACTGCTCCCTCACTGACAGGGGCCCTCACCACCTGGTGGACCACGGAGCTCCAGAGATCCTGGATTTTCTGGCGACCTTTATGACTGTGGTCCCTCAAGTACACCAGCTGGCCCACTACAAGAGGTGCTGATCATGCCTCACTTTCCGTTTGTCAGCAGCCGCCAACAACCATTCCCGAGCACCCTCAAAAGCCACTCAGAGTCTGGCTTGGTGTTCAGCCACCCAATCCTGTACCTCCCCTGGCACTGGATCCTTAACTCAACCCAGGAGAAAGTCAACTGGAAGCCGAGGTTCCTGTCCAAACATCAGATAAAACAGAGACTCTCCTGTGCCCTAGCGGGGAGTTGTGTTATAACAAAAGAGCATCTGCGGCAAACAGGAGGCCCAGTCCCGTTTCCGTGATGGTGGAAGGGTACGAAGGAGGTTATCCAGAGTTCGGTTGAACCGTTCACATTGACCATTTCCTGTGGGATGGTATGGGGTGGTACGGGACATTGCAACACCATACAGAAGGCAGAGCTGGTTAATCAGTGAACTCTCAAAGTTCCTCCCTTGGTCCGAATGAAGCTGGCCTGGAATGCCAAACTTGTAGAACCACTCCGAGATCAAGACCTGGGCCACAGTGGAGGCCTGTTGATCCCGTGTGGGGACGGCTACAGTAAATCTACTGAACACATCAGTCATGACCAGAACATTTTCATATCCATTCTGGGAAGGCTCCAACAGTGTGAAATCAATGGCCAAGATCTCATTGGGTCGGGAGGCGAGCAAGTGGCCCATGAAACTATGAGGCCTGGTTCCAGCGTCCTTAGCGACTTGGCAGCGCTCGCACTCCAAGACCCACTGCTTTATGTCAGAAGACATGTTTGGCCAATAGTAACGCTGTCGGACCAACTCGGCCATCCTTTCGATGCCCTGGTGGCCGTGTTCTTGGTGAAGCTGGTTTAAAGTCTCCTGCTTGTGAACTGCAGGCAAGAGGAGCTGGAGACATCCTTCTCCACCATCTGCACGGAAAACCTGGTGGAATAGAACGCCATCTTTCTCCACCAGACGGTCCCATTGGCGCAGAAGGGCTAAAGCTGCCTTGGAAAGCTGCTGCTGCTCAGCCCAGATAGGCTGGGCCTTCCTTTGCCAAAATGGCAGCACAGCCTTTAGGAGGGGATCAGCCTCCTGCAAGGAACGGAGATCAGCAACAGAATGGGAGGGCAGGACTGAGACCACAGACTGAGTGCTCGACACCACAGGGCCCAGGTGTGGGTCTTGCTGAGGGTTGATGGGCACCGTCAACAACTTTTCACAGTGAACTGAACTGAACTGAACCGTATCGTACTGCTTGGTGGAAACGGGACCTAAGTTGCAAATGCTTAATCAGTCTGTGAGATGAATGATATGACTCTAATAGCACACATGAAGTACAGTGCTGCACTGCATGTGTGAGAGACAGAGCTGTTTGATTGTCAGGTGAGCGTTTGCTACTTTGTGTGTGTGGTGGATAATTGCTTAAGTGCAGTGGTGTAGTCGAGGGTATACGCCGGTATACGGAGTATACCCGCTTATTTTTCAGTCAGCATTGCGTATACCCACTTCTAAACCCCAACTGATGCACACCATTCAGTAATATCTACGTTACCCTAGTAACGTTACCCTAGTAACATTAGCCTGAAGCTAGCTAGATGCCGTGAGAGTAGCCGTAGCAGCCGAACCGCAGCTTCTCCCCCGCAGCCAAAGCGGAGCTGCATCCAGGAGAACCGCTCCGTACACCGACCATGACCGGACAGAGCCGCCAGCCGTGACCGGACAGCCGGCTCGGGCGTTCATGGCCGCTGCAAGGACCGAGCTGGATTCCACTTGATGCCGGACGGCTGCAGCTCCGCTAATGTTTGATGAAACTGATTATCTCAATGTCTAAGAAGCTTGTTTGTTATTGTAAAGGTCTTAATTATAACGTTAGACAAGTTACTTAGCCTTAACTAACCTACATGATCTAGTTTAATTTTATAGTAGCTAGGCTGGTAGTTGATTTTTAAGTAAGTTAAGACACAAGAATGGGACAAATAGTTTGAGATTCAGCCTAAAACAATATTGAGGTCTAGGTTTATCTGATTGGTTTTGATGTTTGGAAGAGAATGATTTGTGTTTTATTTAAGGTTAAATATGAACAAGAATGCATTGTCAACTTCAGATTTAAAGTATTTTATTTAAATAAATGTTCAAAAAATAACCGAAACACCATGTTTGCCTCATGATAAATACATTTTACATTCATCCATTCTGCTTGTGTGACCAGTAATAACTACAAACTGCTCCTAATTAAGTCATGATAATTTTATAATAGTGAGCAAGTAGAAATGACAGATTTTTGGGTAAATAGAGTAGTCTTACATGTCACTGGTTCTAAAACCGTCCTTTTTTCTGTACTACTTAAAAAAAAAGGTGAAAATTTAGAGTATACCCACTTCTCAAGGGACCACTACACCACTGCTTAAGTGTTTCAGACTACAATGGATTTATGTGTACTTCATAGTTTTATACTCATGTTATAGTTTTGTGTCCTGTACTGCAAACCTTTAAACCTCTGTGGCTCCAGTGCTTTGTGCAAAATGTTAATGTACAGCTCTGCTATTTATTTTATATATTGTTTTCATTTAAATGTTGTGCATCTGTATATTTTCAAACAGGAAAATCAATCCCTGTCTTTACATTTTATTTTTATCACAGTCTGTTTTTATAAAAATGTTTGTGACATCTCAAATATAGCTTTGACTCTAAACTTAACATGTATCCCATTTAGTAGAAAATACCAAAATATATATTTGTCACCATTCAGCCTGAAAATACTAGAGGCACCTTTGGCAACAGTATGATATGCCACCAGGCAGCGTTATAAACTGACGCCTATCATACTGCTGGAAAATGTGCCTCTTTGTATTTCTGTCTGATGCCAGAATCACTGACAAAGTGGCACTCTTTGATGAGTTGGGAATGAGAACTTCCTGTTAAGTCTTAAACAAATTTGTTTAATCAAATGATGGCAAACTACAAAGCAAGCAAACCTGGGGCAGGATGTTTCAGCACAGGAATTCTGGTCGACTTCTGGGACTTTAGGAAGGGGTTTAGGGTTGGGGGAGCATGTGTTGGTACTGAGGGGTTAATCTGGCCCTGCTGTCTTGTAATTATCATACTGCCTGTACAACCCTGTAGCCTATATATAAAAAGTGACCATAGGCCTACATGTCAATACGTAATTATGACGTCTTAAATCTTTTTTAAAGCCCTTGAGTGAAAAAAAAACCTGGAAAAATAAAAGACAGATTAACACACACCTCCACGTAACGAGAGAGGGAGGAGGCTGTGGAAAAAGAGAGAGAGAAAAGGGGTGTGTGTGTGTGTGTGTGTGTGTGTGTGTGTGTGTGTGTGTGAGAGAGAGAGAGAGAGAGAGAGAGAACGAGAAAGAGAGAGAGCGTTGGTTCACAGAGATAGTGAGTGTCGGGGCTCCAGGAGGGAACAGGCAGTCTCTGGAACAGTTCACCAAGACTATGGGCTGTATATTTCGAGTTGCTCTTGGCGGAGCGGCGGGGGTCAGGCTACTGGGAGCCTCTATCTCTCCTCTCCTCTCTGCTTCATGTCCTCTTCTCCTCTGAGGGCAGCGGAGGAATTTCACCGGCAGCTCCGGAGCAGCGCGGTCGGCCGGGAGTCTCAGGCTGTCGGGGTGTGTTTGAGGGGCGGGCGGGGGGGAGAAGATGCGGAGCTGACCGCTGGTGACCTGAACTTCCTTCCCTACTGGCTGTTTCGGTCAGGACCTTGCCCATTTAGCATAATGATCCAGTTCTCCACCAGCAGAAAACCAAGTAAGAGCAGTTTGAAGCCGCGGCGGGAGCTGGGAGCGGACGCAGCGGACATAATGCGGACTTTGTGCCCGGTCTGAGCGCAGCAGTCTGCGGAGACGAGCTGACCGGCTGGATGTGCAGCAGCAAGACTTTGTGCTTTCCTGAAGGTAAGAAAGCGGAGAATGAATGCAGATACGGCTTGGTAATTTAGTCTTTTTTTTCCAAACTAGGAGTTCCCATGTCCACATATTCAACATGAACTTACTCCTGTCACAATAAATGTCAGAATAAACTGAAATAAACTGGAAAACCTGCGCCAATTCAAGATTTACTCCAGTGTAATAACTCTTTACACCTTTCCCATTAAATTCAGATCTATTTCATTTTCATTAGGTGTTGGAATAAAAAAAAATAGGCAGGTCCTCATGGATTATACTTAACATGGACTGCGCTCTCTCTCTCAGAGCACAAACCAAATAAACTACGTGCCAGTTAACTCTCCAGACTGGGGCAGTGCTGCTTAACAACAAAAGCTGTCTTCTTTAATAAAGGCAACTTTTTGCAGAAGCAATGTACGTGTCATGGAATTGATGGACAAGACCCTGCTGATGAAAACCGCGGTGAGGTCGGGTCACCATAATAACACTCTGCTTGATGCCTTGTTTACCCCCACCCCCACCCCCCGGAACATTACATAACTGTTGAACTGCCTTGGCCACAAATCAATGCAATCTGTCAATTGGCTGCTGCTGCCTGGTGCCATTTTATTAATCATCACTACCACCCAGCTAACAAACACTAATAATACATTATCATCACTTCCATAGCGGGCAGTGTATTGGATTGTAAACTCATGTGTGCAGCAGTCGAAGGAGTTTTAATGATTTTTTTTTCTTGATTTCACCTAAATAATGAGGCTTTTGTTTGTGAGTCATCTAATACCAATAGGAGGTCTTTCCACTTTATTTAAATCGTATGACCTTGTGCGCACACCAGCACCTTTCCTCATTGCAAGAGGCCCACATCGATCTTAGTTTTGTCCCCATACAAGAAATTTGTCTCATCTTATCTCTGCTGACAGGCTGCGTTCATCACCATCCAGCACTCCTCCTCTCCTTCAGTACAGCTCAGCTTAATGAATCAAGGGGAGAAAGGAATGCAGAGTTTAGTTTGACAAAAAATAAAGAGCACATATTTGGCTTCATAGCAAATTATGTTGTAATACTGTATCTGCAACATCCTCTCCCACTCCCCTCTTTAACTTCTTGATAATTCAGCCCAAGGATGAGTCTTCCCTTGAGCTGCTTGGGCAGGGCCCTGTCCTTAAGGACGGAGATGGTAACAAATTCATGGTGCTCGTCAGCGAGCCAGTTGTATCCTTCACCAGCTCGCCTCACGCCTCATCACTTACAAAATGCTTTCGGCTGCCATGTTTTAATCCTTTGAATCTGGACGTTTTTAAATGCTCTTTTTGTCAGTATGTTCACGTTCGAGGTTATCAACCAGGGAAGGAAAAAAAAAAGTTTGAAGCCGCTTAGCGTAGGTTTTCATTTTAGATTAGGGCTCACGTTACTAATCTGCACATAGACTTTTAAATTTGTTTTTCCCAGCATTTCCACACACCTTTGCCCTCAGTATCTTTTCAAATTTCCTTTTTCACTAGCTGTGTGTCTGAGGAATATATAACAAATCTTAAGTAATTTGTATGCACACTGCTCTGCTCTCCCAATTTACAATGCTTTTCCAATAGTGGGGTAGAAAGGGAAAATAACTCCTTTGGTCTGTATTTTGAGGAGGAAAAAAGAGACTGATTTTTTCATTATTCTCATTTTGCAACAGGTTTCTGGATCCAAATGTCAAGTCTGAGAGAAGCTTTATCGTTGTGGAGCCAGCAGTGTGTGACGTGAAAGGAAGGGAAGCGAGGACGAAGGCATCCAGCGATAACAGTCCAGTGTGCTGTACATGGCTCTGTCAGCATCCAGTGCTGTGAAGAGAGCTCTACCCGGTGGTAAAACAGAAGAGAGGTTGAAAATGTGATGGCCTTCACTAATGTCTCCCAACTCAATTATGGACAGTGGCTGGCAAAGGAATCATATTGCTTAATGAGACCATTGCTCTTGTGTTGGGAGGCTTAGGACAACTAATTACCAAGGGATTACTCAAGACCTTCTTCAGCACCAACCAGGGCATGGTGGTGTTTTTAAGCAAACAGCCAAAATCCAATGACTGTTCTGTTGGATTGTTTGAATCCTAGTTTCTTATCATTTTTTTCCTCTGATTTGGTGTCTGTATTTTTGTCTGATCTGTTTGAAATGGAGATACAGTGGCGTTTATGGAATATGGACTGGGCCTCCTTTATAAGGCCATGGATACCTATACTGTTAGGCCTTCACCTCCAGTTCTCCCGGGCTTCCAACTGTCCCGAGGAGTGCCGCTGTGATCGCACCTTTGTTTACTGCAATGAGCGGAGCCTGACCTCAGTGCCTCTGGGAATTGGTGAGGGTTACAAGACTCTTTACCTCCACAACAACCAAATCAACAACGCTGGTTTTCCCCTAGAGCTCCATCACGTAGCTTCTGTGGAAACTGTGTTTCTGTATGGCAACCAGCTAGATGAGTTCCCCATCAACCTGCCCAAAAATGTAAGGGTTCTTCATCTGCAGGAGAACAACATTCAGACCATCTCCAGAGCAGCTCTGGCTCAGCTTCTTTGGCTGGAGGAGCTACATTTGGATGATAACTCCATTTCTACTGTGGGGGTGGAGGAAGGGGCCTTCCGTGAGGCAGTTAGCCTAAAGATGCTCTTTCTAACCAAAAACCACCTGAGCAGTGTGCCTATTGGTCTTCCGGATGATCTGAAAGAGCTGCGATTGGATGAGAACCGGATTGCGGTCATAGCTGAGGAAGCATTTAGGAATGTCACTCGTCTGCAGCGCCTCCTGTTGGATGGGAACCTGTTGACAGATGAAGGGATCGCACCAGGGACCTTTCAAGACCTGGTCACCCTTAGGGAGCTGTCCCTGGCCCGCAACTCACTCACTTACCCTCCCCCATTTCTCCCTGGGGAGGTGCTCGTCAAATTAAACTTTCAGGAAAATCAGATAAACAGAATCCCTGCAAGGGCATTCGCAGGGTTGCACAAGCTGGAGAGGCTGGATATTTCTAACAACCAGCTGCAGTTGCTGACAGAGGGGGTCTTTGATGATCTCATCAGTCTCAGACAGCTCACTGTTCGGAACAATCTTTGGCTGTGCGACTGCAGCATCAGATGGGTCGTGTCGTGGCTGAAATCTCTGCCGGCCTCGCTCAATGTGCGTGGCTTTATGTGCCATAAACCTGAAAAGTTCCGGGGCATGGTGATCAGAGAGCTGAGTGCTGAGCTGGTCCAGTGCCCGCAGAGCACAGTGACAGCACGCCCGCCTACCTCACCAGCTAATACTGCTCTGATCCCATCCCTGTCATCTTCCACAGAATCCCCCCAATTCACTCACTACGTTTCCTCCTCCTCCTCCAGACAACCCGTCTCCACATTACCCACCCTCTTCCCTGTCTACTCGACCAGAGAGGGGGGGCTAAGGACTAAGCAACCTCTGGACCCCAGGAGGGAGACTTTGCAGGTCACCTTTGCCATATTAAATGACTCCGCTATCCATGTCAGCTGGGTGGCAGCCTTTCCAGTCACCGCCTACAAGGTGACCTGGGCCAGGATGGGCCCCAGTCTGACAGGGGACACTGTCAGGGAGAGGATAGTGGGTGGGGATCACAGAGGGATCCGACTGGCTAATCTTGAGCCAAAGTCCACCTATCGGATCTGTGTCATTCCCTTGGATGCATTCAATAATTACCGGCCCAAAGATGATACTGTGTGCACTGAGGCAATGACGACGGCAGCCTCTTTAAGCCCTGACAACAATAAAAGACCGTCGGGGCCTGAGCAGGCCACACAACAGGAACCCAGCTCGCCTTTCTTGCTGGCTGGGCTGATTGGCGGAGCTGTGATTGTGGTACTGGTGGCACTCCTCAGCATCTTCTGCTGGCACATGCACAAGAAAAGCCGCTCCAAGTCCTCCACCAAGTGGAAATACAACCGAGGTCGGAGAAAAGATGACTATTGTGAGGCAGGCACCAAGAAAGATAATTCCATCCTGGAAATGACTGAAACTAGCTTCCAGATAGTCTCACTTAATAACGAACAGCTCCTCAAGGGAGATTTCCGCATTCAGCCTATTTACACCCCTAATGGGGGCATCGGCTTCCGAGACTGCCCCCTGGAGAACAACAGCACAGTCTACTGCAAGAACAATGTTCAGGATGCAGATTTTTGTGGCACATGATGGTTTCGGAAAGCATCAGGAGCATTTTTACTGACAACCACCCACACTTTACTGGACACTGTACAGTGTTAATATTATTTGAAACCCCTGTGTCTTCAAGAAATGTAATTTATACAACTAACTGGATGATATCTTTTATATAACAATGGATTTATAAGTTATTGGTTTCTGGAGTTGTGCTGTTTGAGTTCTGTGCACACAGACTTGTACAATCAGGATTCATTTATTTCTAAGTATTAAGGCTGGGTTTCCTTTTGATTTTCAGTAATAGTGAATGATTTTGAAGTCAGTGTATACTGTAACCACAACAGATACAGAATCCACACTGTAGCTGCAGTGCATCCTACCAGTACTAAAAGCAGATGGTAGAATTCTGTATGAGAGGAGAAAAGAGACAGGCACAAACCAGCTACACTCACCAGTAGAGGGCATAGTTTTCTGGAAACCACACAGTCCACCACGCTTTTCCTGTGTGTTTTTAATCAAGTCATCCCAGTTATATGGCACATTTGTTTAATTGCCACTACAGTCAATAGAGATGCAAATTATTGGATTCCTGCTCTTGGAAGAGGACATATTTTTATGCAAATGTGATTTCTCTCTGCTTCAAAAGAAAATTTAAAGGTCACCCTCATTAAACATTCACAGAAAGTGGCAGGCCGCAGCGCTTTCACCTGCTTTTCAAGATTAATACATTATCACAGTTAAGAGGTCATGTTATTAATGCTGGCTGTGTCTGATGGTGGGTGTCACAGAGTGAGCTGCAAAAAAGCACATCTGCCATCTGCTGTATGTTTAATCCATGACGAACCAACTCTTTCCTTCTGTTCAGCAAAAATAATGTTATGATAACACAGTATATATAACTATATATATGTGCCTTGAAGTTTTCAGCTTACAATGTCTTTTGAATCCATGTTTTTGCACAAAAGGTGTATTGTATATACATTCAATTGAATTGTTGTTATGGAAACCTCTTGCTCTCGATTATTTATTTACCTCATTACACATTTAATTAAAACATATCTCCAAAAGTGAACTTATCCCTCATGATCTTTTCCAGAATGATCATCCATTCAAACTGTTTAAAATATACTCGAGGGAGAGCTCAGAGATAGCAGCAGAGGTCTGTTTGGAGAGGGAAGCGTCCTTTGAGGATGACGAGTGTAAGCTCAAAAGTCACAAAGAGATTGCACGTAAAGTGCTACTTAACACAAAACCATATTAAACCAGCCTCACTGTTAAACTGTGTGCAGCTGTGTGCAGGCACATGAGAACCACCTGCTGAAGCAGTCAAACAATAGTCTACATCTGTGGCATATTGGATTGTTTTGTACCTTGATGAGGAATTATGAAGAAGTATTTAATAACTTGTTAACTAATGAAAGTCACAGCCTCAAATGTTTCATTGCTTTAAACCAGTGCATTTGTACTCTCTTAGGCCTCGATCACACAGAAAGTGTTTTAGCAGCTGGAGGAAGCTTTTTGTAATTTTTTTAATGATAATGAAGCTTTTTGCTTGCTGTTTTTGCATTGCTACGGACCTTGTGTTTTTGCTGTCTTGGTGCCTGGCGTTCTATGCTCTGAAAAAAACTCAACCCAGAGCAGAAAGGCGCCCCACATCATCTGCGCTTTCCTCCCATTGTCCAATTGGATGATTTTAGAGGCGGGCCTTCTGTGGTGGTCATGACAACAGGTTTACAGTTGGTAAACAATGGAGGAGAACCTGGTAGTGCTCAGTTGCTCAGCAGGACCAATGGACTTTCTGTACTTAGCATTATTTTTTGTTATGCTAGGTCCAACAATAGACAGCAGGTTGTCAAACAGCCCCCAAGTCATCCTAAAATATGCCTGGAAACAACCATCACGGAGGCAAAGCTCCTGAACCAACTGGTGGTATTCCTCATGATCCACCCTCTATTTTAGGGACTCATGTACACACAGATCTCCATTTCCCTGTGCTCAACAAACTATTTGCTGACAGCCTCTCATCCTCAACCAGAGGTACAGCACGTACCCTCTGCCTGTCCATTTTAGTAACTAGCTACTAATTACTGTCAAATGAAAAATTAAAAAAGAAATAATTAATGGTAGGTTGATTACATGTAAAGTTTAGGGTAAAGAGTAGATGGGGTGGTTGCCTGGCAACAATAAAAAGTTGCAGCAAGTGTTTTTTTTTACTAGTGGCATTCAGTTTGAAGCAGTGTGGTGCACCTTGTGTTTTGCAACCTACAAACGCTTTCTGTTTCATCAGAGCCTAAAGCTGTCAACAATCCAGTCACCAGAAGAAATGTACGTCTCTGCAAACTACAGATACATTGCATTTGTATGCTTCATACGTATCATATCAGTCTCTCTAAAGTGACATAGTATATGAGCTGATTATGTCATTTGGAGGTGTTGAGGCTGGTGGATGACGTGTCACTTAGGCAAGATGCCTGCCCAGCTGCAGACAACAGCTTAAACCAACAAATAACAAAAATGGTTGTATTTCAGCAAGTCATTGCAGTGTTTCGTGTAGCTTTTTAGGTACCAAACATGGGTGTTTTGTAGCAACCTGTTGCTTTTTCCAGAGACATTGCTGCTTTTACAGCAGGAATTGAGCCCCCAAAAGAGGGTATTTTAAGCCTGAACATGATCTTTTCCCAACTATAACTAAGGTGTTTTTTGTACCTAAGCATATCCACACATTCACCACAGCTGAAACATAAAGGTTAAATGTATTTGCTACATAATATAGTGCAAATGTAACAAATACGTGGTTTGTAGAAATGCACAATGCGAACAGTTTTCCTGGTGACTGGGTTGCTGTCAAATAGCCCTTCTCCACTTCTGGATATTATTGACCTTTATCCTGACGCTTCCCATAACCCAAACTGATAAGAATCCT
Organism: Cephalopholis sonnerati; assembly: GCA_019142605.1. NCBI lineage: Eukaryota > Metazoa > Chordata > Actinopteri > Perciformes > Serranidae > Cephalopholis > Cephalopholis sonnerati. The sequence goes on along the minus strand of JAGQAX010000015.1, from coordinate 4,909,774 downwards.
GTAAAGTCAAGGTTCTGACTTGTTTTCCATTATGTTTATGTAATTTTAATTTTTATGTCCTGAATATTGCCTTTCCATTGGAACACACTTCCTTGCTTAAACATGTTCTGCATTATTAATTCTGTTTGTTGTATTGCAAAGCAGCTGTTGCGTCACCCCCCTCAAACATTACCTGAAACTTGGATTCAGTATCACCTATTGAGCAGTGCGCTAATTTAGGGAAAAGTGTGAGGAGTACGGTGGCAACAAAAGCAGAACCTGTTACAATGGGCTACACCATAACTGTGTGAAAAAAGGCTTTAAAGTAGGGTTCAGGAGTCTAGTATATTTTGATTGGGAACCTCAGTTTGGGACCACAGCCTCAGAGAAATTGGGCCAGTTATATTTTGGCAGATCCGTGATGTCTATTAGACTCAAACGGCAATTTTACCCAATTCAGCAAAAATCTAATTTTGATTGTTTCTTTCTCAGTAATGCAGTGGTTTCCAAACCTTTACTGTCATGCCAAGTCCCTTGAGTTGGAAAGCTATTATAATAAGATATAGGCTAATATTGGTTATTACATAAACAAATGACACAGATGTTTTGAAAAGAATCCCTCAAATTTTATTGTTATGGAGTCATGACCAAGAGAAAGACACCATTTTTTTAACTGAAAAAAAGACAAACTATGCCTTTGGTATGTACTGCAATTTTGAGATGTCTGTCTAAAAACAGTCAACAAAATATTGACACTGTGTCTAAAAAGTGACACTGCCATCATTTTTTAAATATATTTTTTTCAAAGCTTACAGAACTGCAAACTATAGTCAATTTTCTTCTCCTGTATTGGGGTGGAGACAGGGAGGTTCAGAGACAATAAAGCTATCGACATGGCTACATATCACTAAAGCTCAAGTGAGAAAAAAATATCTAATATATAAGAATTACATTTTAAGTTTAAGATGTTAACTTAATTCAGATATGTTTATTTACCTGAAGATGCAGCATTGCCTCTGCTTTATCTTTGGTTCATTGTCATTGTTATTGTGTTCTTGTGTTGTTATTACATCAGATTTCAGTGATTCCAGTAGTATCAATGAATGCTGATACATTTATGGAAAAAAAATGTAAACTTACATTACATTACAATTAGTAATTAGTAAAAAGTACCTGTACCTTTCTATTGGCGTTTATTTTAAAAAGATCTGCTCTGCTTTGAAAAGGATAGATCAGAATTTTTAAGTGTGCCTGTATTAAGTATTTAAACAATGTGTAAAGCCCAGTTCAGACCAGTATTCAGTATGGGATGAAAGTGTTTTAGAACGTTGCAGAGAAAAGTTGCAGCGATGTGAGCTGGCTGATCTGAGTTCGACTTAAGATGGCTGATGGTGATGGTATGGTGCTGTATGTGCTTATGCCCCCTCCACACACATAATCTCATTGACTGATTAATTTGTGCTGGTTATATATATCATCACTACTACAAATGTAACTATAGCCAGTATTTCACTATCACTACCCTCATTCAAATTTTCAAATTCATATTCAGCCACAAATAAGCCTGAAAAGCTGGAAATCAGAACATAAGTACAGAGAGATGTTGCATAAAGATGATACATCATCTCATCTAGTTGCACTGGTGTGAAATGGCAGGTTTCATATTTGCCAGGTCTCATGGCAAAAAGTCTGAACTGGGTTTTACCTACAGTAGATGGTGGTTGGTGTGCCCCCAGTTTGGAGAGGCAGGAAGGAATACCAGCACTGAAGCTCAGCAATGTACTGCTGTGGATGGGTGCAGCAGCAATCTTATTTTAGCAACCTAAAAAAAAAAAAAAATCAGTATCAGTGTTAGCGGACACTATATTTAAAATATTTGCACTGCTTCCGTAGTGATACTTTTTTTCGAAACTAGGAGCATGCTGACTGCCATCTTCTGTTGGTAATCAATGTATTCTCATAGACACGGTTTGTATGGTATCCTATGAAAAATGCGTGCACAAAAGTTTGTATAATATCCTACAAATTTGCGTCCCACAAATGATGTTACATTGTTAACGTACAGTTGGTAATTAATGTAAAGTTACAGGGGATAGGTGTAGGAAAAGATACATGGGTGGTAGGAAGTTACTCCCTCAAGTGAAGGAGTTCAAGAATCTCAGGGTCTTGTTCACAAGTGAAGGTAAAATGGAGTGTGAGATGGACGGGTGGTTTAGTGCTGCGTCTGCAGTGAGGCAGGCGACCATCGTGGCAGAGAGGGAGCTGAGCTGGAAGGCGAAGCTTTCGATTTACTGGTCCATTTACGTCCCAACCCTCACCTATGGTCATGAGCTCTGGGTAGTGACCGAAAGAATGTGATCACAGATACAAGCGGCTGAAATTAGTTTCCTCTGTAGAGATAGGGTGAGGAGCACAGACATCCGGAGGGAGCTTGGAGTAGAGCCACTGCTCCTTTGCATCAAAAGGGGTCAGCTGAGGTGGTTCGGGCATCTGATTAGGATGCCTCCTGGGCGCCTCCTGTTAGAGGTGTTCTAGACATGTCTCACTGGAAGGAGGCCCCAGGGTAGACCCAGAACATGCTGGAGGGATCACATATCTCACCTGGCTTAGGAACGCCTTGGAGTCCCCCACAAGAAGCTGGAAAGCGTTGCTGGGGAGAGGGACGTGTGGGGTGTTTTACTTGGCCTGCTGCCCCTCTGACCCGGATAAGTGGATGGAAATGGTTGGATGAATCGACATGGTTTGGTTTCTTTAGGTTTAGGATAGTAATATTATTGAGGTCAGGTTTAGGAAAAAAAAAAAAACATGGTGAGGACGTACCTTAAAATGACTCAAAGTTCACATGGATCTGAACACATGACTCCAGGGGAAAGGGCCAGGTGAAAGTCTGCTTTTTTGTGACCCATCCACCACCTCAACCTGCCTCCTTACAAGCGAGAGGGACTGCCTCCCTGTTTCCTCCTGTCAGAACACTGGTCACACGATTGCAGCCTTTCAAAATACGTGGGGTATGTATGGGTGCATTACTTTTCGTAGGAAAACTTTTTTTAAAAAATGTGAGAACAGCCTGAGGTAATACGCTGACTGTAGATAAGGACCTCATACAACCCCTCTTCAAAAAATCCAAACTATTTCTTTAAGTATCTTGAAGGGCCAGATTATAAAAAATATATTGCTTACCATTAGTGGTATCTAACAAGATCTTGTCTTTGGACAAAATATTCTTAACTCAAGGTCTGCATACCAGTTCCGTCTTGAAATATCAGCCACATTTGTATACGGTTTGACATGCATCCTCTTGTATGGCATTTGAGGATCACAAGGTGTATAGTAACTTCACAGGACTTGATCCCACATTCTGATGTAACACAATAACCTATTTTTTTCATTTTCTCTAATTTGAGATGAAAATGTAGCTTAAAAAGTACAGGAAGAGTATAAGTGATGAATCAGTTGTGAGGCTGGATACTACACTTCCTTGGTTCATGTGCCTCAGTGACATACCAATCTTATTACTGCGACTTCTTTATTCTGCAGAATCTGCGTTGGACCGTATTTAATCTTACTGATGGCCAAAGATCCATATTTCTTGCCAGCAAAGCAGATATTAGATCTTTCTAATATGTCTTGGTAGATACACACAGAGGCAGGACAGGAACAAAAGACAGCAGAGATGGCTGTGAATATACTGTAGCTTCTCTTCAAAACCACATTTTTAGATTGTCAGCAAGCCAAATCTTAGGATGATACTGGTTTATCACAACTTGGGTCTCTTTGTCGTTTTGGCCTACCTTCCTGCCAGTTATGATAACATTGCACACACCATGTTAATTGCTGAGATCAGAAAAAGAAGTCAGACAGGCCAAGAAACACAAGCAGTACACTGATCAGACAGGCTATAAAAAATTCCAAGGTTTATCAAAGTTACAGTGAAACACAAACATCCAACACAGTTTACAGATCCACTTCCTGCTTCAACCACTTAAGGTGGTACAAATAATTTGGATAAACTGTTGGTCTGTTGATGTCCTGTCTTGGTTGTGTGATTCCATTTTTCTTGACCCATCAAATTTTTATATACATTATATATAATGGGATAGTGGAGCTGCTGAATGGATTTGTGGAGGTTGGAGATGCGCATGCGCTGGCGTCTACTGCTGCTAGACAACATAGCTCCGTAAGCCTGCTTTTTATCCAGTTTTAAAACGTTCACTCTAAACATTATGCCTCTGGCTAATGTTTGCTTTTAACGTTTTATTTATTACTGGGTGAAAGTTTTTTTAGTCATCGGACTTTTGGACCTTAAGTTTTTAAAGAAAGGCCTGGTGAGCCGCCATGTCAACATTGGACGCTGCCGACTCACCTGGAAAGTTGGAACAAATGCTGAACAAAGCATACAACAACTTCTCGAGGACATTGAACGGATGTCAAATGAGCTCCAGAGGAAGGATTCCCTGCTGATCACCCTCAGGTCCCGTTACCGATGCTGACCAACTGGCTGGAGACCTCACGAACCGGTGAGTCCGCTCCGCAGAACACCACCTCTGCGCACGGGCAAACAGTTCTCTGGGACCCGTCCTCCTCCTGTCAGTGGCCCGCCTGCTCCACTCCAAACAGGGGGACCCCCTGGACCTGAAGTGGTCGTCCGCGGGTGGAAGAGGGCTCCGAGCGAGACTCATGGCGGGGCTCCTTCTCCCCGATACCGCTCTCCAGCAAGTATGTGGCTCTGTCCGTGAGCGAGAAGCCGGCAACCTGGGACCCACACCAAGAGACAGCACCTGTTCCTGCGGCCACAGACACCATGCCCCCGCTGACGGACACCACAGCCTTCCCTCCACTCACTGCTAGCTGCCCTCCGGCAGGTGGGTGTCCAACAGGGAGCCGTCCGCCGGCGCCGACCCGCTCCTCAATTCAGTGCAAGCGGCTCGTGAGGGACGCGGTGCGCTGGCACTCTTCCCATTCTCCCCGCCTGGCGAGGGATCACACACGGAGCCCAGGTGTGGGTGGCGGGGTGGCTGAGGTGGCTTGCTCCCCTGAAGACTGAGCGGACGCTCCCACAACACTGGTCATCGGGGACTCCATTGTGAGGGACGTCCGTATGAGGGAGGCGTTAACTATGTCGTTCCCCGGAGCCACCGTTACTGACGTAACCAAGAAAATACCGTTGGATTATTATCCATGCAGGTACGAACGACATTGCCAGGCAACAGTCCGAACTTTTAAAGCAGGATTTTAGACACCTTTTTAACTCCATCTCACAGTCCCAAGTGACTGTTTTTATTTCCGGCCCCACCCCCACCTGCGGCAGAGGGATAGGCAGCTTCAGCCGTCTGCTTAGCTTAAACACCTGGCTCTCCTCTGCCTGCAACTCCCACCATGTCAGCTTCATCAACAACTTTGATGTTTTCTGGGAGAGATGACACCTCTTTGGGCCAGACGGGCTTCATCTTAACAGGGCAGGTGCCCACATGCTCTCAGCCAACCTGGCATACGGCATTCAACATGCAATTTTCCCCAAACCCGCACCAGTTGCTCTGTCCAACACCGATTGATGTCCCCAAGGTCCATGCTCCTATCCACTCAGTTCCACCTCTGACCACCATACAGACAATACCGGACTTGGACCTCAAATTTATACCAACACCTCTTCCATTCCGGTAATCATTACACTACATCAACACATCAGACACCGCCATACTCACTCTGTGAACCTTCATAACCTTCTACCACTCACAAGACACCCACAACCCACCTCCATGATCAACAAGCCACCTGTCACCATCAATGTGGCACTTTTTAATGTTCGTTCTCTTAAATATAACTTTTTTAATGAATGATGTGATTTTAGATAATAAGTTAGACTGTCTTTTTTTAACTGAGACATGGCTTGGCACTGACGCATCTGTTGTTCTCACCGAGGCCTGCCCACCAAATTTTAATTTTTTATTTCCTACTAGAGAGGGTAGAAGAGGAGGCGGGACGGCATCCACTATAAATGACTCACTGACCTCAAATGGAGTGTCTTTTAACAGTTACAAGTCATTTGAGCACCATGCCTTTACTTTTAGCAGCCCTCCGATTCTTTGCATTACTGTATACAGACCACCCCATCACTCTAGTTCTTTTATCAGCGAATTCTCTGAACTTTTATCAATCATTCACACCTCTTATAACAGGATTTTAATAACTGGTGATTTTAATCTACATGTTGATGATACCTCGGATCCAATATCCAGAGAGTTTTTAAACCTTTTAAATTGTCTTGATTTTAAGCAGCACGTCACACAGCCAACTCACAACAGAGGACACACCCTGGACCTGGTCATAACCCATGGCCTGTCCATCGGTGTGTCCTCTGTTGTTGACCTGGCTGTGTCCGACCACTATTGTGTATTTTTTAACATCACCAGTTTTAACCAGGAGGAGGCCCCGGTGAGAACAGTGAGGAGTCGCTATCTAAGTTCTGAAGTGGCTGCAAATTTTATTGAGATTTTACAGAGCACAACCCCCTCTTCTCCACCTTTAGTATTTTAACAGGCACTAATTTTAATAAAGTTCTTAAGACACCCACAGATAATCTTTGTAAAAGCTTTGCAGACCACTTCAGAACTCAAATCAAGAACATCAGATCCTGCCTGTTATCCCAGAAAGTTTTGTCTGTTAACACACTTGGACTCTTGGCCTTGCCTGAGGAGACACTGGAGAGTTTTGCCCTGGTTGATGCAAGGACACTTGGTCGAGTTTTCTCCAAAGTAAACCCAACAACCTGCCTTTTAGATCCAATTCCCACATCACTCTTAAAATTTTTTAAACATCATGAATTGCTCTCTTCAGATGGGTGTCTTCCCCACCGCCTTTAAAACGGCCGTGGTGAAGCCCCTTCTGAAGATAAGCAAATTAGACCCCGACGTTCTTAATAATTACCAACCTGTATCCAACTTACCGTTTTTAAGTAAAATTTTAGAAAAACTGGTTTTTAACCAAGTCAGTGACTTTTTAAACAGAAATAGCATTTTAGAGAAACATCAGTCTGGTTTTAGGAGGAACCACAGTACCGAGACAGCACTTTTAAAGGTGTTAAACGACATCAGGGGGAATTTAGATAACAAAAAGCTCACAGTGTTGGTTCTACTGGATCTAAGCGCCGCTTTTGATACGGTAGACCATCACATTTTATTAAATAGACTCAGACACCTGGTCGGCCTTTCTGGTACTGTTCTTAACTGGTTTTGTTCTTATCTCACAGACCGATGCTTTTATGTAAGTATGGATACATGTTCCTCAGGAACCCATGAAATTGAATGTGGGGTTCCCCAAGGCTCAATTTTAGGTCCACTTCTTTTTAATCTTTACATGCTTCCCCTTGGGGACGTCATCAGGAGACACGGCATCAGCTTCCATAGTTATGCTGATGATACACAGCTATACATTGCCGTGTCTCCTGATGACACAGGGCCATTTGATGCCCTTTTTAACTGCATTGTAGACATCAAGTCATGGATGGCAGAGAATTTCCTACAGCTCAACCAGGACAAAACTGAGGTTTTAGTTATAGGTCCTGAAGGCCAGAGAGAGAAACTTTTACCAAAACTACAGGATCTTAAACCAACCAAATCAGTAAAAAATGTGGGCGTGACTTTTGACTCTGAGCTAAATTTTATCCCACATATCAAAAATATAACAAAAATAGGTTTTTATCACCTTAAGAACATAGCCAGAGTCCGCCCGTTTCTCTCTCAGGCCAGTACGGAGGTGCTAATGCATGCTTTTATTTCCTGTCGCTTAGATTACTGTAATGCCCTGCTCTGTGGTCTTTCCAAAAAGAGTATTTTAAATCTCCAATTATTACAGAACGCAGCCGCACGCGTGCTGACGAGGACCAGAGGGCGGGAGCACATTACACCGGTTTTAGAGTCGCTGCATTGGCTCCCCTGCCTCTTCAGGATCGATTTTAAGATTCTCTTACTGGTTTTTAAATGTCTTAACGGCCTTGCGCCCTCTTATTTATCTGATCTGCTTTTACCATATCAACCCTCGCGGACCCTGAGGTCCTCCGGCACTGGCCTTTTAACCATACCAAAACCCAGAACAAAAACCCACGGTGAGGCAGCATTTAGCCACTATGGCCCCCACCTGTGGAACAGCCTGCCGGAGAGCCTCAGGACTGCAGAGACTGTTGATATTTTTAAAAGAAGATTAAAGACACACCTTTTTAATCAGGCTTTTAACTAATATTTTAAACTCTTCTTATGTTCTTATCTGGTTCTATCCTATTTTATGTTGCTTTTTAAGATGATACTAATCTTAAATAATTCTTTGTTTTTATTTATCACTGGTACTGTATTTATTATATTTTATTTATAATCTTACGTATTCTATTTTTATTTTTATTTTTATTTTTGGTGCTGTATTTATTATCTTACATATTTTTACCCTTTCAGCTGCTCATTCTATTTACTTATTGTCAGGGCTTATCCTATCTTGTGCTTTTAGTCTTTAGCTTTTAACCCCAGTGTTTCCACACTGGGAGTTGTGTCAGGTCTGCTGATGGGGGTGCTGTCCTTGGGTCCCTTCGGCCCGGCCAGCTGGGGGTTCCTCCCTTTGATGTGGGGGTCCGCCTGTCTGTCGGAGTCGGGGGGGCCTGGGTGCTGGTCCCCCCGATGGCACGGCCTGTGGCTCCTCCCAGTGTGGACGGCCCCAAAGGTGGCGTTTCCTTGATCCTCAGTGCCATGCCATGTCTCCCTATTGTGTGTGATTGTGTGTGTGTGGGTGGGTGTGTGTGTGTGTCTAGTATGGAGGGTGGGAGGGAGGGGCTTTCTTTGTAATTGTTTTCTTTCTTTAACTGTGGTAATTGTTTTTAATTCTGTAAAGCACTTTGTGTTGCATGTCCTTGCAGGAAAAGCGCTCTACAAATAAAGTTGATTGATTGATTGATTGATTGATAATATAGTATAGGATAAAATGGTGTCGTGATGACAATCATGACAAAATTTCATACACTATAGGATAGGATAATATGGTGAAGTGATGAGTCACTAACATCTTTTGACAATGACATTTGGTTGAATTTAGGTTGTGACTTTGAGTGACCAAAATTCATGTCAGATGACGTTGATATTTTGTTGGTTGAAGTTGTGTTGTTAATTAACCAAAGTCAGACTTCAAAACATCTCACACCAATGTTGTCTTGAAGTATGATACCAACATTTTGTCTTAAGACATGAGAACAAAACCCAACATCTGATAAACATCACAATGTTAATGTTCACACTTCTCAACATTAAAGAGAGTCTAACATCTTTGTGACGTCATTTTGATGTCCTGTAAGGTATATCCAAAAGGACAAAGGTCAACTTCACTGTGACATCATAATGTTTTCTGGACATTATTCAACACTATAGCTCAGGAGCAGAAGGCAAGACATTTGGTGAGATACTGAATTGGTGACACTAATCTTGGGTGTCCACCTTGAAATGGTGCTGATTGCATAGATTTTCTGTGCTGCCTGGATGAAAATGTGTGTGAAGCATCCATGTTGTAAGTTTAAATTTGTAGCTTTTTGGCAGCAACATCCATATTTGAATAATTTTCTACTGTCATGACTACATATCAGTCTGGACAGACATGGATGTAAACTGCAACTTGTGTGGTCGGTGGAGGCATACATTAGCAAGGTGGTGATTCCAGTTCTTTACAGCAATGACACCATTTATTGACATCTCACCAATGACTTTGGAGAATACAGTTTAATCAGAAGTGACAGAAACATCGACGTTGTAATAAACTGGAATTATCAACTCAAACCTGACGTTGTGTGGACACTGAAAGGATAGGTTCTTTGTCTTTTTAAATCTGTCTTAATACAACGCTCACAAGCTATATATACAGTCTGTTGTAATAGTTATTGGTAATTTTAATCTTCCTGCCCATACTGTCTTTAAAGGTGTTAATCCCTTCCTACACTGTAAAATCTGCAGTCCTTCCCAAAGTTTGTTTGGAATTCATGTGAGGCGACGGAAACCCACGCTGACATGAAGAGAACATGCAGACTTTTTACAAAGGGGCTCCCACACCCCGGGGTTTGAGTGTCCCACCCTGGGCTCAAACCAGAAATCCCACTTGGGGTTCCCCACCACTGCACCACCTGCCTCTTTGTCCTATGCAATGGTAAATGGACCTGCACTTAACTCCTATTCTATAGCTCCTTTTTAGTCTTCAAACTACTCAAAGTGCTTTTATGCTACACGTCACATGCACCTATTCACGCACACATTTACACACTAATGGCCGAGGCTACCATACAAGGTGCCACCTGTTACTCAGCTTAAATATTTGCATGCACTCAGAATTTGAACTCCAGTATCTTGCCCAAGGACACTCCAATCAGTGGATGACCCGCTCTACTTCCTGAGTCGAAGCTGCCCCGTATGTAAATTGAATTGTTGGAACCCTATTTTCAATGTGCATAATGCAATGTAAGTATTGTATTACGATAAAATAAAAATTAACCTAAAAATATTAAGATCAAAACAATCTGAACCTATTCTCTAAATAATCTAGTGATGGGGGATATATTCAGTAATACAGCTGCTTCCATCCCATCCATCCGTCCATTTTCTAACCACTTATTCTCTTGACGGTCGCGGGGGGGCTGGAGCCCATCCAAGAGGATAGCAAGAGGCAGGGCACACCCTGGACAGGTTGCCAGACTATTGCAGGGCTGACATGTAGAGACAGACAACCATTCACACTCACACTCACATCTACGGGCAATTTAGAGTCCCCAATTAACCTCTCCCCAATCTGCATGTCTTTGGACTGTGGGAGGAAGCCGGAGTACCCGGAGAAAACCCACGCTGACATGGGGAGAACATGCAAACTCCGCACAGAGGGGCTCCTGCACCCGGGATCGAACCAGGAACCCCCTAAACAGTGCTAACCACCACACCACCATGCCGCCCTGCTTCCGTCCTACTTATCCATAATCAACCCAATCACCAAACAAAAAAGAAAAGAAAATGTTGGCATTGTGTGTTTCTACCATGGATATGTTGTAGCAGATACATTTTGCTGTGGTTAACTGTGGTTATGTTTAGGCAGAAAAAAACAGTTTGTTATGGTCAGGAAAAGACCATGTTTGGCTTAAAATATCCAGTTTCGGGGGCACAATTCCTGCTGGAAAAGCAGCAACACCCATATTTGGTGCTTAAAAAGCCACTGGAAACACATGAAAGAGTTGCCACAAAACATCCACATTTGGTGCCTAAAAAAACAGCAATGACTCACTAAAAAACAACCAGTTTTGTCATTTGTTGGTCTCGAACAGTAGTCTGCTGCATGGCAGGCATCTTGCCCGTCTCACTTAGGTGAGCCTTCACATCCCAATGACAAAGTCAGCTCACATACTCCTATACTTTACAAATGTTGATATGATATGAAACGTAAAAATGTGACATGTTTGTGGTTTGCAGAAACATACGATGCTGATTTTCTTCTGGTGACTGCAGCTGCCACAACTTTTCAAAAGCTGCTTGTGGTCAAATGAGTCTTTAAACTTTTATAGCCATGGCCAGGGCATCATGTTTACAGGTTGTCCGTCCATCTGTCCTATCAATGTGAACACAGTATCTCAAGAACGCTTCAAGGGATTTTTTTTTTTAATTTTGAACAAATATCCACTTGGACTCAACAACAAACTGATTGGATTTTGGTGGTCAAAGGTCAACCAATCAATCAATCAATCAATCAATCAATCAATCAATCAATCAATTTTATTTATAAATCCCAATATCACAAATCACAATTTGCCTCAGAGGGCTTTACAGCATACAACATCCCTCTGTCCTTTGGACCCTCACAGCCCCAGTAAGGTCAATGTGACCTTGCTTCTGTCTCATTCTCTTGAACATGATACCTCAAGAGCACCTTGAGTGAATTTCTTAAAATTTGACACAAACGTCCACTTGGACTGAGGGATTGATCAGGGTGTTGTGGTTGAAGGTCAAAGTTCAAGGTCAGTGTGACCTTACAAAATATGTTTTTGGCCATACCTCGAGAATTCATATACTAATTATGACTAAACTTTACACAAACATCTAATAGGATAAAATAATGAAGTGATGACATTTTATATCCAAAAGCTCAAAGGTCAGCTTCACTGTGACATCATAATGTTCTGGCCATTATTTAACATATCTCAGAAACTGAAGGGGAAATTTTTTGTCAGATGCTGAATTGGTAGCTCTAATCTTGGGTGCCCACCTTTAAACTGTGCTGATTGTATAGATCTCCTGGGACAATGGGTGTAAAGCATCCATGTTCTCACAGACGTGGATGTCAATTGTCAGAGAAACTTGACTGGTGCACAGAGGCATAAAACTGCAGGGCAGTAATTCTCTCTCTCTCTCTCTCTCTCTCTCTCTATATATATATATATATATATATTTATATATACACATTTTTTTTTTTTCTTTTATTGCTCTCAGGCCACATTGGCAGTTTAAAATGCTGAGCCTCTTTTATTGTTTTACCAGTCTTGAGGATTGTGGTGTGACAAAACAACATCGGGTACAGTGGTCAAAGTAGGTGGTACCTCAATCTTAAAAAACGCAGATAAAGTTTAACAACAGCTGCCCTCTGGCTAGTGTTAAATTGCCACTCTGCTGTCAGCTCACGGAACTAAGATTTTATTTCAACCAGCAGCCACTGGCTGAAATCGATAGAAAAGTTTGCCTGTTGACAATGAAAGTGAGTAGTAAATATATAGCTAAATCAGAAGTCATGATATGATGTATTTAGATTTGATAACACCATTAAATCTGACTGCATTGTGACAGTCTCAGCTCAGTTCCTTCAGAAGAGCTCTGGCGACATGGTCAGATGGATCCATCACATGATGGGCTGTTATTCAACTTATGCAGTAAAGACTGAGAAAGGTAATGTAATCAGTAGAAGTCAGTCAGCAGAAAGCACATACAGTGAGCAGCAGCAGCAGCAGCAATCCACCGTCTGACACCGGCACACGTCAGGACGGAAGCAGAGGACACAGCAGAGACAGAGCACCTGCTGCAGCAAGCAAACACGTCACTTGACAGTGGACTTCACTTCAAGCTGATTGGGTGTAGAAACAGGTGGCCAGCCTTACATTCTAAAACCAGCAATTTTACCACTGGAATTGCAGGTGACACTATCAGCTGGCTTGAGTCGAGCTAAGGTTGTAACACCGCTACAACTTTTCTCTGCAACATTCTAAAATAGTTTCGTCTCGTTGCCAGTGTCTGGTCTGAACTGGGCTTTACAGTTCTGTACATAGTGATTCTAATGTTAAGATAAAAAAAGAAAATTAAGATCTTGTAGTGTAAAATGAGTGGTGGCAGACTGGAAAGTGTAATGGAATGTATTAATCAATATAGTAATCAGTGTGCATTTATCCATATACCAAGTGAGTACATATCAATGCACTCATCCACATAACTGACTTGATCACAGTCACATATCTGGTTTGATCACATTTAATGTTTGTATTGAATACATGCCACCTTTGATCTGATCACATTAATAGAAAAACTACGATTAAATATTTTTTTAAAAACAGAGCAGGATTAGGCCCGAACATATTGGTAGGAAAAGTCAGACTATGACTTTACCCGAACATATTGGTAAAACATGACCTCACATGTTCAGACTTTTCCAGAGCATTACACCATTATGTAAGAGAGTCATGTCTGAACATGCCTGGACCATATCCCATTAGGTTCTGGGTTAAGAGGGAAGGCTTAAAGAAAAGAGGTGGAGATTCAGTAGAATCTCCATGAGCATAACAGAGAGAGCATCGAAAATGAATCTTCAGTCTGGTTCTGGAACTTGACTCATGAGTTGTATGTGTTGTTGCTTGTGAACACATTAAACTCAGTTGTGCCTGACTGTTTCCAGTGACTTCTTGAGTACTATCCTTTTGACTCCAAGATACATTTAAGAGAAGAAGACGAATATTGAACTAAGTGTTGGGGAAGAGGTCCAGAGTCATATGGCCCGATTCTGGACACCCATTACTCAACAATCTACATTAAAAAAAAATAAAAATGCTTCACTTTTACTTCTTGAGGTTTAATTGATAATGCTATTCCAACATATGGATACCTTACCTAAGCCAAAGTGAATCATGCAGGGTAATTATTTCCAAAACAAGTCAATATAGAGCAATATTGTCAATGGACTAAAGCCTCCCACAGACTTTCAGATTTTTCTTAAAAGTTTAGTACAGCTACACTGTGCGACATGGATCTAATAAACTTGGGTATGGCATCAAGTTTGATATATGCAGACTGTACGATAACAGCACCTACTGAATCACAGGCTCATCATATGATGAGATAGCTTCCCATACTGAGCGCACAAGGATGCCCCACGGGTTATTACTTCTCCAACTGTGAAGCCAACATAGAGGCTCACATTATTAAATAAGCTAAAGTGTTGTGGGCACTATATAATGCAAAGTGTCTCAAAAGCTGCAACTCTTCTGCTATTTCCCTCCATGCTTCGTCCTTCTTTACGCGATCATGGTAAAAGCTGGAGGACACACATTTCTTTTAGTGCATTATGCCTTCATGGTGAGCTCCTATCCATCTGTTTCTTTGGGTTTAGCCCCAGCGTGTCATTTCAGGCTGCATTTCTATTGGTTGGTTAGTAGACGTAGGTGGTAACAGCACAGTGAAATGATCATCCCAAATTTCTGACACTGTCAGAATTTTATCCCAGGCTGTCTCTGATCGCAAGACCATGACAACGGCCATCCTAGAACCTCTCTCACTGTGTGACAAAGGACCACTACTTTAGCTATGACCAAATATTGCCATGTTTCTTTCATGATGATCATCTTTTGTTTGGGACAGCCCAAAATTACACAGTGTAGGCTATTTCGGGCTAAAGGGGCTAATGTTAACACTAATGTTAAGGTTAACTCAGCATTTTCTGGAAAGCTTGTTAATTTCATCACACAGTGAGTAGTTTTGTGGTTAATTTTACAGTTTAGCATCAACAACTAATACTTACAAATGAAGCAGGCTCTCAATGGTTGGTCGGGGCGCAGCTTCACCCATTACTGGGTCCAACTCCTCCTAAAACTGGGCGAAACTTCTCCCAAGGCTGTTCTGAATGGAGCAGAGTTGGGCTTGTGGTGAAAGTGACAACAGCATGCCATTGGCTGAATTGGCTCGTGGCTTGTTTGATTCTTTTGGCTGCAGGAGGAAAACTTTTCCCTTGTGCAGTTTCTGTCAGAAAGAACTTTCTGGTAGACAGCCAATGAGAAAAATCTTCTGCCTTGTGCAGTTTTTGTGTTGCATCAGTGAAACACATACACAGGTAAAACACATAAAAAACCAAAACATCCTCACTCTGACCTCATCACATATTGATGTTTAGTCTTTGACTTTCCACGTCGACATAGACATGCAAGGTATCCTGGGGTGCATTGGTTATTGCTGTTCTGGGACGCCGTGCCAACTTAAGCCTGTTACATGCATTATCTGATCTCAAAGTACACTTCTGTTTTCACAGGATATCTACACTTTGCATACAGTCTTTTCACTCTTTCAAAATAAATGCGCTGCAACACTGCCAATCTACATTTTTTCCAACAACAACAACAAACATGTGGCAATGTTTTGTCAACACATGCATGTGGTTGGAAAACACGAAATTTCACTGTATTTATTGCAGTGACAATAAAGCTTCTTCTTCTTCTGGTTGAGTTTAGGCAACAAATGCACATTATTGGATTTAGGAAAAAAAACAGGGTTTAGCTTTACAATCTTACAGGAAGCCAACACTGACCTCCTGGATGAAAGCTGGTGGTTGTTGGACCCAACCACGAACCCTACTCAGACTTCCGTCCCCTTAATTTACATTATTGTCCTGCCGCATTTCCCCTGACACTGCCGTTACTGGGACGAATCATGCCAATGTGAAAGAGGGTGGCTTTTTTTCCTCAGTGTCTGACACCAGGAGTAACTGCCCAAGCGCTGCTATTTGACAACTTTGGAGTGAGACTGGGCTGAAAAACCAGAAGGGAAGAAAACACCCTCCTAGAATATTTTTGAAATAATGTGCCATGATTCCCTTTACTTATGGTAATTATTTAAGGGCTTCACAGTTGATTGTAAGGCAATACATAATAAGATAGAAATACCACATATAGTACCTTACCAAATGGATGTACTTTTCCAAAGGAAGAGATTGAGCCTGATGTTGCTGGTTTCAAACCAAAGCAGTGGTGGACTGAATTGACTGTCTTTTCCTCTTTAATTCATAGTGGATGGATTAAATAGCCCTCTGATTCTCAGGAATGTTTGGCTTCCATTTCTCCTGGTCATTACTGTGGTCAGCTTGCATTAAATTGCATTAGAGAGCCACTAACAGCCTCCATTCCCTCTTCGCACACACACACACACACACACACACACACACACACACACACACACACACACAATTCTTCTTCACACACACAAGTATTGATCTCTGGAGCTCCACTGGATTATGAAAAATGGCTACCAACCTTAATGACACTTCACCTGAGATAGACTGCCTCTCTCCACTGCTTTGGTAGTGAGGTGAAAATGCGTGCACAGGGAAATCAGTGGTAAAATGTTGTCCCAGCTTGTCCCTGTATCTTCTTGCATTGATTAACTGTTGAAAGTGAGAAATAAAGGAATAATTTATGCTTGAAATAATGGATGGATTGCATAATGGAGGGTCATTTGGTGGTGTTATAGTGACACATCGTGGCGCAGTCATTTCATCAAAGTTAGAGTAAATGTTTGCACTTCAGTGGTATAGTGGATAATCTCTCATCTGTACAGCAACATTATATTAATCTAGCCCTTGCATCTAATCAGTGTCAATACAGCATAGTGAGAGTGAGCTTTATGCACAGAGTAACAGGTTTTATAAACACGATGAGTTATTATATTAACACATGTATACATTCCTGAAAATCAGATAATATGAAAAAACAAACAAACAAACAAAAAAACAGACTTGCAATCAATTAAACCAGGGTCCACTCATGGCACCAATTTAAAACCTAGAGGGATCTGAGCAATTGGAAAGCGGAGAACATTTGTCATCTTGTCAAAAATGTGTGGCACTACAATAGATGTAATCATTAATGCATGCCAAATCGAACTACTTAGTTCTGAGATAATAGTTGATGATTACTATTATCTTTTGTTGGATTTGCACAAAATCCACCATGTAGGTCTGGAGCACATCTCTGCTTGGTACCAAATTTGGTAAAAGTCAATAAAATTCTGCTCTAAAATATTTTGACACCAATTGTTCCTGGCAGTCAAAAAACCAGAGTCTCATTTGCAAGAGTGAGTTGCGCACATTTTGTAATATGGCAAAAAACAAAACACGAAAAAAAAAACAAACAAAGCAACAACAACAAAAACCATTTATCTGTCCTGTCATCTGTCATCATCATGCAGGTGGAATAAATAAATAAACAAATAAATTGCATGCTGCTTTATCTGTTCCATGGATTCTCCAAGCCCTGATAAAAGAATCGGCCTTAAAATTACTGCAGGTTCGTACAAATTTAGAACTGGTTCAAATTCAGAACCAGGTTATGGGTGTCATCCCTGCTTGCCTTCATTTGAAAGTAATAAGTGTTGGGATTCACTGGACCACAGAAATTGCCATTTGTTAAAATCTAAATTGGACATGTGAAGGCTTCTCCTCCTGAGATGGAGAGACCTCATGTTCTTTGTTCTTCAACAGAGGACAGTTATTTGACACCCATCTCCACATGATGCCCCACCTCAGACCTCAGTGACGGTCAAGCCTCAAAACTTGATTGGTCAGTACTTTTACAGTGTCATGTGACTCTGTGATGTCACCAGGCACACTGTAAGAGAAGTTTTTGCTCTCTCAGACAGTCTCTCTCTTTCCTCCCGGGCGCTTGACCTGCCCAGAAGCTCTTCCCTGCGGGGCTGCCAGACAGACCCCTGCCCCTTGCCCTTGAACCATCGAGGGGGGGCAATTGCTCTACAGACTTTTTCTTTTTCTCCTTAGACTCTCGTGCCCTTGCTTCCAGCAGGAGCAACTAACCTTTTAGCAACAAGGACAACCAAGTTAAGTTAGCACCCCAACGTCTAACTCTGTAAAGACACCGAGCACTTTACTTCAGGATTTACTATTAATTTTGGTTATGGTTATCAATTTAATTATTGATCAAAATTCCAAATTGATAGTTCAGCAAACTTTATGAGACTGGAACCATTTACTGGCTATCATTTTTCCCTTTCCGGGAATGGTGCCCCACAAGGTGATTTTAAGGTGAAATTAAGTCACATTATTTAACATAATTAATCATTATTATTAATAATTATGTATCTCTGATAGCCAATTTGATACTTTAATTGGAGACCTATTATGAGGTCAGGCCCTTGATGAGGCATAGATCTCAACTTTTGGTGCCGCCGTGTGAGACCTACTAGATTTCCAACAAATAGCATCCCTACTAGTATAATTTACAACATTTTTGATGCCTATGTCATGCCCAGTATTGTTCCCGACATATTTGGTGTCCCTTGGTGAGGCCTAGTAGTATAATTTACAACATAAGTTACTTTACAATATTACTCTCTGAAGTAATATGTTACTTATTTCACTACTTTTGTGTTACTTTGACCAAAATGAGTTCAGACGAACTAATGTTAATTTTAAATGGATGAGGGTCACGTTGTTTCACAGCAGATAATCAAAGCACAGAAGCTCTACTTTATTACAGTTCATGTCAAATCCAATGCAGTGCATACCACTTTCTATTAAAATGAAAAATATGATAAAGAACCATTAAATAGCCAGGACCATTTAAATAAATGGACACAGGGAGGGTCAGGCAGAGGATCAAAGTCTGATAATTATGGGATATATAATATTAATATGAATTAATGACTTTATTTCGAACCAAAATAATTAAAAAAAAAAAAAAGACAAAGATACCAATGTCCGAAAAGGAGTAGGTAGAAGTAAAACTTATGTGTCCCTACCCCTTTCTTACATTTCTTCTGTTCAGTCATATATTCCTTCAACAGATTCCCAAATTTATTTGCAACTAATACACAACTATCCCCAGTCTACCACCCAAGTAAATAAATAAGTAATAACCCCAGTTTATTTTCAGTGCAAATACCACCCAGTGTTACAAACAAATATGCAGTTCCCTAACACAGCCTTTCCTCATCTATATATCTGCCAAAAATATCTTTTTTGTAGTTTTTTAAATTGATTTATATTTGTGCTTTGTTTCAAGTCATCATGCAGCCCATTCCACAAGTCCACCCCACATACTGAAATACACAGACTCAGGGGCAGAGCTATTGACGGTGCCCCCGGTGCACAATCAGCCCTAGTTTAGCTTGTCGTAGATATTTTTTAATCATTCAGTCACCCTATAGCACTTGCCCTAAATACTGATTATTACCTGCAATACAGGAAGAAGAAAGGAACTGAGTGTTATTTATACTACTCTATTACTTCATACAACAGAGTCATGGTGGCCCCTAACTTATACACTAACTTATTTTTAAAACTTAATTCTCCCCTTGAATTATAACCCCCCTCCCTGTCACAAAACATTTTTGAATGTTGCTCAGAAGTAAATTATTTCTTGTTTTAAACATGATTATTGCAGTTTTAAATTGACAAGATCAAAAAATTTCAATGAATGTGACTTTATAAACCGTGTGTTTGTGTGTTCCCTGTGCCCCACATTGTGTACTGTCCTGATTGCTCCCTTCTGAAGGATGTATAATGGCTGTAAGTTGCTTTTGTAAGTGTTGCCCCAAACTTCCACACAGTAACTCAAATAAGGTAGTACAAGTAATGAATACAGAATGTGAGGTGACTTATGGTCCAGTATGTGTTTTGTTTTCCCCAGAACTGCAATGCTCTTTGCCAGCTTAGTTTTTACATAATTGATCTGAGGTTTCCAGCAGATTTTGTTGTCTTAAATCACACCCAAAAATTTAGTTTCATACACTCTTTCAACATTAACATTATCAATCGTGATCTGTGCTTATGTGTTTGTACTGTAGTTTCCAAACAACATAAACTTAGTTTTGCTCAAATTTAAAGACATTTAACTTATGCTAAACCATAGTTTTAATTTACTCATTTCTGTTGTAACCTCCTCCAAAAGCTGCTGCAGATTTTCCCCAAAACAAAGAGCACTGGTGTTGTCTGCGAATAAAACTAATTTTTACTTTCTGGACACCATACACACACTGAACAAAAATATATACGCAACACTTTTGTTTTTGCTCCCATTTTTCATGAGCTGAACTCAAAGAGACTGGGTGGGTTAGTATGTCTGAGACACAGACACTGTAACCCTGATGTCCTTAATTTATGTCCAGCCAGAAACCTTTGTAACCTATGTTTGTCATCGCTGTATTTCTACTCACATTTCTTGTCACTCCCTACTGTTGAACTGCCCAGTACAGGACAGTGTATCACACTGAGGAGCAACATGACATGTAACAACAACCTGTCTGTGATCTGGAAGCCAAGTTTGACCAGTCTGATGCTGACTGGTCCTTTGAGGAAACAAGTACTCTACAAGAAAGCAAGGCTACACCCACACCTACGTGTCCTCACAACTACAACATTTTGGAACCCCTAAAACGGAGACCTTTAAAGACACTGCTTACGCTGTTTCATTTTGAAAACTCCAGGGCTCTCTTTTAGTGTGAAGGAGCAGAAATACTGACTTTAAAGAACGATGACACAGACACTCAAGCTCGCTTCCTGACTGGGTCTTATCAGTCACGATGTGTCAAGCCAAAACATTGTAGCTAGGTCTACATAACTTTTGTGATTTCATCTTTCTTGTGTGGGTACCCCTTTCCCATTGCCATGGCTTCCTCCAGTGATGGATGATGCTCCTTGTGCCACTCGGATATGTTGCTGTATTTGTTTTGTAATGACTCCCAATCTGCTTTCCACCACCTTGACTACATTATACCTCATTGTCGTGGTTTTTCTTTTTGCCATCTCCATAGTATTTTTTTGTAACTAAGCAACCATCAGCAGAGTAGACAATCTTCTTCCTGTTTACATTGGTAAATGTATGAATAAAATAAAATGTATTAGTGTTGATGTGCCACAATAGTAATATTGAGAAATGTAGAAGGAAGCAGAGTATATTGCAGGCTTTATCCCTGGTATTGTAACCAATATGACAGGACAAAAAGAAAATCCAAGTGACATTGGGGTGAAGGCATTTGTAAAGCTTTGCATACAATAATTTCAGATTGCTGCTCTGCTATTTAGGCAGAAAAACAGGGACTTTATGAAGTCTGTGGATGATGTATGTGTTGTATTTTTTACAACTCAAGTCTCATTTGCGTAGTTTTTCTCATTAATCAGTAATAACACCATATTCACATAATCAGGCCAATAATTGATGAGATCTGAATTCTCTTCTTGACTCCACAAAGTTTAATCAGGAGAAAAGCTTGGACTCAATTTTCCAACTGTGAAATCTTAAAAATGTGTTTTAAAAATATTTCCACTCCTATCTGTAAGATTCCAGGTAATAAAAACTATTTCTGAATTTTATTATCCTAACCCCTCAAGGTAAGATTGCCAAGTCAATTTTACAGGCTAAGAATATGTAGTTCTGACAAAGTGAAGTCACGCCACAAAGGAATATCCAGGTCTCGGGTTAGTTGTTGAGCTGCTTCTTCAAAAAGAAGAGGGGAGTCCAATAAAAATGAAAACTCCACCAGAACACATTCTGCGAAATGCGTTTTAATAAACAGTACACAACAGTTAGTTCCAACCAAGTCATTTGAAGACGAGGCATTCAGTGAGTGCTGATATAGAGTACAACATCCCTGGGACTCACATCACATCACAATGTATATATCAATTAATCAGCCAATAAATTAATCAATCGTTTATTTGTCACATGGAATTACACAAGTTACATCTCTTGTGAAATGTGATTCCATCAGCTCATTTAACTTGTGCACTGTAATTCTGTCATTTTTTGCTTCTTCTCACATTGTTGACTGTTGCTTTATAATTGTCCATGTTTTTGGGTGGTTCTGGTTTCTGGTTGTGGAATGATTTAACTGTCTACACATTCCAAATGCGACATCACTCCACCTGAACACGGGTGATTTTGCTCTGCAGCCACCTCTAAACAGTGTATAGCAATGTTTTACAGCAGGAACATTCACCATAAAGCACACGCCTCCTCCCCGTTTTTGCCAGAGTCCTCTTCTTGGTTAGATCAGCAAATAGAAAAAGAGTCACCTGGCTGAATGGCGTTGTCCAGGATTTAGCCAAGTTTTGCTGAATCAAAGGGTATAACAGTTCCTGATATCCCGCTGGAAACTGATACAGCACCGAGGTCGTCCAGTTAATTTTCCAACTTCTGTACAATGGCTAGCAGGATGCTAGTTCAGCTGGTGGTCATTATTCTCCATCTTCTCCTTGATGTTTAATGATGTTTATATTTGAAAACCTCAGCCTGGTGAGCTAGCAGCTAGAAGTTTGCAGAGGGGGAGACTGGTGAGTTGATGTCCTAATCCAGATGGGTGACTCACAGCCACACGCCACCAGCGTCCAAAGCCAACTTCAAAAAGCATCACCAAGACTTGCAAAATAGATACAAGAGCATAAGAGTGGCAACTGGAAGCGTCGCACCTACTCCACACATGCTCCAATTTACAGGTGTTCTAACCCACTAATTACACTACATTACCTGTCATCATAACAAACATTGCACCCCAAAGATAAGCATATTTCTACAAATAAAATTTAAGTTAAATTACGAATGGTGGTTAGAGGATGAAGGGAAGGACCCCTGGGTGTGTTCATTGTGTTCATATGACACTAGCAGATGTTGCAGCATACTGTCTGATCAAACTGAGAATCACACGTCACCCAAGTGACTGTCAATAGACTGTTATCACACCAGTTACACAATAAATGGAAACATGCAGATAAATGTATATGATATTATGTAGCAGGCATGTGCTAATTACACAAACAAATCAAAACCCGCTGTCACTTTTTACTATTAAGGCCTTGACACACCTAGTCCACGGTTGGCCGTCAGTCAGTGTTGGGCCATCAGTGAGAGTCTTTCGCCCCAGTCAGTGCGATGTGTCCTGCACAGATGCCCCTTGTCAGCCTCCGTCAGCATAATTTTTTGGGGGCTGATTCAGCATGGTGAATTGGTGTCGGTGATGGCAGAGCCCATCAATGATAAAATCACTCTGATTGGCAGTTCAACTCAGCAAACGCAAAGAAAAACAGAAGTGAGGAAAGTAAACAGCTAAAGTCAGGAGGAGTGAGACCAAAACAAACCTAGGATAAGATTATTTTCTTTATTCATTGAGCTCTTTAGCAGAAAAGTGTTGGTTTGCGTTAAGCTTTACTGGGGCATGGTAAATATGCTCTGTTCTTTCAACACTGGATTGTGTTTTTGTTACATCATTAACCACCTGGAAAATGTTAGGTCTGGCGCTGGGTGCTTCTCTTGTGCCTGCTCTGTGCCAACTTACAGGGGCGCAGAGGCAGTTTACGTCTGAGGTTGCTAAGCAACCATAACCAGCACCATATCATAGCCTACTTACTAGAAATCCTAAGTGCCGAACTGATCTTATTCCAGGTGTTGTTTTGTAAGTGTGCGTTAAGCCAAAAGTATTGTCCATGGGACAGATGTAAAGCTTTGGCAGCTCTGCACTAAAATGATTAGCTTCTCCTCCATATTTATCTGATATTTACAGAGGAAAGGAAAGCTGTGATTGGTTGTTCCTTGTCACATAACATGCAGAACACTGTTTATCTCAGCTGTTGTGCCCTGAAAAATAGCCACTCGGGAAGGCGTGCACACCACAATGGTGTCGCTCTGGCGTTTGAGCACACCTGCCACACTTCTACATTTTAAACAATGGAATTGAGAGCACAAAAAGCACTGCATGTGTACAGCCCCATATAGGCTAACTGGCTAACTAGCGTCAAGATGGTCTTCGCATTTCCCTTTTTGAGTGACAAATATAGACTACCACTGTCTGCTGGTGTGGGTAGTTATTTCCTTTCACACAGTTGCAGAACATATGCGCTGGTTGGCCGTTGGCTGTAGTCTTTGTGGTGTGTTCATGTGAAACTTTCTGGCCAAGACATGGTGGCATCAGGTGACGCAGCAGGGGGCCTCCATCGCAGCTAGTTTTCTGAAGTTGGTTTGGTGTATCTGAGCCTTTAACTAATAAATGGCACCTGTAGAACTGTTGTATGAAACCAGTTCGCATGCAGGGTTGTGCTGTTGTACTTAATATCATCACGGCTGTAATTATCTTTGGCTCTCCACCTGTGGCCTTGTGCCTACAGCCGAATTCCAGTCATGCTGACTTTCAGAACAATAGCACGACCCAGAGTGGGATATTGTTTAAATACATTTACTCGAGACAGAAAACCATAACATCTTTCTCTCTTGTGCTGGATTTTTGTTTAGAATGTAACACAATTCATTATGTGCCAGCAGTGAGAGGAAATCCTGTGTTCCCAACAGCTGTCAAAAGTTGGTGGTCTGGCTCACTTTGTTTCTTTCATTCGACCTTGACTCAGCTCTGGAGAGTCCAGTTGGCTCCTCTAATCAGCCTGCACTCTGAGCCTCAGCCTATTGTGTGTGTTTGCGTGTCTTTGCGTGTGTGTGCGAGCAGTGATGTGGGTCCTGGTATGGACAAAAGGTTAGTTATAGGATGCAGCCTTTCTGGCTCACACAGTGTGTCCTATTATCACCAACATATTGGACTGGTAGGCTACATTACTCACAGTGTTGGCACTGCACCAACAACCTCAGCTCTCCTTCATCATCATCTGCAATACTGCAGTTTTTGCATGATGACAGACGAGTATTAAAAAAAAACTAACAAAATCAGTCAGCCCTGTCTGCTGTACACCTTCCATCAGCACGGGATTTAAATTGCACGAAAGTGCCGTGAGATTCAAGGCGAGGCCAGTCCGCCACTTAGTTCTGTCTTCATATCCAGCTCTTACTGTATTTACATCATATCACACTGACTGTACATATGAGCTACCACATGGAAAACAGTTCAGCCTTACATAACATGCAGGATATATGACAAAAACATATTTCCATCATGTTTTCCACATGGTTTTCAGTTGTTTGAGGTTTGACTGGAGCTCTTTTAATGTTGTCATTCTGCTGTGTCTTCTTCTTCTGCAATGGATTAATGGCACCTGCCTGGAGAATTACTGTTTATCTCATTGAACCAAGTCCTAATATTCACACTGCACAGCATGAATTTATTAGCATTTTCTTGTGATGATTTTTTTGAAATTGGGTTAAAATTTGAACAAAATGTGGACAGGCTTTTTGCCTTTAATGACAGGATAGTTTAGAGTGTGAGGGAGGGAGAAAGGGGGGATAACATGCAGCAGAGGGCTCTGGGCTGGAATCAAATCCACAGCCACTGTGGCAAGGACACTGCCTTTGTACATGGGGCACCTACTATACCCACTGAGCTACTGGGTACCGCATGTTGATGGAAAATTGTCTTAACTCACAAGTTAGACAAATTTCACAAGTTGATTATAATGGACAACACTCATCGGTTTTTGGTCCTCTCAGGTGCAGGTCCACCCACAATGTGGACAGTCCAATTAACAGCTTTGGAAGATGATCCAAGAGAAGTGACGTGCATGATGCAGCAAAAGTGAAAGTGATATATACACTCCCTGGCCATTTCATTAGGTACACCTTGCTAGTACCATGTTGGACCCCCTTTTTCCTTCACAACTGCCTTAATTCTCCATGACATAGATTCAACAAGGCACTGGAAACATTCCTCAGAGATGTTGATCCATATTGACACGATAGCATCACACAGATGCGACTCTCCCGTTCCACCACACCCCAAAGGTGCTCTGTTGGATTTAGATGTGGTTAGTGTGGAGGCCATTGGAGTACAGCGAAATCATTGTCATGTTCAAAAAAACAGTTTAAGATGATTTGAGCTTTGTGACATGTTGCATCATCCTGCTGGAAGTAACCATCAGAAGATGGGTACACTGTGGTCATACAGGGATGGACATGGTCAGGCACAATACTCAGGTAGGTTGTGGCATTTAAATAATGTTCAGTTGGTCCTAAGGGGCCCAAGGTGTGCCAAGAAAATATCCCCCACACCATTGCACCACTACCACCAGCCTGGACCATTGATACAAGGCAGGGTGGATCCATGTTTTTATGTTGTTTACACCAAATTCTGACCCTACCATCTGAATGTTGCAGCAGAAATCCAGACTCATCAGACCAGGAAATTATAGACTCAGTTTCCTGTTCTTAGCTGACAGGACTGGAATCCGGTGTGGAGTGATTATTTGAGTTACTGTTGCCTTTCTATCATCTTGAATCAGTCTTGCCATTCTCCTTTGCCCCTTGGCATCAACAAAGCATTTTTGCCCAGAGAACTGCCGCTCACTGGATATTTTCTCTTTTTCAGACCATCCTCTGTAAACCTTAGAGATGGTTGGATGTAAAAATCCTAGTAGGCAGTTTCTGAAATACTCAGACCAGCCCGTCTGGCACCAACAACCATGCCATGTTCAAAGTCACTTAAATCATCTTTCCTCACCATTCTGATGCTCGGTTTGAACTTCTGCAGGTTGGCTTGACTATGTCTACATGCCTAAATGCATTGAGGTGCTGCCACGTAATTAGCTGATCAGCTATTTGTGTTAGCGAGCAGTTGAACATGTGTACCTTATAAAGTAGCTGGTGTGTCACAGCTCCATTCTCCCTGTTGCCCTCAGTATTTTTCCACTCTCCCTGCCTCTGCTCCACTACACCTGTCAGCCACTCCCACCTCATCAGCCCAACTCTGCTCACCTGTCAGCACAGCTGCAGCTCATTGTAATCAGCCCGGTGAATAAAAGACTCTCCAGCACACTCACTCTTTGCCAGATCGTTCTACAGCTTCCATGCGAGACTATCCAGCATTATTCACCTGCCTGACCTCCTATTGCCTACCCTGCCTGTCCCCGATCTGCTCTCCTCTTCTGACTCCCGGTGAACTCACCTGCCTTCTGTCCCCGACTACGTGTTCAGACTCTGCGTTCCTGGTTTCTGTCTGCCCTTCCGGCTTCGACTCCTCCGCCTGGCTTCGGCTCCTCCGCTGCTCGCTCCCCATCGGTACCTCAGCACCCTCGGCTGGTTCTCCTGGCTTTGGACACCACGCTTCAGCCTTCTCACCCACCATAAGCTCATTTGCTTTACTCCCGGCTATCCATGAACTGTATTATTCGGGTCCGAGGGCTCCCATCCCCCTCTTCGGTTCCGCAGCGGGGTTCGGCTAAATCCGGTCATCAATCCGGAAACCCAGAGACTGCCTGTGGGCTCTAGACCAGAAGACAGAACTGTGTATTGAGTTTTTTCATCTGTCCAAGTTCCTGTTTTGCTGCCAAGCTATTAAGTCACACTTAAAACTGTTCCAGATTTTGAGTGCTGCTTTTGGGTTCCACACACACATGGTGAGTGTACAGCTAAATCGCCAAATGCGGGTAGATTTTCTGTTTGGCCAGTAAAACTCGCAAGGCTATTCAGCCCACTGGTGGGTAAATGTTTGTAGCAAAAATAGTAAAGTAATCTAAGAGGAAAAAAAAAAAAACACTAAGAGTCTGTACTGTGACTTTTGTCTCACTTACAGGTGTGCTGCTCTGTTGCTTATCTCCTGTCAGTGTCAGAGTTTGACACACACCACATGCATTTTTACGCATGTTGTGCCGCAAAACTGACCAGCTTGAGCACTCAGTTGGCACTGTTTACTTTACGGGACACTTGCCACAGGTTTGCTACTACCATCGGGCTGATGTCTACACACATGAAGTTAATAAAGGAGGAAGTTTTGCAGCCTAAACCAAAAAGTATTTATTGCCTCCCACATTGTCAAACAGCAGACCATTACAGCTTCACTCCTTCTGTTCTTACCTTTCACAATAACACTGCATCATTGCTTACCAGAGGGAACTTCTTCACATTCTGAGGCTCTGGTGTTGAGTTGTTCAATATATCAAAATTATTTTGCTCTGGCCTCTTTTAGTGTGTCTTTAATATAAAACTGCATTATTATTACAATGAAATGTACTAAAATTTAAATGGGACAAAAAGGCAATTTATTTTAGCCCATGAAAAAAATGCTTGCTTTTTTTCATCTATCAGTCTCTTTGGCTGGTGAGTCAAAGTTAATTTCAGACCCTGCTTGAAAACTAATTGATTTAACAAAAGAGTGTACAGTCATGCTAGTGGCTTTGTGAGGCTGCAATTTGGTGCTGCTCTGAGCAGCGATGCACTGCTAACATGCTGGGGATTAGCAAATATAATGCTCACCATGCTTGCCATCTTAGTTTAGCATGTTAGCATACTAACTAATTAGCACCTAAAGGTGAGATGCAAGTGTCTGCAATGGGCAAAAAACGAAAGAACTTGAAAATACAACCTCCACCTATGGCTCACCCCTCTCTATTCTAAGCTCCTCCCACCAGTTGAGTCTGGGCCTATGCATAATATAACAACCCAGTGTTCCCCATACATTGATTTACATCAGTTAGCTACCACACACTTGTCTCTTGCTCCTTAGTGTTGTAGACTGCTCAGGCAGACAGTACCTCTGGGGATGGACCTCTGGTTGGTGGCTGTAGCAACTCAAAATCAGCACTCACAGCAGGCTGTTGGCCAGCAGCAGGTCTACTGTGTAACAACTGCAGAGTGGGGAATCATGCTGTCAGGTCCACCAGCAGTCAAAGGTTTAGCTAACATAAAAATGAACTTGAATTAGTTGCATTAACATTTGGTTCTGGTGAGCAGAACCATTAGCAACATTTGCCCTCCATCCTGGGCCGGTTGTAGGCAGGCATATATGAGGGGGCAGTCAGAAATGTGAAGGGGGCATCATATGTACACATCATGTTCCAGCACTTTTTTTCCCTAGTAACAGTGCTTTCTTCATTGAATTGGGTTGTTAGCTATGTGTCCAACCTAGAGAAGTGGATTGCACTTAGTCAGGCCTCTACCTTCAGACCTGTCCAACTTGGGTGTCCCACCTGAAGACTAAGCTCCTGCTGGTATAGCACTTAAGGTCACTGAGGCACGCAAACCCCCTGACCACAATAAGGTGGCAATCCCTCAAGGGGGGAAACTGAAAAATAAAAATAAAATAAAATATCCTTCATCCAGATTTTATCAACCAACAACAAAACATATCTTAACTGGATGGCCTAATTCTCAAATTTTAACCTAAAGTAAGACTTCACACACTATAATCAATATTTACTTATTTAAATAAAACAAAGCAGTGCAGAACTACAGCCTGGGTTGGGGCTTTACCATACCTGTCAAGTTTGGGATTTGAAAATAAGGGAAATTTTCTGGCGCTCGCTGCGAGCCGTCCCACCACCCCAACCAAGCTCCAGTATCCCTTACATTTTAAGACAGGTGTACAAGATATCTAGAAACAACTTGTCAACCGCTTACTAACTACAGTCAGGTGATCAGAATCTGATAGGCCAACCTTTGTTGACACTGTGAACATTCCTATGTTATAATACAGCCTAAATGAAAACGCAAAGGGTATATGAAGCACATTTAAAGTTCCATGCCGTTGTAAAATCAGTGTAACCCACTGGTAGACCTCAGCGTCTGTGTTGCTTAGCAACCATTCTGTCCACTCGATCTTGCTTGGTGGAAGAATGAATAGTTCTCAGTTTTATTGTTGCATTATTACCCATAAATTGTTGATTTTTTTTTTTTCGTGTGTGTTTATTTTATGGGCTATATGTAGGGTAACCGTTTTATAAAAGCAATAAGCCCTGAGAAGCCGTGAGTTACAGTGATTTTACAATGGCTGATGGGGACTGAACGCCCCTCAGCCGTTGTAAAATCACTGTAACTCACGGCTTCTCGGGGCTTAGTGCTTAAACATATTTTCAGTTCATAATGTGCCCCATCCTGCTCCTCTTTAGGAAAGTAAATTCGCTGTCCCATTTTTCGAGATATTTACAGGACTTTGTTTTTTTGGCAGGAATGCCTTCTCCTTCGTCACATCCATCCATCTCTCTCTTTTGTTGTTTCGGGTTTGTTCCCGTTGTCGGCACTAACCTCGCGATAACTGCCACCCAGGCTACTGCAGGTGGCAGCTCTCGCGAAGCTAGTGACAGAGTTCAGTTTGGAGAGGCAGAGGAATGTTTTTTTTATTATTATAATACGGGGCATTTACGGGAGAATACTAATACGGGAGGACGGCGGGAAAGAGGGGTAAAACGGGAGACTTGACAGCTATGGGCTTTATGTAGGGGTCTGTCAAACACCGGTCATTTGTCTTCAGTCTGTCACATGCAGTGGACGTGGACTCATTTCTGTGCTTGTTGTGACTGAGAGCCCGTCCACACGAAGCCGTTTCAGGGTGAATACGCCCAAGTATTTATGCGGTTCAGCCTTTCGTCCACACGAAGCCGGCGTTTTAGGGGGGCGAAACCGCATCTTTTTGAAACCGGGTTCCAGAGTGGATAAATCTGAAGACGCCGCCTCAGCGTCTCCGTGTGTACGGCCAATACGCAACTTTTGGCCGGCGATGATGTCATAGCCCCACCTCTCTAACCTCTGACTTTACCCCGGCAGGAAGCCGTGCCATCACAACAACAACAGTGGCGGATTACAAACAGCAATAGACAACTATTTACAGTCCTCTATTCTTCTTTCCAAGAGCAAATGGGAAATAAAGTGTGTAACACACCACCTGTTATAGCTCAAACAGGATCATGTGATCATACCTCTGCCATCTCTGACAGCCATCTCAAAGCAACTGAGCACGCTAGCAATTAGCTCGCCTTGCTCTGTTAAAATATCGTTAACTTTAGCCTGTCCCGAGCTAGCTTAAGGTAAACATCTGCTCCTTCTAAAGATGATTTCTGATTTCTGATGACTTATTAAGAGATACTGACACATCATTCAGTATTAACTGTAGCTCCATGTAAAGTGAATAAATGGGATGTTTCCCAGCTAATCCTCCGCTCGTCTGTGTTAACCACGCAGTTTACACGTTTTTATAACTTTTGATTTATTAAAAACTGTTGTGAGTGAAACATGAAGCTGAATTTAGCAGCAGACTTCAGTCACAGTAATATAACGTAGGATCAGTAACTCATTCTCAGCCCGAATGACTAAACACATATTTCACAGTGTGTTGCTGATTTTATTTTCTAATGCAGCGAGAGAGGAGAGTGCTTTCAAAGTATCTTGACCCTTAACTAAAGACTGGCCAACATGACTGACCAAAACATCAGCTGGTCTTAAAGCTTTGTGCATTCTCCAGATGTGACCTGCACAGTAGACTGCTGGTTTGAAAGTGTGTGAATTCTGTGTCTAGTGAAAATAAACATGACAACGACAACAACTTCTCAAGCAGTATTTTATTATTATTATTATTATTATTATTATTATTACTGGAAATGTGCAAACAAATCACAAGGACTGTCCATTGGACAGATAAGTGACCACTCGTCCCTGGCCACTCCAGCGCCCGGTGTCCACTGCTTGTCTGTATTACGTGCGGATATTTTTTTTTAATTTGGCGGTGATCTGAGATTTTGATATGCCGATAACGTCATGCAGGAAATCTTTCTCTGTCGGTTTTGCATACTGTGCCTGAAACGAGTCCATTATATCGGCCTACTTCGACTAGCACGGCTCCCAATCAATGTGTTGTTAAAGTTTACAGGCTCTGTAATCCAGCGTGAATCAAAGCAGCAGCTCGACATCGTCTTCAGTCCAAAACAAAGTCTCCGTTTTCTCTCGTGTGTTGGAATTTGTTTTGGCCAACTTCTTGTTGTGATTGTGCTGGTTCTTCTTCTTCTGTTTGTATACACTGCTCAGGCCTTTTTGCATGCTCTGCGTCTTCTTCTCTGGTTCAGAGCTGTATGCTCTGGTTTTTAATGGCGCACCATCTCCTGGATGGCATATATACTGCAGCCTTTTTATGCGGTTTCAGTGACTTGAAACGGCTTCATCTTTACGCCTGCATTTTCGAAGCCGGCTCCGTGTTTACGGAACACTATTGCAATCCGATCATTTTCTTTGGCGGTTTCAAAAAGATGCGTCTTCGTGTGGACATGGCCTGAGAAAACGCAGCCGCTTCTTCAAAGTCTTACCGCTCCGTGGCCGCGCTGAAACCTGACAGCACACTGTCCGGCTACGTCTTGGCTCATTTGCATACTAACATTGATTGGATGTTTACTGAGGGCTGAGGGGAGGTGTGTGTGTGCTGACCAGCGGAGGGACAGAGAGATGAGAGGAAACTGACACTATATCGTCTTCGTGTCCCCTTTTCGGCGGATTTTCCGCTACTGCAGATAATTTTGTCAACTTGTAATGTATTAATTTTGTGAGTATATTAAAAATGTGCTTTCTCAACTTCTAAAATTTTGATTTGAGGGGGCAAGACATTTTTTTGAGGGGGCGCTGCCCCCTCTTGCCCCTGCGTAGAGCCGGCCTCGCCTCTTTGCCAATATTGACATGTTTTATTTTGTTTATTGTCAGACTCTTTTAAACTCACTTTTAAAAGAGTCTGTCTTCCTTTCTTGGCTACTTTGTAGTGTAGGTAGTTGTCAGTGCTGGAATAGCAATTTTTCTGCACTGAGTCTTTCACCATCCAAAGGGACTTGCATGCACATCTGCATTCATGAAAAAGCAAATAGGAGTGCCATCTTTCTGAAATGACCTGTCTAAAGCCAGAAAAGGTGCTGAAGTCTACCTTTCTCTCAGACCACTTGATTTACAATATACTCAAAGGCAATAATGTTTTTGCCAGATGATGCTAAAATAAAACTGCCTACCCAGCTTTAACAAAAAGCACAGCTGAGGCAGCTAGAAATGGCAGTAGTTTAGCTAGTATTGGTCATAAACAAATTAAAATATTTGACCTGATAAAAGGACCAGCTTAAAAGTCAGAGGATCACCATTATTATTACTACAGTTCATCCAGAAAACATGCGTGTCTGAACCAAATTCATGGCAATTTGTCCAATGAGGGAGAAGTAATTTAACCATGAACCAAAAATGTCAATGCGAAAATATAGGAAACCCCAGACTCTCCTTGGCAATGAAAAGAAAATATATAACATCACATAAGACAAATTGGATAACAGATCAGGATAGATCTGATATGAATGTGTGGGCATATCAATGTGGTAAAATGTGGTTTCAACACATTTCCCATTAATGTAGTGGTAGTAATTTTAGAGGCAGATATGCAGAGAAAGTTGGTGACTGCTCCAATTCTGATGGTTGCAACATTAGTAAAGAGTCATGATGAGATGAGCTGAAACAGGCAACTACTTTCAATGCGCTGTTCTGCAATGTTCTAAAAGCCTACTGGTTCACACAATGTCATCTCTGTGCAACAACTCTCTGTACTTTTGTTTTGATTCCCAGCTTTTCAGGCTTATTTTGTGGCTGAATATAATTTGTAGCTTCTTAAAATATGAATGAGGACAGTGATAGAAAGATACTGACTACAGCTGCATTTGTAGCAGTGATGAAACAGTGAAAAACAGAAACAAAACAATCAACAGATGGACTGTATTCATAGTAAATACACCACAATGATATAAATAACCAGTCAATCAGTAAGCAGCGCCAATTAATGAGTCTATGAGAATATGTGTGTGTGGGGCATAAGCACATACAGCGAGCAGCAGCAGCACCATCCAACACTGGCACAATGTGAGGACGGACACAGAGGGCACGGTGGGGACAGAGCACCTGCTGCAGCTCGCAAACATGCCATCTGCAGTTATTTTGACTTGACCAGCGGACTTCACTACAAGCTGATTGGCTATAGAAACAAGGGCTGTGCTTTACATTCTAAAACCAGCTGCCAGTGATTTGACCACGTGAGTTGCAGGTGACACTATCAGCCGTCTTGAGTCAAACTCAGACCGGCCAGTCCACACCGCAACTTTTCTCTGCAACATTCTAAAACAGTTTTGTCTTGTCACAAATCTTTGGTCTGAATGGGGCCTCACACTGCACGTTGGAATTTTCAACACAAACTGGATTTGAGAGAATGAATCCACTCCTCAGGCTGTATTTTTTTTCATTCTGTTTATTCTTCTTGTCCTAGCACTAAACCTTTATAAACAAAGTAACAAGCTGACTAGTGTGATAGAGATATGTTTTATGATTGATAATGCCAGTATTGGTCAGTGAGAGTGTCTGCCTACCACTGTATCCACACACATTAGGGATGAACTGCTGCATGAGCACCCACTGACTACCAATCCAGAGACTTCTCTCCAGTGTACACATTCTCATAAACAGACAGGCATCCTTGATGGACAGGTAGCAGAATTGTACATTTTATGATTAATTAGATGAGTATCTGCTGTTAACCCCATCCAATGTGTAGTGACTGCTGGAGGTGCTTTGATGTTATTCTGTTCATCCCTCTCTCAGGCTCTATAGCCAGCTGAATTGCCTTATAAGGACACACAGATGCTTAGCAGAGATCCTCACAATTTAGCCTGTTTAAACGAGATACCTATTGCCTCTCTTCACTCGTCAATAAGAACACTTCTTGTTGCTAACCGGTTTGCTAAAGGGCTGCTTTTCTAACTGCTGCAGTGGTTGTATATTTCTTGCATGGATGTTGCTATTTTCTAAACATGTGAGCCATATTTTGTCACTAGTACAGACACTAATTATACAAAGTTATTATTTTGGGCTTTTGGGCCACAGCTTTATATTATAAGTAATGACTAGATTGTCATTAAATTAGGGAATGACATTCATTAAGAAGACAAACCAATTCCAACAAGTCCTTCTTACATAAGAAAATAGGTTGTTTGTCAGGGACTCTCAGAATGACACATGACCATTATAACAATCCACACCACCCATTTTCTGATCTGCCACCTCAGTTGTTAAGCTTTGGTTAAATTCAGGTAAGTAACACCACTTGGTTGATGTTTTAGAAAGCTCCTGACCATGGTAAAAAGCAACCAGGGTTGACTGTTGGAAAGAGATGATCCCAAGAGGACGTACATTTGCTATTTAACAGTGCTTCATGACTTTTCCTATACAGCTCACCCAGTAGAAAATACAGTATCTGCCAAACTCCTAACAACATCTAATCTGCTATTGAGCCATGACATACATAGCCTTATTACACGGCATTGTCAAATGCTCGATCCTGATTGGTCAATTACAACATTCTACGGTCTGTTATTTCTGAATAGCAGACCGTTGCTATGAATAGCAGACCGTTGTTAAGGACGCTTCTGATCGACTCGGGCAAATCACGTCCTGTCATATCAATCCGCAGAAAGACGTTTATACCTGCGGCAAGAAATTGTTAATTTTCTGTTGTTTTCTGTTGTCAAACTTTTGATTTCTTTCGTGAGTAGCCGTGTAATAAGCGGGATAATGTAGAGCGAGCCGGTCACTATAGAGAAATAAACCCCTTCAGGGTGATGTAGTCCTGCATCACCCTGTCGGGGTTTATTTCTCTATAGTGACCGGCTCGCTCTACATTATCCCTTACATAAAATGTGCTGATCATCTGAATGGGATTACTCTGGATAATAAAATGTATGATGTTGTAATACAATACAATTTTTGTGAACTATGCTTACTCTTTTTCTTTTGGAGGGTCACGTCTGGACAAGGGTTTGTACAGACATATGTGAGCAGCCTATTTTTTGTGACCACGCAGACTGTAGGCATAACAAGCGTGCCAACTGCACATGCTCTAGTCTTTTGGTCCCCACTCAAGTCCAGTCTAAAATACTGTGGTCAAGCCAGCTGCAGCCGCCTCACCACGGTGAAGTTAGTTTTAACATTCACTCTATACCCAACACCATTGTGTAGTTTCACTTTCACAGCAGTGGAAGGATAGTAAGCTCACCTCCCAGCCTCCTGTTTACTGCTGGGGGCTGATGTAGATCCTTAATTGTACTGTGAATACAACTGCGTCCATGTGACTGCAGCTTTCCATGGACGTTCAATGCTGAATATGTGTCTGAGCCTTACGGTGGCAAGGACTGGTGTTTTCTGGTAGCAGTATCTCCTTTGTGTGAACTGTCCACCCCCAGTCTTGATCATCCATGTGTGTTTGTTAGGATGTGTGTGCACATGATCTGAGTTGACTCTTCCTTTGGCTACCTCCATTCCTTATTGGCCCACCTTCCCACTGGTAAACCTCTGTTTTGAATAATTCCCCTCCCCTTCCCTCATAAATGTTTGGAATGTGTGTTTGTTTATTAGTGTTTTGTGCTTGATAGATTTATAGAATTGTTAATAAAGAATTATTGATGGATGTAACCACATCTCCTCTCTCTTAGTATAATGAACCTGGATGCCTTCTTAGTTGTTGGTCTGAAGTAAAGCAAGTCCTTAGGTGAAATCCCTTAGGTGGCGTTGTCAGCTTCTTTAGATTACACTGATTAATGCCTTCAAACTTAACTACTCACCACAAAGAGAGATCCTATAATTAAAGCTAATGAAGTGACAATCAGAGATAACATTTTCAGTAATTCCCCTCTAAAATATTCTAACCCTGAGTGAAAAAGACTAATATTTCCATGACAACAATAGCAATTGACATTTTACATAATTTCATAAAAATTGGGATTGGTGCAGACTGTGGTTTTGCTCTTTTCATGTCCACTGTGGAGTAATACAAGATAAGACGTGCAGCTGCTCAGCATGGAAGAAAGACAGTGGAGTTTAGGACAGGAGGCGAGAACACATCTCATTCACTGCTGAGAGAGAACAAGAGTTGCACTATACATGAGTGACTCAGCCTCAGCAGTAGAAAATTTCAGCACATCTCTTATCCTCTAACTCGGCCTGCACTCCATTCTCCCATCTATTTCATTCCCTCTCTCTTGCAGAATGAGATTCTTCCTCGAACATTCGCAAAGACCTCATGTCCTTTCATATCTGCTGCTCAGTAATGACCTTGCCTCCCTCCCCATCCCTCCCTCCTCCTTCCTTCCTGCCACCCCTTCAATCCAGCCTCTGTTGCCTGTATATCATTCATCACTGCTGGGACACTTAATGAGAAACCTTACCAGGGCAGGATCAGAAGGGAAGTCATTTAGATCCAGTCAATACTCAATGAAAATATCAGAACATGTGCTGTTTCTCCGTTATGTAACCTAGTGCAATGAGGTATGTGGTTACTGGTTAATGCACACAGGATTAGATTGATTAAAAAAAGATATTTGACCTTCTGACAAGTAATCAGTTTAGGATAATACTAAAAACATATGATGTAATTCATTATACAGACAAAAAGTTATCATGTGGACTACAAAATAAAAGTTTCTTGTTCAAGGCTCTTGTGACCACATACTATTGTTTTTATTTTTTTCTTTCTGTTTCTCTTGTATTTTTCCTGCATGATGTAATAATTACTACAAAGTTCTTATGATCATGATTGAAAGATACATCCTAGGATGCTCTGGGACACATCCTCAGTGATGTGCCTAAGATCATCGGGCGTTTCGGGTCTTTCAACATCAGACGCCCTCCCTCAGGTGACCCAGCCAAGGTTGATCAGGCCCTGGCTTGTGTCCCAGCAGCACTGGCCCACTGATCGCTCCTCCTGATCCAAAGCCATCTGGAGGCTCTCTCTGCAGCCTCCATGGTGTTCTTTATGGCTTTCCTCTTTGCAGCCCCCGTGATGCCAAGCAGAGTGCCACGCCCCACAGATGGAGATTGGCTGGGCTAGGTATGCACTGGGGTTCTGCCTGCCAGATCTCGGCCCAGGTCACCTTCCTGTCCAGCGCCCCCTCCCACCTCGTCCATGGTCCCTGCTGCTGCATGCCCACCATCCTGTTGGTCCGCTCCTCCTCGACTCCTACCCACACCTGTTTCAGGACTAGCTGGCGTTTGTCCTTGCCATGTGCCTTCTCGCAGCAAGGCTGAGGAAAAGCACTGAACCCAGCTCACCCCGTTGCCACCGTGCCCACCAAAGCCCTGTGTCTCAGCCGTGACTCAGCTACCTCCAGGCCCTCCTGGGCTTTCCACTTCCTACCTGTATGCACCATGATGCCCGCTGATGCAACTTTTGAGTCCTTGGAGTCCCGATACAGCATAGCCTCTCTCATCCGAGAGACTCTGAACTCCTCGTCAAGGTTGCTGAATGGGAGCTGGAGTTTGATGGTCTTCCCATACAGTGCTGCGCTGCAGAGGCTGCGAGGCAAGCCCAGCCACCTGCGGTGATAGCTGCTGAGCTTCCTCTCCAGGATTTCTATTGTCGACAGGGCCACCTTGTACACCAACAAAGGCCAGAGTACCCGGGGTAAGACGCCATGCCTTAAATCTCCCAGGTAAGCCAGACTTGTCTACTGCTGACAGCCACGTTTCAAGTTCCTTGATGGTAGTTTGGATTGCTGCTGAATCCCTAAGACTACGGTCGAAGACCTTTCCCAGGCTCTTGACTGGTCTCTCGGTGATAGATGGGATTTCTGTGCCATCCAGCAGGAGGCAAAACTTGTCTGTCACCTTTCCCTTTTTGAGCACCATGGCCCTGGATTTAGATGGTTTAAAGCTCATTCTTGCCCATGAGATGAGCTTTTCCAGCTGTGCTCTCTCTTAGGGTCGCACAGGTTATTATGCAGGAAGTGGTCTACTTTTTCCTTAGAGCAGTCTAGATGGCCACTGCGCTTCTGCCCCAGTAGCTGTTTGGTGAATCCGAAAGGATCCGCTATGAATGCAGTTCGCTTCCTGGCTTTCTCTCTTCTCCGTCTCCTATGCCATTCAGCTCTGCGCAGGGTCGTCAGATTCTTCCTGATGATGTTTCGGAGCTCTGCCAGTGGTGGTTTCTCCTCCTCGGTTGCTGCCTTCCACTGTCTTGCGAGAGACCAAAGTTCTTTCCGCAGTTGGTGGATTTCCTCTGCCCTACAGTTCCTGGTGAAATTGGGTTTGATGGTCCTGCCACTTTCCACACCGAACCTCTTTGCCCCGAAAGTGACAATGATGGTAGTCATAGTCTGAAGCCGTCTGTCAACATCCTCTTTTGCTGTTGATTCAATGATTCTGCCTGCATCCCCATCAAATCGGTGCCACTCACTGTGCTGGCTTGCGGGAGGCCACTTGATACGATGCTGCTGAACTAATCTGCTTGGAGCTGGGGAGCTCAACACTTGGAGGTTCTGGGCTCTGTGGAGTGTCTCCCGGGCGGGCTCCTCCATTGTCTCACCGGGAAATGGATCCTGTGCACTGTCTTGCACTCCCCTGAACCAAGCATTTCATTCGTCCCTGATGGATTTTAAGGCCACGCTCGTTTTTGCAGACCTTCCTGCAAATGCATCTTACAGTTGTCATCGTCGTTGAGCTGTTTGCTGATGTTGAATCCGTCCTGTTGGGAAACTCATCCTCCCCCCCTCGAGTTCCCCTGGGGGTATTGTTCAGTAGGTCGATTAGTAGCTTTTTTTGGGTTCTTCCTCACGGAAGATGCAAGTTGGGATGCTACCCTTTCCTGCCCCGGAAGCCTTCTATCCGGGCTGTCAGCTGTCTCTCCAGTAGTCACCAATCTGATCCTGGTCGTCTCCCAACCTATTCCTGGGCATCACGGGCTGTGCCAGATTGCATGATTGAAAGACACATCCTAGGATTCTCTGGGACACATCCTCAGTGATGTGCCTAAGATCATCGGGCGTTTCGGGTCTTTCAACATCAGACGCTCTCCCTCAGGTGACCCAGCCAGGGTTGATCAGGCCCTGGCTTGTGTCCCAGCAGCACTGTCCCACTGATCGCTCCTCCTGATCCAAAGCCATCTGGAGGCTCTCTGCAGCCTCCGTGGTGTTCTTTATGGCTTTCCTCTTTGCAGCCCCCGTGATGCCAAGCAGAGTGTTAACTTTGCACAGTGAGCGGCCAGCAAATCACCCCACTTCTATGGGCTCACAGCGTGCCTTCCAGCCTCTTCCTTGGTAGTGGTCCACGAGCTCCTGGTACTTAGACCGCCTCCGCTCGTTCGCCTCCTCGATGCAGTCCTCCCATGGAACTGTCAGTTCTATCAGTAGCACTTGCCTTGAAGAGACAGATGAAAGCACGACATCTGGTCTCAAAGCTGTTTTAGTGACGTGGTCTGGCAACTTGAGTTGCCTGCCCAAGTCTACTCTCAGCAACGCTTTTTGTGAAAGAATCAAATTTCTGATTGAAACCAACATTCCAAATGCACACCTTCAGTCAAGCCTGACACCCATAAACTGACCAGTAAATTTAAAGGTAAAAATAATTATAACAACAACGCAAAAAGTCATAAAATACGAGAGGCCTTTCCTTTTAGTCAGGGGCCTCACATGCCCACTGTTTGTGTGTATGTGAAATGGTATGGCCCATCTGACATAGGTTAGGAGAGCCATGTGCAGAACTCACAAGTGACACTAATGTAAACACACAACAGAGAAATGCCTGGCAAAAAAAAGAAGAAGAAGCAGCAGGTATGACAGGCAGAGCTAAAGGTGAGAAGTGAGGCAGAGTAATTTTTAGCAAATAAAACCTGCTGTAGCAGGCTCAGTTTTAAAGCTACAGTGACTCAATCAATCAATTTTTCAATTAATTTTATTTATAAAGCCCAATATCACAAATCACAATTTGCCTCAGAGGGCTTTACAGCATACGACATCCCTCTGTCCTTTGGACCCTCACAGGGAAGGAAAAACTCCCCCTCCAAAAAAACCCCAGTGAAGACACAGGTATATTAAAATAAAGGACCTATGGCATCCGATGGTACCAACCATGTTATGCTATCTTGTCAGAAAGGGGGCCAAAAAATGCTCCAAAGTTAGGGTAAATTTTGGCGAGGGAAAAACTTTCTGTATACTAGGGTCCTTGAACAGTCTTGAAATTGCACAGCTTTGGTTTTCCTGGAAAACTGTAAGTTGACAGTTACACTGTTTTAGTTCTGCACACAATTTGACCACTATATGCACCTACACTTATAGGCAAGTGAGGCAAATGCCCCCCCAACTACTATTTTGCCCCCCCACTTTTTAACTCAAAACGTTGTTACATAATATTTAATCTAATATATTGAATATAACATTTAATTAAAAATAAAATTATTTTATATATTATACTATCTAATTTCTCACCCCTTTTCAACCCAAGTGGCATATTCTGGACATTACTGAGCTAGTGCACCATGGTTGCCATGTCTGCTTATTATAAGCGAGTTTGGTTTGTTTGTCTTCCTGCAAATTTGCTTATAAATATTGGCAGTTAGCTTGTCTGTTTTAGCTGTGGACGCATTTCACGTTTTCGCCATTGTAGTTTGAGACACATTTATGGTAAAAAGGGGAAACATGTGGAGAAGCGGCTTGTCTGATTGTGTGTTTCTCTCAGGACATCTGGCAACGCGGCTCTCTGCACGTACACTGCAGCAGAAGCCGTACGGTATCGCCACAGCCCGCAGTCCACCACAGCCTGAAACATGAAACACCAGTTTACGCTCCACAACTTATGGAACAATAGGAAAAGGAAAAAAAAACATTTGAGATATGTTTCTCAGAAGAACCAACTCTGTAACCTCAAAGTTAGAGGGAAAAGTGAAAATGTGTGTTAACGTTACATTACGTTACGTTACTATAACTTTAAGTTACCTAGCTAAGTAAGCTGTCTCTGAGTTTGTTAAATTAACATTAACCCTTTAGAGAAAACTATTGAACTGGCCAGCTAAGGTTAATGTCAAAGTGGAATGTCTCGGGGGCTTTGCGTCAGGATTTCACTGTCTTGCAGGTAAAAATCCTTTGTACAAATATGAGGGGAAATCTGGCGGTCTAGTTCCTGTTCATTTTTTGAGATTAGCATGGGCATTGTCGCGCGCTAAAGTGGATGTCTCGAGCTCCCAACAGACTTTCTGTGAACAGAGGTTTCCATGGTCACAGCAGACGGCGGGAATTGGAGGGCCGTGCAAGCCCCCGGAGTAAGCTGTGCCCGCCCTGGACAGAGCCGAGCCACAGCGCTACTGTCCAAGCTATATTAAATGAAACAGACTGTGATCTTGCATGTGCGAGTTAAACTTACACATGGACGCATAAGTGCATGATCATTATTCAGTTGGCTGTTTTGGTTCTCGCCTTCTCTGAGTTGTTGAAAGTTTTGTGCTTCACTGTCTCAGTTGGTCTGTCGGTTGCCCATTCTTCTGCTTCTCTCCAGAAGTGACCACACAGAGAGGTGTGCACAGTGGTGTAGTCGAGGGTATACGCCGGTATACGGAGTATACCCACTTATTTTTCAGTTAGCATTGCGTATACCCACTTCTAAACCCCCCTGATGCGCACCATTCAGTAATATCTAACTGCCAGATTGCCCTTTTTTCCCTCAAGGATGGTGAAGCCATGACCCACCCTCCTCTGCCTCTACTCGCTGCCTTCACTGATTAAATTGGTTAACTTTAGGCATGGTGACTGATGAGCCAATCAGAAGCAGAATAGGGGTGGTCAGGCCGATTAAAATATTGCTAACACCTCAGGTGTCTGTGTGTGCCACTTGACTGTGAACGGCAGCAGAGCAGACCAAACAACAGAACAAGTGGCGGTGAGTTGATGGAAGATATAACTCTGAGGTAAGTTTTAAGGTGGTTTCCAAATGAATCATGGTTCTGAACTACTGGCAATAGGACTGCACATTTAGAGGAGAAGAGATTTTGTCGCCAATAGTTAAACTGTGCGAGTCGGCTAACATTATGAAAGGCAGGTTAATGTTACCCTAGTAACGTTAGCCTGAAGCTAGCTAGATGCCGTGAGAGTAGCTGTAGCAGCTGAACCGCAGCTTCTCCCCCGCAGCCAAAGCGGAGCTGCAGTCGCTCTGCATCCAGGAGAACTGCTCCGTACACCGACCATGACCGGACAGAGCCGCCAGCCGTGACCGGACAGCCGGCTCGGGCGTTCATGGCCGCTGAAAGGACCGAGCTGGATTCCACTTGATGCCGGACAGATGCAGCTCCGCTAATGTTCGATGAAACTGATTATCTCAATGTCTATGAAGCTTGTTTGTTATTGTAAAGGTCTTAATTATAACGTTAGACAAGTTACTTGGTCTTAACTAACCTACATGATCTAGTTTAATTTTATAGTAGCTAGGCTGGTAGTTGATTTTTAAGTAAGTTAAGACACAAGAATGGGACAAATAGTTTGAGATTCAGCCTAAAACAATATTGAGGTCTAACCAGGCTGTCTTTTTTTGTATAGGGACAGATAGCAATGAAAAGAAAGGGAAACATATCTGACTTTTTTATAAAGAGGCCCAAATCAGGCCCAGACCAGGCCCAGGCAGACCCCAGCCCTGAAAGCAGAAGAAGTCAGTATAGACAAGACCAGGCCCAGGCAGACCCCAGTCCAGAAAGCAGCAGCTCCCAGCCAGGAGCTAGCCAGGGAAGATAGTATGAGGACAGACAAGGAGATTGTTAATGTAAAGAGGGGGACCCATGTCTTGCTGTCCAGTAGTAACTACAAACTGCTCCTAATTAAGTCATGATAATTTTATAATAGTGAGCAAGTAGAAATGGCAGATTTTTGGGTAAATAGAGTAGTCTTACATGTCACTGGTTTTAAAACCGTCCTTTTTTCTGTACTACTTAAAAAAAAAAAGGTGAAAATTTAGAGTATACCCACTTCTCAAGGGACCACTACATCACTGGGTGTGCATATGTGTGTGTGTGTGTGTGTGTGTGTGTGTGTGTGTGTGTGTGTGTGACAGAGAGAGAAAATGTTACTATGGTTACCGTGATGCTCTGTGTCTCTTTGTAACTCTCATGATTCATAACAGGTTTTTACATTAATCTGTTTTTACAACCATCATGAATGCGATTGTACCTTGTTACCAAAATCTAGGGACATAATTTTACATTTTTGTTTAACATAATTCAAGAGGAGGAAGCCTCAGAGTGTCCATCATGAGGATAGGTTGCGGTCTGTTGTAAAAAGTATGAGCAAATCATGTGCTGCTGCAGCAGGGCTACCAGTGAAAAAAGTCAGTTTAGAGCCAGGTGAAACCTGTAATGTTAAAAAATCAGTGGGCCCCCCTGGAAATATTTAATACCCCCCCGGTTTGTTTCTGCAGCTGGATCTGGTCAAAAGTACAATAATATTTTTCACCAATGGTCCTGACACACTCAAAAATTAATCAAAATATAAATGATTCTCCAAATTTGGTGTCAGGGAAAATGATGAAAAAAAGTTGCTCCTCACCCATGCACTTTAAAGGTCCCATATTATGCAAAATTCACTT
This sequence comes from Cephalopholis sonnerati, assembly GCA_019142605.1. Taxonomy (NCBI): domain Eukaryota; kingdom Metazoa; phylum Chordata; class Actinopteri; order Perciformes; family Serranidae; genus Cephalopholis; species Cephalopholis sonnerati. The sequence continues at coordinate 4,865,460 of JAGQAX010000015.1, read as the reverse complement.
TATAATGGTTTTCTAACAGTAATATTTGTCCCCATAGCCTGTGTATGAGGCCCAGAAGTGAAGAAAGTCTGTCGTCTCCCTCACTTGCTTGCTCTACCTTTCAGTCAAAGTGTGCTCAAACAGGCGAATCAGATATTTTCCCTTCATGACGTAATCTGGGGAAATAACCACTCCCTCTGGTCGTGGATAGTACCTTTGACCCTCCCACAGGTAGATGAGCTCTCCCTCTGAAATTACGAGTCTCCTCCCAAGCGCAACTGGAAAACAGACATGGCAAAGGTACGAGCAAAGCACGGCAGTTGCTCTGTTGTTGGCTGCATCAACGAGCACAGAAGTTTATTTTTCTCCCTTCGTCTCAGCCACTGAAGACCCAGTGGATCGATTTTATTTTTGCTGGAAATTTACCAACAAAACGTCCCAAAGTTTTGCATGTGTGCACCCAGCATTTCATGGAGGACTGCTTTCTCAACATGGGCCCATACACAGTGATAGCCTGTTAAAATGTCCCTGCAACGTTAGCATTGCAGCTAATGTAGCTCAGTTACTGTTGCTAACGTTTGTGTCCTTGAATAATATGCAAGAGTAATTAATATCAGGAGACATTCAACATAAGATGTGTGAGCCTAAACCTCATCTGAAGCTAGCTGTATACACTTATTTGTAATTTGGATTGTGACAAGTGTTCACGGTACTGTCCGTGCATTGTAGAGTAACGTTAGCCTCTGTTGTTTGTATGAACGCGCGGTCTGCAGTCGTCACCGAGTCTGTTACTAGTTACCGCATGTAAAGAGTAAAGAGATGTAATGAGTTATATGCAGTAATTCTGATTGGTATGCTTGTGTTAACGTTACTTTTGTTAGCACCAGGCTGGTTAGTTCATCATACGTGATAGTAGCTGAGGCTAATGAGAGGTGCTGTGTGTGTTTATTGAGAGGTGTTGTACATGTCTGCAAAGTTGAGCTGATAAAGGCTGCAGTTAGATCAAATGTAGGCTTTGCAGAGCTTTGGTTTGATTACTGTGAAACGATCGTTTTATTTATTTCTCTGATTCAATGGTGATTCACGATCGCGTCTCCTGTCCCCCACTCCTTACCTGATGTTACGTTGTTGTCTCAGTGTCGCATGTACATAGTTAGGTAAGTGCATAGTTCCAATGTGTATGTAAAAAGTGGACAGAGTGCACATTTTCTAGATGGTGAACATGTAACATTTACTGCAGTTACAGGCTTTGAATATCTTACAATTTACAGTGGAAGTGAAATATTCCAAGTCATTTATTTTATATAATTGAGTGCATTTGCTGTCACAATTTTTGCATTGCCTGCAGCTGTTGCAACTACGAATTTGAGAAGATGTTAATGTAAATCTTGTTTTCTCATTACAGGCCAGCACATCGAGTGCATCCACTCAGTTACCCGCATCAAGGGATGTTGCATGCCAGACTGACCCACTGGAGACACGTACTGTAGGCACACAGCTATCCTTCAGCACTTTCCAGCCCCACTTCATAAGTGCTGGGATGTACTAGCCACCTTTAGTACAATTAGTCATGGTGAAGTTAGTAATCATTTACCCGTTTTAATACTCATTATGTAATATTTCTGCTGTCTTTGTGTCATTGTCGTAGACCTCGATCCTGAACCATGTGCAAGACATCCACACACATGAGGATCCTCTTTACTCCAAGTGCCTGCATGACATCCACCACACACGGGACAAGAATAACTGGCTCCAAGCAGGTGTTTTACTTATAGACAGACTAAAAGTTATTACATTTGTCCTCAATTTTTAATAGTGATCAGACATTTCAACTTGTTGTACTAGGTATTGCTCTCACATGTGAAAAAATTTCAAAACCAAAACACAATAAAACCAAACCTTAAAAAATAAAAATTAATAAATTAGTGTCAAGTACCTGGATGTATTTAGGACATTTTTAGTGTTTTGTAAAAGAAAAAAGAAAATTGTAATAATGAAAGTAAACAAAATCTTTGTGTTTTTGTTTTATGAAACAGGGTATGTTGCTGACATGATCGACCTCATATTTGAAAAACTCTTTGTCGATCCTACGCCATGCGCAAATGCACTGTTGGCCATCCATGTCCCGGACGGCTTAACTGCGCAGTATGAGCGGCCTGACAAGGAGGAGGTCATCGCCAGCTATGTGTCCAGGTTCAATCGTGGACCAGTTAATCCAACATAGTGGCCTTCAGCATCAGGAAACTCTGTGTGGATGCGTAAGACCACACAAGCTGGAATGATGACCCGGATTCTGCGCCCCACGAAGCCCCAGCACCAGCTCACAAAACTCCGGCCAGAGGCCAGATACCTGTGGTGACTAAAAACAATGGACACAATATTTAGTCTTGCAGAGATTTACTAATGGTGTGTATCACACCTTTTTTAATGTGGACTGTGTTTGAATTGTGACTGTTTTTTTAGGCACATTGTTTTATATAAATAAATGCTTGAAAGTGTCTGCAGCAATGACTCATGTGAATACATGAAAAATATGCACAAATATGTTTATGAAAACTATACAAATAAAAAAAAACAGCAAATTCAATATATTAAAATGTACTATACTTAGATTTGTCATGTGTTACTACAGTTGCAAAATTATGCCTGCTGAAGCAAAGCAAGACTTCATCATCTTTGATTTTAATTCAGACTAGGATATTTTACAAATCACAACATACTGGTGTATTCCTCTTGGCTGCAAAGGACCTCAGTATATTTGGCAGGCATTCTGCAGAGGGACGTTGAGGCAGACAGGCTCCAACCCAGGACGGTCAACCATACATGACAGGTCTTCATTGACCTCCCGTAGCCGTCTGGTAACCTACAGTGAATTACAAACAGAAAATGTCATTGTTATTTGTAAGTGTAACCAGTAGCCTAATTAGACAAATTAGTTTTAAGTTTAGCTATGAGATTGGTACCTATGGTATCTCCAAGCAGCAAATATTCTCAGCTTCTGTGGGCATGGTTGAGCAGTTTCCACAGGAGCACCTATCAAAAAAACAAAGTTTCTCACACACAAAAAAATAGCTTATTGAATCTTAAAACTAAGAAAGTGGACAAGCAGATGTTGATTAAAAGTAAACTTGACCTAACATTTCCAAGAGCATAATTCATAGGTAATTTGTTACATGACTTGTTGCCTGTAAAGTGGTGATGGAGTACAGTGTAGTTTGCAGAGGACTGCACACTGCCTCAAATTTTAAAAACTTACAAAGATTACTGATATACTGAATAAATTCAGTATAATATGAAACACCGTAACAGTTACCCTTACAGTTAGCAGGAGCTAGCGTTAGCTACTTGGTAGTAACTGTAACAACACATATGACCAAACTAAGTAACATATTCAGACACACAATATTTTTAACTAACCATTCTGAAACGTCCTGCTGCAGCCGCAGAGTCTGAACTTCTTCAGGAGCCTCTCCTTCTGGGTCAGATTCTCGTTCAAACTTGTATGGTTGAAGACAGCGTTTCTATGAGCCATGGAGATAAATCCACCGTAAACATTAGCGCATGGTACCGCGAGCGAAAGCCGCATCCTCTTCCGAGAAGGGCGTGGAGTAGGCGTGGATAGACACAGCTCATTAGCATTTAAAGGTACAGACACAGAAACAGCCTGCTCTCAGTAGAGCTCACTAAAGGGACTTTTAGACTGGCTGAAATTCAGGACCAAGGCTGGGTTTGGGGCATTACACTTTGAATACAATGTTGTTGGACCTCTGACACCAATGTGAAATTGTTGAAAAACTGTATAATATGGGACCTTTAAGGCATGTCAAGGGGATTCAAAAATGATATATACAGAAATGGAGAGGTTAATTCCTTGGTTGTGTAATTTCAGTGAGTGACTCTTCTCTTGTGTTTATAGAATATTGAAGATGGACAGGAAGTTACAGACAGACAGCAGAACAGCACAGCCAGTGAAGGCACAGACAATCATAACCAGGACAGCACAGCCAGTGAAGGGACAGCTCAACCAGGAGCACAACCTCAGGTAGGAAAATTGAGAAAATAAATTAGAGAGGAGCACATTTAACATTTTTTGATGATCTATGATTATAATTCTTATCATCTCAAAAATTAATTAATTTATTATTATTTTATTTTAAAATGTATTTGAATATGTTTTGTATCTGGTTTTTCGCACACCCCTTACTCGGGTCAGATTTTGCCCCCCCCACACACACACACACACACACTTTTACACAAAGTTAGGCACCCATGTATATATATACACACTGACGCTCTCTATAGGAAGGGCCAGAGCCGTCTCTATTTTCTGAGGCGACTGAGGTCCTTCAACATCTGCCGGACTATGCTCAAGATTTTTTATGAGTCTGTGGTGGCCAGTGCTATCCTCTATGCTGTTGTGTGCTGGGGCAGCAGGCTGAGGGTGGCGAATGCAAACAGACTCAATAAACTGATCCGCAAGGCCAGTGACGTTGTGGGAATGGCGTGTGACTCTGATGGTGGTGTCAGAGAGGAGGATGCTGTCTAAGCTGCGAACTATCTTGGACAATGTCTCACACCCACTCCACCATGTACTGGTCGGGCACAAGAGTACTTTCAGTGGAAGACTCAGACCACCAAAATGCACCACCGAGCGACACAGGAAATCATTCCTGCCTGTGGCCATCAAACTGTACAACTCCTCCCTCTGAGCTTGCCCTTGGACTGTTTCACCACTGTCACCAACTCATAATAAATTATTACATATTTATTCCTCTATAATTTGTGCAATAACTGACTATATTGTTCAGTCTGTATCTAAGGGTCCTGTATATATTTGTAAATTATGTTGTTAGGTCACTACATATATATTTTGTAAATTATCTTCTTATATTCTCTTATATCTTTACTTCTTTTTGCACTATATCTTCTTTCTACACTTGTTTGCACTGTATCTTCTTTCTTTCTACACTTGTAAGGGGCACCTGTAACACAACAATTTCCCCTTGGGGATCAATAAAGTATTTCTGATTCTGATTCTCTATATATATATATATATATTTCACTCCTGATTGGACCTTATGATTTAATACTTTGCAGTAATTTTCTCACTAAATGTTTCATTTTACTTTTCTCTGACCATTCATTGGAGGACATTTTTTTCAGCCCAGGACACTACCTCTGCTTTTCAAAATAAGAAAACAAGGTCTTAATTGTAGATTCAAGTAGATGCAAAATAAATGTGGAGATATGATTAATTGAATTATATTCATTCAAGCACTGTGCACCACACAGGTCGAGTGGGAGTTAGCTAGCAGTGCCACTCATTCGGCAATTACTGCAAGTTACACCATCCTTATTATGGCACGGTGTTGTTGCAGTGCATGGTGGCGACCCTATGATTTCACCTTCAATAGGCCCGCTGAGTAAATAGCCTCATATTTAGCGGCCAAACCCCTTTAGTACTGTTGACTATGCACCACTAGCCATGGTGATCGACATGCATAACCGGCCAAAAATATTCTCTGCGGTTAAACGGTTAACAGAAAACTGTTGACATCCCTTGTATGCATGATTTTCTTTTTCTGCAATCAAATCAGACGAATATTTTTAGTTGGCACCCTATCATCAAGTACGAGATAATTATAAAATATAAAGAATATAAAATGTTTTCAGTTGAACAACACTAACTGGGGAGTCCCTATCGGAAGCAAGATGGAAGCAGTGCCTAACTGTCTGCCATCCAATTCATACTGACTCCGTCAACATGGTCAAAAGTATTGGCATGTTAAAGAGTCTGCTCAGTAGCTATCTCCATGGTATCAAGTTTCCCGTCCATAAACTGTCCGACCAATTGCGAGCAGCCCCACTGAATGTGAGTCCACCAATCGGCTCACACAGCTAACGTTCATGTTGTAAAATCCCTGTTATATAGCACTAAATAACTAATTAAACCCAAACTTAAAAGAAAATTGAACACCTGAACATACAGTAGGGTGATAAAATCTACCGTAAATGACAAAAACCATCTTTGGGAAAAATTTATTTGATGTGCAGTTTTTCATTTTGGCCCACACCCTGGGTTTATGACCTATACTACAGACAGCCACGAGGGGGCGATCAAGATGTCACTTTTGGGGAGCTGTTATGTTGTCCATCTTTATGTACAGTCCATGTTGTTATCACGCCAACAATGGCTAATTAGCACCAAAAATACAGTCAGGTTGAAGCTGATGGGAATTGCATTAGTTTTTTCTGGTATTTGGCCATAAACCAAAGCATTGGACTGATGATGATGATGTTACATCAAAGGTCAAGGGGATTACCAAAATTATTTCAATTCATCTTCTGGAGACTGTGCATGTCTGTGACAAATTTTATGGTACTCCATCCAAAAGTTGTTAAGGCATTTAACTAAGAGTATCACCTAAGTCACTAAAATACATTGGCTACCGACATGACATGATACATGTCTGGGAACAATGATTTCTGTGAGATTTTTGTAGGGCTGTACCTGACTCAGAATTATGATAGTTGAATCAGATTTGGCTGTTTAATATGAATATCTGACTATTTGTTTCGTTTTTTTCCATGTAGAATTCTAAAGTTTAACAGGGTTTAGCGGGACGTTCAGTGTGACAGTGACACTCACATGATGTAGTTATAGTAACAGGCTAATGGCACTCATGACAAATCGGAAATGTGCAACACTAGATATTAACCAAGGTTTTTGACATTTTCTCCGGGGATGTTACCATGACATAGTAACAAGAGAAAAATTATGGCATGAAATAGCAGAGGCACTTTAGCAACCCAGTGAGTACTGCCATTAACATAAAGCTAACAACGAATTGTATTCCCTTATAGTGGAGAAGGATATAAAGGAATGAAATTCACAAAAAGTGTCTGGGCCTAAACTTAACACAACTGCAAAGGATACCAGTTTCATTTGAAACAGACTGCACTAGAAGCAGGCCTTTATTTCTCATTCCCTCTGCATTTTTCTATTTCTATTTTTAATGCTCTCTCATTTGACCTGTTAAACTTAATGCATTATGTTGTCATTTCAAACTCTTCCTGTAGCTGTAAAATTAAAAGCCCCTTATCATTTTGATTACGTAAATCCCTTCATTTTCTAAAAAGGCTTTGTGAATTGTATTATTGTTAATTGAACTATTGTGAACTATTGTGAAACATTTGCAGGAACTTGTGGAGGATTCAGTGACTTTCATTGTTTGCATGTGGTACTTAAAAAGTGTCACCAGATGGGAGGAACTACATCTTATGTTACTACAGTAACAGTTTGGCTTGCAAATGAACAGCCACAGTGACTGAAATAATGGTAATAATAATAAAAACAGGACAAGAATAATTCAATGACATCACGCATGTTGTGAATGACGACCAGGGATGATTGGTCCCGGACCAACTTGTAGACTGTCATGTCTGTCGGCAAAGTCACAGCATGATTTTATGACTTCACAATCGCCTTATCTGACATAGTGACTGTTGGAATGGCCAAGCATGTCGTGTAGTGTGGCCCTGGCATAAGCCTATACTTCTGTGATCCTAGAACATTTGTGCAGCTTGTTTTGATTTGGGATGAGACACCTGAAGTTAAAGTAAATAGGCCTTTTTTTTCTGACCATGAGTATGACTCCCTCAGGTTACAATCTGTTTTGAACATACACCTCGTCCTTGGTCATGTTGGCCATTTACTCAACAAATAGCGAGTACGGTTGATACTTTGAATGATTTAATCCAGGGTGGGGACACACTCTGTTTTCCTTTATTATCTATTACTCGGCATCTGGCTTAAATATGGGAAAGGACTGACTTTTAAATAGCATTTTTCCAAACAAAAAAATCATCACAAACTAGAGGAATGCAGGTTCTAATGTGCTCTAAAAGAAGCACAAAATTACATACTCACATTCAAGAAAAAGGACGAAGCAGATTTTGGGAATAGATGACAAACAATACCAATGGTAGACAGAAAGCTTGTGGTTCTAAGGTGTGTGTCTACATTGTATGTGGAAAAGGTTTCCACTGTAAGGATATGATGTGCTTTACTCCTCATTTTATAAATAATTACCTTCTGGATCATTATTACATAACCAGGAGGTTAAATAAAGAGCACTTAGCCTGTGCAATATTAATGCAGAACTGACAGATCTTATGCAATTTGTCAGTGGAACCAGTCAGAATGAATCTCTCCAGTTTGAGGAGCTGGATAGCAGTGTTGATTAGTATACTGTATATGAGGAGGTCAAAGGAAGAACAGACATATCACCCCCAGTCACTAGATGATGATGATGACATTAAGGACAAGTGATCCTCTCCACTCTCCGAAATGTCATACCAAAATATTAGTAACAATGAGGATGATAGCATAGATGTGCCATTTGCAAATTCAATTCCTGTGCAACCTTTACTGCAAGAGCAATTTACTATAAATGTGATGGCAGTGAGAACACAGGAAGTGATGTGACAACCAAAGGAGTTGATGATGGTATAGAAGCATTTGCCTTCACCGCCTGCAGTCTGGGCCTCAACATAATTGCTGGAGTTGGCATTTTTAAAGGTTCTCTATGTGACTTTGAAAGCATTAACATAGAGGCAAACCTATATTTGCTATGTAAAGATCCATCCATCCATTTTCATCCACTTATCCGGGGCCAGGTCGCGAGGGGGGCAGCAGGCTAAGCTAGGTAGTCCAGACATCCCTCTTCCCAACAACACTTTCTAGCTCCTCCTGGAAGATCTTGAGGTGTTCCCAGGCCAGATGAGATATATCATCCCTCCAGTGTACCTGGCCCCTCTGATCTTCATAAAGCTCTCACCAACCAAGGCATCCTTCTGGGGCAGCATGATCAAGTTTTAAAGTCCCTTGCCGAGAGTAGCCAGGCTCTCCTACACCAAGTCATCCATCTTACCAATCAAGTTTCAGCTCTTTCAATTTAGCTTACCCAACCGGCTCCTGCACAGCCCATTTCTCTAGCTCCTACTCAGTCTCCTCCCCCTGTGTCAGCTAGCCTGCCTGCTCATTCCCCTCCTCTCCCGTCGAGCATTTCTGACCCAGTGCTCCCTGGTGTTTGAACAGCAGCCAATTTCTTATGCCACTGATCGCTTCCGCATCGCCTATGTAATCAACTCAGTGTGGGCCAACTCGTGCCTGGGGCTCCGCTGTGTGGGAGAGTCAGTCTGCCCTATGATCCTCCTATAATGACTTTGTTTTGGAAATGCTGAAGGTTTTTGATCACCCTGTTCATGACAAAGATGCAACTAAACGTCTCCTCTCTCTCCAGCAGGGCTCCTGCAGCATCGCTGAGATGGCCATTGATTTCCAGACCAGCTGCAGTGAGTGGATGGAATGATGAGGCACTGCAGGGGGCTTTTCAGAACTCATTAAATAAGGTAATAAAAGATTAACTTGTTCTTGTGAGGAGTCCAGTTCCTGGACCAGCTCATTGCCCTGGCCATTACAATTGACAACCGGCTACGTGAGCGCTGGTGTAAGAGGGCAGCTAAACAGCTGACTTCTACCACCATGCCAGCCTCTCATCAGCACTCACCTGTGAGACTCCTAGAACATTCCTGAGCCCTGCCAAGTAATCCCGAGCCTGAGCCGATGCTAATAGGAAGAGCCCATCTGACACTGGAGGAGAGGGCTCTTCGCATTAACTTCAAATCCTGCCTGTACTGATGTCAAGTTGGTCACTTCATCTCCTCCTGCCCTGTACGCCCAGTAAAAAAACGGGCTCGCCAGTAGTGGCAGAAATACAGGTGAGCCGAGTAACTAGTGTTTCTCCCTTCCGTCTTCAGCTCCCTGCCACCCTCTTTTGGCCAACCCAGTCATTACCCCTCTCTGCACATGTTGATTCAGGAACTGATGAAAATTTCATTGATAAAAATGTGGCCAGGCAGATGGCGCTAGATTTTGAGCCCCTTGACACCCCTCTTAGTGCTAAAGCCCGGAATGATTAGCTGCCAGCTCAAGTAGCCCATCAGACAGTCCCCATCACTCTGTGGTTATCTGGAAATCATCAGGAATGGATCAAGTTTTACGTCATGAACTGCCCTCAAATCCTTCTGGTACTTGGTGCCCTCTGGCACAAAACCCGCACATTGAGCGGATTAAAGGTAAAATCATCTCCTGGAGCACATTCTGTCATTCTAACTGTCTGCATTCTGCCTTTACCCCAGTCAACCTGGATTCACAGTCCCCGTCTGAGCCTCCTGATCTCTCCTTGTTCCCAGAGATCTATCATTACCTCGCTCCAGTATTCTTTAAGCACAATGCCCTGTCCCTGCCGCCTCACCATCCGTATGACTGTGCCATGACCTACAGCCTGCATTCTGCCCTTACCCCAGTCAACCCGGAGCCAAAGCCCCCGTCTGAGCCTCCTGATCTCTCCTTGGTCCCGGAGATCTATCATGACCTCACTCCAGTATTCAGTAAGCACCATGCCCTGTCCCTGCCACCTCACCATCCGTATGACTGCACCATGATGTACAGCCTGGTGCCCCACTTCCCAGCAGTCGGCTATACAACCTCTCTCGACCAGGACACGAGGCACTATGGTACATTAGGACCGTGAATTAATTTTCGTGGCTAAATAACATAACTGTTAAAAACAAGTACCCCTTACCTCTCATCAATTCAGCGTTTGTTCCCCTCCATGGTGCCACCCTATTCACTAAATTAGACCTACACAATGCATACCACCCGTCCACATCTGTGAGGGTGATGAATGGAAAACGGCATTCAACACTCCTTTGGGCCATTTTGAATATCTTGTCATGCCCTTTGGCCTAACAAATGCCCCTGCTGTACTCCAGGTCCTTGTGAATTATGTCCCCCAGGACACGCTCAACAGGTTTGTGTTTGTGTACTTGGATGACACCCTGATTGTTTTTCCAAGACCCCCTCTGAGCATGAGCAGCACGTGCGTTTTGTCCTTCAGCGTCTTCTGGAAAACAAGTTGTTTGTGAAGGCTGAGAATTGTGAATGTCATCTTCCTAAAGTGTCTTTTCTGGACTACATTATTGCACAGGGAGAGGTGCAGATGCAGGGCCCTCAAGTCTCACGCATTGGGTGTGAGACGCACGCATTTCAACCTGTTCACACGCTCACACGCCACATCTTGTATTTCTCACGCAGAGAAATTACCAGGATAACGCCCACCAAGTTGCGCCACTATTTTTTAAACAGCACAATAGGAGAATCAAGTGAGTTCCCTCTGGTTGCCCTAGAGTTCAGAAGGCCCTCCCTGCCACGCACCAGCTAATCAAATAAAAAAATATAGCTACCGAACAGCCAATCAGAAAATAGCATTGCTGTATCCGGGTAAGATTTAGATATTCCTGCCATAACAACGTTACATTCTGATGCAACGACACGGGCTCACTGGAGCTATTGATTCAGACGCTCGCTGAAGTAGACAGAAGAGGACAGCTGTCATTCACATCTCACCGAAGTGGCTACAGACTGGTCAACGTGGGAGAAGACCATATCCTATGAGTACAGTAAGTCCTCTCATCGATTGCTGTTGAACAATGCTCTCAATTATTGTTTATTTATTTCCTTTTTGTGTTCCATCATAGTAACAGTCATATGTGATGTAATTTTGATTTCTGTTTTGATGCGCACGAGCTACCTGGGTGGGCGTGGCCAATAAATGCCCTCCTGCACGCAGCTGCTGCGGATTGCAGTGAGTGATTGAACAAGCAGCAGAGCGTCTCCTTGGTTTTTCCCCTTTTGTTATCTTTTACCTCCATTTTCATGTTCGGTGCTACAACTGAAGTGGTTCACAATGCGTACTGGCTTACTCTGCCAACAATTGCCTCAAATGAAAGCCGAGACTCTACACTTTCCCTACATATACGCCCAAGCACTCTACACCGAAGCATCTGAGAGATAGAGTCCAAAGAATAACAACAACAGCCAAACGATACCTTTGCTGTTTTGCCGTGAAAACTTTATTTTACCGGTAAATCCCCACTTGTTTCTGTTAGACCCACTCCTTGTGTTGCATTCAAATGTGTCCGGGCTTTTCTGACGGACTTTAGGACCCAGGGGGAAGCATTACAATCTCCGTATACAGCGGCCTGCCCCTCCCCCACGATGGCGTTCTGCTGATTCTGATTGGCTCACAGTGCCGTCAATCTAATTCTGGTGGGTATAGCTTCATTCTATTGGCTCTAATGAATCGAATGAGGTGTCATTTACTCAAATCGACCAATCCGTTGCGGACAACCCATTTGAGTTCAGCAGTCTGTTGCTTTGTGTGGTCACTCTTGGGATGCCCAAAACGGTTGTTTTTGGATGCACTGAGCACTATTAGTCATAAAAACAATGAAATATATAGTCTTGTACATCAGAAAAATCTAATGGCACACATGGTGCCAAACTGTGCCAAAATGGCCATTTTGGAGAGCTCGCCTGAACTGTCTGTGCTAAAACGTCTCTGATTTTCTTCTGCTTCAATTTATCAGAATCAAACTTTGCAGAGACAATGTTCACATATTGTACTATGATTTGATTGAGGATTAGAGCTACAGCTGCATCATTCCAGAGGGATACTCATCAATGTGTGTGATTTAATGTCACATATGCTGTCCGACAAACTGGATCCTCTCCAGTTTGCTTACAGAGCAAAACGAGGTGTAGAGGACGCAAGCCTGTCTCTTTTAAACACAGTTGTGAAAAACATGGACTCTGCAAATATGCCGATGACATGGCCTTGGTAGCCAACATGGACAGTCTGGAGGCTCCCACCCAGTACCAACTAGTAGTCAATGAACTGGTCACAACTTTCAGAGAGAAATCACTGGAATTGAATATCCTAAAGACAAAGGAGTTGTGTTGTGTGGGCAGGGACAGAACAGCAATAACATCTCAGCTTTTTAAACCTCTGTCTATTCAGGGAGAACAGGTTGAACAGGTGGAGTGTTTTAAGTATTTAGGGACGCTGATGGACACCCGCCTGTCCTTCCAAACACACTCTGACACCATCTACAACAAAGCACTCCAGCGTCTCCATCTTCTCAGGAAGCTGAGGCATTTTAACGTCAGTAAAAAGATCTTAACAATGGTTTACCGGTCACTCATAGAATCCATTCTCACCTTCAATATTACATCTTGGTACAACTTCCTCACCAGCAAACAGAAGACAAAACTATCACGCATCACAGATCAAGCCAGCAAAATAATCGGTTCAACGCAAACTCCACTGTCCCACCTGTATGAGCGCTCTCTGATCAGGAAAGCCATCCTGATCACAGAGGAACCGTCTCACCCCCTCCATCACTCATTCACCCTCCTCCCATCAGGCAGGAGATACAAAGTCCCACTGGCCAGAAAATCAACCTACAAAAAATCATTCATTCCATCTGCAGTCACAGCCCTCAACAGCAGAGGAATTCCAATTTCAGGAAGCCAAGGACCTGCTGCTGGTCCTTTCCTTTCTTTTAAGTAGTAATGTTGTTGTAATGTTGTCTTTTTAATATTAGTATTAATGTTTTTAATGCCTTCTGTGTGTGTGTGTATGCATATGTATGTGTGAAAAGTGATGTGAGCCCTGTCAAAGAAAAATTTCTGACACCCTTTGGGTCAGACAAATAAAGATCTATCTATCTATCCTTTTTTTCTAGGCGAACCTGAAATGTTTTCTGAAATTCTGAAATTTAACATTAACATAATTCTGAAATGTATGTGTCATTTATCAGATCACACCCCCGTCCCCACCCAAACCCCCGCCGCTGCCGCCAAAATCTCACTCTGAACTCTGTTCAAAACTTGAGAGCCCTGCAGATGGATCCTGCCAAGGTAGCAGTTGTAGCTGAGTGGCCAACCCCCTCCAACCTCAAACAGCTGCAGCGCTTCCTGGGCTTTGCAGACTTTTACCAGAGATTCATCAAGAACTACAGCCACATTGCTGCCCCCCTCACAGCCCTCACCTCCACCTCTGTCCCGTTCCATTGGTTCACTGAGGCTGACGCAGCCTTTATAGACCTCAAGCACTGCTTTACCTCAACCAGACCCAGCCCAACAGTTCATTGTGGAGGTGGATGCTTCGGATACTGGGGTAGGCGTGGTGCTCTCTCAGAGGGCCTCTTCAGACAATAAACTCCACCCTTGTGCCTTTTTCTCCCGCAGACTCTCCTCTGCAGAGAGAAATTATGATGTTGGCAATGGAGAACTCCTCGCTGTGAAACTGGCTCTGTAGGAGTGGCGTCACTGGCTGTAGGGAGCAGACCAGCCTTTTGTGGTGTGGAAAGACCACAAGATCCTTGCCTACATCCAATCCGCTAAGTGACTGAACCCCAGACAAGCCAGGTGGGCCTTTTTTTTTGGCAGATTTAAGTTTGCCCTTACTTATCGCCCAGGCTCCCACAACATCAGACCTGATATCCTGTCATGCCGGTTGACCACTGAAGGGACTAGTTCTGATCCAGGACTCATCCTGTCTCCCACCTGTGTTGTAACTGTCTCTTTGTTCCTGTCTCTGTCCGCTCCCAGGTTCTCCAATGGGCCCACTCCTCCCATCCTGGATTCAACCGAACATTAGCCTTCCTATGTCAGCGGTTCTGGTGGCCTACCATCGGGGCAGACAGTCGTTCATACACCTCTACCTGCTCTGTCTGTGCTCAAAATAAATCCTCCACTAAGCCCAGCTCTGGTTTTCTCCGTCCCTTGCCGCAGCTGCCCCTGGTCTCATATCGCTGTGGACTTAATCACTGGTCTTCCTCTTTCAAATGGTAACAGTCATTCTCACTATTACTGACTGTTTCTCCAAGTCTGCTTATTTTGTTGCCTTACCCAAGCTCCCTTCAGCCAGAGAGACTGCTGATCTCCTAGTGGAACATGTCTTTCGCCTCCATGGACAGCCCACAGACATTGTTTCAGACAATGGAGTTCAGTTCACCTCATAGGTCTGGAAAGCCTTTTGTTCTGCCCTCGGAACCACAACCAGCCTTTCCTCAGGATACCATCCTCACACTAATGGCCAAATCGAGATAGCCAATCAGGAGATGGAGGCTGCGCTCTGCTGTGTCACCTCATCCAATCCATCCTCCTGGAGTGTCCTGCTTCCCTAGGCAGAATATGCTCATAACACCTTGCCCAATGTCTCCTCTGGTATGTCCCCCTTTCTTTGCTCTCTTGGTTATCAACCCCCCTTAGTCTCTGCACAGGAACATGAACTGGCCATCCTCTCTGTCCAAACCTACACATGTTGCTGTTTCTAGGTGTGGAAACAAGCCAGGACCACTTTGCTCCGCTCCTCCATCAGAAGCCAAGACCAAGCTAACCGCCACTGCTCCCTAGCTCCCAGTTAGTTCTGGCTGTGATCCTGACCGCTTTGCACTTGGCTGCAAACACAGCAGTGCATGTTGGAGGTTATGGTGTCATGAGGCCAACAGAACCACAAAATCTGTGTGTGCGGACACAGCTCTCACTTTGGTTATACAAGGACCAGATGGCTTGTAGCAACGACCCCGGTATCTCATATTTCCTCAGTATCCTCCAGCGGACTCCCTGAGTGATGTGGCTGTAAGGGTTCTCCAAGTCCACAAAGCACATGTAGGCTGGCTGTGCAAACTCCCATGATCCCTCAAGCAGCCCTGTGAGGGTAGAGAGCTACAGATGCAGCCACTTCAAATTTCCCAGGCCATCCGAAAGCCAGCCAGAAGCCAGCCAATTTCCAGCCAGTTTCCAGCCAAATACCACCCCCCCCCCCCCACCTTTCTGGGGGTGTGCCTGGATTCCACTGTAACATGCCCATTTATTCAATTACAAGGTGTCACCATTAGATGGCGCTTCCCTCACAGAAACACAAAAACTAAAGATTAAGAGGTGCTAGTACTTTACCTGGTAGTATTTCCTTTCTATGCTGCATTACTAATCTACTCCACTCTCTCTGATGCAAATATTACACTTTTATTGCTCTATTTTTATTTTAAAGATTTAGTTTGGCCTATAAGTTACAGTACTTTTGTACAATAATATAAATTTGTTGCTAGGTTATATTATTATAAATTACAATAAGCCACCCAGCAGTATTTAAGTTATTAAAATGACCACCTTTATCTGCTGCAGCATCGCTGTTATAAACACATTAGTTATTAAGGAAAACCTAAAATTTTGTTACAATTGGCCCTGGTCTCCCCTACCTGGAAAGCTGTTCAGATCGCACATTCAAACATTCAGTGAGGGCGAAAAGGTTCATGGTAATGTAAATGATGTGTGGAGGCTACCTCCACAAGACCACTTTATTTCACGTGCGCTCCCTTTGAGTTAGTAAGTTGTGGGAAACTTTATCAACTTTGTGAAAGCTGCCTGTGACAAATTCATAATTAATATTAAGAATTTACAAATATGGTAAACATGACGTCATCGGGAAGGAAATCCCTCGGGCACACCCTTACAAGCCACGGGCTTCAAATGAAGCAGAGAAATGAAAGGATGCATGTTTTATACTTTGTATCTGAGCAGAATCAAAAATAGTGATTTGAATGGGTTTCAGTCTGAATATTTATGTTCGTAGGGTCTTTAACGTGAGTATCTCCGTTCACGTTGTTTACAGAAGGCTACAAAAAAAAAAAAAAAAAAAAAAAAACACTGAGAAAATTACAACACTCAGGACTGCACAACCTGTATCAATATATATGAAGAACTGTAAAATGTCACTATTGTGAGGTAGTTCAGACATCGACAGTGACGATGTGTTGTTGAATGTTTGCAACAAAAGTGGGGGCTGGGTATCCTATTCAGATGGAACACTTGCCCATTCAGAGGGAACGAAAAGGTTCATCGTAATGCTAATTATGTGTTTGAGCCGAGGAGTCATTTTCACACTATGTAAAACAGCTGAATGGGCGACGCTCGACATGAACGCCATAGGATATTGCTTAGAAACAGCCATTGTTTACACAAGACATCTTGTTTAGTTTATCTTTGAGTGATCGGTAACTTTATTGAGTGTTGAGAAACACCGCGGCGCACACTGTGTCAGCCTTCTGGTAAAGTCGCAGCAGCAGCCTGTGAACCGAACAGAGTGAATCTGTCTCAGCTTGATATCATGACTTTGCAAGCGCCAAATGACTTGCTTTAATGAATTCCGTTAGATTATAATAAAAAGAACTGTGAAATATAATTTCCATGAATCTGTTTAGACAGACAGCGGCAGATCGATGAGCTGAAGCCGTGCTGTGTGCCGTGTGGAGAGCACTGTACAGTCTGAACGTCAAAATAATAATTAAAAAAGAAAAGATCTATGTAATAATTTCCAATATTCACAAGCTGTTTTTATCTAATGAAAGATTCTGGTTCAGTCCATGTGGTCTTTGAAAAACAACATTTTCGCTGAGGTTAAAAAAAATCCTGGTCTTTCGCACATTCTGTACATGGAGTGGGGTGGTCTAACAGCAAACTAACAGCACTAGCCCAGTAATATCTATCAATCTATATATATATATATATATATATATATACAGTCCAGGCCAAAAGTTTGGACACACCTTCTCATTCAATGCGTTTTCTTTATTTTCATGACTATTTACATTGTAGATTCTCACTGAAGGCATCAAAATGAACACATGTGGAGTTATGTACTTAACAAAAAAAGGTGAAATAACTGAAAACATGTTTTATATTCTAGTTTCTTCAAAATAGCCACCCTTTGCTCTGATTACTGCTTTGCACACTCTTGGCATTCTCTCCATGAGCTTCAAGAGGTAGTCACCTGAAATGGTTTTCACTTCACAGGTGTGCCTTATCAGGGTTAATTAGTGGAATTTCTTGCTTTATCAATGGGGTTGGGACCATCAGTTGTGTTGTGCAGAAGTCAGGTTAATACACAGCTGACAGCCCTATTGGACAACTGTTAAAATTCATATTATGGCAAGAACCAATCAGCTAACTAAAGAAAAACGAGTGGCCATCATTACTTTAAGAAATGAAGGTCAGTCAGTCCGGAAAATTGCAAAAACTTTAAATGTGTCCCCAAGTGGAGTCGCAAAAACCATCAAGCGCTACAACGAAACTGGCACACATGAGGACCGACCCAGGAAAGGAAGACTAAGAGTCACCTCTGCTTCTGAGGATAAGTTCATCCGAGTCACCATCCTCAGAAATCACAAGTTAACAGCAGCTCAGATCAGAGACCAGATGAATGCCACACAGAGTTCTAGCAGCAGACCCATCTCTAGAACAACTGTTAAGAGGAGACTGCGCGAATAAGGCCTTCATGGTCAAATAGCTGCTAGGAAACCACTGCTAAGGAGAGGCAACAAGCAGAAGAGATTGGGCCAAGAAACACAAGGAATGGACATTAGACCAGTGGAAATCTGTGCTTTGGTCTGATAAGTCCAAATTTGGGATCTTTGGTTCCAACCGCCGTGTCTTTGTGAGACGCAGAAAAGGTGAACGGATGGATTCCACATGCCTGGTTCCCACTGTGAAGCATGGAGGAGGAGGTGTGATGGTGTGGGGGTGTTTTGCTGGTGACACTGTTGGGGATTTAGGCACACTGAACCAGCATGGCTACCACAGCATCCTGCAGCGACATGCCATCCCATCCAGTTTGCGTTTAGTTGGACGATCATTCATTTTTCAACAGGACAATGACCCCAAACACACCTCCAGGCTGTGTAAGGGCTATTTGACCAAGAAGGAGAGTGATGGAGTGCTGCGGCAGATGACCTGGCCTCCACAGTCACCGGACCTGAACCCAATCGAGATGGTTTGGGGTGAGCTGGACCGCAGAGTGAAGGCAAAGGGGCCAACAAGTGCTTAAACACCTCTGGGAACTCCTTCAAGACTGTTGGAAAACCATTTCAGGTGACTACCTCTTGAAGCTCATCGAGAGAATGCCAAGAGTGTGCAAAGCAGTAATCAGAGCAAAGGGTGGCTGTTTTGAAGAAACTAGAATATAAAACATGTTTTCAGTTATTTCACCTTTTTTTGTTAAGTACATAACTCCACATGTGTTCATTCATAGTTTTGATGCCTTCAGTGAGAATCTACAATGTAAATAGTCATGAAAATAAAGAAAACGCATTGAATGAGAAGGTGTGTCCAAACTTTTGGCCTGTACTTATACCGTGAGGCGTGAAGTGCCTCATTTTGGACAAAATTATGGGGGATCACGAAAAACAAGGGCGAAGCTCCAGAAGCAGTAACAAGAATGAGAGCGAGTGTTGCAGCAGCAGTACTGCGGTGATGAAAGAACTGAAAGCGATTAATTCAAGATTGGACCGCATGCAGAGCGACATGGAAAAGCAAGTCAATTCTAGAATTGATAGCATGGAAAAACAAGTCAATTCTAGAGTTGATAAGTTGCGTGGATCGATGGAGAAGATGATGGCTGAAAATCAAGATGTTGTGCGGAAGGAGATAGAAAAGGCCACAAAAGACATGATGGCAAACCTGGACACTGAGGTGGGAATTCTGTGCGCACGAATGGAAAAGATGGAGCAGAAAATATCTGAGAAAGAGGCTAAGAGGAAGAGCTTTGATCCAGATGTCTCCCTGATAGTTGTGGGGCTCCCTCAATCAGAAGGAGAGGATTTAATGGCTAAAGTAACTGATCTGCTGCATGTCGGCCTTGGATATGACACTGTGCGCTGCCCCGCTGCTGTGGAGCGGGTGCGGGCGCGTGGAGACCGGCCGGGGATCGTTAAAGTGGAGATGAACTCGGTTCAGGAGAAAGTGACTGTGTTGCGCAGAAAATCAAAACTCAGAGATAACGACAGCTTCAGTAAAGTCTACGTGTCATCAGCTAAATCACATGCCGAACGACTGATGGATCTTAATTTTAGAACTCTGATCCGTGAAACTGCAGTCGGGAAGGACTTTTATGTGACTGGGAATGGACGCATGGTGAAGCGGACGCAGTCGTCTCGGCGTGCGGGGAAAGATGGACCGGGAGCTGACGAGGACTACTGAGAGGGGCTTGCCCAGCCCGTCAGGTGTGTTACTGAACAGTTTTTGTTAGCCCACTGGAATGTTAATGGGTGGACGTTGTCAAACTGTGAACTCAGGATTAGCCTACTTAAATCCTTAGATCCTGATTTCATTTCTCTGAATGAAACGCACTTATGTAGAAATACACTGGACTTTGATGGATTCACCTGGTTTGGACATAACCGCATTGCCCATAAGAGAGCTGTTAAATCCTCTGGTGGAGTTGGATTCTTAATTAAAAATGCAGTATTGGAGCAGTATTCAGTTGGTATTATTGATAAAACATGATGGGATTTTTTGTTTACGCTTAGAGCACAGAGAATCGCAATATTCTTTTATTTTGATTTCATGTTACCTGTCCCCGGAATCATCTACCTGGGGCAGGAACGCAGATCTCTATTTTGGCCATTTATTGGCGTTGCTGTATACTGTTACCGACAAGGTGGATTCAATTTATATCTGTGGTGATTTAAACAGCCGAATTGGGGACCTTAAGGACTATGTGGAAGGAGATGATATTTCTCCTCGTATGGTTTTGGACAGTAGTGTAAATAATCATGGTCATACCTTTATTGAATTTCTAAAGGACTCCAAATGTTGTATACTTAATGGGAGGTTAAATCCTGAAAATGACAATTTTACTTCCGTTTCTGTAAGGGGTAAAGCTGTTGTTGATTACATAGTGACATCTCATGCTGATATGAAAACATGTCTTGGATATAATGTTTACACTCCTTCTGAGCTTATTGACAGAGTTGGTCCAGAAAGTTTTAATCTGATTGGTGATCATAGTAGACTGCCTGACCATTCAGTTCTCTGTTTACGTTTTCAAGTGGGAAAGGTGATTAATACTCCGAATAATGTTGACTGTCTACAGCATGCCAAAAGACGAGGCATATCCTGTTGATTTCCTCTCTTCTGAAATGTGTCGCAGGGCCCTACTAGAGGTAATAGGTCAACTACAGATAGCACAGGAAAATCAAGAAAACATGGATCAGTGTTACATCAATCTCTGTAATCTTTTACATGATGAGATGGATAAATATTGTCCTGTAAAAAAAATGAGTTCTACCAAGAAATATTACAGAGCTAAACAACCATATTGGAATAATGAATTAAATGAGTTATGGTTGAAATTGTGTTCTGCAGAGAGAACATTCCTTAATTGTGGTCCCAGGGATCCCTGGAAGAGGAGGGCCTTGCATAATGAATTCAAGCAATGTCAGGTTAACTTTGATAGAAAGCTTAGGTTCTTTAAGAGGAGGTTTAAGAGAGGTCAAGTTCTCAAATTAGAACAATTACAAACTGGTAATCCACAGCAATTCTGGAGGGAAATACACAAGTTAGGTCCAAAAAAGAAAATGTTAATACCCATGGAGGTTTTAATGGAAAACGGTAGACCTTCTTTTGAGTCCGGTCAAATATTAAAAAAGTGGGAAAAAGATTACAGCAATTTATATGCCTATAGTGGTTCCACTTTATTTGATGATAATTTCTTAGAAGAAACTTGTAAAGTAAAACTTGAGATGGAAACTGGAATGAATACTACATTCTATCAAATATATTGAACAGTGAGATTACATTAGATGAGGTGCTTAAAGTGCTAGACAAAGCCAAAGAAAATAAAGCTGTGGGCATTGAGGACCTCCCTAATGAGGTACTTAAAAGCCCTAACTTGTGTAATGTCCTACATTGCTTGTGTCATATATGTTTTCAGAATGGTATTATCCCATCTGTGTGGAATAGTTCAATTATCAAACCTATCCCGAAATCTGTAAAAGATGACCCCAGAGTCCCCTTGAATTACAGAGGGATTAGTTTGATCAGCACAGTCTACAAAATTTATTCAGGAGTCCTTAATAACAGATTTAATATTTTTTTGGAGTCTTGTGGAGGGTTGGTAGATGAGCAGAACGGTTTTAGAAAAAATAGATCCTGCATTGATCATATTTATGTGTTATCTTCTGTTGTGAGAGCTCGTTTGGAGAAGGGCAAAAGTACTTTTGCTTGCTTTGTTGATTTTAAAAAGGCGTTTGATTGTGTTAACCGAGAACTTCTGCTGTTTAAATTACTTTCATCTGGTATCAATGGAAAATTTTATAATGCGATAAAAGCCCTTTACAGAGATCCCATTGCTTGTGTACAGATAAATAATTTAAGAACAGACTGGTTCCCAACGCCTTTCGGGGTGAAGCAGGGAGACTTACTCTCCCCTTCTCTATTCACTCTTTACATAAACGATCTGGCTCAGGAAATTAAACAGGCTAATCTTGGTGTTCCAATAGATGATATAAATTTAAGTATTCTGCTTTATGCGGATGACATTGTTTTGATTGCTGAAAATGAAGTTAATTTGCAAAATATGCTGGATATCATGAGCTCTTGGTGCAGTAAATGGCGTCTTACCATTAATAGCGAAAAAACACAAGTTGTTCATTTCAGGAAAAAAAGGGAATCACAGAGTAATTATACATTTCAGTTTGGCTCTGTGCCTTTAAAGTTCACTTGTTATTATAAATACCTTGGTTTTGTTTTTGATGAAAATATGAAGTTTACTGAGGGAAGGAAAATACTAGCAGAGTCCGCTGGAAGAGCGTTAGGCTCTGTATTTAGTAAAATGAAATCATGTACAGATCTGGCTTTTTCTACATTTACACAACTTTATAAATCTTTGGTTGACTCAGTCTTGTTTTATGCTGCAGGGGTTTGGGGCTCTGAAGAGGTTTCTGATTGTAACTCTGTTCAGAATCGTGCTTTGAGGTGTTTTCTTGGTGTGCATAAATACGCTGCAAAGGTAGCTGTTGAAGGGGATGCAGGATGGGATCCATGTATTATAAAACAAAAGTGTGAAATGGTGCGATTGTGGAACCGTCTTGTCAGTCTGCCAGAGGAAAGGCTAACTAGGAAAATTTTTAATTGGGACAGAGCACACCATCACCCCTGGTTTAGAGAGGTTTCAATAATATTGTCTGCTTCTGACATGCATATAATGCTTCGAAATAGCTTGCAATGTAATGTAAATTCTGTCAGACAAAGATTGTTTACGAAATATGAAGATCAATGGAAACAGGATATATGGAAGAAGCCAAAGCTTAGAAACTATGTTCAGTTTAAAAATGATTATGTTACAGAACCTTATATTTTGTTTAATTTAAAGAGAAGGCAGAGGTCCCTCTGTGCTCAGTTAAGAACTAGTACCTTGCCTCTGGCAGTAGAAGTGGGTCGATTTAAAGGTACACCTGAACATTTACGTTTGTGTGAATTTTGTGATCTACAGGTTGTGGAAGATGAATTTCATTTTGTTTTTTATTGTCCTTTATACTGTGATTTAAGAAATTCTCTCTTTGAATCGATTCAGTTAAAAAATCCTGATTTATTTTGGAAATATGAAGCTGAAATTTTGTACTGGTTGTTTGAAAACAACGTTTTTGCTCTGGCAAAATTTGTGGAGAAGGCCTGGTATCTGCGGCAAAGTATTTTGTATCCCATATGACAAGCTATTCTTTTTTGTATGTATCCATATTGTCATAGGTCTTATTATGTTATGCTTTGTTCTGTATTTTGCCACGTGGCTATTGTACATTATTTGATAAAGTGTCTAATAAGCCCATGAGGGCTGGGCACCAACCATGGTGTTTGACACTTAAATAAACAATCAATCAATCAATCAATCAATCAATCAATCAATCAATATACCCACAGAATTATACAAACACCTTTTTCTAGCAGCCATTACGGGGATATACTTGCATAATTATGGCAAAGTGCCACTTTTGCATGGCCTATAAAGTAAGGTAACACAAGGTTATGACAGGTGATGACAGGAGTGACAGAAGCCTTAACTTTCTGCTGCAAAATACTGAATATTCTAGCTATCATGGTTCTCATTTTCAATCTATTTAAACAGGATCACGCAACCAACAATCTCCCGCCATTGTTTGTGGGAGGTCCATTTTTAAAGGGTTAAATTAGTGTGTTAATTAAGATTCAGGGACACTTTAATTGTCACTAGTTTTAGCATCTTGCAGTATATAGTCTTGAAGCTCCTAGTTGTTCAGCACTAATTGCTGAGTGCTGTTACTGGTTAATGAAGCTTCATATTGGCTGCTGTTGACTGTTACCCATTCTTTACGGTCCGCTCTAAGGAGGAGGGCCATTCAGCTGAATGAGAATCTTTTTTACTAAGCTGAAACTGCTGAATTCTTCTGACTCAAATATCTTCTCATTATTTCATCTCCAGTTGGTCGAGTTATTACTGCATCTTTTTTTAACATTGTAAGTAACCAGTTCATTAACTGTGACAGTGCCTTGCACAGACATTTTGCAGGGCAGGTGCTCAAGTGGAAAGAAGGGCATCCCTTTCCCCTTTTTTTTCTTTTTTTTAATGCTCACATGAAGTCCTGATGCAAAAAAATTACAAATTATTTAGAAAATTATTAAAATAAAAAGAAAACATGTCTCGCAAAAAGGGCACTTATCTAGACAGAGGGCAAAAGGGCAGGTGTTTATGCAGGTCTATTGATGCATGTGCCTGAACTGTGAAACAAATATTTGTTTCAAAATGTAGTAGAGCCTATGTATGTGGTGACATCATGTCTCATGGAGGTAGCTGTCTGCAGCCCTTTTCTGGTCATCTGTAGGGTTAACAGCAACAAGAATTGCAGTGATGGAGAGGTATTCAAATAATTTGCTTAAAGCTCCTGAACACATGGATTCTAACTCCCATTTGAAACAAACCTCTTGGACTGCGTTTTTTCATCTGCGTAATATTGCGAAAATCAGGCCTATCCTGTCACTAAAAGATGCAGAAAAATTGGTCCACGCCTTTGTTACCTCGAGGCTGGATTACTGTAATTCTCTATTATCAGGTAGCTCTAATAAGTGCCTAAAAACTCTCCAGCTAATCCAGAACGCGGTGGCACGTGTACTGACAGGAACTAAGAAACGAGATCGCATTTCTCCTGTTTTAGCTTCTCTGCACTGGCTCCCTGTAGAATCCAGAATTGAATTTAAAATCCTTCTCCTAACCTACAAAGCTCTAAATGGTCAGGCTCCATCATATCTTAGAGAGCTCATAGTGCCCTATTATCCCACCAGAACACTGCGCTCTGAGAATGCAGGGTTACTCGTGGTCCCTAAAGTCTCCAAAAGTAGAACAGGAGCCAGAGCCTTCAGCTATCAGGCTCCTCTTTTGTGGAATCACTTTCCTGTTTCGGTCCGGGAGGCAGACACCGTCTCCACTTTTAAGACTAGACTTAAGACTTTCCTTTTTGATAAAGCTTATAGTTAGGGCTGGCTCAGGCCTGTCTTGGACCAGCCCCTAGTTAGACTGACATAGGCCTAGTCTGCCGCGGGACATCCTATAATACACCGAGCCCCTTCTCTCCTCCTCTCTCTCTCTCTCTCCTTTGCTAACATTCATGTCCTGTTGCTGCATCTCCCTAACTCGGCTCTACTGCATGTCACTAACTCGGCTTGTTCTCCGGAGCCTTTGTGCTCCACTGTCTCGCAGGTTAACTCGTGTCACAGCTGTGCCTGGATGATGTGTCGTGGTTGTGCTGCTGCCGTGGTCCTGCCTGATGCCTCCCACTGCTGCTGTTACTATTAGTCATACTTGTATTGTTATTATAAACATATCATTATTGTCACATACATATATAATCATACTATTGATATAATATCTGTCTCTCCTTATGTCTCATTGTGTCATACGGATTACTGTTAATTTATTATGTTGATCTGCTCTGTACAACATCTATTGCTCGTCTATTCGTCCTGGAAGAGGGATCCCTCCTCAGTTGCTCTTCCTGAGGTTTCTACCATTTTTTTTTCCCCCGTTAAAGGGATTTTTGGGGGGAGTTTTTCCTTATCCGCTGTGAGGGTCCTAAGGACAGAGGGATGTTGTATGCTGTAAAGCCCTTTGAGGCAAATTGTGATTTGTGATATTGGGCTTTATAAATAAAAATTGATTGAATTGATTGAAAAGTTATTTTTAAACAACACTAAAACATATTACAATTACTACTATAAATTTGGTCTGATAACATTTGGAATGTCTTGAAGGAAGCAGTGCCAATCATCCTGGTAATTTCATACACAGTAGTTGAACCATTTTTCATGTGCCACTGAGCAACTTTCATGGGAAACGGGGCCCCACCTTCAGTGCTGTATTCAGGTCTCTTTACACGTCCATGGTCCATGACTGAGTGAATGAGTAAATGAGTGAACTGAATGAATCCTGTAACAACTTTAAAGCTGTCATTTCAAAACAAAAGCTCTTTAGTGTTTCATACCCAGTAGAGCCTTATACTAGGTTTAGACCTAGTCTTGTCTCTTAATGTGTTATAAATCATTGAGAGAGTATTTTGAGTACACTGCTCAAAATAATTAAGGGGACACTTAAATCACACATCAGATCTTGATGAGTGAATTATTCAAGTTGAAAATCTTAACTAATGTACATTGTATAATTTTTTAATTTTTTTTTTTACTTAAAAACCGTCAGTGGAAACCAAATTTATCAGCCCAATGAGAGCTGGATTCAAAATAACACCAAAAATCAAATAAAAAAAAATTAAGTCACAGGCTGATCCAACTTGCCTGAATTTTATCACAGCAACTCAATGTGACTCAGTAGTGTGTATGGCCCCCGTCTGTCTGTATGCACTCCCGACAATGTTTGGGCATGCTCCTGATGAGTCAATGGATGATGTCCTGGGGGATTTTTATTTGTTTATTTATTTGTTTATTTGTTTGTGGATCCCCATTAGCTGACACCTGGATGAACAGCTAGTCTTCCTGGGGTCCACACTCACAACATAATACAAAAAGTATACAAACCAGAATACATAATTGAAAAATAGAGTATATTAAAACAAGAAAAGATGAAAGCAGAAAAAATAAATGACAGAATTACAACAAATAAATTAACTCAAATTATCATCAAGTGTGCTCTCAGTTTTCTCTTGAAACAATTCCTGTCCCTGGCTTCGTGAATATATCTTGGGAGTAGATTCCATAAACTTGTGGCTCTATACAAGACTGATTTCTTCAAAAAATTGGATTTAGGACATGGCAAAATTATATGCTCATTGCTGGCAGCTCTTGTGGAATGTGAATGAATTTCATTGGTGTAAATTATGTTTTGAGCAAGAAAATGTGGAGATCATTTTTTCACAACACTATAAAAATCGACCAGTAAATTCATTAAAATTCTTTTCTCAACATAGAGCCAACCCAAATTGCAATGCATATCAATTGTACTCGTCAAAGGGGGAGAGTTGAGAATAAGTCTGGCAGCCTTGTTTTGTGCCACTTGTAATTTTCTTATTAACTGTTTAGACGCTGATGACCAGATAACTGAGCAATAATACAGATGACACAAAACCAGAGAACGAACTGTCTGACAGAGCAGTGATGAAGGAATAAGAGGTGCACATTTCCTGATAATAGCAACTGCTCTTCCCATCTTCAGAACAATCTTATTTACATGTTCAGACCAAGACAAAGTGTTATCACGCCAGAGACCCAGTAGCTTTGCTTTTCTTACATATTGAATCAATTGACCATCAATTTGTAAATTCAGAATTGGATTCTTTGCCATATAATAATTAGATCCAAATATTATAGAGACCGTCTTTGATATATTTAATTTGAGTTCGTTCGTTTCTATCCAGTAGAAGATGACATTAAGTTCTGATGATAGGGTATTATTCAATTCATCACAAGAAGGTGAAGCATAGTACATGGTGCAATCATCTGCATACATTATTACACCAGTATTGACGTGGGCATGATGGCGCCGGTGTGTGTGGCTGTCCATCTGCCGCTGTCGGCTTTGTTTGTTTTTACACTGGTTTTGTCACTTGTCACTGCGAGAGTCAACTCTCTGCTTGCGTATGATCACCAAGAACTCCTGAATATTCGCCTTGCTAGTGAATATCTGATCAAGTTTGATCCGGGACAGAAAACGTTTCCTCCACCGCCTCTTGCAGGAATACCTGCTCACCTCTTCCATGTAGCAGCTCCTCCTCCACGGCGGAGACGCCTCAGAGCTCGGGGTAAACGCAGCGGGCGACTCGTGAAGCTGAAAGCCTCTCTACTGTTTTCGTCAACGTCTGCTTTGTTCGGATATGGATCGGCCCGTCACTACTCCACCTCCCATCGCTCCCTGGAGCCCGTGGGCACCTGGCTGGTGCCTGTCATCGGCAGGGATTTCCCTACCCGCACCTGTCCTCCCCACCGGCGCAGTGGAGGAGTGAATCCCCGCAGGCCTTCGATCTCTGGCCCGAGCTCCCCGGACAGACGACTAGCTTCCTGCTCCACCATCCACCAGGATCGCCTTGGTAAACGCTAGATGGCTAGCGAATAAAACGTTCATTTTAAATGACTTTTTTATCACACGTGATCTGGACCTTTTGTGCATCACAGAGACCTGGCAGAGCGCGGGTGATTCTAGCTCCTTCTCCGAACTGTTGCCGCCTGGCTGTGCGTATTTCAGCACTCCGCGGGGAACTGGCCGAGGAGGGGGAATCGCAGCAGTTTTCATGCAAAGCTTTGACTGTAAGCAGCTGTCTCCTGTCACTTTCTCCAGCTTTGAGCTGATAATGTTCGAGCTGGGTCGCTCTCGCCCTGTTCTGTGTGCAGTGATATACAGACCCCCAAAATACAACAAACATTTCATTTCTGATTTCTCCGATTTCCTGGCTGAAATTATGCCTAAGTATGATCATGTTTTAATCCTTGGTGACATGAATGTGCGTGTATGTTGTCCCTCCAGGCTGCTTGCTAGAGACTTCCTAAATGTCATTGTTGCCTTTGATCTTGTGCAGTCTGTGTGTGGTCCCACACAAGAGCTCGGGCACACACTTGATCTTGTCCTATCACATGGCTTACCTGTGACCAATGTTGAAATTTGTGCGGCTTTTTTTTCTGACCACATGCCTGTTTTGTTTAATATATCTCTGCCATGTTATATTGACAAACAACGCGCACCGGCGCTCAGATGCCGTATGCTTAATCCTTACACTGCCGTTCGCTTCGCTTCTGCATATACCAGTGCTACTGCTGGCCCTGTTAATTCTGCCAGCCCTATGTATGCTAATACAGATGAGCTAACCTCCTGCTTTGACTCTATCTGCCTAAAAATCCTTGACATGGTCGCCCCTTTAAAAACCAGACGTCTCAAACTAGTCACTGAACCCTGGTTAAACGACAGTACACGCAAAGCCAGAAGAGAATGCAGGAGGGCGGAGCGCCAGTGGAGAAAGGACAGCCTCCAGGTCTCTTATGACATTTTGAGAGACAGCTGGCGCAGTTATCAACAAATTGTTAAAGCTGAAAAGACGAAACATTTTTCAGATATCATTTTAACCAACCGCCACAAGCCCCAGGTTCTCTTTAAAACTATAAATGAGATCCTGGATGTCCCCCAGCCGGTCTGCCTTGATGCTTCCTCTAAAACATGCGAGCTCTTTTTAAATTTTTTATTGAAAAAGTGGACAACATCAGAACCAGTATCCCGATCTCAATACATGACTTCTCCATTACAGGTCACCTGCCCTGCCACTCTTAGCTGTTTTGACCCTGACTAAATTGGAGGAAATCATCTCTCACATGAAACCCTCTGGCTCCCCATCAGACATCCTTCCCCCACGCCTTGTTAAGGAGACCTGCAGGGTTATTGGGTCAGCTGTCCAAAATATCATGAATAAAAGCCTTGCAGGAGATGTACCAGCTAGTTTTAAACATGCTGTGGTACAACCACTCATCAAGAAGCCCAACCTTGATGCCTCTGTCTTATCAAACTTCAGACCTATTTCTAAGCTCCCGTTTCTTTCCAAGGTTTTGGAAAAAATTGTTCTTGCCCAACTGATGGTTTTTCTGGACACCTATGGCATTTTAGAAGTGTTTCAGTCTGGTTACAAAGCACTGCACAGTACTGAGACTGCACTCCTAAGAGTTTTTAATGATATCTTTCTGGCCACGGATTCCGGCAACTCTCTTATCCTCATTTTATTGGATCTCACTGCAGCTTTCGACACAGTAGATCACAAAATTTTGCTGTCCCGCCTGGAGCACTGGGTCGGCATTAAAGGTTCAGCCCTAGAGTTTTTTAGGTCATACCTGTCAGAGATTTTGTGTCAGCCTGGGGGATGCTGTGTCCTCTACAGCCCACATCCACTGCGGAGTGCCTCAGGGCTCAATCCTTGGACCAATCTTATTTATGTTGTATCTGCTTCCCCTTGGTTCCATTTTTAGAAAACACGGAGTCTCCTTTCATTGTTATGCTGATGATAGTCAAATCTACCTGCCTGTACAGCGTAACAATCCTGGCTCATTACAACCCTTGTTTGCATGCCTGAAAGATGTCAAAGCATGGCTGGCTTTAAACTTTTTAAATTTTAATAACAGTAAAACTGAGGTTATGGTGTTCACTCCCAGTGACTCACACGTTTTCCTCCCTGCAGATCTGGGTCCCCTTGAACTTTTTGTGAAGCCAACTATCACTAATCTTGGGGTGAAAATTGACTCTGACCTAAAGATGGGCAAACAAATAAACGCTGTGGTGGGGAAGAGTTTTGTCCAGCTCAGAAAGTTGGCTAAGGTCAAACCTTTTTTAACACGTTCTGTCTTTGAAACTGTGATTCATGCTTTTATGACATCTCACCTTGACTACTGCAATGCTTTGTATACTGGTGTTAGTCAGGCCTTTATCTCCCGCCTACAGTTAGTACAGAATGCTGCTGCTCGTCTCTTAACAGGTATACGGAAGCATGAGCACATCACCCCTGTTCAAGCATCCGTTCACTGGCTTCCTGTGCATCTTAAGATTGGTTTTAAAATTTTATTGTTTGCATTTAAGTGCCTAAATGGACTTGCACCCACCTACCTCTCTGACCTGCTGGAACCCTATGTTCCCGCGAGGTCCCTCAGGTCCTCCGATCAGCTTCTCCTGGCTGTCCCTAAGTCCAGGATGAAGCTCAGGGGAGACCGGGCCTTTACAGTAGTGGCCCCAAAGCTGTGGAACAAGCTGCACCTGCATGTCAGGCAAGCACCCACTCTGCAGGTTTTTAAATCACGCTTAAAGGCACATTTTTATTCCTTGGCTTTTGAATCTCAGCAGGAGTAACTGTCCTTTCGGCATGTGACACCATGTGTTGTTTTTATGTTATCTTTTGTTGATCTGTGTGTTTGTTTTTTCCTTATCTGTACAGGACTTTGGTCTCAACTCTGTTGTTTTAAATGTGCTATATAAATAAATGTGGTATGGTATGGTATGGTATACATAGTCAAATCACACTTACTTAAAACAAGTGGGAGATCGTTGGTGAATATCGAGAAGAGGAGTGGCCCAAGGCAGCTACCTTGTGGAAGTCCACATTCAAGCTGTCTACTGTCTGAGAAAGTGCCATTAAAAAATACTTTTTGTGTTCTGTTACACAAGTAACTACTAACCCACATAAGAGTAGATGCTTTAAAACCATAGTAATCAAGCTTCTTCATTAACAGATCATGATCCACCAGATCAAAAGCGGCACTAAAATCAATTAATACTGCGCCAACAAGCCTTGAATTATCCATGGCTGTTAGCCAATTGTCATTCATTTGTGTCAGTGCCGTGCAGGTAGAATAACCGACCCTGTATGCATGTTGGTGATTTGAAATTAAATTATTGTCCAAAAAGTAACTCTGGATCTGCTTATAAACTATCTTTTCTAACAGTTTACTAAGAACAGGCAAGATGGTAATAGGCCTACTGTTGGGACCACTAAATGTACATTTAGTATCTTTGATCAGAGGAATTATTTTGCCCATTTTCCACAATTTGGGACATGTGCCACTGACTAAGCATCTATTGAAGATATGACAAATTGCTGAAGAAATGTGCGAAGCAGAGATCTTCAGCAATTTACTATCCAAAAAGTCAGTGCCGGCTGATTTATTTTCCGGTAAGGATTTTAACATTTTTTCAACAGTAACAACATCAACCTGCTGAAATTCAAAAGTGCAGTTTTTACCATTCATGATATGTTTTCTGATGAGCTCCTCAGAAACAGCGACTCCCGTAGAACCCATTTTATCTCTGATTCTTGACACCTTGTTAATGAAATAGTCATTAAAATAATTTGCAATATGCAAAGGTCTTGTTAAATATACACCTTCAGATTCAATAAAATAACTAACAGACTTTTTCCTACCCATGATTTCATTCAGAACATTCCATAATTTCTTACTATCTTGACCACTATCAACAAGTCTCCTCTGATAATAAGCTCTTTTACTAACTCTATTTATCTTAGTGACGTTATTTCTCAACTTGCAGTAGTGCCTCCAGTCATCAATGGAACCAGTTAGGATAGCAATCTTCTTAGCTTTATCTCTTTGCACCATTAATTCTTTTAATGATTTATTAATCCAAGGGGCATTAATTGTTTTTGTTGTAAATTTCACCACTGGTGCATGTTTGTTAGAAATCCACATAAAATGATTCATGAATGTATTCAGAGAAAGCTCTGCATCATCAATTGTGCATACATTAGTCAATGATGTATTTTCAAGGTCAGCAAGAAAAGCGTTTTTATTAAAATGTTTAAAATTTCTAATAAGAACAACTTTAGCACTTGCCTTAGGCAATTTGGTTTTCCTGGAGAATGCAACAAAGTTATGGTCACTGAAACCCACTGGCACTGAAACAGGTCTGGAGCACAGCTCAGAGTTGTTACTGTAAACATGATCTATGCAAGTTGAGGAAATAACACCATTTAGATTCACAGATACTCTAGTAGCTTGAGATATTAGCTGTGTTAATCCACAGGTGTCAGCCATTGACCTAAGTTTACTTTTCAGGGAACAATTCTCAGAAAGCCAGACAATGTTAAAATCTCCAAGCAAGTATATTTCTCTATTTTCTTCTGTAATATGGTCCATCATTTCACACAAAGTATTGAGGTATTCCATATTAGAGTTAGGAGCTCTATAACAACAGCCAACTAGAAGAGGTTTTAAATGTGGCAGATGGATTTGAATCCATATAGCTTCAATGTTATCCTTAATAAGATCATACCTGACTTTACAAGGAAAATGACATCGAGTGTAAATTGCTACTCCACCTCCAAATTTATTTCTATCCTTTCTGTATATGGAATAACCATTAACGATCAACTCTGAGTCTTGAAAATCACTGTCTAGATGTGTTTCTGACACAGCAACAATGTCAACTTTGTTTAGTTGCAGAAATACAGAGAGTTCATGAATTTTATTCCTGAGATTACAAATATTAATATGTGCAAAAGTCAAACCCTTAGGTAGATTGTTAATTGACATGTGTATGTGAAAGAGAAAGGATGCACATTAGCAGGTATACCTATTAGATGTTCATGTTTTCAGGTGGCTTTGGGGTACTGTTGCTACTTGGGTTACTGTGGCCGAATTATTAGTTTGTCATGTTTCAAATAGGCAATTTCGCCTCTATCATGTGCTTCTCTCATTTTGGGGAGCAGTTCCTTTCTTTTCAGACGGACTGCTTCAGTGAAATCTTCATTAATGTAGATCCTAGATCCTTTCAAGTTTTTGGCTCTTCCCAAAACATCAGCTTTATCCTTATATCTCAGAAATTTTACCACAATGGATCTGGGTCTGTTGCTACCAGCTACTGGTTTCCCAGTGCGGTGGGCTTTTTCAATTTCTATCTCCTTCTTTAGAAGAAGCTTATCCACGAGGACATTTTTAATCATTCCCTCTGTATCAACCC
Source organism: Cephalopholis sonnerati (assembly GCA_019142605.1). Lineage (NCBI taxonomy): Eukaryota > Metazoa > Chordata > Actinopteri > Perciformes > Serranidae > Cephalopholis > Cephalopholis sonnerati. The sequence goes on along the minus strand of JAGQAX010000015.1, from coordinate 4,831,762 downwards.
AGGTCTCCCCAGGCTGCTCTGGAATACCGTCAAATACCAGATTGCTCCTACGAGAGTGACCTTCTAGGTACTCCATTTTATTTGAAACAGCTAGCAAGCTGTCACAAATCTTCATAATGTCAGCTTGCATGGAGTTACAATGTTCCGTCTGCTTAATGTTATGTGTCTTGACATCGTGCACTTCTTTCTGTGTAAATTGAATGCTCGTTTTAATTTCTTGCACTTCCCGTGTGATTGTGTCTTGTCTAGAGTTAGTGGAGTCTAAAATTATTGTGCTGAATACATGACTTTCTGCTGTTGCAGCATCTCTTTTACCTAAGCCAGCGAGACAACATCTTTGTCTGATTTCTCATCTCTCAAGTCAGCTTGCACTTTTTTTGGACCCATCTTTGAGGTGGCTACCGCTGAGATGGGAATTCAGGCAGATGTAGCCGAAGCTAGTAGCCACAGGGACCAAAGTGGAGCTTGGTGGCAAGAACAGCAGGGCCTGGTGGTGATGGCTGCAGCAGGGCCTGGTGGTGATGGCTGCAGCAGGGCCAAATGGTGATGGCTGCAGCAGGGCCTGGTAATGGGTGCTAGGCCATGCTAGGCCAGGCTGCCTAAGCAGCTGAACAGCTCACAATGGCGATTTTAGGGGGTGGCCTGGGGTGGCCGGGGCCACCCCTGAAATCTCATTGGCCACCCCTGCGGCCACCCCAGATCTGATAGGTAGTTGGTCAAGTTCGTCAACACGAGAAACAAGAGAAATTCTGTCAATCAATGATGACAGCCGATCAACTGATTTAGAGCTAGTTTTACATTTTGAACTATCACAGTAATGGTCGTACCGAGGCTGTGACAGCTGATCTCTGTTCAGCGTACGTCTGGCCAATGGCCATACAGGTGGAGAGTCGGGTGACCCATGAGACGCACATTGCGTCTTACATTGCACCTGCTGCAGCTGCTGGACTGGTCCGTGAGGATGGTGAAAGGAGCTTCAACTGCTGGATAAGGATAAACCGGTGAAATCTGTCAGAGGTATGGTAATGTAATGTTTGTTTATATCGTAGTTCCCTCTGAATGTGTAGAAAAACTTCATCTAGCATTACGCAGCAGCTAAAAGAGTAAGACGAACTACACTGCAGTGGCTGCACTAGCTAGATTAAGTTTAGCAGCCTCAAACCAAGTTAAGAATTTAACGTTAGTTTTCTTTTTTTTCCTGATATCGCCAGTGTCCCCCCGTAGAGATTATAAACAGAAACGGACATGTGGTGTTAAACGTACGGGCTATAATAACCTGCTTCCTTATTGATGCTTTTATTTTGCCGTGTCGGTGCCGCGATCAAGTAGACTACACATAGCAGAAACCATGAGATAGTTATCTGTTGTTTACCTTAGTACTCGCGGGTTCCAGAGCCCCACGAACACCTGTATTTTGCACACTGATTCTAACCCAAATTGATTATGATCCTGCTTGACGTTTGCTATTACTTAAAAGTGATTTGACTGACTGACTGACTGATTGATTGATTGATTGATTGATTGAGTGATTGAATTACATTTCCCCAGGGATATTAAGAGAATAGTTACAGTATGAAGAGAAGCAGAGATATTCAGTCCTTCTTCCTCAAAAAAAGAAAAGACTCAGAATCAGCCACAGCTTCCAGCATCAGTGAAACATCAAGTCAGCAGCCTAGGTACAGTAGTGATGAAGAGCAGTCAGCTCCCCCTGCACAGGATGGTAAGTCATGCTTGGATAGTTTGAATTTTCCATGTAGGCTCAGATTCAAACTGTTTGCACCTTGAATGTGTTTCCAGTTATACAATTACAAGTGTCTGAAACATCAGTAGTTCAAACAGTTGTAAAAGACAGAAGAACAATAATACATGCATAATACACGCACACACACACACACACACACACACACACACACACACTCTCACACACACACACACACATATGTATGTATGATTGTGTGGGTGTAAAATATATCTATACATCTATATTTCTCAGATATCTGTGTATTCCCACAGCTGACCAGCCACACCCAGAGGAGGACCCCGCAGGGTCTGGAACTCCACCTGCGAAGCATGGTACGTCAAGTTCTGTTATGTCCACATATGTCATTCATGAACATTTATCTGAAGTTGTAGTGTACTCTCATACTTGATTTAATTTCAATTTTGACTAAAGTGTATGCTATTCATTTGCTGATACACAGCAAACACTTAAACAGCACAGCACACTTAAGCAGACAATCTATTTTTTAAATCTCAATACAAAACATTATGGAAATTAAATCCTGAAGAGTTTGGTTTAGAACCTGCTCTATGTGTAAAGTGCCTTGAGATGACTTTTGTTGTGATTTGGCGCTATACAAATAAAGGTTAATGGATTGATTGATTGAAAAGACAAAAGGAAAATGTGTAACACTAATCTGTCCACATACAGTCTATGGATGTAATGGTTATTGTTTTTACTACTTCAGGTACTTCAGGTTCATCTACTGAGCAAAGTGATTCAGAGGGCTTGTCAGTAGGTGATGATGACATCGATGACAGAGAGGCTCCTCATGTTGCACAAGTACATGCTGCCCCACCTGGACCTCACGGTATGTTCTGACATTTTTGCCTTTAAGTTTACACAACATTATGAGTGCCTTCCATTTAAATAACTTGGAAGCTGTAATACTGATCACAAATTCACTTTGTAATTAATCATTCTGAATGAAACCTCATAAAAACTAAAGTAAGGATTGATCATGATTATTTATAATTTACAGACGTTTCACAGTCCAGAGCAGCAGGTCCTACACAGCCTCAACTTAAGGTATTTCCGCGAACCATGCAAGGCAACAGGAAGAGGTCCTTCAACAGTGAGTGGTATAAACAACACCCATGGCTTGAGTACTTCCAAAGCCAAGACTCTGCCTACTGTTTTCCATGTCGACACTTCTCTTTGCCAAACACCCCAGCATCTGTATTCACATCACAACTGGGATTCTCTCATTGGAAAAAGGCAATGTACAAAGATGGTGGATTTAAAGTACATGAAAAGTCAGAGGGTCACGTGAATGCCATGTTTGCATGGGGTGAGCACAAGAAGGCAATACTAACAGATTCTTCCATACGCGATGCCCTTAATGAAGCATACAACAAGAAAGTCCAAGAGAATCAAAAATATATTAAAACAGTGGCTGAAGTACTTCTTTTGACAGCAACACAAAACATTGCTCAACGAGGTCACCTGTGAGACAGAAGAGGTAGATAACAGAGGAAACTTTTTAGAAATCTTGGAAATGATTGCAAAGCATGACCCAGTGGTACAGAAGAAAATGAAGGGAAAGCAGAATGCCAAGTACACAAGCAGTGTAATACAAAATGAAATCCTAGAATGCTTGGCAAATATGGTCCGTGAGGAGATCATTCAGGAAGTGAAGGAAAGTGAGGTGTTCTCTGTGATTGCTGATGAAACCAAAGACCTGAAAAAGAAGGAGCAGCTCTCACTGGTACTTAGGTACTACTATAATGGGGCAGTGCACGAAAGTTTTCTTGACTTTCAACAAGCCACATGATTAGATGCAGAAGGACTCAAGGACAAAATCATCCAGTTTGGAAAAATACGGACTTGAGTACAGAACAAATCTTGTTGGACAAGGTTATGATGGAGCATCAGTAATGAGTGGGAAACACTCTGGAGTGGCAGTCAGAATAAAGACTGATGCAAAACATGCATTTTATGTACACTGCAATGCACATTGCCTGAACTTGGTACTCATTGATACTGTGAAGGCAGTCCCAGAGGCTGATTGCTTTTTTGCACTACTGCAGAAGCTTTATGTGTACATGTCTGGGTCCTATGTTCACCAGAAGTGGCTAGATGTGCAAAGGGAAATGTATGAAGGTCAGCCGAGGGAGTTGCAGAAGCTCAGTGACACGAGATGGGCATGTAGATACCTGGCCTGCAGGAATCTAATGGACCGATTACCTGCTGTACTTTGTGTTCTGCAAGACATTGCTACAGAAAATAGTGGGGAAAGATCTGTAGATGCTCGAGGTTTGCTGAATCAGCTAGACCTAAGCTTTGTCAGTCTTCTTGCAACCTTTCGAAGGCTCCTTGGGGATGCAAAGGTGCTGTCTGATACTCTCCAATCTCCTTCACTTGACCTTGCCATGGCAGTGGATTTAGTAAGTGAACTCAAAGACTCATTTCAGGAGTATAGAAGTGAAACATTTGTTGACAGTCTGTGGAAAGGTATTTTGGACACTGCCACAAAGTGCAATATTGCCATTGAAAATGCAGAGAAAGAGGTCTCAAAAAGTTAATTCCAGACTTGGTGGGTCTGTCATAACCTCTACATTGGGTCAGCGCAAATGTAATGACAGTGACAAGGATTCCTTTAGGAGGACAATCTTCTATCCCATTGTGGACACCATACTTGGAGAGTTAGACAGGCGCTTCTCCAAAGACAACTGTGACATAATGAGAGGAATACAAGCTTTAGACCCCAAAAGCAAATGTTTCCTTCAAGAGCAAGCAGTCTTTCGCCTGGGAGAAATTTATGAAAGTGACTCTGAAGATCTCAGTCATGAACTCCACCAGACAAGGAGGCTTTTGCAAAGGAAACAGCAAAGTGGAATGCAGAAATTGTCGAGTATTGTTGAACTTGCAGTGTTCCTTGAACCACATAAGGATGTGTTCCATGAGCTTTTCCGTCTGTGCAAAATCGCCATAGCCCTCCCAGTCAGTAGTGCAGCATGTGAGCGCAGCTTTTCGGCTCTCAAACTTATCAAAAGTCATTTGCGCACAACAGTGACTGATGACAGGCTCAGCAACCTGGGTGTTCTCAGCATTGAGGCCAGAAGAGCCAAGTCGCTTGACATGGACAAGTTCATTAAAATTTTTGCAGACAATCACCAAAACAGGAGGATTCATCTCATCTAAGATGTGCTCAATGGTCTTGTGTTTTTGTTCTTAAGGTTTGTTTACATTAAGATTTGTTACAGCTGCATGTTATTAGAATCCTGTTCATAAGAGTTTTGTTAACATCGCTCATAGTATGTACTTTGTTTGAGTTAATATTTATTTGGTTTATGTTTCAATTGTTTATGCACATTTTTTATAAGTTACTTTATGAAAAAGTATTGTTTGATTTAAATTAAAACATTTATGCCGAATCAAAGCCAACATTTCAATGTATATCTTCATCAGGAACATGAATACTGTCTGGGTTGAAAACCACTTTTTGCACATTTTCAAACATCAAAAGGCATCCTTTAGAATGACATTATTCAGTTACCACCATGTTTGCTTTACTAATTTAAGTGCCATCTTGTGATTAATTAAAAACAAATCTGGCAAAGAACAAATCAAAAAAGTTTTGGTTTGTTCTGTTGCCTGGATTGCTGTATTTTAATGTAACCACAAGATGGCGCTTCAGTTAGTAAAGCAAACAGGTAACAATACAGGTGACACAGTTGATGAGCTGATGACTGATAATGTTATTCTACAGGATGAGTTGAGAGCAGTTGAATTTTGCTAATCTAATCTAATTTGTGAAGAGATGAGGACTTTAATCCACTACAAGGAAATGGCTCTTAGAAAATTTGTACCATATCCTGAATATATTTTACTGATTTAGAGTAGTTAAAATAACCAGATATACTTGAGGACTGTGATAATGGGAAATGGAATTTAAAAATAAACCAGAGTAGACACCTTTATTTAACACGTATGAGACAGGAAATCATGGGAGAGAGAGGGGATGTTACATGCAGCAAAGTACTGGGATTTGAACTGTGATCGGCTGCGTACATGGCATTAAACTCCGCTATGCCATGGCCACCCCACACTAGCTTTGTGTCCCATCAAGGCCACCCCGGTAAAAAAGTCCTGGATACGCCACTGACAGCTCAAGCTGGCTCACAGGAGAGAGCAGGCCGATGCCAAACAATCCTCAAAGTATCAAAGTTTGGAAAAATCATCCATATGTTTTTGTGTGATTCTCCCTTTTGTTGGCTGATTAAAAGTATTTCATGCAAAAAATTAAACTTTCACGACTTAAAAAATAGTTAAAACACTGTAGGGTCCAGAGGATCGGCACTGGTGCACTGCAGGTCTCTATGAGTAGTAAGGAGTGTCAGGTAAGTAAGGCCTGGGGATCTCCCCCCAGGCCTGGATCAGGGCATCAGTGAGCTCCTGGACAGTCTGTGAAGGGACTTGGCAATGTTGGATGCACCTATACATAATGTCCCACAGACGCTCATTTGGATTTAGGACAGGGAAATGAGAGGGCCAGTCAATAACATCAAAGCCTTCATCATCCAGGAACTGCCTATACACTCTGGCCACATGAGGCTGGGCATTGTCCTGCGCCAGGAACCCAGGGGCCACTGCACCACTTTAAGGTCTGACAATCATTCTGAAGATTTCATCCTGGTACCTAACAGCAGTCAGGGTACCATCGGCTATGACATGGAGGTCTGTGTGATCCTCAAAGGATATACCTCGCCAGACCATCACTGACCCACTGCCAAACCAGTCATGCTGGATGATGTTACAGGCAGCATACTGTTCACCACAGTGTCTCCAAACTCTTTCACGGCTGTCACATGTGCTGAGTGTGAACCTGCTCTCATCTGTGAAGAGACCGGGGCAGCAGTGGCGGACCTGCCAATTTTGCTGTTCTCAATTGATTGCCAATTGAGCTGCTTAGTGCGGGGCTGTAAGCACTGGTCCCACTAGAGGATGTCAGGCCCTTGTGCCACCCTCATGGAGTCTGTTTGTGACAGTTTAATCAGAAACCTGCACACCAATAGCCTGCTGGAGGTCATTTTGTAGGGCTCTGGTAGTGCTGCTCCTGCTCCTCCTCGCACAAAGGAGTGGATAACGATCCTGCAGCTGGGTTAATGCTCTTCTACGGCCCTGCCTAGCTCTCCTTCTATAATGGTGGGTCTCCTGGTATCTCCTTTATGTTCTTGAGACTGTGCAGTGCGACACAGCAAACCTTACGATCACATACATGGATGTGCCATTCTGGAGGAGCTAGACTGCCTGTGCCACCTCATAAAATAGAATAGAATAGAATAGAAAACACTTTATTTATCCCAGGGGGGGGGATTCAGCTGTCTAGCAGCTCATAAAAGACAAAAAACAAAATAAAATAGATTAAAATGAGTGCACAAATAGAGATTTCACAGTAACAAAAAACAGCCAGTTGGGGGGACAAAGGCTCTTCTGAAACGCTCTGTTCTGCAACGCAGTGAGATGAGCCGACTGCTGCTGCTGCTTCTCTGTCGCTCCAGAGGGCTGTGGAGAGGGTGTCTGCTATTGTCCATTATAGCTTTCAGTTTGTTCACTGTGCCCCTCGCCACCACAGTTCTTAGTGGGTCCACTCTCCTGCCGAGCACTGAGCCAGTTTTTTTAACCAGCTTGTCCAAACGCTTGATGTTTTTGTCTGTCAAGCTGCTTCCCCAACACACTGCAGCGTAGAGAAGTGCACTGGCCACCACTGTGTGACAGAACATGATCAACATCTCCACACACACATCAAAGGACCTCAGTGTCTGCAGGAAGAGCAGGCGGCTCTGCCCCTTCCTGTAGAGGGCGTCAGTGTTAGAGGACCAGTCCAGCTTATCATCCAGGAGGACCCCCAGAGATTTGTAGGTGTGCACCACCTCAATGTCCTCCCCCTGTATGGAGACTGGTTGATGGGGTGACCTCTTTCTTCTGAAATCCATCACCATCTCCTTGGTTTTGGCTGTGTTCAGGTGGATACAGCACTTACTGCACCAGTCCCTGAAGGCATCCACAAGGTCTCTGTACTCCCGCTCCTGATCGCTCCTGATCACTCCTGATACAAGCCACGATAGCTGTATTGTCAGAGTATTTTTGTATTTGGCAGGACTCTGAGTTGTACTTAAAGTCCACTGTGTAGAGTGTGAACAGGAACGGTGCTAAAACAGTTCCCTGTGGAGCACCAGTGCTGCTCCTGATCATCGCAGAGACACAGCTTCCAAGCCTGCCATGCTGAGGCCGCTCTGTCAGGTAGTCTGTTATCCAGGAGGTCAGAAAGCAATCTACTCCCATCCCCTCCAATCGGTCTCTCAATATGGATATGGATAGTATTTAATGCACTTGAAAAGTCAAGGAAAAGGATCCTCACACCCAACACCCTGGCTCCTCCAAGTAGGTGTAGGCCCGATGCAGCATGTAAAGAACTGCATCGTCCACTCCCATGTGCTCCTGATAGGCAAACTGGAGGAGGTCCACAGCATCAGTGACCTCTGACTTCAGGAAACGGAGGACCAGGTGCTCCAGGGTCTTCATAATGTCTGATGTTAAGGCCACCGGTTTGCAGTCATTTAACTAGTGTGGGCGCCGCACTTTGGGTACCGGTACAAGACAAGATGTTTTCCACTGCACCGGTACTTTGCCTGTTTAAAAACTCCTGTAGAAGATCCACTGAAGGGGCTCCGCTAGCTGGGCTACAGAGTCTTTCAGAAGCCTTGGACACACTCCATCCCGCAGCTTTCCCTGTATGCAGTCTCCTGAGCTCGGCCCTCACCTCTTCTGCTGTAAAGGACAGTGGTAGTTGGCCGTGGGTGGTAGATGTTGTAGCTGTAGCTACAGTAGTGGGGGAGGGGCTACTTCCAGATGACAGTGGAGCAGGAGCAGCAGCAGGTGACACTGTGGAAGGGCGGATGGATGCAGGGGTAGGGTGAACACTGCCCCCTCCATCAACCCTTTTAAAAAACAGGTTGAAGTTGTTGACTTTGTCCACATCACCATCCATAACCTGGCTATTCTTCTTTGAATAGCCTGTGATGTTCTTCAGTCCTTTCCACACCTCTCTGATGTTGTTCTGCTTCAGCTTACTTTCCACCTTTCTTTTGTAGTCCACCTTTGCCTGTCTCAGTCTCCCCTACAGCTCATGCTGAACCTCCCTGGGCCTCTCCTTGTCCCCTTGCTTGAAGGCCAGCTTTCTCTGATTGAGGAGCTGTTTGATGTTATTGTTGCCCAGGTTTTATTATTGAGGAAGTCAGCATACAGTCTTTACTGGCATCACAGTGTTTCTGTTAGAATACCCACCCCACTGTCCATGTCCATGTTGTTGTCCTGTGGCTCCAGTAGTACAGTCCAGTCTGTACTCTCAAAACAGTCCCTGAGAGACTCACTGGTCTCCAGGGACCACTTCCAGACTGAGCAGGTGGTAACAGGCAACGTTAATACATAGGGTTTGTATGTGGGCTGGAGAGAGACCAGATTGCGATCTGATTTGCCAAAAGGTGGTAGGGCAGAGGCACTGAAGGCGTACTTGGCATTTCCATAAATCAAATCCAGTGTCTTATTCTCCCTGGTGGGACTGTCCACATACTGAACAAACCCAGAGTGATGGGAGGAGAGAGTAGTGTTGTTAAAAACCCCTGTTATTGCAATGAATGAACAAGGATGCTGGGTCTGAATCCTAGCAACAGTTTCATGGATGACATCACACACCACTGCTGTTGCTGCCCGCGGTGAAATGTAAACAATAATGGCGACAATGTGTGAAAACTCCTGAGGATCATAATACGGTCTAAGACCGACGGCCAACAGTTCAATATCCTGACAGCAGATGTTGTCCTTTACCGTGATATGTCCAGAATGACACCATTTATTGGTCACTGGCAGGATCAATTCCCCATCTCTGTTTTTGCCGCGCCTTCACGTCTCTGTCCGCTTGCACAGTAGAGAAGCCGGGTAGGTTCACACCACATGAGACACATGAGACTACACTCCCTGTTGGCTCCACACTAATGCCAGCAGCTCATCACACTTGTTGGATGATGAGTTTGCATTTCCCATTATTACAGATGGCAGGAAAGGCTTGTATCTCCACCTCATGGCTTTTAGCTTCACTCCAGCTCTGCAGCCTCGAAACGGCTTCCTCAGCTCAGCCGGTATCAGGTGTTTAACTCCGTAAGTTGTTCCTCTCAGAGCCAGACGATCATCCCTCGTGTACACAACTTTACTTATCACATTTAAAAAATTAACAGTCATTAAAAAAGAAAAAACAAAAAAAAAGTACTTGCTGCCACTCTAACTGGCACATCATTTGAAAAGTTTATGCTACCACTAGTGACAAGGACAGTAGCAAAACACAAAACTAGAGAAGAATCACTCAGGAAGGATAAGGAGAGAGCAACTGTCTGTGGCCACCATATGCAAAACTTTCCCTTTTTGGAGGTTGTCTTGCTTTTGCTTCTCCATTGCACCTGATGTGACTTTCATTTGCAACAAAGCAGGTCAAACTAATTCACAATCACATGTGCTTCCTTAATGGAGAGACTGATATCCCTGAAGTTTAACTGTAACGTGCTATACTGTGAGCATTAAGTGTTCCCTTTATTTTTTTAAGCAGTGTATTTTGAAAATATAAAATTACTCCAGTATACAGTATCTGCTTTTAGATAATAATTTAATTTTTTGCCAATTACAAAATACTCAAAAGTAGTTGAAATACTGTTCCAAACTATAGCTATATATCAACCTTCAAAAATGTGGTATTGGTAAACTGATAGAACACAACAGGTCTATTTGAATCCCTGTAATACTGGGGATATGGGCAGTTATTTGGAGGTCGGGAACCAGGCAGTAGAATATAAAGTAGCATAAAATGTAGAAAAAAAAAAAAAAAGCCATGTTCCAACAATGCAGGGACTGGGTATTCCAAATTGGGAGAAAACAGGATAAGAAATAGGAAAAAGAAAGTGCTTTCAACAATCCACAACAGAGTGCAACATCTTCAGACTATTTTCCGATGCTTGGTTCTCCTGTCACAGCTCTCTGATTGTCTCTTGATTAGTTTCATGAACTGCAGACTGCCTATCAGCTAAAGTTAGAGCTGTAACCAATGAAGTAACACAATCAGTCCATGTCTGTACATATCTGTGCCTCTTAGACATTAGCCCCACTGTTTCTCAGCAATAATAGAGCTCTAGGTCCTCTTCCCAGCCTAATCAACATGTTTAATAGATGAAGCACTTAATGAAAATAAGACAAAGAGCCTTTGATTGGACAATCAGGGGTAAATAACTCCATCTCTGTGCATTGAGGAGCACAGGGGAATGTAGATGTGCTTTGTCTTCATCAGTGTGTAAATGTTCCATTTTGACTATACCCCTCTGACTCCACACTAACACTATTCTTTTATATCATCAGTGTAATTAAGGCCACAGGCCTAGTTTCCATTTAATAGGTGAGACTTGTAAGACATCATCATCAAATAATGACATCTTTGATCTTACACTGCAAACAATATAGCCCTCCATAAAGAATGCACAGCTGCAAAAAGTGGCCCAGGAGTGTATCTTGATAGCCCTCATAATCTATCTAATCCAGCCAACTTTAGTGAGTCAAGAAAGGGCAGGGGATTAATTTAAATGAAGGCTATTGATTGAAGCATTAGACCCATCTGAGAGGAATTAAACTGTTTGGGAGTGTGCCTAAAATACCAAGCAGGTCTCTGCGGCAGGGTATGGAGAGGGAGGGAAGGAGGGTGTTGGTACATTACCGCCACAGCAAGGTAAACTGGACCTCCAATTGGACGCCTGAAGCGATGCCATGGCTCACAGCTCACACAGCAGCCTCAGCAGCTGAACCACAAGCAAAACAGCCAGAAGAGAGGTGAGGAGCTTTTACTGCTGGGAGACACACAGGAGGCTTTGATGTGGGATGTTTGTTAGTCTGATGTCAAGGACATACTGAAGTTATTGCATACCATTTTGTCTAGGGGTGTGCCAATACATCGATTCTTAGATGCATCACGATGCGACACGTGACGATCGATAAAGATTAACAAATGTTCAAAAATTGATTATTTTCCATGATAGCAAAATCACAGAAACATAACCGCAGCACCTGGAAGTTGGCCGGAACGAAAAAAGCCGCCCGGACAGTTTTAAGGGACAGACTCATAACGGACCGTTAGCCAACATGGCAGCAGCTAACTCGCTGGCTACTGTCACTGAGCCTGACGTACACTCTTTGGGGTTGAAATCCAGCGTGTGGAGGCATTTCGGTTTTTATGAACATGAAGACAGAAAGAGCACTGACAAAAGCTACTCCGTGTGTAAGCTAAGGATTTTAGTTAAAATAAGTTATTTGTAAAGGATTTTGTTTGGAAGTCTTTACTTATTATTACTGAATAAGCAGAATAAGCTATTTGTTTTGTATTAAACTTGCTAGTACCGAAATCTGTGAAAACAGCAGAGAATTTTGGTTAAAAGAAGTCTTATTTCTAAAGGCACTTTATGGATTAGACTTTATGTAATAAGAGCAGCTTTTTGTTGTGGGAAATGTGTTGGATCGTTTGGTCTGATATAAATAAAAGATAATGGAGGTAAATTTGTTTGTTTACTTTATTTAATGGATGCTGACAAATATACCTTGTTTAAAAGAAATCCTGTATGGGAAAAAAGATGCATCAATAATGGTGATAATTGTAATAGTCGTTATAATCGTTTAATAATCGAATCGTAGCACCCTGAATCGTAATCAAATCGAATCGTGAGGTGCCTAAGATGGCACACCCCTAGTTTTGTCTAAGTTGATAACATTGAGCAGTAGCAGTGTGTAGAACATGTATTTTTCAACTAAGAGTATAACTGTGTAAGTCGTTAATGAAAGGGACAACTACCTACAGCAAATGTTTCACAAAGGAATTGATCAATTGTCTGTGAGCTTCAGTGCAAATCCATCAAACCAAAAACACATTGCACAACTCCTCTCCATCATACCATGCTAACATGAACACACAGCACCACAAATGTGCTGCCAGAGGCAGATGGTGTGGTTTCCTGCAGCTTGTTCCCATTCCAAACTTGTCAAATACTGCATATGCTTTATCAGTAGTTTTGGCATCAGAAACCAACATCAAAAGGCTTTCACGGTGGTATAATACACTGCTGGACAGAACCTTCCATGGCAGTACGATACACTGCTGGATGGAAGCTTTTGCGATGGTATGATACACTGCAGGACATAACCTTTCACAGTGGTATGATACAGTGCTGGACAGACCCTTTCACGGCGGTATGATATACTGCTGCACAGAACCTTTTGAGGTGGTGTGATACACTGCTGGATGGAACCTTTTGCAGCAGTTCAATGCAATGCTGGAGGGAACCTTTCGCGGCGGCATGATAACACTGCCAGATGGAACCTTTTGTGGCAGTTGATACCCTGCCAGTGGACTCCTTTGCATTGGTGTGACATAATGCTGGACAGAACCTTTCAAGGTGGTATGATAGACTACTGGATGGAATCTTTAGTGGTAGTATGATACACTGCTGGACGGAACCTTTCATGGTGGTATGACACACTGCTGGATGGAATCTTTTGCGATCGTATGATATACTGCTGGATGGGAGCTTTTGCATTGGTGTGATACACTGCTGGACTGAACCTTTTGCTGTGGTACGAAACACCGCCAGATGGCACCTTATGGAGTTAAAATCATGCCAAAACCTCACAAACACACATAACATGTTTTACTCATGCCCAGCGATCCACAAACAAATACAAAACATCCTTCACAAACTAATGCATTTTGTTTTGCAAATAAGAAACATACCTATCAAACAAATACATCATGCTTCAGAAACAAATACAGCATGTTTTACACATACAAAGAAACATTTCTTCAAGTACAGAAAAATATCCGTCAAGTACAGACTAAAATCTTTCAAAGACAAAAAAATCCTTCAAGTACAAAAAAACGATTCTACAACTACGAAAAACTGAAAGCCATTGTGTGTGGATAAGAAGCCGTTCATGTGTGGATCTGCAAGGCGGAAAATTACTGCCAAAAGTCATTTGACAGTGGTAAGATCATGCCAAAAGTCATGCACACGCACACGAATGCCAGTGAACTTTCTAAGAAATGGCCTGTAAATCGCACTCCACAACAGCAGGTGGCGCTGTTGATTCAATCTAAGGCCGCCAACAAAGATTCAACTATGGCCACATATAACGTTAATAACTTGATACGTCTTGGTCTGAAGACAGTATTTTGAAGTGAAGACGACCTCAGTTCACACACATTTATCTGCAGTAAGTGAACACGACTCCTCAGATGGTGCTAAAACAAAACATATGCCCTGCCTTCGCTGCTTCACATGGAAAGGTTTGAAATAACAAAGTAACAGGAGGCTTTTATTGTGAAAAGTTTATAGGAAGTAATATGCGGTCATTAGCCTAAAATCTCGCAGTCAGGTAGTCAGGTGAATTTGTTCATGTATCAGTTATAAATACTACAGGAGGTTAAAGTGTCAGCAGAAACAGCCACAGTGTTTATATATATATATATATATATATATATAAATATATAACTATATGACATTATTACCACTGCAGATAAACTCAGCTGCTAAGACTAATGATTCAAACGCAGTTTTGTTCTAGCTGCACTATCGCTCGGTTCCGAGCCATATCACTTTAATTTTCGTGCAATTTTTTTGAATAACAAAACGCTGAAGCATTATTTATGACCTGTGATATGGCAGCCTTTTACACTGCCAGATTTTCCGTGAATGTTCGGCCGATTTGCCGGCCAGCTGCGACCGTTTTGCCGCCCTCCCCGATTTTGTTTTTATACTGCCAATGCGGAAAGAAGAGGGATTGGGCTTTCCTGCAAATTTGCGCAATTCCTGTGTAAAAGAGGCTACTGAATATGCTCTGTGTGGAAAGTAAACCGCTTCAGCTTCCACACTCACTGCTCCCCCTGGTGGATAGACAGACCATTGCAACTGGTTTCTACAAATTAAACTTAGGGGGCGTTACCAGCCGGCCTGGTATTCTCTACGTCATTGCGGGGGATCTACGAGCCCGGCTAGGTCACGGCAAGGACCTGTCACGGATCGGTCACGGCTCCACCACGGACCAGACGGAAATTTGAAGTGGCTGCAACTGTACCTTACACCATCAGCAGCTGTGTACTGTCTTGACTTGGGTTTTGTTGAGATGAAGTCCATGTTACTCACTCTGCCTGGTTTCACACCCTATCAAGTAAAGAAACAAATAAATAAACAAAAGGACAGAACCAAAAAAAGTACAGAAGTTGGTTAGCTACCAGAAAATACCATCACAAACTAACCACACTAATACACCATACAAGTTTCTCCAATCCCCTCTTAATGCGATTGGCAGAGCAACCATAGCTAACTGTAACAGATGTGGCAATGATGCGCTTGTTTTGTCTTCATTGTGCTTCATTGTGTCTTCAAGGTGGGTAGAGTTTAAATCCAATTTCAAAAATAAATCATCAACAATTTGTGATTAGCCTTAGTTCTTAAGTAATTGCCAGTCTTTACGGTTTATGCCATTGCTGCTCAGTTTCTGTGCAGCTGAGGACTGGCGGTACTGCTTTCAGTTGCAATGTAGAGTACTTCGTGGTCTGGTACAGTAGTGCAACACTGTGGTTGCAGAGAGCGGTTCCAGCCACACAAGAGCACTCAGCCACAGCAATTTCAACTGGTGAGCTGTCCTCAAAAGTAATCTATGGATAAAACACGATTTTAGTATTACAATTAGACTAAGACATTACACAAGAACTACAGTATCTCACAGAAGTGAGTACACTCCTCCCATTTTTTGCAAATATTGTACTCACTTATGTTGCCAGCTGTTTAGATGTTCATGGCTGTGTTTATATAGTTATAGAGTTATATTCAGAGGACAATAACGCTCTAGTACTCTACAACCTGTACACTTACTACTTTAAGTTGTATCAAAGTTTCATATCCATAGAGTTATCCCATGAAGAGATGCAATAAAATATTTGCAAAAATGGGAGGGGTTAACCCTAGGGAGGGGTGTACTACTCACTTCTGTGAGATACTGTAAAAAAAAAAAAAAAAAAAAACACAGGTGACAGGTGAGAGCAGGCTAATTGTTCAAGCACATAGAAGCAGCAGAATTCATTAGGCTACCAGAACAACCAGAACAAATAAGCCTGCCTCACTAATCTCTTGAAAGATTTTCTTGGTATTATAATACAGTTTTGTATTAGTAGAGCATTGAACACGTTAGTATGGCCTAGACTGAGGGTACAAAATCAGCTCTTACATCACACTGACTAATGTACCCATCATGTACAGGCTTACTTAAACGTATACTCCAAAGAACAGGAGCAGTACAAAATTGAACAGGTTAGTATAGCCTAGACTGAGGGTACAAAATCAGCTCTTACCTCACACTGACTAATGTACCCATCATGAACAGGCCTACTTCAACTTATACTCCAAAGAAAGGGAGCAGTAAAGAGTTGAACAGGTTAGTATAACCTAGACTGAGGGTACAAAATCACCTCTTACCTCACACTGACTAATGTTCCCACCATGAAAAGGCATACTTAAATTTATGCTCCAAAGAACGGCAGCAGTAACAACCAGTTTCTGGGGTATCCATGAAAGTATAGTTCAGGTTTAAGTCAAATAAACAGACTCGAGATTTATGATTGCTGTTCTACATCCACATCTCCAACTATAGCCACAAAAACACCCCAGAATCTGACTTGAACTGATTAAACACATATTTTCCCCCTACTCTGAGGTCGTGAGGCTTTTCATGTTTTCTCATGGCCTTATAGCATACAGCCCTGACAGTCACCCTCCCTGCAGGGTCTTTCTTTGACACTGCGTGGGAATTCAACATCATTCATGTAATGTTAATCAAAACACACTGGACTTCTTTTCAACACGGTACAGTCGATCAAACAACCTGATACACAGGGTGGTAAATAATCTTGATCGTGGACTTTGGTGAGCGGCTGCGCTATTTGTCTCTAGTTTTCTGAACGAAGCTAACTGGCTACTTAGCACAATACCACAATGTGAACATATTCTGATGTCAGTTTCAAACTTACCTTCAAAGTTGTCAATATAACTGGAAAGGTACATCTTGTACCTCTTTTCCCGTTTAGCGCATCCCTTTCGGACGAGTCTGTGGACCTCCGATATGGTTAGCTTGGGCAGGTTGTGTACACATTTAGTGTAAAACATCACCATCTTGCCGGAAGTAAAGACCCACACACTCAAGTGAGCGGAAGTAGAACGGAAGTAGAGTCTTGCACCGAGCGAATCATGGATCACGCATACACTATTAATTCTACTCGGGTAGTAGTAATCATACATGCAGTACATCCAATACTGGACCAGGAACTAAACCCTTTTTGGATCCATACACACACTGAACACAACTGAACTCATGGATCTCCAACTCCTTGTTTCAATTAGTCAAATTTTGTTTATTTTCTCTGTATCTTTCCTTTGGCACTTTTGACTTTTAAGAGCTCTATTTTTTGGTTGATACTTTCAGTAAACATAAAAAGTGTTATTATTGTGCATTATTGCTGTGTGAGGCAATAAAGTTGTCAAACTGTTCACTTTCATACAAACTCCTCGAGAGTTATTTATAGTATAATTCTCATCGAACCTAGATAGTGTCATGGTGGTGCCATGGTCAGTTTTTGTTTTCGTCCCTGTGTTTTGCTTTGTCCCCTGTCTGTCTCTGTGTTCTGTGTGTCTTGGCGTGGCTACTGCTCCTGCTCTACCTGCCACCTGCACACCTGCTCATCATCTCCTGATCTACCTGCTGCTGGCATAGCTGCTCATCATCATCTCATCAACTCTGCAGTATATCAAGCCCGGCTCTCCTCCCAGTCTTCGCCAGATTGTTCAGTCACCCTCAGTGGTATTGTCAGACTCAGGCTAGGGGGCGCTACAAAATCAACCCATAAAATAGTCTACATTGTACAGTTCAATCTGCTATCAGATTTTATTAGATCAGTAATTATTAAATAATATGACATTTATTCTCATCAGTGTTAATTTCATTGATGAAAACTATGATGAAAATTTTTCGTCAACAACCTTTTGTCACAGTGTGCACCTTTCATTCACCATACATGCCATCTCCTCAGTTCATTCAGTAATTTTCCACTCACCCCGCCTTGTCACACACACAACTCCCTGCCAGCCTATCACCTGTCCACATCCATCTGCTTACCTGTGGGTCATTATCCCCTGTCACTACAAAGACGCCCACTTCACAGACACTCATGGCCATATTGTTCTTCACCTGCGTGCAAGACTTTCCAGTGTTTGTTTCTGGACTGCTTCCTTGGTATTGACCCTACCTATCCCTGACTCTCCTGCTTCTTCTGCTCCCCTGGTAAACCAGTCTGCCTTCTGTTTTTGACCACGAGCTCTGCTTCTGCCCTTCTGGTTCTTGTTTGCCTGTTTCCTGCAGCTATCTGAAAACACTTCCCCAGCTTTCCAGAGTTTACTGGTTCAGTCACCTGTAATCTTCTGAGCTGTGGATTGCTTTGGTGTGTGGCTGTACACGTCGCCTTGGTGTGTGCACCGCAGATTCCACATTTCATCACTGCTGTCAAGCTCTCCCCTGTCCACGGCCAACTTTGCATTAGAGAGACTGTTTCCTCAGTGAATACTCCTAATTTTGGAACCTCATCTCTCCCGACATTGCTCTCTGACTGCCCCCTCTCATCACCATTGTGCACAATTAAACTGTCTGCTGTGTGTGTGTGCCCAGCAGACACTGGCATCTCACCTGTGTGCTGCGTCAGCATTCCACGTGGAGAGCTGTCGGCAGATTCTATTCCCCTGGGGGCTCTGAAACTGAACATGGACTCTTTCTGTTGGTTCACCAGTCTGCATTCCCTGTATTTATTAAAGTTGTGTATTAAAGCTCAGTATAAACTGTTCTGCCTGTCCCTGGTGTTGCTTTTGGGTCCAAACTCCACCTGTTACACCTTTTTTTCCATGACGAAAATAAGACGATGATGAGCTAAAAATAGATATTGATAATAAAAAGTAAGACAACATCTATGTTTCATTTTTGTTGACAAGACATGATGAAACCCTGCGAAAATGTTTCTGTTGAAAAGACAATAAAAAAATGACTATGATCACCACTGAAAGGATGTTCAGAAACGGTTCAAAAATGAAAAGTTTTTTTTTTTCACCGACTATTTGAAGACGTTGATTGAATGTTCATATTTAGACCATATTTCACCACAATTTGCAATAGTGTTTTTTCATCCTCTACAGTTTGCAAATAATAGTGTATCATTCTGGAGCCTAACTAAGAAATCATATTCAAATTTCTCAGCTGAAAGTCAGTTTTGTACATCCCAGTGAAATGTGTTGTAAATGTAACCATTCAATTAACACCTTCAAATAGTCAGTGAAAAAAATGCACTTTCCCTAAACACTTTTTCACATTCACATTTTTTTAACAGCTTTTAAACCTCAAAATACTCTGTAATATTTACCCGTACAAGTGGTTATGGCCTTAGGATTACAAGAACAGCCCACCAGCATACAAGTTACATACTTAGTCATACTAACGCATTTGCAGCTTCCACTTAAAATGTATAGAAGACCTTGTGACACATGCTTTGATAAATTTGTATTAAGCAACAATTTAAATATAACGTGAAAAATGCTCCTTAAATACAATTAAAATGAAACAGAATAATACATATTTGATGCAAGATAATGAGCTGATGCAAGATGTTTAATATTGTAGAAACCTCTAAATAAAGCAAGTATTAAATAAATAAATTAGTTATAAATAGGTAAATAAGTTTTCACTGAGGAGAGGGTGAATGCCCATCAAGTGTTTAATATATTGAGCATAACTGTAATTTCTGTGATTCCAGTATAAACTACACAACTAAGGATAAAATACATTATATGGCACAGTATTGTTCTCTGTATTGTGCGTATGTTGCTGTATTCTAAACCTTTTGGATCTCTTGTTTCCACATCACTTTGATGTAACATAATTAACTACCTGTCATGTCCAACTGTTGGACATTGAAAGCCGAGAACAGCTGTGCTTGCAGTTATCTTCACACTAACTAAACTAACTAAATAGTTGGCACCAGACTTCACAGCTGATCCTGGCAGGACTCCACTCAGAGCCAGACTGTCTATAGAAGGTTTATGAGTTGATGCTGTTTGACAGGCAGGTAGAAAGCTCATTATCTGTGAGTGTAGCTGTGCTATAAGTAAACAGTTAGAACTCAGATCTCTGACAGAGATGAATGTTTGGTTTCAATCACCAACTCTGCGAGACGATGCAAGTTTAAACCTCCAGACTAACATGTTGCAGATTAAGAAAGAATTCAGGCTTTAATGAAGTTATTTTTCTGCTTCTTAACAGTGAGATGGATTAGTTAGAGTTTACAATGAACCTGGGTACAAATCCTAGTTGTCTTAGATTAGTTTTTTTATTGTCAAAGTTTTTAAGAGCATAAATAGAGAGATGTTGAGTAGTAAGTAAGTCAGTCATACAATCTGTCACCTTGATTCTAATTTCTGATACATGAATTAGCCTCACTGGATTAGTTATGAGTAAAAAATAAATTGTTGAATGTTTGTGACTAAATCTAGACTAAAACTATGAAGGATAAAAATGATAAAATGATATGTCACACAAAACAAAGGTTACAGTGTTGTGGCCCTAGTTCTATTAGCACAGGCAGAGCCCTCTACCAATGTGTTGACACAGAAGTATAAATCCCACTTTTGCACTTTTACTGTTTTTTGAAAGGACACTACCCTCCAAATTCTTTTAGGCCAGACTATGAATTACTACAGCCCTTAGCACAACACTTTAGGGGAGGGATTTAGTGAACAATCAATGAATGTGTTTGAGCTGCTGAATGAATCGAAAGGTCTTTGGAAAACTGCCAGTGATTGTTCAAACATAGTCACAATGTCTCGATTCTTATTTTCTTCTTACATGATGTAAAAGTAATGTTGTGTTTAGAAACCTAGCAGCAGCCTTGTAGCTGAAAGATGACCAAGTCTGATAAAGTCTATGACTACCACTTGATTAGTGGAAAAACTCAACACATGGAAGAGTTAAAATATTTAGAAGCACGGACCTTATGATAACAAAAAGCTTGACATCAAAGTGTAGCAGAGCTTCAAATGGGGCTAAATACTGTGGGAATAAAAAGATACCCAGTGAACAGTGTGATTACCATGTCATACAAGCTCTTGTGGGTCAACTCAGCATCGAGCAAGCGCTTTCCTGTGTCAAAATCCCACCCCATGCATACATTCATGCCTCCCCTTGCATACATAACAGCCATTTCAATGCCACTGCGACCTTTCGTTTTCCCTGAGCCCCGTAAGGGAAGTGCCGAAAAGGCAAAACCTGCAGATTAATCACAACGCCTCCCTGACATAGAGCTTTGATATCACCCCCAATGAAAGAAGCAAAATGGAAGAGTGTTCCTGCAATACTACCAATCGGATTAAGTTTCCTCCTGTCCTGGAAATGTGCAGCTGGGAGATCAAAGTGTGAAGATTGTCAAAGCTCAGTTCTGCAGCTCTGCTTCAGCACAGCTTCCTGCTGTCTCCTGATAAAAACGTCTCTCTCCTCTGCTCAGTGTCCTGTGTGTGTTGTTGATGCATTTTCTTTGATTGCAAATAAAGTCAGTATCTTCAAGAACATTCCATAAAGTCACCAGGAATGATGCTCTAATTAAATTGATCTAAGATGACATTTTCCTTTTAGTTTCACTCGGCATGTCAGTCATGGCTCTAGCTACAATATTCCAACATAACCTTGTCAAAACATAACAGAGTGTCTGTCTGGACCAAAGCCCATGGCCTCACACTGCTCTGCTCATTTACATGGAGTGAAGGTCAACTACGAGCTTTTCTTGCTAGCCTGTGTGGAAGATCTTCAGTATTTACACTTCATCCCCTGCTCTCAGGACAATGGCTAATTGTGCTATTTTGCAGAAACAATAACATTAATATGAACCATCAAGGAAACTGAAAGAGATTTTTCTGTGTCATTTTACTATGGATTCTGGACAACCAGAACATAATTACAGGCTAAAATGAAAAGGAGAAATTAAAATTGACTATATGTGGCTACATATAGTATACAGTCACATGTAAACACTGTCAGTGCCTCAAGGTGGCACAGCCTCTTTAAAGCTACACTGAGGAGGAGCTTAAGGGCAGACCGTGGAAAGGGAAGTCATACTGTTTACTAGCTGGATATCTGTTAGGGCTCTGGCCATATTTTGATATGTGTCTTAGTTTTCTGTGTCATTCCTATGACTGAAAATTGTGTAATAGTGAGAGCTCTGTATGCTCCATGTGTGAGGTTCCCTGTCTTCTAAACTACAGGTGTACCGCGTTGATTGGCTGGAGTTGTGGGCTCAGTCTGGGGGAGTGTCAACTGCTGATTGGCTCCTCGGTCACCATTTGTAGTTCAAAATCCTGTGGTTTCCAACAGGCCAGCTGAACGCAGTCCGACAGCAGCAGCATTCTATCCTTGGCCTCCAAGCCATTATTACTGTCTGTGTTAAACATGAAGTTTTTTCTTGGTGACTGTTTGTGGTTCTTGTAGTGACTTTTTGGATTACTGCTTTTGTAATTTTGTGACTATTTAGTATTTGATTTCAGTAATTTACCTTTGTTACCTTCAGTTAACTTTGAGGCTGTTGGTGTGAGCTGCCATTTATTTTGTATGGCTTTCTCCTGTTTTTCTGATGTATCCTAGGGAGTCAGATTAATTAAATGTCTTTTTTTGTTGTTTTTTTTTATTTCAATTAGGTGTGGACAGTATGTTCGGGGTTAGATAGTTGTTTTGTTTGTTGTTTTGGCCTTTGTTAACCCTGAGTTATATTTGCTTAACTTTATTGTTAACCTGAGTTAATTTCATCACAGTAATAAATATCTTTACTTTAAACTACACTTCCGCTGTGAGCTGTCTGGTTTGGGAACCAGGGAGGGAACAGCCTTTTTAAATTCTTATGTTGCGCTCCTGCCCCCCCCCCCAGATGGGGTCATAACAAAAGGCTCATTTACGATGGACTGTGGCTCGCTGGTTAAGTGGATAAGATCAGGCGGCTGCAGCAGGAGGTGGTGACAAAAAACCATGGTGAAGTTGAACAGCTTCTTGACAGTTTCCAGCAGCCTTTAGTCTGTAGAGGAAGTCACAGAAACACTCACATCCTACTAGATCTGATGTTGATTTATTAAAATGTAATCAGACCAACAAATCAGTTTGTTCACAGTATCCAATTGTTTTAATTAAAATAGAGTAGGCTATTAAAATGCTTTGCAGGTGATCTGTAATTTATCTTCATGGTTCAACCTCCATTTTACATAAATGGTCATGTAAATCAGCATCATATCAGTTTGCTGCTGCAGAGCCTAACAGTCAAATGATCACTGGAGATCGAATCTGTGCAGAGCTTGTTGTCTAAATAGAACTGGATACAGGCCGAATGAAGCGCTCTGCTAACCTTAATGGGGATAAAATTATTGAATTATGCCGCTTTTCTAGACTTTTGAAATGTTGTTGGACTGAATGGATAAAAACCCAGTGAAACGAATAATTTGACTGGGGTTGTGTTGCTCAAAAAGCTGTATCCACTGATTTACAGACATCTCTTTCACAATTTAAATCTATGGGGGAAAAAAGGCTGTTCAGGGCCACATGGTCACATGACAGACCTGGACAGTGTAATTCCACTTTTGGCACTGTTCTTAGAGTCTGGTGCACTACATAGACTAGCTCAATTGAGTTCCTCTCTGTGGGAAAATGTAGATGTTTTCCAAAATGAAAGTTTTTTTTTCACAATATGTCAGTGATAAACATTGCAAATTGATGTTTACAATCATATTGTTCACTTATCTGAAAGTAGCGTGGTCACACATGATGAAATTAACAGTGGCAAACATCCACTTCCTGTTCACTTCCATTCAGTGCAAGCTGAGGATCAAGATCAACTTTATTGTCCCACTCACTCCCATTGAGTGAGAAATATGTCTTGGGCTCTACACCCATACTGCAGCTATAGAAATAAAACGTACAACATAGTACATAGACAAATCAACAATATAACCAACTAGCAATAGGAAACACGATAACATAAATAAATTATAGCTGCTGCGCAGCGATGGGTCGGGTCCGGCCATTTTTAGGCAATTCTGAGCAACAAGCAGAAGAATAAGAAGACATCAAGGAAGTTGATATTACAATCTGCATTTAGCATCAGCTGAGTCATTTTGCAGGTTGCATCATCTGGAAATTGTATTGCAACAATTGAAAAGTAAAAGTGGTTGAATATTGGAATAAATTTGCAAAGTACACTTTTGTATCAGTGGAACATTTGTTTCTCAAAGACTCTTTGTAGTTTTAATGTGTCATACTCATCCCCCTTGTTGGGTCTTGAACCCAGAGTCCTTGGCACTGTGATCCAGCTCCTAACTCACTGAGCTAATTGTCTGGAAGTGAGACCTGGTGTGTGGCTTCTCAAATAGACTCAGGAAGTCACCAACCGGGCTGCAGTCGTGGCAGATTTCAAAAATAGTCAAAATGTCACAAATTCTATTATCGAAACCAAAATCTGACAATACATAAATTGCATATAGACAGCATGGACATGTTGGTGATTTTTTTAACAATAAGTGCTTTGCTTCACAAGAGAAAATCTGATTTAAAAATACCACTCTTAAAGTGACTGCAGTTCTGAAAATATACATATTGCATCTAGACAGCATTGAGATGTTGTTTTTTTTTTTTTTTTTATATTTTTGGGGCTTTTTTGCCTTTAATGGAAAGTGAGCATCACGAGAGTCAGGAAATGGAGAGACAGAGAGGGGGATTACATACAGGAAATGGCCTTCCAGCGCAGGATTTGATCTGCAGCTGCCTGCATTGAGGTCTGTTCAAAATTCATTCTATTCAAAAATAGTCAAAATGTCACAAATTCTATCATCTAAACAAAAATCTGACAATACATAAATTGCATCTAGACAGCATGGACATGTTGGTGATTTGTTTTTAATGATAAGTGTTTCGCTTCACAAGAGAAAATGTGATGTTTAAAAATGCCACTTTTACATTGACTCCAGTTGTTCCCATGAGAGCAGAATTCAAAATGTTCTAGAAAATTCAGTTTTGGAGATAAAATTCTGATATTTGCCAAACTTCATCAACCACGACTCCAAAATATTGTCCATTTTTTTCAGGAAGATTGAAAATGTATTTAGCAAGAATTGGATGGTAGATGTTTAAAGTAGTGTTTACAGTCAAACGTTTTCATGCACTGTAGGCTAAATTTTTGATAAATCAAAAATCCGAGAAACAAGTTTTGTGGAGGACAGTCTGGAGATGCTCTCTAGCAAGTTTGGTGACAATTGAGCAAAAATTGTGGGAGGAGATACGTTTTATAAGTTTTACAGTTTTTGAAAAAAACAGAGTGATGGACTTAATAATTTGTAATGAGTCTAAATGGACAAAAGTTTCTGCAGTACTGGGGCTACTGGGGTGGCACATGTCCTTGGAGTTGAGTAGATCTGGCATGGGGTCGGACATTTCTGTAAAGTTTGGTGAGTTTTTGCCCATGGGAAGTATGACTTCCTCGGAAGAAGAAAGAAAAAGAAAGAAAGAAAGAAAGAAAGAATACTTCCGATTACAATAGGGTCCTTGGCTGCTTAGCAGCCCAGACCCTAATGAATAAATAAATAACATCATACGTTAAAAATACCTCTATAGAAATTCAAATCAGCAAATCATCATAATCTAATGCCAGATCTGGCTTTATTTGCCATTTTTAAGAGCTTTATATTCATTCATAGAGGTATGAATGAATGTTTACCCCTTGTGCACCCCTTCAGAAAATAGTAATGTTTTACCTTCCATGCAAAAAGTGCTTGGTTCCTAAAAAGTGCTATAAAAAAATAATATATCAATATATTTTTTCACTTTCACTGCATTAAATCTTTTGACCAACTTCAGTCCTAATCATAAGTATTGAATTTACATGCATTTCTTAAATAATTTTAACCCCTTAATGCCATTTTGGCAATACTGACGCACATGTTTTAAACAATTAAAACACAAAATATGAAATATTTTCCATGTACTAAATGCAGACTGGAATTTCTCTGGGGCGATTATTACACCCTTGGATATGTCAGTAATTGACAATAACATTGATTTTAATGCATCATTATTTTTTGAGCAGTGTGTGTTTATTAAAAATACACGCGACCTTTTAACCTTCATGCAAAAAGTGCCCAGTTCCTAAAACGTGCATAAAAAAAAATCATATATCAATATATTTTAAATCTTTTGACCAACTTCAGTCCTGATCATAAGTATTAAATTTACATGTATTTCTTAACTAATTTTAACCCTTTAATGCCATTTTGGCAATATTGACCCACATGTTTTAAATAATAAAGCACGCAGATTGTTTCATATGTTTTGTGTGTGTGTGTGTGTGTGTGTGTGTGTGTGCGTGTGTGCGTGCATGCGTGCATGCGTGCAAAGTTGTTGCAGTTGCTGTAGTGACACAGCCGGAGAAAAGCCCAGCCTGTCACAGTATCTCTTTTGAATCAAGTAACAGTGGAGAAATGGCTGCGTTAACAAACACACCATGGTAACCATGGTATCCATGTGTGGCAGCAGCAACTTTTACTGTATAGATCACGCTGTCTTTCAATAGGCTATTGATTTACTGATGTGTGTGTGTGTGCCTTGAATCAAAGCTGGAGATAGACACATCTTCACCTACTTGTACAGATAAAGGAAACCCACTGAGAGACATAAAGGCTTGTTGCGCTTCTTGTCATCTACTAAAATAAAGCAAGAAGGCAAATTCTTGCAGGTTCCACCAAAATAGAAACCCACATTTCTCAAAAAGATCTTGCCTTGCAAATTTCAGAAATGCATGTGGAAAACAAAAACATATGATGGAAATTACATGAACTGGATGAGATAGTCCAGTCCTGCTGGACATCTCCTCCTCGCCCTCAGAGGACTGCAGGACAGTAGTCAGAGCCTCCTCCAGAGAAAAGCGCCTCTTCATTTTTGCTGAAGCAATGACCAGCCAAGCAAGCTACATGCATTTATAGGTTGCTTCTTTTACTGTTCAGTCCAGCATGTTTACTCCGGTGCTGTTGCTGCAAAGACTTTGCTGGCATGGAGTGATTCTTTGATCTTTGACCTTTTTTTTTTTTTTTTTTTTACAAGTACTATAGTATGTATGGGGCTCTGTATTGGTGTATTGGTGTGTGTGTGTGTGTGTGTGTGTGTGTGTGTGTGTGTGTGTGTGTGTGTGGTGGTGGTGGTGGTGGTGGGGGGCATTTTGTGTTTTAACAACAATAATAATACATTTATTTATATAGCACCTTTCATAACATAAATGCAGCTCAAAGTGCTTAACAAGAAAGAGAAATTAAAAACAAAGAACAATTCAAATAAGAAACATTAAAACAGTAAAAGAAAGGATGTACACAAAAAAAGAAATTAAAATCAAACGACATATTTAAAATAAGAAACATTAAAACAGTAAAATAACGGAAGTAAAATGCATAGTGAGATAAAACAACTAAAAGCAGCAAGAGCAATTTAAGAGATAAAAACCATAAAAAAATGTAAAGGAACTATCTAAAAGAGGTTGACTCAATTAAAAGCAAGACCATAAAGATAGGTTTGGAGCTGCTTCTTAAAATGATCAACAGAGGTTGCTTGTCTGATCTGTAATGGGAGCATGTTCCAGATCTTGGGTGCATAGTTACAGAAGGCTGCCTCACCGTACTTTTTGCTACTGGACCATGGCACATTTAGCAGGGTGAGCGGTTTGGAACATACTCTGACAGACAATCAGACAGGTATGAAGGTGCTAAGCCATTTTGTGTTTTAAAAACAAGTAAAAGAATTTTAAAATCAATCCTCAACGTTACTGGTAACCAATGCAAAGATGCTAATATTGGTGTGATATGATCTCTTTTCTTGGTTTTAGTTAAAATTCTGGCTGCTGAATTCTGGACAAGTTGCAGCCGGTCAGTAGTTTTTTTTCGGTAAACCAGAATAAAGTGCGTTACAGTAGTCTAAGCGTGAGAAAACAAAGGCATGAGTGAGTTTTTTAGCATCTTCCAAAGAAATGTAAGGTCTGACTCTTGGAATGTTTCTTAACTGATAAAAAGCTGTTTTTGTAATGTTGCTGATATGACTTTTAAAAATTGCATCTGTACCTATTATCAGAACTTCAGTTTTTTCTTCGTTTAATTTAAGAAAATTTCCACTCATCCACTGAAAAATGCTAGAGAGACAATTGATCAAAGGTTTCAGGGCATCCTTATCGTCTGGTGCTACAGATAAGTACAGCTGGGTGTCATCTGCATAAAAGTGAAAATTTACACCATGATCACGGACAATCATTCCAAGTGGAAGCATATACAGCGAAAACAGAAGCGGACCAAGAATTGAACCCTGGGGAACACCAAAGAGGAGATCACGCTTGTCTGAAACATGTTCACCAAGACTAACAGAGTAGCTTCTGCCTGTGAGGTAGCTTCTAAACCAATTTAGTGCTGTTCCAGAGAGTCCGACCCAAGTTTCTAGTCGGTTTACAAGAATGTTATGGTCGATTGTATTGAACGCAGCACTTATATCAAGAAGGACAAGGACTGAGACGTTTTTATTATCAGCATTGACTCTGAGATCATTGATTACTTTGACAAGTGCTGTCTCTGTACTATGTCCTCTTCTAAAGCCAGACTGAAATTGTTCATGAATGTCATTGTCATGCAGGAAGACATCTAACTGTTTTAACACTGCCTTTTCCAAAATCTTGCCCAGGAAGGGCAGGTTAGATATGGGCCTAAAATTACTCAAAACAGAGGGATCAGGAGTGTGTTTTTTGAGTATATGTTTGATTAGAGCTGTTTTGAGTGCATCTGGAAAAGTGCCTGTCTCTAGCGAGCAATTTATGATGTCAAGTAGCTCAGAAATAAGACTGTCTAGAACCTCTTTAAAAAGGAAAGTGGGAATGGCATCAAGGGAGCAAGTAGAGGATTTCGGTTGCATAATGATTTTTCGCAATTCCCCTTCACTAATCAGATAGAAGGAGTTTAGATTTTCTCGAGAGACACCAGCATTATGGTTTGCAGTATTACTTACCATACTAGCACGAATATTGACTATCTTGTTATCAAAGAATGATGCAAATTCCTCACATTTTGATTGAGAGGCATGGTGTAATTGAGCAGTTTCTATTATAAGGCGCGAACAGATTTAATTAAAATCTCTTGGTGGATAGTTAGCTTGCTTTTCCTCCATATTCGTTCAGCTCTACGACATTCCCTTTTTAACAGACACGTCCGCTCATTTTCCAAGGTGTTTGATGAATATGTGATTTCTTTTTAGTTTTCTCGGGAGCCACTATGTCAAGAGTTGATCTTAATTTAAAGTTGAAATGATTTACTTTTTCATGGATGGATGTGAGTTCACCGGAGAGAGGCTGGTTACGTATGTGGCTTGAGAAATTAGCAGCTGAGGACTGAGTAGAAACTCGTCTTTTGATGGGGCGCTCAGTGCTATTTTTTACTAAGCCAGCTATTGTAATGTAAAAAATTAGGCAATAATGATCCAATATATTTAAATCGACAATCTTATTGATAACAGTGTTCAGCCCTCTTGAGCTCACTAAATCAAGTGTGTGACCACAGTTATGAGTTGAACCAGAGCTATGTTGTGTAAAATCAAAGGAATGTAAGAGGTGCAGGAAATCTATAACCTTGCTATCCAGGGCATTATCAATATGCAAGTTAAAATCACCAGCTAGAAGAATCTTGTTAAAATTAATAAAACAGACTGAAAGTAGTTCCGAGAATTCAGATAAAAAAGAGGCTGCGTACTTTGGTGGTCTAGTTATCAGCAGTACCAGGGCTTGACTTTCCAGTATAATAGCCTGATATTCAAAGGAAGAGAAACTACCAAAGCTCATACACTTACATTTAAAGTGTTTGAAAAAAATCACAGACAACACACACACACACACACACACACACACAAATAATTTTCTCAATAAACACTGTCATATCACACTTTTACATCAATACCAATACAACCACACCATTTTAGTTATAATCATGTATTCTGTTGCTAGGCAACAGTCAGAAATACAACAGCAAAAGGTTTTAATGAAATAGCATAAAATTGAGCCCTCAGCCATACAGTGGAAAATGACGTCATATGATGGATAATTGAAAAAAAATATATTTTCAAGCCTAAAGCTTAGCTTGAAAAGGTGGTAATATGTGAAACATTATTTTATGCTAAAATTAGAGTAGGATCAACAATGCATGTTATAATGGGAGTCAATGATGCAAAAAATGTTTTTACAGGTAAAAGGTGGAACTTTCATTTTTTACACACACACTATAGCCCAGTTATAAGATCCAAGGGGGAAACTTAAAAACTTCATCAAACATCGAAATCCTTGCAAAATTTTGTCCTGCTACTATGAACACAGGCAAAGTTATTGAGTAATTTCAATTGAAAAATGCAAAACATGTACGTAGGGGCACACAAGGGTTAAGTCTGCAACAAGGCAATTTGAATCTCATACGAGAGGGCAGCAGCTTGTACTCTGTATGCACAACATGAGAGGAGTCATTGGTGATCTTATTGGCTTGACTTAAAGTAGCCTGTTCAAAAATAGACTGCATGGAAATGTGCTCTTTGACACCTATTATTTTCCATGCAGTGTGGATGAATTGAAACGGTTGGTATTTTAACTGCACAGAGAGGTTTTCCATACCAAGCCGTTGGGATTCACTGGACCACAGATGATTTGTCATTTGTGAAAAACTAAACTGGACATGTGAAGGCTTTTCTTCTCTGCATGCTCTTTGTTCTTCAAACAAAGACAGCCATCTCCACAGGGTGCCTCCTTCTCACATCTAAATGAAAGACCAGTCTTCAAACCTGATTGGGCACTACTGACATAATGACATGCTCTGTGATGTCACCAAGCAAACTTCAGGAGAAGTTCTGCGTATCTCTTTCTTTTCTCCTGGGCCCTCGACTGGTCCAGACATCCACTTCCTCCTGGGCTGTTGACCAGCTAAGATCCTCTTTCTCCTGGGGCCTTGACCAGCCCAGACGCTTTCTTCCTCTGAGTGGCCGACCAGCTCAGATCCCAGCCTCTGCTCCTAAGACCTCTTGCTCTCTTTCTCCTGGACTATGACTTGCCCTTGCTTACAGCAGGAGCAAAACCTGGAACCACAGGACTTAGTGTGCCAAACACAAGGTTTGCAACTAACTTTCCAGCAACAAGGAGAACCAAGTTGAGTTAGCACCCCAATGTCTAACTCTGCAAGGAGCCCAAGCGACCGGCTTCCTCAGAGTTGCACCTACAGAACAAGGACACAGCAAAGACTGCTTCTGGAACCACAGCTCTTTCCAACCTTCATCTACCGGCTAACAAAATCAGCACACCACAAAACGACTCTTTCTTCCATCCATTCAAGGACTGGTAATGTAACAACTGGGCAAAGCATTATTGCAACTCTACAGGCTAAGCAGTATTGTTTAACTTTGTCAGTTGTGATTTCATGCTGTTCATTGAGTTATTAGGGACTGAGTCCGCAGGCAAGGACCCTATTGTTTTTGCTGTACTGATTTTTTTCTCTCGCCGCCTCTTCGAGCCCAAATTTGACCCCCTAAACATGCTCAAAAACTCACCAAAATTGGTGCGCATATCAGGCCTGGCAAAAAAATTTACAAATTGCAAAAACGCCACCTAGGCACACAAAAATGCCCACTACGGCCCGTAGGAATGTCATAGAAAGATCAAACAAAAACTGGATTATTTGTCTCATCAAGACCTACAAAAGACCCCGAACACCTCTGACCTAAATTTTACAGGAAGTGAGCTATTTGCCCTTTCACAATAACATTTCGCCTAAAATGTGTCTTTTCCAAAAGCTATCTCCTCCGAGGCCGTCTATCGTATCGGCTTCAACATTGCACAGGTGACAGTTCACACCCACACAAAACTTTAAAGTCATTTAGCCTTTTAATTAAAAGATGCTGCTGCAGGGTATTAAAAGCTGAGCTAAAATCAGCAAATAAAAGGCATGCATATGAGGTAGGATCCTCTAAGTGCCTGTTAATAAAATGTGTCATGACGACAGCGACTATGGCATCTGTACTTCTGTTACTCCTATTTTCAAACTGAAAGGGATCTAAAAAACAACTCACCTCTGTTTTCACTAGGTTACACACTAGACTAGGTAACAACTACAGCTGAAAACAAAGTGCTGTACATAAATAACCATAAGACATAAAATAAACCATAAAAACAGTTAAAAACAATAAAAATAATAAAACAGGAGCAAAGTCTCATGCTGGGTCGAAAGCCAAGGAATAAAAATGGGTTTTAAGATTAGTTTTAAAAATGGACAATGAAGAAGCCTGTCTGATGTGCAAAGGCAGAGCGTTCCATAGTTTGGGAGCAGCAACAGAAAAGGCTCTATCCCCTCTGAGCTTCCGCTTAGACCTCGGTACCTCCAGGAGCAGCTGATCAGCTGACCTGAGGCACCGAGCAGGGGCGTGAGGGTGAAGCAGCTCAGAGAGGTAAGGAGGGGCGAGACCATTTAAAGATTTAAAAACAAATAAAAGAATCTTAAAACGAACCCTGAAGTGCACAGGCAGCCAGTGGAGGGAGGCCAGAACTGGCGTTATGTGCTCCCTCTTACGTGCTCCAGTTAAAAGACGAGCAGCCGCATTTTGTACCAACTGGAGACGTGAGAGGGAAGACTGGCTGACTCCAAAATAAAGTGCATTGCAGTAATCAAGCCGAGACGTGATGAAGGCATGAATCACAGTCTCAAAGTGCTCACGTGCAAGAATGGGCTTCACTTTTGCCAACTGCCTCAGATGAAAGAAGTTGGACTTCACTATTGCACCTATTTGACGATCTAGTTTAGAATCATTGTCCATCTTAAAACCCAAGTTAGAAACAGTTGGCTTCACATACAGTGCCAAGGGGCCCAAGTCAACAGGGGGAGGTTCACAGGAGCCACTGGGACCAAACACCATCACTTCAGTTTTCTTTTCGTTAAAATTTAAAAAGTTTAGGGCCATCCAGGCTTTAATGTCATCAAGACATAACAGAAGTGGTTTGATTGAGAAAGCATCCTTCTTATTTAGTGGCACATATATCTGACTGTCATCAGCATAACAGTGAAACGAGATGCCATGCTTTCTGAGAATGGAGCCCAGAGGAAGTAAATACAATGAAAAAAGGAGAGGCCCTAAAATTGAGCCCTGTGGCACCCCAAATGACAGAGGAGCGGGGGAGGATTCAGAACCAGCAAGGCTTACACACATAGTTCTGTCTGTCAGATAGGACCTAAACCATTGCAGAGCACTACCACAAATGCCCACTAGGTGCTGCAACCGGGATAATAAAATATTGTGGTCCACTGTATCAAAGGCAGCAGTTAGGTCCAGCAGGACAAGAATCACATAATCTCCAGAGTCGTTGGCCAGGAGGATGTCATTGAAGACCCTTAGCAATGCTGACTCTGTGCTATGCAGAGTCTTAAAACCTGACTGGAAGACCTCCAGAATATCATGCTTATCCAAAAAAGACTTCAGTTGAGCACAAACAACTTTCTCCAGGACTTTAGAAATAAAAGGCAACTTAGAGACGGGCCTAAAGTTAGCCAATACAGTTTTATCAAGGCCAGGTTTCTTAAGCAGTGGTTGCACTACTGCATGTTTAAAACTAATGGGGACGACACCAGAAGACAGACTGCTGTTAATAATGGCCAGAACAGACTGACCGATACTGGGGAAAACCTCTTTTAAAAAGTGAGGAGGGACAGCATCATGACGGGAACCTGATGGCTTCATATGGCCAACCACATCTTTTAAAAATGACAAAGTCACAGGCTCAAACTTATCGAACACAGCCGGGCAACGGACAGAAGCAGAGGGGTCAGCGGCAGGAGCTGAGATGAGAGCCCTTGTGATAACAACCATATCAATAAAAAAGTGCAGGAAGTTATTGCACATTTCAGTGGATGCTTCCAAGCAGACAGGCTGTGGGGCATTAAGAACAGAGTCAATAGTTTGAAATAACACACGTGGGTTGTGGTGGTTTGACACAATAATGTCTGACAAGTGTTCTCTTTTAGCCTCTTTAACAGTGTTCTGGTAATGACACCAGCAGTCCTTTAACATTAGAAATGACACCTGCAGCTTGTCCTTCTTCCACCTGCGTTCAGCTCTGCGGCACTCCCTTCTAGCTGCACGAGTTGAACCACAAGTAAAGTAAGTGCAAACGGATGGTGGTGATTATTCTCCTTACAGCTTGCTTTTTTGGGAACAGGAATGATGATTGAGTTTTTCCAGATGGAGGGAACTGAGTGTGTATCTAAAGACTTCTGGTAAATGGGTCACCAGGCTTCTGCCAGCTCTTCGCTGCAAGATTTTGGTTGAGATACTGTCTGGGACAGAGGCCTTCCTAGGGCAGATACATGAAAAAAGTCTCCCCACAGCATTTTATAGGAGTGCCACGCAGGTACAATATCCAAAGCCACTTTTCACCCCTGTGAGAAGTCTCTTCAAATCTACAATGTGACTCTTGACTGAAGCCATGTTTGTCATGACTTTAACAGAGTACCACAGTTTCTTGGTGTTCATAGCAAAGCACTGGGTTTAAAATTTCTCTCTCTCTTTTCTCTTAGCTGTCATTAATTTGTGATTAAGTACTTTCTGCATATTTTTATAGCTGCAGGGTCTCTGCTGTTGAATGCTATTTTTTTCTTTATTAAAAAATCTTTAATTTCTTTGAAAATGTATTATTTGGATACATAGTTACTAATTGTTGGGTTAGTGTTATCTTTACAGATATTAATATAGTCTGTAATAGTATCTGTCGTGTCCTCTAAATCGAGGCTATGGAAAAGGGTGACATGGTTACAATGGTTAAAATCACCTAAAATAAAACAAGGTGCTTCTAGAGTGCATTTCAATTGTCTGTGGACACAGTCTGCTAAGGTAGTAGCTGCATTCGCAGCATTTCCACCGGGCTGGATATAAACAGTGCATAATAAAATTTTCCCCAATTCACCTGGAAGATAAAAAGGTCTGAGGCTCGAACACACCAGTTCAGTGTCAGGATTGCAAGCTGATTCCCTCATGGTGAATTGCGAGCACCACATTTGGTTGACATAAACACAGGTACCACCGCCTTTGCTCTTGCCTGAGTTATCGCTCCCATTAGAGCACACCAGAGAGACGCCTTCCAGGGCAATGAGTGAGTTGGGCATATCCTCCTGTAGCTATGTGTTGCTGAACACAAGCAGACATGAGTCCTGGTACTTGTGTTAAACTCTGGTGTTGACTCTGAGCTCCTCAACTTTATTCTTCAAGGAGCAGATGTTACAGAAAAGCATGGAAGGCAGAGGTGCTCTGTCTGCTCCCACAGCTGTCCGCTTGATTTCAGGCCAGCAGTTCCCTCGGCATCTGGGGGGCAATTGTGTGGCTGGAGCTGAGCAACAGGAGTTGATCTCAGCAGGTGTAGCGCACGGGAGTGCTGCCGGCATGGTGTCCTGGCTCGCTGGCATGGAGTGGCATGTTGCAAGCCAGACAATCAAGTTCAAAAGCAGTCCTCTCACTAAGGACAACATCGTGTTGCACTAGTTGAGCACCGTGTTGGGGTTAGGCGCCATAGATAAAAAAGATAAAAGATGGCCCACACAAACAAAGACCCTAAAACGAAGCAGAGCAGCGCCACCGGAAAAGACAATGTGAGTAAGTGAATTTGCTTCCAGTGGCAAAGCAAATCTGCATTATCGCATCACGTGGTGTTCAGCTTTGGTGAACTTTTACCGTAAATGTGTAGCCTCGACTGATAGCAAGTATGTGTGGAGAAAATATTGATTGTTGCTGTTTTAGAGGTATTGATTTTGTATGATATTGGCCATAAAAAATACAAACAGCCTCACATGAGAGGTGCTGCCTGGCTGGCAGCGAGTCGGGAGAAGAAAAT
Organism: Cephalopholis sonnerati; assembly: GCA_019142605.1. Taxonomy (NCBI): domain Eukaryota; kingdom Metazoa; phylum Chordata; class Actinopteri; order Perciformes; family Serranidae; genus Cephalopholis; species Cephalopholis sonnerati. The sequence continues at coordinate 4,795,874 of JAGQAX010000015.1, read as the reverse complement.
AAATAATGTAAAAATAACAATACATTTCTCAGTATTTCTCATACATGCAGTATACGTTAGCTAGCTAACAGAAATTATGACCCGGTTACTCAAGATAATTCTCAGGCCTTGATGTAAGCAGGAAATGTTTTTTTTTTTTTTTTCCCTACTTAACTACACCATTAAACTGTATCTCCACGCAGAAGGTGTAAGAAAAATGCTCAACTTCAGTAAACACTGAAATGAAGAGACTCAGAGAACCATGGAGAAAAGTTACAGCCAACGGGAATACTTTATTCGCAGAACATCAGCATACATCACAGCACACTGGTCTACATGTCAGAATTGGTAGAACAGCTCTCCTCCAACATCATTCTTCTAGTTCTTATATCCTCGGCCTTCGCTCACTCATGGGTGTGTGCACATGTGTGCGTGTGTGTGTGGGTGTGTGTGTGTGTGTGTGTGTGTGTGTATGTGTGTCATACTCTCTATTGATTTCCTGCTCATTCCTAGAACTGCGGCTCCAGGCGTCACCACCTTTGTCTTCCTTTTCCTTTGTACTCCTGGCACAAACACCCGTTCCTATTGCCAAACTTGGCCCAACCGTCCCAACGGCCAGGTCACCTTAACCCAGAATGTTCTACCTCACTTGACTTCCCAAGGTTTAACTTACACACGAACCACTTAGTCTATCAAAACACCTGTTTCCTGTTTATGGGTCCTTTTCTATTGCCAAATCTGATATTTATCTAGCTGCTGCCTGAGCCTTGCATAACTGACCTTTAGTTGGATCCTAAATACAGAGTGATGATACATTATCTGCCTCTACATAGTCCCCCCTCTTTATGATTTTATCATAAATTGCTCACAGAGATAATGTATGATAAATGAATGCCTATGTTTGTATGAATATGACTAGAATATATGGCACAGTAACTATAAGCAGTGTTCCTACTAACATGAATATGTGGTCGTGTATGACACTCTTGAACTCGAATATGATGATGCATAAGAAATCATACGATACAATGATATAAGAACTTATCATGAGTATATGGTATTATATCAAACACTGAACATATTTCATCATCTGTCAACATTAAACTGATGGGGGCGAAAAACCTGGCGGCTGTTTTAATCCAGGAAAAGTCCCCCATCGGCCCCTTCCCGTTAGGCGGCCTTAGCAGATGAGTCTTAAACAGATTGATCAAATACATCACACAATGAAATGACAGAGAACAATGAATATAGAAAAATTTAAAAATGATTAAAAAATTGTGATTACAAATGATTACGGAGAATGAAGACTAAAAGAATAGTATCATAATGACATTTATGTGATATGTTCGTATGTGGTTGTGGTGTATATATTCCCCCTCCTCTCTTTCAGGAGAGAGTATCAGCCATTGTTCATCATTCTCACTCACAGTTCCTCCTCGTCCTTTAAATCGTCCATGTAATCAGGGATTGGGAACAAATCTGGCAATTCCTCCCCCCTCTGCGCCAGAAGAATTCTGCGCACCAATTGTTCAGGGGTGAGCATACTTCGCATTTGTGCTCCCTGCATGTCCGTTACGAGGTTCAGCCTCTTGTCCATTGCTCTCACACACCATTTCTTCAGGATAGGCACGATGCAACATGTCAACAAGGAGAACAGAATTAGTACTATCAGTATAATTATCCCTGTCTTAGCCAAAATGGCTCCCCATTTTCCAAAAATTTCCTCTAGCCCATCCCACTTAATGCTTCCACCCTTACCAGCATTTTTCAGTCATTTCAAACTTTAAAGCTTCAAGCTTACTCATAGCAACAGAAAATGTTCTATCTGGTGAAGTGTTATTTGAGATAAATGTACAACAGAGTGTTCCAAACATCTTACATACTCCCCCTTTTTCTGCTAAAATCCAATTCAAAATTTGCCTATCTTGCCATGCCATGGCACTAGTCTCGTGCAGTTGTTGACCTAATTGCTTAAGAACTGCAAAGGTGTAGTTGACATATCTCTGCTGATTGTAATAAATATAGTTAATCCAGGCCACATTTTATTAATTGTTATCCATGGGAGTATGGACTCCAGCCCCGCTCTGACCTAGTCTTGGGCTTTGAATTCCTGTGGGAAGACCAATATTGTTAACTTCATTCTACATAATGTTGTTTTATTTAGTTCAACATTTATTTCACATTCTGTCCCATCCCCTCTTATCTATTCGGGGATGATCACTACTCCAATCCATTTCCACATAGTGTGAAGATCTCTCTTAGCTCGTTTATCAACCTGTTCCTGACTGAACAGCTTAATGTCATAATGAACCTGATCTGAGAATGCTAGCATGGGTTTCAGCACAGTGTGAATTGGGAATTTTGTGGTTGCATCATACTTATCTTGATCATGGCTGTGTGGTGCTTCCTGGAGCGGCTGTGACTCCAGCGGATGTTCCGTGCTCCTTGTCCTCAGAGTCTGACTCGGGCTTCTTGAAGCAGCCTCATTTGTCCCCAGGTTGCCTGTTGATTGTAACACCAGGCTGCTCATTACTCCCACCAACAACCACATCATTTTCCTCATTGTTTTTTAGTTTTATACTGCCCTTTGTCTCTGCCTGGACCTTGGTGCAATGGCTCAAATGATATCACGTTGTGCTTCCTTCGACTTGAACTGCTGTTGGAGTCGCTCTCACCACGGTGTACGTCCCTTCCCTTCTTGGCTCGTGCCACTTTCTCCTGAAAACCTTCAGGTACACTTGATCACCTGGCACCACCTGTCTTTCGGCCTCCTGGTCGACTTTTCGCTCCTTCGCTTTTTCCTGCAAATATATAGATCTACAGATAGCAGTTAGTTGTGTCATGTATTCAGACAACTCCATTTGCAGTTATTCCAGATTAAGCCCTTTGTGTGGCAGCCTTATTGCTGGTGGGACAGGCATGCATCGTCCCGTAAGCATTTGGTGAGGCGAAAGGTGCGTGTTTCTGAGAATTTGCATGCGGTAGCTCATTAGTACGAGTGGTAGCGCATCCACCCAGTTAAGCTTCATGCTGGCACAGTTTGCCATGTACAGATTTTATCATGTCATCATGTCATTGTCATGTCACTATAGTCATGTCAATATAGTCCATACACAAGTGTTTAAAAGGTCCCTCTGGGACTGGAATGTGTCCCACAGGGGTTTTCACCCCTTTTCGGACATTGTTCTCAGCACAAATCTCACATTGGTTCAATACTTCTTCAACCATTCCTTCGACTACTTCTGGTTTTAAAGGTCATTGTGGTTTGTTTGGCAGTTGCACATTGGGTTTCAAATCTATCCTTATTGGGTTGGCTGCCTTCACCAACCCCACATCTGTGTCATGCTTTGACCACAGTTGCTCAGGGACCTGACGTAACATCTTCTAACATTGTGTCGTCAGAGGCAGATTCAGATGTCTCTGTTACATTCAATATTGGAGTTGTAACTACCTGTGGTACAGCTGTCATATTAGTGGTGCATTCAACTTTGATCATAGTTTTGTCTTCTGACATATATATGAGAGGATTATCTGTTTTCTCCCAATTTACCTGTGCCGCAACTCTCATCATGGGTCCCAGATCTTTTGATTCACAGTTCTCGTTTACCACTAAGGTAATGTGTGGATTGGATTCTGGCACATTGTACCATTCTGCAGTAAATGGGTTTGGCTCTACATTCATGGCTGCCCCTTTTGGTCCAGTTATTATGTGATTAGAGCTCAGGTTAATTTTCATGTTCTTCATTTTTCTCATCCCAAGTTTCCTCGAAAATTTTGCTGCATGATGCATCATAGAACATTGTGCAGTGGTAATCGGAGAAAGGTTTAGTTGCTTTTGGGATTTGGGCTCTAATATATTTCTCCCATTCACTGAATGTTTGTTGAACTGGTTCTGTGATTTCTCCCAGCCAATAGACCTTTGCACAGTCTGTTTTTACATGCATTTGCAAATCCACGCCTGAAGTATCTATGTACACTCCTTGCGGGGTGCACCAGATTTTAGCTTTTAACCCTCCCCCATAGGATTCTCTGGGTACCCCTAATAACCATGGTTTGGCCCCGCCCAAGGATTGGCTGGGCCCATTCCCTCCCTCTGAGCAGCTCCGGGTCCCCCCCCCCTCCATCCGTCCGGGGCACACCTGTGGACAGGCTAATGCTCTGTGGCCAGGCTCTCCACATTCCCAGCATGCTCCAGGTGGACCTCGTCCTTGACCTCGACCTCGTCCACCAAATTGTTTGTTGTTGTTGTATTGTTGCCGATATGGCTGTTTATATGGTGATGAGTAGACATTGGCAATTGGCGCTGTCGGCAGGATTATCAGTGTCCGTAAATGATTCACCCAGCAATGCTTTAGGATCAACTCGTGTAGGGTACTCCCTTCTCAATGCAGCCCACAGTTTGCCACGATAGGCATCAAATTCAGTCCCATCAGCCATGGGACTTATCATCCACTCACACTCATTGTGCTTCAACATGCTCTCCATTGCCGAGGCTCCGAGAGTCTGAGCCCACACCGCCTTCACATCCCCCAAAGCCAACAGTTTGCCAATGGTAGCTTCCTCAAAAGCTCTGATCCACTTTGAGGCCCCGTTGTGAATATCAGGGAGTCCGGAGACCAGGCCGGTCAGATCGAGGGTCTGCCATGGGATATAATGTCCCTAGGCCCCCTTTATTAAGATTGGAGCCATATAGTGTAATCAGTCTGTTTTTTTTTTTTAAAACTACGTCTCATTTTCCTGGCAATACTGCAGTGTTTTGGAATCGGTACTTTTACACTAGCTGAAGTTTTTGTATCTGTGCTCTGAATTGCGTTTCCACACACTTTATATTTGAACAGTTTCAAAATTTTCAATTCCAATTCTCTCTTTTCTATACGTTTCTTTGACTGGTCTTCAGGCTTGTAATCTCTTACTCTGATTTCCATACCTTCACAAACCATCATGTCAAACATGCCTTTGTCTTTCAAAATGTCAGGGTTTTTGCTTCCCACCAGAGCTACTGGTGTTGGATACACTGTGTTAGATTGCAGTGTGATTGTCTTATCCAAATTTGTGTTCTTATGTGTTGAAAAAAGAAAAACGCTCCAACTTTTCTCTTTTGCTTGTGCTCCCGAAAGGAGGGGCTGGGAGTGGCCTATGCAGTAGTGCACCTAAATTATTTTTAGAACGCCTGTGTCTGTGTCTCCAGGCTCCTCCCCCCTTTGTTTCCCAACCGATTACAGCCTCAGTGTGTTCTCAGCCGTCTATGTGATCAGTTCTCTCCACCCAAATCCAGCTCTCTATACAACTACTTTCACAACTACTTTCTCAAACATACTTTCTCTCATTCAGTCTCAACTCAGACACTCCACATCAGCCTTCTGTCTTTCTTCAACACAAACACATTCACACTCTGGACACAGATTTCTTGCACTTCTCTCAGACACACCAGTCTTCTGTCTTTCTTTAACACAAATACATTCACACAGATTCTTGCCTTTCTGTCAGATAACACACTAAAAGGCCAATAGTTCCCTTCTGCTCGGCACCCACGTGCATCTACTATGGACGACAGACTTCTTCTTGTGACAACATGAGTTTTAAACATTAATGGTACCTTCCTGAGCTGTAACCTTAGCTAGCGTTGTGGTGCTAGGTGAGTTAGCAGTAGATGCTCAGTTCCTCCTGCGTGGTGGCATGGCTGCAGTTGGGGACTGCAGGGAACCTTTTAAGGTGGGGTAAATTGTAACACAGATTTTTTAAATAGTTACAATCATTTCATGTTTCTGGCCAGTGGACCAAAAGACCATCTAGTAATGAACCATACAAATTCCAGATACTGGATGTGTTTCAGCAGAGTTCAGTGACACAGATGTTTTTTTTTTTTTGCTGTTATAAGTAAATTTTGTTGTCATGCTTGTTTTTAGATTGGGCTGCTAATGTAAGTCACTGCATCCAAGCATATAGTATCTCAATAATGGTTGTTGCCTAAAACATAGCACCATTTTGAACTATGTGGCCAGTGTAAGCTTGGCTTGATAAAATTTCCACACAACCTATATTGCATTTTCTCTATTTTTTAACGTCAAACTTACGTTTAATTTGAACTAATGTCATTAATTAAATGAGATGTATTGTTTTTTTTTAATTTGTCAGGTATCGCAGTCTTGTGAATATTCATACATTCAATACTCATATTTTGACATACAGATTTATGTTACATAATCTATGTACATCTATGGGTCCAACCATTGAATGTGGATGATAGACTAACAGATGGATGGGAACCTGTATGAATACCTATCCCTCCCCTGATGTAGATGGAGAGATAGGTATCTACATACATCGATCCATCAATCTATCACGGATGAAAAGAGAAAAATAGATAATATCCACACATACTATGTATCCATCTATGTGTTCTTTCCTTTCATGAAGCATTGGTGGTTAGATGAATGATGTACAGATGTTTGGATATCTATTGTAGATCCAAAAACAGTATCAACCTATTGTATTTAGATAGAATTGTATTTAATTAATTATGTTAAATAGACTTTCGCAGTAAGTGTTACAGTTAACCTTCTGCCTGTTACAGTTAACCCCACCCGTGGGGTATGCTGTAACACTTCACTTCCACCACCTCTCGGTGCAATTGTAGAGGGTTAGGGTTAGGGTTAGGTAAATTCTAGCAAAAAACAACTGTTCATTTGCAGCAGAGATGTGCATGTTGTTAGAATAAAACAAAAAAATAATCAATCTCAAACAGTTTTGTTACCATTTGGCCAAAACTAAAATGTGTCAGGTTGTACCTTGCTCTTATCTTAAGTAGAAAGAAAATAGTTCCTACATGAAACTGCTCACAACAAGGTCTTTGGATCATCTTGAGTAACCCGGACATAATGTCATACCCACACCTGTGCAGTCGGTTCCTGTTGTGTTTTTTCCCCTCCCTCCCTTGTGTGTCTCACTCGCTCTCCTCCAGGGGCGGGTCCCAGGAGCAGGAGGCTGCTGCAGGTGACACACCTGATGCCCATCAGCTCATCAACTCTCTGCTCAAGTACTCCGATTCTTCAGTCACTCGCTGCCAGATGATTGCAGTTTCCTCTGCGGTACTTTGCGTCAGGCTGACCTCTAGTCTTGTGTTATTTATGCTCCAGTGTGTTGCATCAGAAAAACTAACCTTTGTCTCTGTGTCCCAGGAATCCACTCCTGTGCTGCCTGCTTCTCCCTCGGACCCGCTCCAACCATCTCCATTCAGCTCCCCTCCACCTGCCATCATAAGCCACAGCCTGCCTCCGCTTCACCGCCATCTTCAGCCACCCCCGTTGCCCTGTTTCCCGGATCCCACTCCACTCACCCAGCCCTCCCCCTCGTCATTCACTCAGTTTTCTGCTAATAAACCTGTGATCACTGTGCTCAGCCTGAGTCTGCGTTTTGGGTGCAACACACCACAGCTACATTACGTCACATAATTTCTGTTAAGAGACATTGCTGTTAAGTTTTTAAAATATACTTTTTGATGGTTTAAGCACAACAAGTTCAGTGCCATCTAGTTCCATTATATTGGAGAGAGGGCCAATATCTCCAACCATTGGCAACTCACACCAAAACAATCTAGACTGATGAATACCACCACAAGTAAGAGGAACAAATGTAATTTTGACTTTGGGGTGAACTGTCCCTCAAACAGAAAATCTAAAGCACTGTTTAAAGGTGTGTCAAATTAAAATGGAAGGCAAATTTTTGTGGCAGGGCAAATCATGAACTTTCTGAGACAAACCATACTTGGATATCTTAAATAAGTCAGTAAAAATTCTTGCATAGTGGTGTTATGGTGTGAACATGTGTATTTGTGTGCAGCCAGGCTTAACTACAGTAGTCATGTCTGCTTAATCTAAGTTTGTTATTGCACTCTTTTTTGACGGTTTCACTTTTAATTTGTTTATTCTGTACTTTTTTGTGAATTTAGAATATCCTTGTATTTTGTTTTAATGACCATCTGCACAGGATTTTGTGTTAAACAAACTAGAGAGGTCATACTAAAGCATTTCCTTTTCTGTTTAACATCATGTGTATCTATATATACAGTATGCACATGTGATATTAATGCTTTTATTTATTTTCATTGTGTCAACAGAAGTTACCAATTTATACATTGTGAATGAGGAACCTGGAAGTGCTTTTTGTGCTTTGTGTCTGTACCAGGCTACAATTTAGTAGGGTTGGCCGTAGCTCAGATTTTCAATTCTGATTTTCAGCATGGTTCGGCTAATGATTTCTGGATTCTTTGTGGAATGGAAAAATCTAAAATAGGGTTAAAATAGTTTTTTTTTTTTGTTGTTGTTATTTTTCGGTTTAGAAAAAGTAGTGGAGTTAAAATGTATTTGTCATTTTATAATGTACATTTCTATTCTCTTTTCATTCAGTTTTCCTAACCCTTTTCATCCTGCACACATTACACCAACACAGATCTGTTCACTGACAGGGATCGGACAGTGACAGGGATTGGTTTTGAAAACATTGGTTTAAAATGCACAAATGTAATTAATTCTTCCAATCTGACTTGACAACGTGATCATGTCAGGGGTCAGTGCAGGGGCTGGGCTTAGCCTAACTTGGGAAGGGATTTGCAGTAGTGAGAGTTCATCAACGTAGCAGACAGGCTGAAAAAAGAGCAAAAAAATGGCCAAGACAGTTGTTTTAAAGCTGTTTTCTAGATCTATAAAATATCTTGGAAGCAAGGGCCTTCCTCTGCGGGGGCACATCCATTTGGATGGAGTTTTATGGCAGCTTCTGATGAAGAGGATGACAAGTGGAAGTATGATCTCCCCAAGGCATGTAAGGTGCTTCACTAATCAGATGAGCTTTTCCAACATCAAGTGGGCTGCAGCCGGCAGGTCTTCTTTTTACCCCTACAGTTTTGGGTTCTTTTTAAAACATTGCTGGTGGTGGCTTTGCAGCCCTCATGGTGGCCCATTTGGCATTTGCTGGAATAACCTGATGGCCAATTGAGCCTGGTCCCACTAGCCACCAAAGATTGATTATGGAGTCCTACCAGTTCTGTATCTGACTGGCTCAAACTTGTGCCCAGTAAAGTTACCTACCAATCACTGTAAAGCAGATTACATCACCTTAAACTCATTAGCTAATTGGATACAGCATCTGTAGTAACCAGATTAGTCTGGAGCCCATTGCAACAGTAGTCTTCTGCCCAGTGTGATCTGTTTATTCTTTAATGTAGGTCTAACATGACTGTATCTAAAATCTTAATTTGTCCTGCTTACCCTTTAGAGTCTGGCAGGGTTATTTTAGTTCCAAAGCAAAAAGCTAAAAATAGAATTCTTCAAACAACTGGACAAATACACTCCTCACTTCTTTGAGGTTTTCTGAGTCAATGAGGGGAAGTGTTGGTTGGAAACTTAAGATTATCTGCAACAAGTCACATCAGGTTTCTCAAACACAAAGTAATTCTTTTTCTATTACAGAGGGAACAAATCAGTGCAGCTGCATTGTGTATGCAGAGCTGTTAACTGTCCTTGACCACTTTGGAGTGATGTGTGAAATGACTTTTCAATGTACAGATATTCCTGGTAAGTGAGCAGCGGTCCTCTGCGACCTTCGTGTTATCCCTGGAGATGATTCCATTCCACAGGATGCCCAGTCTGTTTAATGCTGCTCCTTATATTACTTTGATATCTTTCAGTATTAGTTACTTCTCCTCCACTCAGCCTGACAGGGCCGTGCAAAGACCGTTAGAGGAGCAGGTCATCGACATTAAAAAGGGGCACATGGAACAATATTTTGAAACACCATGCGCCAACATTATTTACCTGCCTGGGTCTGGACCTTGGAATCCACCCATTCCACGGTATTAAATGAGTCACCTGGCATTGCCACATGAAACAGCGTTTTGTCTATTGCAATTTAAAAAAAACAAAACAAAACACAGTGAGCGCTGCAGGGGGACTAACGCTGTTGTCAAGTGGTGTGCTGGAACTGAGTAATGACGGAGGAGTAATGACAACAATGGCGGCACTACAGATGAATTAGACACTGCTATCAAGGCTGTTCTACATTGACATGTTTTCTCAATATCACCCAACATTGTAGTTTGTTTTATTTCGCTCTGCTCCACTCTTAAAACCTCAACAATCACCAAGGTTATAGCATGACTAGGCCATTTAATTGGACTACTGTCCTTGTCGCTGTATACAAGTACAGGACAGGAATTGATTTATTGAGTGGCAGTATGCCCCCTTTTAGCTAGTATTGGACCTTTTTGTGGTTGCCCTTTTACATCACAGACCAAACAATCAACAAACAAGTTAGCTGCGATTAGCTAGTGGCTAATTGGTACCATGATGGACAACATTACTGCACTGTACATTTCACATATGCTGTACACTTTACTTTTTCTTTCTCTTCTCTTCTTCTGTTACTCATTTGATGCTTTTTGACTTCCGTATCAAAGCCGGGGGTCAGTCAGACTAACATGTTTACATATATTTTAAAAATCCAGTTTTTGTCGGACCAACACAATAAATTGATTTTCTCTAATGTCATGTCTTTAAATCCAGTGCTGCACAGGTCTGACCCATTCATGCATTCACATACAGTGGTTACCACTTTGTATTTAAATCCCCTGTTTATATTAATAATAGTGTGATGATAAAGAACAATTTAATAGCTTAGACCTTTTTAAATAAATGAATAGCCTGGACACAGGAAGGGTCTGGCAGAGGATCAAAGTCTGATAATTATGAGATATGGATCAATATTTGTGGGCCTATGATATGACATACAATAAACAAATATTGAAGTTAGCACAACAAACAGAATGGCGTGCAAGTAAGTCACTATGATGAGCGCAAATTAATACACCGAAGTTGGAAGACCTCCCTGCTGGTCAGCTACAATGTCAGCTACAGTAGCACCTAAGAGAGAGTTGTTCATAAGAACAGGACAGTGTGCCGATGTTGCTCTGCAGTTGTATGGGATGTAAATGGAAATCCATCCAACACATATAAACATCATCCAGATGTGCCGATCACTGAGAGGACGATACAACAAACCAGAGGCCAGCTCCTTATCCCTGCTGCTTTCAGACAGCCTTAGGACACAAAAGCAGAACAAGATACGTTGTAGATGTTGCAGGTATGTTTATGACAGCACGCTGAACATTAAAACATGCAGTACGGCATGACCCAGATGTGCCAATCATGAGCAATCTTGTTGATAAGGGGTTCTATTACTTTGTTACTGCTAAAATGTAATATATTACTGTACCCAACACTGGTTATAGTCAGGGTGCACAACTGCCTTCATTTTGATCTCAAGTACACACCTGTAATGTTTTGTGATGATTGTGATGCTACTGTGGTGACAATCTGTCCAAAGACAGACAAACAGACAGACAGACATATAAGTACCTGGCAAAATACTTCTGTGGCAGTTCCCACTACAATAGGTGCCACCATAATGTTGTTGCAGCTGGTAAAAAAAGTACAATGAATTTTATTTACCCAAACACTGTTTACACCTTATTTATTTACTAGAGAAATCTGTAGCACCCCTCTACTTTCAAGCAAACAGGTGAAGGTGTACAGATACCTGTTTGGGTGTACTTTTTTCATTATTGAAGGTATGTGTGTTTCAGTGGTTACTGCTGGTCTTTCAAACAGTGGAAGCTCACTTTAAGTTTACATCATAAAATTTGTCATATTGTAGCGAGGCAGTAACTTATAAAAGGAACATTTAATTGAAGCTGTTTCTCAACCACACTCATGCCATAGGACCACAGCAAAAGACACCTCAAAGATTTTCAGATGGGTTTCAACACCTGAACGGCACTCTGTCAGAAGACTCCGCTCGCAAATACCTGCATGGTACTGAGCTCGAAATGCAACAATGCGGGTGTGTATTTCAAAAGTGCAGTATGCCAAAAAAAAACAAAAAACAACAACAGGATGTTCTTCTACATCCGCTTGGATTTTGAAACATGCAAGTCAGCATGCCTTCCTGGCTTTCTGACCCACAATCCTTTGCACAGTGAAAGATTCGTCATATCAACTGAGCCACTGCAACAGTATGTACTTTTATTGCAGCCGCAGTACATACTACAGTGAAAAGTGAAGCATGCGCTTTGGACCACACCCCAAATCTGTCGAGTACTCCATGCTTGGATGCAGGCTGCAGATCTGTGCTCTGGTTCTGGTCTCTTCTGTTTAAAATCGAAAAGTAATGCACACCAAAAAAATATGATGAGGTGCTAATCACTGGCAATAGACTTGATTGTAGAAATCAAGTGTCGCACACTCTGGCTCCATACGCATTTCTTTAATTTGATGACGTTCCGGCCTTTGGGCCTTCTTCAAGATCAACAAGCATGTCTGGTGTCAATCTGGTCTTTTCTGTGCCACAAATGGGACAACATCCCATCCTTTTATAATGAGAACCTCGAATCTTCATTAGCCATCAAGTTATACAGATGCAGCCCCTGCAGATGGTTTTGAGGGGGGGGTTGAATAACTACATTCACTGGTGTAGGGCCGAAAGAACTCTGTAGGTTTTTTGCCTGTCAATATTTCCGTCATATGTGCATTTAATATTCACTGTTTTGAATTCCACAAAATGCAGCCATCTTCCACTAAGGGAGTTGCTGCAGGCAATAAATCCCACCTGCACTATTTGGATCCTTCTACCAACAGCGTGCTAGAAAATCCATCTGCTGACCTCTTGCTGATGGCTTTACAGAGGAAACCACACGGCAATGATACTTGTCACTCTTTCACTCTCCCACTTATGCAAAGCAATCACATACTTAAGGGATAGGTGCTCTGGTTCTTAGACCTGCCATTAGAAATGTTTCCCACACAGCTTTATGGGTTTCTTAGAGGTGGTTAGTTAACTACACACACTGAATCTTTTGATCCTGCGCATGACCTTACTGTAGCCGATGTAATCATTAGCCCTCATGTAACGGGAGTGTAACCCCCAATTTTTCCTAGTTCCACTGGGGAGGAGTCTGTCAATCAGCACACACAGAGAGAGAGTCTTTGCAAGGATTTATTTTAAAAGATGAAAAAAAAACTTCACTAAAATAGTCCAGGACTAAAGTCTCTTAAAAAAAAACACAGTTCACCAGCACGTCATCTCTTGGGAATTCAGGGTCCAGGGAAGAGCCTCTTCTTGTTAATCAGCTGGGCCGGGCTGTACTTTCAGGAGTGGGTTGGTAGAGAGCCTACATATAAAAAGGCTAAGTTACTTCAGAGTCTGAAATCAGTTATAGATGGTACAGTCTTAAGTGTGCCTTCCCCAAACTGAGTCAAAATTATAAATTCAAAATGTTGGGAATTATAATACTAGGCCTCATCAAGGGGCACCAAAATGTAGGAAATCCACACTTATAGGCTTTGTACGGTGACACCATTAATGTAGGGAATCTACATTAATAGGCGTCACACGGTGGCACCATAAATGTACGGAATCTACAATTTAAGTATCAAATTGGCTATCAGAAATAATTAATAATTATTCGTAATAATTATTAATTATGTTAAATAACATGACTTAATTAACATTAAATCACCTCGTGGGGCACCATTCCCGAAAAGGGAAAAATGATAGCCAGTTAATGATATCAGTCTCATAAAGTTCACTAAACTATTAATTTGGGAATTTGATGAATAATTAAATTAATAACCATAACCAAATTAATAATAAAGCCTGAAGGATTTTGGAGTTCTTGACGTAGCAGAGATTGAGTATTCATTCACTGTTGTACAACATTAAACAGACAGCAGGTACGATTCCAAAAATATATTTATTCATAAAGTAAAGCAAAGCAAAACCAAAACACACAAATCCTAACTAACTATATACAGTCATGTGTGTGTGTGTGTGAATACATGTGTAAGTGTGTGTCTGCGTGTGTGTGTGTGTGTGTGTGTGTGCGAGAGAGAGAGAAAGACAAAGGCGGGTGGGGTAATCGAAGGGCTGTTTGGCCTACAAAACAAAATGGCTGACAACAGAAAACTACAAGATGGCTGGATCAAAGCTGGCTTCAGATCGGGGGAGGTGTTTGTCTGACCGTGTGGTCAGGACAAAGACAAAAGAAGAGAAGCGGCAACTTCGAGCAGTTATGGGCCTTCCTTGAGTGAGGGCATGAAATTCTTAGGAGAAAAGGAACAAAACTCTGTAGAGCAGTTGTCCCCCCCCCCCTTTTGATGGTTTGGGACAAAGAGCACCTCTGGGCCGGTCCAGGGCCCAGAAGGGAAGAGGTGTGAGCGGCTTGCCGCGCAAGAGCTAAAAGAGAGAGACTGTAGTGAAGGAAGGAGAATTCCTACAGTGTGTCTGATGACATCACAGAGTCACATGGCACTGTAACAGTACTGACCAATCACTTTTGAGACTTGTCTCTCAAAGAGGTGTGATGTGGGCATCCTGCTGAGATGGGTGTCAGGTAACTTCTTTGTTTAAGAACAAAGAATATGAGGTCTTCCATCTCAGGGGGAAAAGCCTTCACATGTCCAGTTTAGATTTTAACAAATGACAAATCATCTGTGGTCCAGTGAATCCCAACAAAAATAACAACAAAAACACTCTCAAATCAAACAAATGTCCACAGCAAAACCAAACTAATAAAAAGAAAGCAAGCAAATCGACTCTATAGGGGTAAACACATCTGTAGCTATCTCTGAGTCTCGTTGTAGAAATTAGCACATTTCTGGAGTGATGAAGATAAGGAGAGGTTACTTTGCTGAGAGGGGTAGTGAAGCGCGCCTCACTCCTCCATAGATCTCACGGCGCCTCCTCTCTCTTTCTTTCGTCGCATGTCCTTCGGCTCTGCCACACGGGTCTCTCCAGGCCACTGGTCACACGCTGGTCCCTCTGCCTGCAGTGTCTCGCCACTGTGCTCTGCCGCCATTCAGCCCAATCGCACCAGTCCCTGGCGTTTCCTTCCTGCTCCGTGGCTGTCTGTCGGCTCTGTGTCCTGACTCCCAAATCGCCTGAATCCCACACACCTGTGTCGCTAAAAGGAAAACTCCCCAGACCTCACCAATGGTGTGCCAATCACAGTAGCTGCTGATCTGTCGACAGGTGCAGCTAATCACAACAATTAGAGGTGCACTCGCTAACAACAGGAGGGAGGGAGGGGAGAAGGAGCAGACCCACAAACCAAACACTCACACACACACTCACACTGTGACACTCACTGCTTCTCCATATTATTAAAAATCACAGACTGACAGAGATAGGTAAGGAACGGAGTTTAATTCTGCTTGTTTTCTGTCTTTTATGACTCACTACCTGAAAAGCTTACCTCAAGCCAGCTGGCAGGAGCCTCTCTTTTCACGGAGGAGGGAAATCCCATGCTTCTTGCCTTGCTTCTCGCCTTGCCTCCTCTGCCAGCCTGGTGGGCTACCACATGAACACTATACTGCTTGATCTCTCCTCATGGGAGAAGCTACAACTGCAGCATCCATTGCTTCTGTCCCAACGCCAAGGCAACGTGCCGATGGATATCATTTGCTTATGAGCCTTACCTCCGGCCCGAGACTCAAGTCATCCTCGATGCTTAAAAGTTATAAGTACCTTGTGAACTACTGCCGATGTTATGGCTTATCTGCTGGGCCCTCTTATTAACTCACAAGCTACGTGGTCATCTAGCAGTCCATGTTGGTTCTCACTGCATGAAAAGTGGGATTTTCATCCCTGTAAACGCCCGGAAATCTCACTAATTTTCATCAGTTAACGACAATTTACAGCCTGTGCCACAAATTGTCGAAAACAAACCATGACGTATGTGGAGAGCTCCCGGGAGGTGCTAATGGCTCCAATTAGCATATGAATAGCAGCAAAACCACATCTGGCTTGAATTTCCTCACTCCAGGATTGGATGAAACCACTACTTTTAAACAAGAGAGATCACTTGTGATTGGTTGGCAGATCTGTCGCTATTGGTCACCTTGGGTCATTATAAATGTAAACCCCTTCCTCACAATAATAAAATAAAATTATAAAAAATTAAATAAATAATAATAAAATAAAAATAAATTATTATTATTATTACTATTATGTTATTCTATTATGTTGTACATTCATGTCATTGTTATCCTATGGGCTACACTATTATTACCATCAAGGACATGAATGAATTTATTGAGGAAAGGAACATTAGCGAGGAACATGTTTATTCAAAGAAAGAGCTTTATTGACACACGCAAACACACAACAATGTACAAAAAAGTAGGAGAGTCCAACAACAAATCAAAATCCTACAGCGCCGTCAAGTGTCTATTTGCCGCCTCGGAGCTGTAGGCATCTGACAGCGTTCTGTCTCAATGTGGTACATTTTGCAGACGTCTGTGGTGCGCTGCCCTGTACTTCGGGTTCGCCTCCAATCTCGACTGCAGTGTGGCACAGAGTTCGGTCAGCTCCTGGCTGTGGAACGACGGAGGTCGAGGAAATTGCTCATAGTATGTCTTACAGGCAGCTGGAAAACAATTAAATGAGAGTAGTATTAAATAAAAAAAACGTAAAAGTCACAGTAAAAAGTAAGAAAGGAAAACAGTAAAAGTTACTTACACAAAATGGCGTCATTATCTGCATCAAGTAAATCCGGACTTGCAGACAGAGCTCTAAGTCAGTAGGAGGTCATGGCCTTGTTATGAGGCGAGATCAGTCTGTGAAAAACAAAATGTACGGTTAAGATCGGTCAAGAACGTATCTCGAACCTCATACAGCAGAATGAAAGCATATTCTTTAAACCTTACCCTTGCTCCGGTTCGTAGTGCATACAATTTGTCTCTGAGTTGTGGAGACAGCGTACTGCTTCCTGTAAATTACAAGACCACAAAGTACACTTTAATAAACAAACTTAGACTGGTTCTGCTTCTTAATTTGTTCTTTTACTTTTAGCTTAGCTGGCAGTCACCAAATATATTCTTCTCGCCAGTCTGCGGGCTGGCTGAAAGGGGTTGATTGCGTCCATGCTGAGGAGTTTCTGGGGTGTTGAAGGAGAGATGCCGTCCAGCCATTGTAGTTCATGAAACAGCAAAGCAGCGAAAAACACGCGACATGGAAGAGACTGTCTGAATATACAGGAGTAAAAACATGACTGTTTACATGCTCGTCTTGCGAGGTCTTCCGTTTGAATCATGCCAAGCTCGCACGTGATTGGACGAGGGCTAGAAGGTTCGTCAGGCTCCTCCAATCACATGCGAGGTCATTGTTTGTGGACGAGGTCACTGTAGTCATGCCACTATGCACAGTGGTTGAGCTCTGGGAGACTGTGATGTTGTTTGAATGGAGTGCACATTTGACCTTTGTGGCAAAGCCTGATTAAAACTAATTGTTGAAATAAATTGTTTTGTGTATCTTTTTTATTGAACATTGACCATTGCTAATGACCATACACAGTAATTAATCTAGCATACTTTCATGAAATAAATCAATTCAAGCTAAAATTTAAGAGTCTATAATTAGGCCATACAAAGCCTCATCTATTTACACCAGAGATTTTCTTAAAATGAAGTTAATACCTTTTAGAAAAATGTCACCTCTGGGTGGGGAGTGAAACTCCCCCTGCTACCCTGGTTTGCATTTCTATAGCTCACAGCATGTTCATTTACATGTGAAAGCCTCCCCTAGAATTAGGGGGAAGGGGGGGTCATGGGGGGACAACTGCCAAGCAAGGCCCACGACAATTTCTGGCAGTTCCCGGCAGTTTTCTGTGTTGCCTGTAAATTGCCGCATGCAGTCGTAAACCTGAAATTCCACGACAATTTACAGTGCCGCTCACTGACAAAAATCCTACTTTTCATGCAGTGTCTATTAGCCTCATTGCAATTTATTAGTCAAATTGGCTGTCCACCTAGGCTGCTCCTCTGCTGGTACTTCCAGCGCTCTGGAAGGCCAGAGAGGTTTACATGGTGTGGTTGTTTTGGGGGTCTTTGCTGCTACTTTCCCTGCCTTAGGCTTTCCACGTAGGTACATGGAAGGGCAGGGAGGTTTGCCTCTCTGCCTCAGGCTTTCCTCATTTGCACGTGGAAGGGCAGACAGGTGTGCTCTCTCTGCCTTATGGCTTTCCACGCAGGCGTGTGGAAGGGCGGAGAGAGCAGACCTCTCCACCTTAGGCTTCCCACGTAGGCGTGTGGAAGAGTCTTTCTGCATAGGCCTGAGGAAAGGCAGAGGGGCCCCAGAACAGAGCCATATAGCCAAATATAATACTGCAAATGGAAATAAAGTTTTCTTTGACAAAAGTGTTCCTGACTGAACTTAAAATAATGAGTGATGGTACTTGAAAATTTTGAGCAATCACTTTTTTAATTAAATAAGGTTATAACAGTTTACAAGAAATCCAAAATCACGCCCTAGCATATGAGCATAATGTCTCCTTTAATGCTTTGACCTTGTGGTCATTGTTCTCTATGCTTAAGTCACAGCAGGGTGTTACGTCCCAGTCTAGGGGAACCATGGACACAACATGAGTAGATGCTCCCCCAGTCTTCCCACTCCAAGAAAGGCCAGCGACATCAGAAAGTTAAGTTCATAAGGAGCAGTTTTATTCGCTTCAGAGGGGGAAATGAGCCAACATAACAAACAAAAAAATACCCTAAAAAAAGAAATAACCCTACCTTCCCTAAACAAAAAGAAGAGGTAAATAAATGACAAATATTTAACCTACCTCCTACAAATTTATAAAACAGGACAAAATGGTTAAAACAAAAGGGCTTCTCCCTCCTACTGCTCCGCTTGATTTTACAAATATTTACAGATATTTACAGGTATTTACAAGGGTTGTTCTAACGTGCAATTTTCAAGAAGCTCCACAAAAATCTACACGGAGCATGAAACTATCTGATCGCTAATGAAAAGTATTTTACTATAAGACCACACACAACCATACGATGTGCTTACATTTCCTGGTGGTGGAAAGGCTGGAGAGGAGACAGAGTGCAGGCGGCAGGCTGTTCAAATAGGTCAGGGGAACCGCCCCCTGACCAATAGCGTAGCAGCAATCAGGCGAGGCTGAACTGGCACCACCTGCTCCTAATTCACTCATTCATAAAAAAACACACACACCAAGGAGAGAGGGGACAGTGCAGCACAACACAAACAAAACAATAAATGACCCACAGGGTCATAACACCCACCTACCTAAAAATCGGACATTTACCCCCTACAGTAAATGTGCGATGTGTCAATGTGATCTGGACAAGGTATCAGCAATGACATTTTCTAGTCCCTTTTTATAACGAATCTCAACGTTAAAGTCTTGAAGTAGTAAGGACCAGCGCATCAGGTGTTGGTTACTATTCTGCATCCGAGTCAAAAACACGAGAGGGTTGTGGTCAGAAAACACGACAGTTGGCACGGAGCTGGACCCAATGTACATTTCAAAATGCTGTAAAGCCAATAATAAGGCCAGTGCCTCTTTTTCTATGGTGCTGTAGTGCAACTG
The DNA here is from genome assembly GCA_019142605.1 of Cephalopholis sonnerati. Lineage (NCBI taxonomy): Eukaryota > Metazoa > Chordata > Actinopteri > Perciformes > Serranidae > Cephalopholis > Cephalopholis sonnerati. The sequence continues at coordinate 4,776,451 of JAGQAX010000015.1, read as the reverse complement.
GTGCTTTTTGAACTTTTTAGAAAAGTAGCAAACTGGATGATCAACGCCATGCTAGTCCTCCTGCAGGAGCACTGCGCCCGCACCGAGCACGCTGGCGTCCACCTCCAGCTTGAATGGACGCGAGAAGTTTGGAGCTGCGAGCACAGGAGCACTGCAGAGGAGAGCTTTGGCAGCTTCAAATGCCGCGTGACAGTTTTCTGACCACTGGAATGGCGACTTAGGGCTTGCTAAACTAGTAAGCGGAGCAATGACGTCAGAGAAATTTTTGCAAAACGCCTGATAGTAACCAGCCATCCCCCAAAAAACGGCGGAGCTCACGACGGGTTTGGGGAGCTGGAAAATCAACGATGGCCTGAACTTTGGCCATAACAGGACAAACTTGGCCCTGACCGACTTCTTTACCTAAATAGGTGACAACTGCTTTACCAAACTCACATTTGGCCAGGTTAAGCGTCAGAGAGGCGGCGCGCAAACGGTCAAAAATCTCACGAAGTGTTTTCAAATGTTCAGTCTATGTCAATGAATAGGCCACTATATCATCGAGATAGACGTCACAGTTACTGACACCACACAAAACAGTATTCATCAGCCGCTGCAAAGTGGCTGGTACGTTACGCAGCCCAAATGGCATGACTGTGTACTGTAAGAAGTGATCGGGAGTGATGAAGGCGCTAATTTCGGATGCGCGTTCTGTCAGTGGGACCTGCCAGTAGCCTTTCAGGAGGTCTAATTTTGTGACATACTTAGCAGAGCCCACATGATCGACACAGTCATCCATTCGGGGCAGCGGGAATGAATCAGGTTTGGTGATTGCATTAACTTTGCGGTAATCATTACAGAAGTGCGGAGTCTGATCAGATTTTGGCACTAGCAGTGAAGGAGAGCTCCAAGAGCTACAACTCGGGACAGTGAAACCATGGTCAACCAGATACTTTACCTCTTTTTGCATCACGGCGCGTTTTGCTGGATTAACGCGATAAGCATGCTGCTTAATGGGCTTGTGATTTCCCACCTCAATGAAATGTTTCAATACATTTGTTTGAGAGGGAACATCACCGAACAAACTCGAATATTCTTGAATGAGATCACAAACATCAGAGCGAGCAGAGTCAGAAAGATGCGCTAAATACACATCTAAAGTCGACAAAACCTCAGAGTTCCGAAGGCGTGCACAGGACACGGAGCTGCGCCTGTCATCCAGCCCATCATTACCGGGATGGTATGGGGGCTGTGCGACAGACACAGAAGCAACAGGAGTAACAACTGGAAACGAATCCGCACAATTTTCACGATCAACATACTTTTTTAGCATGTTGATGTGGCACACACGAGTCTTTTTCTTACGGTCAGGGGTCTGGATTAAATAATCCATTTCACTGAGTTTACGATCAACGACATACGGGCCTGAAAATTTGGCCTGCAATGCAGAACCAACAACGGCCAGCAAAACTAAGACGCGGTCGCCAGACTGAAACGTCCGCACAACAGTCTTTTTGTCATTTGTTTTCATTTTCATTTGGGCGACAGCCAGCGAGCTACGAGCCAAATCACAAGTATGATGCAGTCGCTCACGAAAAGAACTGACATAATCCGAAAGGTTTAGTTTGGGGCCGGATTTATCTGCGAGCCATTTTTCACGCAGAAGGCGCAGTGGATGCACAGTGTGGCCAAAAACTAAATCAGCCGGACTGAATCCAAGGGACTCTTGTGGAGTTTCCCGCACGGCGAACAACAACAGCGGTAAGCCCTCATCCCATTCACGGTTTGACTCAGAGCAGAACTTACGAAGCATACTTTTTAAAGTTTGATGAAATCTCTCCAATGCACCCTGGCTCTCTGGATGATACGCGCTCGAAGTGTGATGTTTTACTTTCAGCTCGGACATGACTTGAGCAAAGATTCTGGACATGAAATTTGACCCTTGGTCACTTTGGATGCTTTTCGGGAGACCAAATGTGGAGAAAAACTTCACGAGCGCTTTCACAATGGCACGGGACTTTAAAGAGCGCAAGGGGACAGCCTCAGGGTAACGTGTAGCAGTACACATCACAGTGAGGATGTACCGGTTACCGGACTTTGTTTTTGGAAGGGGACCAACACAGTCCACAATAACGTGCTCGAATGGTTCACCGATGACAGGGATTGGCTTTAAAGGAGCAGCCGGAATCACCTGGTTCGGTTTACCGGAGACTTGACAAGTTTGACATGAACAACAGAATTTTACAACATCGGACTTTAGTCCCGGCTAGAAGAAAAAACGGAGGACGCGATTGTACGTTTTCTTAATTCCTAGATGGCCGGACATGCAATGATCATGAGCCAAACTCAGAACTTGAGAACGGAACGGCTGTGGGACTACAATTTGGCACATGGACTCGTGTGTAAAACCAGAGCTAGGAGACCAGTGGCACATCAGGACACCTTCATCAAGGTGGTAGGACACAGACTTTTCACACTTTGGAGTTTTCATCAAAGAAAAACAATGGGACTAGGTAACATCAGAATTTTGAGCTGCAATCAGCTGTTCTTTGTCTACTGACAGCGTAAGGTTTTCAACATCAGGCTGAAGCTCAACAGAAACAGGTGCGTTTATTTTACACTCTGAAAGTGTTCTTGCTGGATCAGAGGAACTCAGGAAAGAGTCACTCAGATCCACCAAGTCACCAAATTTTCGTGCCTGAGCACGAGTCACAGCACACACGGGGAACAGGGGCAACACGTCTGGCCCAACCGGGTCAGAAACACACAAATCCGCGCACGGATTTTCAATAACCTTGGGCGAAGGGAAAACTTTTCCACCGGCCAAATCATTTCCGAGGATCAGATCAACCCCAGCTATCGGTAGGTGTGGTCTTACGGCAATTTTGAACTTGTCTGACACGAAACGAGAAGTCAAATACACAAAATGCAAAGGAGGGCGCACCTCACTCATTTCAACTCCCCACGCTAAAACGTCTGAGCCAGAATAAGACTCAGCTGAAAAAGGGAGAACGTCACCGCTAAAAAGCAATTTTTTTGCTCCAGTATCCCGCAGAATAGTGATAGACACAGGCTCTTTATTTCCCACCAATGTAACAGAACCCTTTGAAACAAATGGTCTGAAATCAGCGTCAATTTGGTCTTCTTTCGGTTCTGCCAAATTCATGCTCTGCGTGGAGGATGGTTTAGTTTGAATTAAACCGATTGGAGACGGTGTTTTGACATTTTTGATTTGCTCTTTTCTTTTAAGAGTGGGACAGGAGCAGATCAGGTGTCCCTGCTCATGGCAATAATAACACTCGCGGGTTTCTGTAGCTGTAGAGGCAGCAACAGGGTTGCGGCGGTTACTTTTAGGGGATCTATTTTTTTCGGTCAGCAGGGACCGGATCACGACGAACAAGTGGAGAGAAAACATTTTTGTGTGTCAAAGCGAATTCATCTGCCAGCACAGTAAGACACGTGGTTTTCTGCTCATTCAAATAAATCACAATTTTCTCAGGAAGCCGATTCTTAAATTCTTCCATCAACATGAGCTCGCGCAGATGATCAAAAGTTTGAATTTTACTGGCCTGGCACCATTTATCAAACAAAGCACTTTTCTCCCTCGCAAACTCTACATATGTCTGGGTGGCAGTTTTTTCACATTTCCTAAATTTTTGCCGATATGCCTCGGGCACTAATTCATATGCACGAAGGACAGTGGCTTTCACAATGTCATAATTTAGACTGTCCTCAATCGACAGAGAAGTGCACACTTCTTGAGCTTTACCCACCAATTTACATTGAAGCAATAGAGGCCACACACTTTTAGGCCAATTTAATGTAGCAGCAATGCGTTCAAACACATTAAAATATGAATCCACTTCGGACTCTCTGAAAGGTGGGACTAATGCGATGTGCCGACTAACATCAAAACTGTCATGGGGCGTACTAGTAGGCGGTGACTGTGAGGTTGAGGGACTGGCTGCCGCAGCAGCTCCCCGCTCTAGCTCCAGAGCTTTCAACCGTAGACTCATGGCTTCCACCTCCAACTCTTGTCTCACTTCAACCTCCTTTATGCGCAGAGTTATTCTGAGTTCCTCTGCCGTCATGGCAGTTTGAACTGGGGAGGTATGGAATGGGGCAGGAATACCAGACACAGCACCGAGCTCAGCTCCCTCTGCAGAGGCTGGCTCACCGAACAAACCCCTTTCATTTAACGTTTTATTCAGAAGCTCTTTCAACTCCTACTTTTTAATGTTAGGTGGCACAGTCACATCAAAAGCATTTGCTATTGGAATGAGATCATTCTTATTATATTTCTCAAGTTTTTCAACTGTTGGATTAGTAGCAAAATCCTCTAATTTAAACTCCATATTCGCCACCCCTACAAAAAAAAACTGCCAACCAACAATCAGAGACAAGGAGGAAGAAAACAATCACACTTACCAGACATAACGAAGGACGACGAGGTAAAGGAACGGACGAGCCCCCAAATCATGTTATGTCCCAGTCTAGGGGAACCATGGACACAACATGAGTAGGTGCTCCCCCAGTCTTCCCACTCCAAGAAAGGCCAGCGACATCAGAAAGTTAAGTTCATAAGGAGCAGTTTTATTCAATTCAGAGGGGGAAATGAGCCAACATAACAAACAAAAAAATACTCTAAATTAACCCTACCTTCCCTAAACAAAAAGAAGAGGTAAATAAATAACAAATACTTAACCTACCTCCTACAAAACAGGAGAAATGGGTTAAAACAAAAGGGCTTCTCCCTCCTACTACCGCTCCGCTTGATTTTACAAATATTTACAGATATTTACAGGTATTTACAAGGTTTGTTCTAACGTGCAATTTTCAAGAAGCTCCACAAAAATCTACACGGAGCATGAAACTATCTGATCGCTAATGAAAAGTATTTTACTATAAGACCACACACAACCATACAATGTGCTTACATTTCCTGGTGGTGGAAAGGCTGGAGAGGAGACAGAGTGCAGGCGGCAGGCTGTTCAAATAGGTCAGGAGAACCGCCCCCTGACCAATCGCGTAGCAGCAATCAGGCGAGGCTGAACTGGCACCACCTGCTCCTAATTCACTCATTCATAAAAAAACACACACACCAAGGAGAGAGGGGACAGTGCAGCACAACACAAACAAAACAATAAATGACCCATAGGGTCATAACAAGGGACAAAACAAAAAAATGAAACAAAAATATGGATTGAATATTTTTGCATTTAAATCTTCACACAAAGTCAGACATGAATATCTTTGCAGTTTTGCACTGTTACACAATCAAAATATTTTCTTACTATAATAAAACCCGCATTCAACTCTATCCACTGGAGACAGGCTTGTTATTCCAAGTGTGCAATACTGTGTAGAAAAGTTATAATGTGGTCACATTTTGGTGGCATCATATTAGTGTAAATAATCAACCTGGTCTTTCTCTGAAGTCATCAAAAACAGGTGCTTGGTCAGTGACTTCTAGCATCAGAAAGCTGTCCTTTCATGTCAGCATGATACACAGGCATTCATTGTTATTGGGAAATGTGGCAGGACAACAACGTGAGTTAAGGGGGTGGAGGTTCAACTAGGGCGAGTGGGTCTAACAACCACCGACTTTCGTCTGGGAGGCCGGTGCTCACTCCCTGTACGATTGTAAAGCCAAACCCTGTTTTTTTTTTCCTAAACCCAACAACGTGCTTTTGTTGCCTAAACCCAACCATGTGTGTTTGTTGGCTAAACGTAACAACCTGCTTTTGTTGTTTAAGGAAAAGAACAAACAAAATCAATTCACCGTTCTGTACCAATGTAGTGTGTTTATTTTGAAAGAGACTGTATGCAAACTTTGTCTTCTGGTAGTTGCCTAAACCTTACCATGTACATGTGTTATTGAAAGAAAGAAACGTCAGTTTGCGGTGTTGTACTGACCTAGTGTGTTATTTTGAAAGAGACTGTATGCAGACTGTACATTATAAAACCGAAGTATATTTTTAAAAAGAACGTCAACAATCAACGCAGCCAGGGTACCTTGCACGTCATATTAACGTGGAAAGTCCATGACCAAATGTCAATAAGTGACAAGGTCTGAGTGAGAATGTGTTGGCCCAGCGTGTATCAAACCGCCACAAAAGGTGCCTCTGTACATCAGTATCTGATGCCAAAATCATTGACAAAGTAACAATATTTGACCAGTCAGGAGTGACAAGTGACTGGTTTGTATTTTTGGTACATTCAAGGCTTAATGAACACTTTATAATGGTCGTCTTATAAAATCGGGTTGATTATTCACATTTGGTGTGAAAGGACCTTTATGGCTGAAATTGATAATATACACCTGAGGATAACTCACTACACGGAGGCTGGTGAAAGTTAAGGTGAAAAATAAGAAGCATTTTAATTACATGAATATCTTTGATCACTTTCAAAACTGGTTCCTGACATTGTGATATAATCATAGAATTTATTGTCATATGATTGAAACTCTAACGCAGCTACTGTAAGGCTGTAAGGTAGGTAAGCTCTTCCTTTTTTTTGTTTTTGTCTAGTTTCACCATGTAAGCAGCTAATAAATAACACACCCTCCTGTTTAATGAGTGACGTTGCTCAGCTAAACACTCTAGAGAGCAGGAACAAAACTTCTGAGGTTGAATAGAGCGAGTTAATTGCTCCCATCAAAATATCATGCAACCCTTTCACAATTAGCTTGTGGCTGGGGGGGTATTCAAACATCATAAATAAAAAGCTTTGTCTTTGTGGAGTACATTTCAAATAAATCTTGTCAGTACCAAGATTATCTGCATGAACACAGAGAGTGAAAACACACAGAGTAAGTGTGAAGCCCGCAGAGATCAAACAAAGCAGAAAGAGCAGTGAGAAAGTCATCTGAAGGTAGACGTGCTCCCCTGCTCTCTGTTTCTATTTAATTTCTGATTATCGCACAGATATGTGGTGTGATTATTACAGAGCAATGCCAAATGCCTATCGCCCTGTTTGCTCAGGGCTCCTCTCCTTGGCAAGGCAATCACTGATGAATATTTAAAGCTCTCACTAACAGAAATAGATTGGCAGGGTCATATGAGGTGTCTGCACAGAGTGTCCCCCATCCTGTTTCGATGGCCACATTCAAGGACGCTCAAAAGCTCATTAAAGAACTCAAGGTTGACACGCTGATCTGAGGCCAGCTCGAACAGGAAGCAATCATTTTTCACAGTGATTCAGCTGTAACACTTTGAGCTACATGATCAACAAGTCTGGAGATGTCCATTTATTTCCTACAGAGTTAAGTGACTAAATGACTCAGCACTGTGTGGATTGTAAATATGGCTGAAAACTCCAAAAGATGACACTTTGTTTCAAGCAAGCAATGTGTTGCACTACTTAAAGGTCTAATGTGTAGGATTTAGTGGCACCCAGTGGTGAGGTTGCAAAGCCAAAACTTCTCCTGTGTGCCCAGTGTGTAGGAGAACTACAGTGGCCGTTGCAAAAACCTAAAAATGCTAATAGTCCTATCTAGAGCCTGTGATTGGTTTGTCCTTTCTGGGGTACTGTAGAAACGTGGTGGACTCACTCCGTATGTAGATATAAAGTGTTACCAAGAATGGTTGTGTTTTTGTTACCTATAATAACTATCCGTTATAACTAGTTAATAGAACATTAGTAAACTGTTAATTAATGAGTTATTAATGACTTAAGTATTTGTTAACAGTTTGTTAAGGATTTACAACTATGCCTTATAGACGGTTACTATACCATTAATAAACTGTTAGTTAACGAGTTATAAATGACTTGTTAAATAACAGTTAACAGTTTGTTAAGGATTTATAACTGTGCCTTATAGATACCCAATAGATAACTTACAAGCTGTTAACGCGTTATAAATGACTTGTTAACTGTATGCTAATGATTTATAACTATACCTTATAAATTAGTAATAGATCATGAACAAGCTATTAGTAAATTACTTACTTATGACTTAAGTATCAGTTAATAGTTTATATACGTTATTGGGACGTTATTCTAAAGTTTCAACTATTCCTCATTTACTAACTGTTAGTAAATGAGGAATAGTTGCAACTTTAGAATAACGTCCCAATAACATGTATAAGCTAATAACTAATACTTAACTAATATATTAACTCACACTTTACAGATCAGTTGTTAATAGTTTGTTAACCATCTACTAATACCAGTGAAACTTTGTAGAACAGCAAATGGGTGGAACAAGTTCAAGGTACAGAAATTTGATGTGATATTTAAAATATCAAATTTTTGTACCTCAACCTTGTTCCACCCATAGGCTTTTCTGTGTGCTGTATTTTACCAAAGAAACACCACAGATGAAATGTTGAACATTGTGTTTAATGTATAGAAACACACAAATACTAAGCCATCACATGGCAGAACAGCAGTATACAACAGTATACAACAGTATACAAACCCATGAGGTTTGGACACTTTTTTGCGCTAAACACTGGACAAACAGAATTTTAGAGGGACATTTAATGTACATACATCACAGCAATGTCATGGATTATCCGTCCTAACGGCCCTTTGCGATGCTTACAGGCAAGCCACTCATGCCATTCAATAATGCTGAGATGGTCTACCAGTAACTCCTCTGTATGAGTCCCTCTGAGTCTCCACACATTTTCCTTGACCATTCTCCAGGCCCTATCTATATGCTAAGTATGCGCACCTGTTTGGGCAACGACATATGACATACTGTGATTGACAGTAAAATGGGTGTAACCAAGCTGAGGTAAAGTATTTTGATAAGCCCGCCACTCATCACTTATTATTGTAGATCCCACTTTAACATGGTGAGCTATAAGTGGCACCAGATCTCTCCTTCTTCTTCTCTCAACTAAGCGAAGAACAGGCTTTGCATGTCTTCTCCCTCTCTGGTTCACACCTAGCATCCCAAACACCCACTTCTTCCTCTTCCAGCCACCAGCCATTGGTCCCCGTCCGAACTGTTGAAAACATAAAATATTTGAATTATTCTTCTTTAAACAAAATGAATAATCTGTCATTGGTAATTTGCATTACTATCTTGATAATAGTGCTTGCTGCTTGCATTTGTAAAATCCTATTTCTAATATTAATTGCCAGAGCCCAAAGATTGAGAGAGCCAATTGCCACTGATGAGATGCTGTGTTGGTCAGCATTAGATCTGGTGGAGCAACATAAGTAACAGCAATTAAACATATTTCCATAATTAAACCATTAAGAATTCAAGCTGTAAATTACACCTTTTAGCAAAATAAATCACAAAAGTGAAATAACTCCAAGCACCTGTTATCATCATGAGTCTAGAGATGCTCCATAACATAATAATCACAAGCTTTACTACATAGTCTCCGGTTATTGTTTATGACAGCATAGTTATATACTATTCATCACAGACAGACTAAAATCATATACCTATGCCATAGCTTACCTGTACAAGAAGCGCATCCAGTTAACAGTTGAATTAAGATATATATATATATATACACTCTTTATAATTAAAAAGATTTCATTTTCACTTGAATTCTGCAGCAACATACCCATGTATGTTGTGATTTCATGCAATAAAAATAAACTCACCATGCATAGTTGTCCACACAAACTGACTCCTTGAGTTTCATCTTGTGTTTGCATTTTTGGTATCTCATCCGTCTTCTTAGAAGCCTTTCCTTCTGCATCCATTTGATAATTTCTCTGTCTTCTTTTAGATTTAGTTCTGCCTTCAATAAGCTCTCTTAGCTCAGTGGCTAAACCAGGCATTATTTGGCTAGGATATTACAATATTACGTTTGATTAGGGCCTACCTATTTTCTTATTCTCTGTTCTTTCCACACACATCACACAAGCTTCCCGAGTTTCTGTGACTGGCTCCCGCCAGATTACATGTTTGAATTGTATTACGGGTCGGGGTTGACGAGGGTGAATCAAGCCAATCATAATTGTATTGACGGGCTGGAGGAGGAGCCACCGGCCTCCTCCATCATATTGGCTGGTTGTCAACTTGTCAATCACCTCGCATCACCACTGTACTTTGATGAGTGACAACCTAGACAGACACGCCCATCCTTCACTCACTCTGCAAGTTCGTTATTCGATGGGCAGCTCGCATTAGCATTGATTTCACAGAAAGAATACACGGTCTGCTGAAATGTCTGATACCACTGTTCCCAGCGGCGATGCGCAAAATACCGAAATAAATCCAAGGACTGTCGGGAGAAAGAAAAAAAATCAACAGCGGGTACTTCTAGTAAAAAGAAAACTACACCTGCGGACCATGCTGTGCACATGGACAACAACGGCGACAGTAAGCAAGATTGCGTGTTATCTTTTCATTAAAGATGTTTGATCAGGATAACACGGGTTGATAGATTTGTACTACATAATTCAACCAGATTAGTGAAGTGTCCAGTGATTAATTTGTGTGTGTGTGTGTGTGTGCGCGCGCGTGCATGTTTAATCGCTTGCCGAAAATAAAAGATTTGTATGAGTTGTAAGACTTGTTGTAGGCCCACAGTCAGTAGAATAGTTTTTTTTTTCGGAGAGCAACACAGGGTGCACACAAAGTATCAATCAATGTTGATTGAATGTTACAGCTGTCAAATATGGGCTGAGCAATATGTTGATATTATATCGATATCGTTATATAGCATAATAGTTGTCTTTTCCTGGTTTTAAAAGCTATTACAGTAAAGTGATGTCATTTTCTGAATTTACCAGACTGGTTTAGCTGGTAAAACTTAGTCTAGAATAACTGAATTGGCTGCAAAATAGTCAAACAAGAATCATCATACTGGTGTGATTGTATGCATCAAAACTTTAATTCAAGGCTTAGGCAAAATATCGAGATATATATTGTACCGTGACATAACCTAATAATATTGAGATATTTCAAAAAGGCCATATCGCCCAGCCCTATGTATATATATATATATATATATATATATATACATATATATGTGTGTGTATATTAAGGATCGACCGATACATCGGCCGGCCGATATATCGGGCCGATATTTGCGTTCTTTACTTGAATCGGCATTGGCCGATTCACGCGTGGGTTCGCCAATTTATTTTTCCACGGCATGATTTAGAGACAGGCATCCACTAGTGGTGTTAAAGCACCAAACACTTTATTTGAAAGTATGTGTGGTTAAGTTGAACAAAGCTGAATCCTACTGTGTACAGTAGGTGTTGTTAGTTAAAGTTGTTAAATTGTTAAATGTTTACCTTTCAATAAATGTTTGTTTGTTTAAACAATTCACTGCTGAATTACCTTTTTGAGGGTCTAACTAGAAATTTGCATTCAAAAGTTTATTTTCCAAGATGTTCTTCCTGGTGGGTATATTATCTTGGACCCTCCAATTGCTCTGTGCCCGTGTAATCTTCATTACTTTTTTCAACCACTTTGCATCTGTGTGTGTGTTTCCCTGTGTCTATTCACTACTTGTATGTTTGTTATACTTAACTAAATTTCTATCTGTTTCATCACGTCATCCTGAGGAGGTCATCAAGAGATACAAGAAAGTCCTTAAGGCGTACAAGAAAGGAAGAAAGCTGAGTGTGGCATATCGAAAGGTTGGTGTTGACTGAAACACTGTTGTCGCCAATGCCCCAATCTGTGAGCTGGCTGTTGTGGCCCCGGAGAAATACAAGGAGTTGCTGGTTGCTCATACACCACAGCAACTACTGCAGGACTTTTCAAAAAAAAATGTCTGGAAGTGTTGATTAATGATCCAAACCTTTTGAGGGATGTTGAACATCAAAAGAAAAAGGGGAAACTGATTCTTCTGTCTAAGAAAGCTTAGGTGTTGTGTCACTGTGGGATGATGCCCTAGAGCAGTTCGGTTGTCACTCGGGTCTGGTTCACTAAGTATAGAGGGTCCAAGTTCTGTTAAGACATGTTCATATCAATAATGCCAATGGCTTGATTTTTGATTTATTTTGTTTTCATGTCCTGCACAAAAAGTGCCCAAACCTCATGGGTTTGTATACTGTTGTATACTGCTGTTCTGCCATGTGATGGCTTAGTATTTGTGTGTTTCTGTACATTAAACACAATGTTCAACATTTCATCTGTGGTGTTTCTTTGGTAAAATACAGCACACAGAAAAGCCTATGGGTGGAACAAGGTTGAGGTACAAAAATTTGATATTTTAAATATCAAATTTCTGTACCTTGAACTTGTTCCACCCATTTGCTGTTCTACAAAGTTTCACTGGTATTAGTAGATGGTTAACAAACTATTAACAACTGATCTGTAAAGTGTGAGTTAATATATTAGTTAAGTATTAGTTATTAGCTAATATATGTAAGTTGCAACTATTCCTCATTTACGAACAGTTAGTAAATGAGGAATAGTTGAAACTTTAGAATAACGTCCAAATAACGTATATAAACTATTAACTGATACTTAACAAGTCATTAGTAAGTAATTTACTAATAGCTTGTTCATGATCTATTACTAATTATACAGTATAGTTATAAATAATTAGCATACAGTTAACAAGTCATTTATAACTTGTTAACTAACAGCTTGTAAGTTATCTATTGGGTATCTATAAGGCACAGTTATAAATCCTTAACAAACTGTTAACTGTTATTTAACAAGTCATTTATAACTCATTAACTAACAGTTTATTAATGGTCTATTAACCATCTATAAGACATAGTTATAAATCCTTAACAAACTGTTTACAAATACTTAACAAGTCATTGATGAATCATTAACAGTTTACTAATGATCTATTAACTAGTTATAATGGATACTTATTGTAAAGTGTTACCATCACTGGTCAAACTTTTATTTACTTTGAATGGTTAATTAAGTAGAAGATAAACTAATCTCCAAAAGGCATGAAATTAAAGATGAAACATGTTTTTTCAACATTTTAAGCAAAATTACTGTATTAATTTCAGTTTTATACAATTTCAGAGTGGAAAAAAAGGAAAGGAACACCATGCAAAGGTTTGAGCACCCCAAAACATTTGAGCTGGAACACAACTTTTACCAGGGTCTCAGACCTTTATTAGCTTGTTAGGGCTTTGGCTTGTACAGAGTCATAGTTAGGAAAGGCCAGGAAATGCAAATTTCAAAGATTTATAAATACTCTGACTTTTGAAACCTTGTCTCATCAGTCAGCAGCCATGGGCTTTTAGCACTCTGGAAACTAAAATAACTGATGTCCACAAAGCAGGGGAAGGCAATAAGAGGACAGATAGATTTTCAGGTAGCTGTTTCCTCAGTTTGTAATGTACATAAGAAATGGCAACTAATAGGAACGGTGGAGGTCAAGTTGAGGTCTGGAAGACCAAGAAAATTTGAGGAAAAGATGGACGAGATGAAACTACGGGATGTTAACAACCGGATAGACAGCTGTATCATGGTGATAACAGAGACCTGGCTGCATGAAAACATCCCAGACCTAGCCGTGGAGCTAGCAGGACGTACGATCTTCCGGGTGGATCGCACATCGGACTCCGATAAGAGGAGGGGAGGAGGTGTGTGCGTCTATATTAACAACAGTTGGTGCACGGACACTGCCGTCATTGAGAGACACTGCTGTCCAGACCTGGAGTTTCTAATGTTGAAGTGCAGACCTTTTTATTTGCACAAGGAAATAACTCAAGTGTTTGTAACTGCCGTGTATATCCACCCGCGAGCTAATGCTAACGTAGCTATGAGCAGGCTGCATGACAGCATCACCAGGCAACAAAACAAACACCCAGAGGGCTTCTTCATCGTGGCTGGAGACTTTAATCACACCAACTTAAAGGCTGTGCTCCCCAGATTTTACAAGAATGTTGACATTCAAACAAGGAAGGGCAGAACACTAGACCAGGTCTACACCCACATCTCTGGAGCCTACAGAGCCCGCCACTCCCCCCACCTCGGACACTCAGACCATCTTTCCCTGTTTCTGACACCAGCTTACAAGCCCCTCATCTGCAGGTCTAAGCCACAGTACAAGTCAGTGTAGTGCTGGACTGAGGAGGCCACACTATCCTTGCAGGACTGTTTTGAGGACACCATATGGGAGCTCTTTTAAGACCCAGACATTGAACTCCACACCTCCTCTGTACTATCATACATCAGTTTCTGCATGGATAATGTAACATCAAGGAAACAGGTGAAAACATTTCCCAACCAAAAACCCTGGTTTAACGCCAGTATCAGAGCACTACTCCAGGCCAGGGATTCAGCACTGAGGTCAAGGGACAGGGAAGCCTACAGGAAGGCTAGAGCGGACCTGAACAGAGGCATCAAGGCTGCTAAAACAAAGTACAGATAGAGGCCAACTTCAGGGAGAACAACCCCGCTCCATGTGGAAAGGCATACAGAATATAACTGACTACAAACAATGCCACAACACCCTCCCCTCCACCGACACTTCTCTCCCAGACCAGCTTAACACCTTTTTCTCCCGCTTTGAAGAGGACAACAGACAGGCAGAGGACACACAGCTGACATTATCAGAGCACGACCAGCCCCCCACCATCCAACAACATCAGGTACTGCGAGTCCTGCGTGGCATCGACACCAGGAAAGCACCAGGACCGGATGGAGTACCAGGGAGAGTGCTGAAATCATGTGCTCACCAGCTTGCTGCAGTATTCACGAACATCATCAACCTTTCACTGCAGCAAGCCACAGTCCCCACCTGCCTGAAAACTGCCACCATAATCCCTGTGCCTAAATCCTCTGCCATCACAGGGTTGAATGATTACCGGCCTGTGGCCCTGACACCGGTGATCATGAAATGTATGGAGAGACTGGTTTTACAGCATGTGAAGGCCCACATCCCACCTGGCTTTGATCAACATCAGTTCGCCTACAGGTCCAACAGATCCACAGACGACGCCATCTCCATCGCCCTCCACACTGCTCTCAGCCACATTGAAAGCCCCAACACATATATCAGGATGCTGTTTGTTGACTTCAGCTCGGCATTTAACTCCATCAGCCCCAGCAGACTCATCAACAAACTGCAGACACTACAACTTGGAACCTCCCTCTGTCTGTGGATCAAGAACTTCCTGACTAACAGACCCCAACATGTCAGAATGGGTACCTCCACATCCTCCACCATCGTCCTCAATACTGGTGTTCCTCAGGGCTGTGTGCTGAGTCCAGTCTTGTACACACTGTACACTTATGACTGTGTCGCTACTCACGGCTCCAACACCCTCATCAAATTTGCGGATGATACAACCGTTGTGGGGCTCATCAACAACGGTTATGAGACACCATACAGGGAGGAGGTCCAAGCACTGGCGGCCTGGTGCAGTGACAACCACCTCAACCTCAACACCAAGAAGACAAAAGAAGTCATTATTGACTTCCGGAAGTCGAGGACCACACTGCACTCAGGCCTGAGCATCAATGGGGAGGAAGTGGAATGGATCACCAGCTTTAAGTTTCTTGGCCTGCACATCTCGGAGGACCTGGGCAGGACTGTGAACACCATCCACATCATCAAAAAGGCCCAGCAGCGTCTCTTCTTTCTGAAAACACTGAGGAGGAACAAACTCCCTCCACCTCTGCTGAGAAACTTCTACCACTGCACAATAGAGAGTGTCCTCACCTATGGCTGTACGGTGTGGTACGCCAGCTGCACTGCATCTGAAAAGAAACAACTGCAGCGGGTCATCAAGACGGCTGAGTGGATCATCGGCTCCCCACTTCCACGCCTAGAGGAGATCTATTCCAGCCGTCTCCTCCGACAGGCCACAAAGATTCGGAATGACCCCGCCCACCCAGGACACTCTCTATTCACCAGCCTTCCCTCTGGCAGACTCAGAGTCATGAGAGCCCGCACCAACAGACTGAAACACAGCTTCTTCCCCATGGCTGTGAAGAGACTGCTACAGGAACCATGACCCCCCCCAGTTTCTTTTATGACAAGAACATTGTAGCTGCTATAAGACAGCACCATACGAAATTTCACTGTATTTATTACAGTGACAATAAAGCTTCTTCTTCTTTTTCTGTAGGATTACTAGAAAGGCAAATCAAAATCCCCATTTGACTCCAAAAGATCTGCAAGAAGATTTAGCAGACTCTGGAGTGGTGGTGCACTGTGCTACTGTGCAGTGACACTTGTACAATTATGACCTTCATGGAAGAGTCATCAGAAGAAAACCTTTCCTGTGTCCTCACCACAACATTCAGCATCAGAATATTGCAAAGAAACATCTAAACAGGCCTGGAGCTTTCTGGTAACAAGTCCTGTGGAGTGATAAAGTTAAAGTAGAACTTTTTGGATGCAATAAGCAAATGTATGTTTGGAAAAAAAGTGTGCACAATTTCAGGAAAAGAACACCTTTTCAACTATTAAACACAGGGGTGGATCATTCACGCTCTGGGATTGTGTTGCAGCCAGTGGCACCGGGAACATTTCACAGGTAGAGGGAAGAATGGATTCAATTAAATTCCAGCAAATTCTAAAAGCAAACATCACACCATCTTAAAACAGTTGAAGATGAAGAGAGGATGACTTTTACAGCAGGACAATGATCCTAAGCACATCACGAAACCCACAATGGACTACCTCAAGAGCCAAAGCTGAAGGTTTTGCCATGGTCCTCTCAGTCATGATATACTGTCGCTGGGCAGATGGCACCTGTTGTAGCAGTATGATACTTGGACAGGCGGCATCAGTCACTGTGGTTAAGTTTTTTCAAAGCCTAACCACATGCTTTTGTTGCCTAAACCCAACCATGTGGTTTTGTTGTCTAAACCTAACCATGGTGTTCTGTTGCCTAAACCTAATCATGTACTTTTGTTGCCCAAACCTAACCATGTGTTTTTGTTGCCTTGACCTAACCATATGTCTCTGTTGATGTCCCAGCATTGGTTGCCACATGCCTCTGTTGCCTAAACCTAACCATGCGCTTTTGTGAATGTTCCTGGATTGATTGCGGCATCCCAGAGTGTCAACAGCAGATGCAGGGGGATACCTAGCGCATAATATGTAGACGTAAAAGTCCACTGACAAAGTGGCATTATGTGAAAACATCGGACGAGAACATGTTGGACAGCCAGATATCTAGAAAACAAATGCACATTGCTCCAAAGAAAAATAGCTGCACCCTCTCCTAAACAGAAGCACAGGGCTGATTATTATGCAGAATGATGTCATCAGACCTTTCCTGTGTGGTAATGGTTCACAATCTCATTTCCTCATACAGATAAATGGTAATAACTTTGGTGACCTGGTAATATTTCCTCTAGCGCCATCATCAGTCAAAATGTTCCATTTGTCCAATACTTTGGTTTATGACTAAAAACCTGCAAAATGACTTATCCACTGCTTAAGTGAGTACCCCAAATCTGTTACACCGAATCTGATCAGAGTCTCCTAGTCACAGATCCCTGTATAGGCTAGATGAAATTAAATTGCAGCCTTTTTTTCCACGGTCACTCATAATAGAGAAGCCGTCGGCGGAGTCGTGAACACACCTGTAGGCCTAGCACACAAGCTGTGGGAGAAGCAATTGCATTATCTTGTCAACATAGGGTCTTTATCGTTGCTTTTCAAACCGTGTTGGTGCCCACTTGGTCTGAGGATAAATCAGGTTAGCAGTGGATTAAACTGAGGCACCTTGTTTGTGTAAAGTATTTTTTTTTTCTCAGAAAGCTTTCACCAGTGTCAGGAGGCATTAGTGCAAAATTGTCAATCTTCCTCTCTCCGTCTCTCTCCTGCAGCTGCTATTGCTCACTCTCTCTCTGTCAGACTTTCTCCTCGGAGATTTGGTGAGGCTGCAGGATGATAGTTACTTCAAGTGTGTGTCTCAGCTTCGAGAGCTGATATGGGTAGAAATGAATGCTGCGACAGGGAGAGACTTTGATCTACTTAGCGTGTCATAATCCCGGCTGTAAGGTCCTGGCTCTGGCAAGTGACAAATTGTCAACTGCTAATCATGTCATCAGGGCAGAGTGATGGAAAAGCAGCTCTTTTCACCTTGAGCTAGTTGTCTGCATTATACAGGCAACATATTTCTGTGTTTTTCAAAGCCTCTGAGAAGTGAAAGACAAAGCAATGAATCCACTGTGGACCTGAAGGCGTCTGTGTTTTTTGCCCACCCTTTCATTTGAGAAGCATTTAATATTTCTTCATCGCTGCGTTTTAGAGAGAATGTGTTGATGTGAAGCCATTCCAAAACTGCAACAGATGTAAACTGAGAGTGTGCTGGCTCTGATGCTGTTTATCTAATGAATTCATGTTATGCAGAAATTATCCTTTTTCTGCCAAAGCAACTATCAGTGTGTGCCAACACAACCATAAAGTTACTTTCCTCAACATCCCGCTCCAGCATCATCAGGTCATTTACACAGAGATGTTTACTTTAGTCAGAAATAGCTGTGAAATCATCTGCAATTACACCACATAATCTGGGGCTGAAATGGCTTGATGAGTGAATTCCATTCACTCTTCCTCTTCATTTCCCCCTGTTACTTTCAGACCATTCAGTGTGACTGGAATAGCATGTCTTTATGTATTAGGGTTTAGTGTGTATTGCTGTGCTGTTTCTATGTTGTATTTCCCAGAATGCACTTCTGTGTTCTGTCAGTGTGTCTATAGCAGTGATATCTTATTTCTTAGATTTTTCGATGATGAGGTTTGAACATCTGTAAGTGGCATTCCTATATGTCAGCTGTGTTGACTGCTCATACCGACTACCTACGTACCCAACACATTCTCACTCTGACCTTGTTACATATTAAAGTTTGGTCACAGACTTTCCACATCCACATATGATGTGCAACCTACACTGGGTGTGTTGGTTTTTGATGTTCTGTGATGCCGTGTCAACTTTTGCCTGTTACACGCTGTGACGCCACTCTCAGGATGAGGATGTTCCAGCCAACCTCATCAGGCAGTTGGCTGGGGTGGGAGGGTCGTTGCCGTGACTGAGCTCACCTGGGCCTTTCAGGCTATAAAAGCTGCCTCATGTTTTCACTTGGTCTCTCCCTTCCTGCAGCAGACATCCACCCGGCATCATTGCTTTTGATGTGCATCACCACAGCACACCTGACACACACCCATGCATGGCTGTCATTACTGACTTTGCTGACCTACACACTCCATTAGTTATTGGTATTGGTATTTAAGTTAATGTTAGTTGAATAAATTGTGCTTGTTTTAACTAAATCTTTTGTGTGGGCTCCCTACCTGTCACATTCATTGAGCCAGTTTGTGACACATGCATTGTCTGTTTTTAAAATACACTTTTATTTATATTTTGTATAAAATATCTAATTAGCTTAATGTGCTATATAAAATACCTTTGTTTAAACTACCATGACCAGGAATAAGCTAGAGATAAGCACCATTACTGGAAAACGACGCCCTAATGCTACAAATAAAATCTGATCCTAATCAGCCTGATGGTGGTGCTATGAAACAAAAGTGAAAACGTAAACAGGCCAAGCCCCTCACACCATTAATTGACTTAAAACATTGACATCTCAATGTGCTCTAAAAAAAGCCTCTTGGACAATTAAATTCAGTATTTTTTGATAATTTGCATAATGTGAAACACAGTAAAATGAATTGAATGAATGAATGAATTTTGATTCTATCAACACCAGATTTGCTACACAGCCTCATGGGACTGAGATACACATTTCAATGATAAAAAAAGCGAGATTAGTTAAAGGAGAAACAAAAAATAAAAACATGGCTGCTATCAGTTATATAACTTTACAAAGGGCGAAGCATAGCAATAAATTGGCCACAATTCATTCACTTTTTCAATTTATCCAGTCATCATAAATCTTGGTAGATATCTTCAGTACATTTTGGGGAATGGGCCATAGGGAGTGCCACAAATTCCATAGATGTCTACCTCAAAACTGGATGGACAGAATTTCACTGAATTTGGTGCACATACTCTGGGGGTAAGTGATAACCACTTTCTTCATATGGAAAAAGTATCACAATACATCCCTGTATTCCACATTATTTAATTCAAAGTCAGACCAAAACTGGCACCAACCCGTTTTATGCATGTAAACATACAAAAAGTTGCTCTGTCTGTAGTAGTGGAGAGCAGCCTCTCTACTGTGTTTGTTTAACAAAATACAAAATTAAAATTTTTGTTAGTGTGAACTTTTAGTGAATTATAAAAGATAAGAATCGTAATTCTCGTGAATATATTTTTCTCCCACCCCCTATCAATATGAGAGGTTGCAAGACAATAACTAATAACAAAAAGACAAGAAACATTTTAAGAAAGCACATGTGGAATGGATTATGTAAAATATGCACAGTGTTGATATTTGAAGTCAACATTCTGACCTTGGCACTCCCTACAGGCAATATCCAGTCGAGCACAGAAGGGAGTGGGGAGTGATGATAATAACTTCCCCATGGGCACATAGACCCAAAGCCTGCAGGCTTTTAGGTGAGCGGTGTGGCAGCAGTCATAGCAGTGAAAGAGTGAGCAGATAAAATGAAGGTGTTGGATTTACTGTATGTTGCAGTGAGAGGATCATGTTGTGAGTGTAGCAGCGGGCCCCAGAGGACCGCTTAAACTACCTCGCTCTATTGGAGGTCCATATTCACAGAAAAAACAGGACCATAAAAAACAGTGATGACCTGATACAAGGTGGGTATATGCTATCCTACCAATAGACATAACTTCCCATAGGGCCACTTTAGCAATAAAGAGATAGAACAATGATGTGCCCTCTGAAAAGTGCTTCCATTTAAACACTGCTACACACCAGGGGCTTTTGTATATACCATAAGTATGCACAAAAAATGTGTATGCCATTTCCTTCACATAAGTGTATTTATAAAAGGAGAATGTATGTTGAGAGTGTGCACGCCTCCCATGTACTTTAGTTCAGGCATGGGCAGTTTCTTTTAGAGAGAGCTGCAAGTGATATGAGGAGATTAAATATAAGAAGAGAGATGGAACCTTGCAATTTAACATTGTTTTAAGTTTGCCAATTTCACTTATTGCATTATTTTTGCGGTCTACACAAGATTCTGTAAAATGTCAATCAAAGCTTTTTTTTTAAATAAATTTAATTTTAAATTTGTGATGAATTTCATCATTCTTTTTGTTACATCTGAGCCATCATTACCGTGCTAATGATAGTTGGATTTTATCCTGAAGCATTTTGTAATGTTTGTTTCAATATGAGCTCAGTAAACTAATCATTGATCAACCATCTGATGTTCAGTGATTATGTCTGACATACCATTAAATACCACAGTGGTGGTTTGAGGGTTATATGTGTTTAATTAGTAGGGATGCTATAAATAGTTACAGCTGTGCAGAATGACAGCTGCTCCGGTGCTGTTGGAGAATTATGCAGACGCAACACAGTCAGTGAAAGTGCACTTCTTTCCTGCTGTTCTCATTCACTGTAATCCCCAATTCATTTACTCAACTTATATTTTTCAGAAAACAACTTGCACTCAAAACTTTTAGTTTAGTACAATACAGCAACGTAAAAGTTTTACACCAGACACAAAATGAATGTGTCACACCCTTGTCTGAAAGGAAGTTTATGTCAGTTTAACATAACTTTTTTGTTGTTGTTGTTGTTGTACTTGTTGTTTGAACATTTAATTCTATGTCATATGTACAGTGGCCAAGAGAGTTCACAACATACGCAAACTCCACAACACCCGCAAATCCACACAACACATGCGCATTAAGAAAACATCTCCAAATTCAGAGAACACATGAATCGATTTCACAACACATACGCTGCAAATCCTCACAACACAAGCAAATAAGAAAATGCTGCAAATCCTCACAACACAAGCAAATGAGATAATGCGATGCAAATGCTCACAACACAAGCAAGAAGCTGAACACAGAAATGAAAACACGCCAAATTGAAGACAACAATAGAAATGTTTCCAGGGGGACCGTAATCACTCTGACCTTATTTGCTGCCAAAAACAACTTAGATGCTGGGACCAGAATCGGCGACATGTTGATGTGCTCCAACAGGTAAGTGTTTTTACTTATCTGTCTTCCACCTAAAACAAATGTTTAACTTCCGACCAGGGTCTTGAGGAAGGTTTGGAAATGCCAGCAACCAGTAAGTTCGTCAGTGATTACGGTCCCCCTGGAAACATTTCTGTTGTTGTCTTCATTTTGGCGTGTTTGCGTGTTTGCATCGTGTTCAGCGTCTTGCTTGTGTTGTGAGCATTTGCATCGCGTTATCTCATTTGCTTGTGTTGTGAGGATTTGCAGCATTTTCTTATTTGCTTGTGTTGTGAGGATTTGCAGTGTATGTGTTGCGAAATTGATGAATGTGTTTTCTGAATTTGGGGGTGTTTTCTTAATGTGGCCGTGTTGTGTGAATTTGCGTGTGTTGTGACCTCTCTCTGCCACCATACATATGACCCAAAAAAAGCACTGAGTACCCATTTTGCTACCTTTTTATTAATTTATTTCTTTGAACTACAGGTTTCTTGATTGCAAGGATAAGGCAAAGAGATGAATTCTGAACCAAGAAGTGCCCTTTACTTCACCTCAGCATTACGTCATGTTGAACACTGATATCCACACAAGTGGGAGGTCACTAACTGTGTATAGGACCCAACTCGCAAAATGTCTTTTACTACAACATTACCTACAACCAATTAGAACCATTGTGAAATACAAAAACATTAATCAGTGCATAATGGGTAACATTATAACACATTTAAACAGTTTTCTTCAGTCTACTGCCTTAAAAGGCACATATTATACAAAATGCACTTTACCATAGGTTTCTAAAAAAATATGTGTCCCCAGCCTGTCCACAAACCTCTCAAAAATGAGAAAAGTCCATCTTCTCCCTCTTTTGCTTACTCCACCTTTCAGAAAACCTGTGATCAAACAGATGAATCTGAGATTTTCCCTTCATGACCTCATGTGGGAAAATTACACCTACCCCAGGGTGGGAGGTGTTACTGCGGCATTACCGCCATCCACTTTCAGTTACTCCCAAACCCTGGCTCCGGAAAAACAAAGCTGTTGAAGGTATAAGCAAGGCACGCCAGTTGCTCTGTTGTTAGCTTAAGTGTTGTATGTGTGTGCTAACCATTTTACTTAGGGCTGCTCTCAACGAGAGCCAGTACAAAGCAGGATAAAGCATGGATAAGTGCCAACTGTCTGTGACCCAACTTCAAACGTGGGAGCTATAAGTTTTACCATTTGCTGTTGCTTTGCTGTGTATAATGTGACGGCCTGTTGAATGTGTTGTTAGCATGGCAGCTAGTGTGGCAAACAGTTGTGTTCATTATAGACTAACGTGCTGGAGTAAATAATATCAGGGGACATTCAAGAGAAACTGTGTAAATGTTAGCCTCATTTGAAGCTAACTTTCTAGCCATATTTATAATTTGGATGCCTGTAACTACTTTTTACGGTGTTTTCTGTGTAACTTTGTATTGCAAAGTAATATTTAGCCCAGCTGTTGTTACGGACGCTCCTTTCGCAATCACCACTAACGTGTGTGTTACTGCTGTCTGGTAGTCTGCTTGATAGATATACCCCCTGGTACTTTTATTGAGTCAGATTATCTGTAATTCCTCTGCTTGATATTGTTGTGTAACTGTGATTAGTACTACACTGCTGAGTTTATCATACCTGAAGGGTGTTGTGATGTTACCTGTCTGCAAAGTCAAGCCAATAAGACTGCATTTAGACCAAACATAGGCTTTGCAGAGTGTAGCACAGCTGTTTGGGCTTGTGTATTAGTGCCGTGAAACAATCACAAATAACATTTAATTCTCTGATTCAATGTTTTTTACTGCCACTGCTCTCTGCCCCCACGCATAGTTTGTGTTGTTCTCTCACTGTGTCACTGATGCGCGTTAATTTACGGTAACGTTGTGCATTGGATTACAAACAACACAGTTGGGGCAGGGGGCGCCTGCAAAATAAGTAGGAGCAGTAGGACTCACCCCTTATGATGTCTGTTTTAGCACTGATATCAACATTTGTGTACACACATACAGCACCTACAGGGAATGTGTAGATAAGAACAGAGTTACAGGAAATATGTGAAGTGAGGTAGGAGACTTTTTTTTGTGTTTTGCACATGTAACATTTATGTCACCACAATATTTACACTGCAAGTGAAACTTTCTGTGTAACCCATGTCTTTATATAACTTAGTGCATTTGTTATTATCAAATTTGCACTGCTTGTAACCGTTGCCATAATTACACATTCAAGAAGATGTTGGTGTAACCTCTGTTTCCTCTATACACTGGAATCCACTGGAATCATTTACTGTAGGCACACATCCTTGAGGACTCTACAGCCTCACATCAGAGGTACAGGTCTGTAGCCACCTACAGTACATCTACTTTTGATAAAGTTAATAATCAGTTACCTCCATCCATCCATTTTCATCCACTTATCCGGGACCAGGTCGCGAGGGCAGCAGGCCGAGCAAAGCACATCCCTCTCCCCAGCTCCTCCTGGGGGACCCCAAGGCGTTCCCAGGCCAGATGAGATATGTAATCCCTCCAGCGTGTTCTGGGTCTGCCCCGGGGCCTCCTACCAGTGGGACGTGCCTGGGACACCTCCCGTGGGAGGTGCCCAGGAGGCATACTGATCAGATGCCCGAACCACCTCAACTGACCCCTTTCGATGCAAAGGAGCAGCGGCTCTACTCCGAGCTCCCTCCGGATGTCCGAGCTCCTCACCCTATCTCTAAGGCTGAGCCCAGCCACCCCACGGAGAAAACTCATTTCGGCCGCTTCTCATTCTTTCGGTCACTACCCAGAGCTCGTGACCATAGGTGAGGGTTGGGACGTAGATGGACCAGTAAATCGAGAGCTTTGCCTTCCGGCTCAGCTCCTTCTTCACCACGACGGTCCGGCGCAGCGCCTGCATCACTGCAGAAGCCACCCCAAACCGCTGATCCATCTCACACTCCATTCTACCCTCACTCGTGAACAAGACCCCAAGATACTTGAACTCCCTCGCTTGGGGCAGTAACTCTCCCCCAACCCGGAGGGGACAATCCGCCTGTTTCCGGCAGAGAACCATGGCCTCAGATTTGGAGGTGCTGACTCTCATCCCGACCGCTTCACACTCGGACGCAAACCGCTCCAGTGCGTGCTGGAGGTCACAGTGTAATGAAGCCAACAGAACCACATCATCTGCAAAAAGCAGAGATGCAATTCTGAGGTCACCAAACCAGACCCCCCCCCGGTTCAGCAGTTCTCTGTCTCTGCTGAACACAGCCTGAGACAAGCCCTGCTTTCCTTTCCTGATATGTCTAACGGTCTGCCAGAACTTCCTTGAGGCCGACCGAAAGTCCTTCTCCATAGCCTCCCCGAACTCCTCCCACACCCGGGTTTTTACCTCAGCGACCGCCACAGCTGCAGCCCTTCTGGCCAACCGGTACCTGTCTGCTGCTTCAGGAGACCCCCGGGCTAGCCAGACCTGAAAGACCTCCTTCTTCAGCCTGACAGCCTCCTTCACCGCTGGTGTCCACCAGCGGGTTCTCAGGTTGCCGCCACAACAGGCACCGACAACCTTCTGACCACAGCTCCTAGCAGCTGCCTCCACAATGGAGGCCCACTCCGACTCCATGTCCCCAACCTTCCCCGGGATGCACGAGAAATTTTTCCGGAGGTGCGAGTTGAAGAACCTACAGACAGGGGCCTCAGCCAGACGTTCCCAGTTCACCCTCACTACACGTTTGGGTTTACCAGGTCTGTCCGGCAGCCTCCCCCGCCATCTGATCCAACTCACCACCAGGTGGTGATCAGTTGACAGCTCTGCTCCTCTCTTCACCCGAGTGTCCAAGACACACGGCCGCAGATCTGATGATACAACCACAAAGTCGATCATCGATCTTTGGCCTAGGGTGTTCTGGTACCAGGTACACTTATGACCCTCCCTGTGCTCGAACATGGTGTTTGTTATGGCCAGTCCATGACTAGCACAGAAGTCCAATAACAAAACACCACTCGGGTTCAGATCAGGCAGGCTGTTCCTCCCAATCACTCCCCTCCAGGTTTCTCCGTCATTGCCCACGTGAGCGTTGAAGTCCCCCAGGAGAACTATGGAGTCCCCAGCCGGCACCCCTTGCAGGACACCGCCAAGAGACTCCAAGAAGGCCGGGTACTCCGTACTGCTGTTCGGTGCGTAAGCACAAACAGTCAGAGACCTACTCCCTGCGACCCGTAGTCGCATAGAGGCAACCCTCTCGTTCTCCGGGGAGAACTCCAACACAGCGGCGCTCAGCCGGGGCCTTGTGGGTATCCCCACACCCGCCCGGCGCCTCTCACCCTGGGAAACTCCGGAAAAGGCGAGAGTCCAGCCCCTCTCCAGGAGTTTGGTTCCAGAACCAGTGCTGTGCGTGGAGGTGAGCCCAACTGTATTGTTGGAGATGTCTGTTCTTTTTCTTCTTGTTTAAAACAGTAACAAATCAGCATTAAGACAAACTCCGCATGTTCGTTTGATGAAGAATAATAGGAGAGTAGATGGTCTCAGTTAACTTCTATTTATTCCAAAAATCCAAAAGATTACGAGATACAGAGCTCTGGGTCCGATCTTCCTTTCCTTAACCCACAACAACAGCGAGTCAGGGTACGAAGTCTGACAACCTGTCTCTCCCTGACCCAGTCTTTTAAGCGTTACAGTTCAGTTAAATGTGCACGCAAGTAGAAAAGCAGACTTTCTGCTGCGGTCAGACTTCCTCTTCTGTCTTTCATCTCTGCCCTGCAGCTGCTTCTGCAAAACAAAGTTCAAACAGGGACACATTTGCCACAAAGTGTGACGTCAGTAGGTCAGCTGTCGGTGATCATGCAAAACAATCTGTCATTCTCAGCATATTCTCAATATAGTAATTTCCACTCTACTTTTCAGACACAGTAAATTTCCAGTCTACAATAACCTCATATCTTCTGCTTTTCATCTGCTTAGAAGATAGGTACAGCGATCATTGTATAACCTTTTTACAATAATCCAACAGTCCCCCTTTTGACCTCGTTTACGAGGTCAATTCAAATGCCAGATTGTAGTTTTTAAATGTCAATTATGCAATATTTGAAATGTCAAATGTGTAATGTCAGATGTATAATGCCAAATGCGTAATTGTAAGTTTAAACTCCCTCTTTCAATCTCAAACACTTGAGATCGCAACATCTTCATCTTCACTATCTAGTGGGAGTTATCCTCTCAGTAATTTAGCACTTTTAGTTTTTGAGATATGAGCTTTCAAACATTGCTCCCATTGACTTGCTATTATAAATTTTAATGCTTTACAAAAATTAGATAAAATCATTGGAATATGTTAGAGATGAGAAAAGTAATAGCACACATCTCCTTGTGGGGATGTACAATTTGACATTGAAATGAAGTTGATATGACAAATCGTGTAGGACGAGTTAGAGGACGAAAAATGGCGAAATAATATATAACAATAACTAGAAAAAATTGCATTTCCTAGCGAAAATGCAGTGGGAATGCTCATTGCAGAAAAGAATTTGAAAAACACTGCTGAAAATGCAGAAATCTCACATAAAATGCCTGAAATTGAAAACTGAAGTAAAAATCCATCACACTGTAATGCTGAAAAATGTGGACGCTGAAATGTGTAAAACTAGCAGAAATGTAAGCTAGTAAAGTAGTAAAAGTAGTGGTAGTAGTAGTAGAACTAGTAGAAATAGTAGTAGAAGTAGTAGGAATAGTAGTACAAGTAGTAGGAATAGTAGTACAAGTAGTAAAAGTAGTGGTAGTAGTAGTAGAACTAGTAGGAATAGTAGTACAAGTAGTAGGAATAGTAGTACAAGTAGTAGGAATAGTAGTACAAGTAATATGTACACCAAAAGTAGTAAAAGTAATAGAAGTAATAGTAATAGCAGTAATGGTAACAGTAGTATAAGGAAAAGAAGTAGTAGTAGTAAAAGCAATAGAAGTAATAGTTATAGTAGCAGAAGTAATAGAAGTAATAGTAATAGTAGTAAAAGTAATAGTAATAGTAGCAGAAGTAATAGAAGTAATAGTAGTAAAAGTAAAAGTAATAGTATCAGAAGTAATAGAAGTAATAGTTGTAAAAGTAATAGTGATAAAAGTAGTCATAGTAATAGTAATAGAAACAATAGTGGCAGTAATAGTATTAAAAATAGTAATAGTAGTAGAAGTAATAGTGTAGTAGTAAAAGCAATAGTAATAGTAGTAAAAGTAATAGTAATTGTAGGAGAAGTAATAGCAGTAATAGTAATAGTAATAGTAGCAGAAGTAATAGTAAGAGTAGTGGAAATAATAGTAGTAGTTACAGTAATAGTAGTAAAAATAACAGTAGTAAAAGCAATAGCAGTAATAGCAATAGAAGTAGAAGTAATAGTAGTAGTAGTAAAAGTAACAGTAATAGTAGCAGAAGTAATAGAAGTAATAGTAGTAATAGTAATAGCAGTAATGGTAACAGTAGTATAAGGAAAAGAAGTAGTACTAGTAAAAGCAATAGAAGTAATAGTTATAGTAGCAGAAGTAATAGTAATAGTAGTAAAAGTAATAGTAGCAGAAGTAATAGAAGTAATAGTAGTAAAAGTAATAGTAATAGTAGCAGAAGTAATAGTAGTAAAAGAAGTAGTAATAGTAAAAGTAATATAAGTAATAGTAATAGTAGCAGAAGTAATAGAAGTAATAGTAGTAAAAGTAATAGTAATAGTAGCAGAAGTAATAGAAGTAGTAGTAGTAAAAGTAATAGTAATAGCAGTAGAAGTAATAGGAGTAATAGGAGTAATAGTAGTTGTAGTAGTAGTAATAGAAACAGTAGTAGCAATAATAGTAGTAGTAATAGTATTAAAAGTAGTAGTAATAGCAATAAAAGTAATAGTAATAGAAGTAGGAGTAATAGTAATAGTAGTAAAAGTAATAGTAGTAATAGTAATAATAGTAGCAGTAATAGTAATAGTAGTAATAGTAGCAATAAAAGTAGTAGAAGTAGTAATAAAAGTAGTAGAAGTAGGTTTGAAGATTTCTCCCATAGACTTCCATTGTAAAAATTTGTTAAAAAAAGTTTTACAGTGTAAAAACTATAAAAGTTAAAAAGCTGAAAAGTAATAGCAGCAATCTCCTGAAAGAGCTGAACGTTCTGATAGTTGAACGGTTTTAATAGCATAAAGTATGAAGGAGTTGAAAGGTGTCAGAAAAGGGACGGAAGTAGAAAAATAATAATAAAGAACAGAAGAACAATAGTGGGAATGCTATGAGCATTCCCACTAATAAAGAACAGAAGAACAATAGTGGGAATGCTATGAGCATGAGCAAAGATAATGCCTTCTACAGGAAGATAAGGGCCTTTCACCCGCCTTTTTTAGGCCCCATGGCCTAGGGCCCGGCCACCAGACGCTCGCTGGCGAGCCCCCCCCCCCCCCCCGCCCCGGGTCTGGCTCCAGGAGGGGGCCCCGGTGTCCCCATACCGGGCGAGGTGCTCTGATTTCGAAGAGGCCGCATCATCAGGGTCTTTGAATCGCTCTTTGTCTGGTCCCTCCCCCGGGACCACTTTGCCTTGGGAGACCCTACCAGGGGCTTTTAGCCCCGGACAACACAGCTCCCAGGTTCACGGGGACACGCAAACCCCTCCACCACGTTGAGGTGGCAGTTCTCGGATTCTCAGTTACCTGTTGCCAGGTTTTAAAGCTTTACTTATAATGTCATATTGCTCTGTGTTTATGTGTCACATTGAGTTTCTTTAATAAAAGTTATATTTGGCCACAGGTGTCTAGGCTGCTGTGTCCTGCAAGGATTTTGGTGTTGGAGCATCCATTGCTACCTCTGCAGATCCTTTCTCTTTTTCATCAACACTAGTAAAGAGACATTGAAAGAGATCTCGTCTGGACCTGGAGGAGGAGGAGAAGAATGACGATCCATTAAAGGGCAGCTGTTGCAGCGTCACAAGGGCTTAAAGCTACATATGACGTTGCATACTCTGTCACAGCCTTGACAGTGTCAAGAATTTTGTTGCAAGTTACTCTAACATATCTCTGTGTGTGTGTGTGTGTGTGTGTGAGTGCACTGATGTTAGTTTACTAGCTGAAGCTAGTGTAGTGTGATACAACAGTCCTGCAATTAATTCTATGTTCATGACAGGATTTCGTAATTCAGTTATATTAAGAATTTCAGAGAATGCATGTTGATCTTCTGATGCAGTTTAACAGTTTAGGCTCATGCTAAGTTTTGTTACATTATACTGACACTTTCATTTTTGTTATTCACTGGCAGGATTGCCTTTGTAAAAGATCAACCTCTCTGTAAAATGCAGTACAGTTCATCTGCACTGCAAATGACAAAAACTGAACAGGACTGTTGTTTTTTACACCATTAGTTTCAGCTGAGTGTGTGTGTGTGTGTGTGTGTGTGTGTGTGTGTGTGTGTGTGTGTGTGTGTGTGTGGGTGTGTGTGTATGAGAATGAAAGACCAGTTGTGACGAGTGAGAGGGAGCCAAGTACACTGGTGAAGAAAGCGATTGCTTAAAACATGTTTATATAGAGAAGAAGCATCTGTGCCCACCCACAATATCAAAAATTGGTACTGTGCTGAGAGTATTCAATAGAAAGCTTGACATTGTTATTAATGGAGTTCATGTATTTATGAAAATCCAAAAGTTGAGTCACAGTCTCAGTGTCTCAGTTTTTAAAAATTAAAAACACATCATCAATATAGAGGCCATACCAGGTGATACAATGATGGAAAGGATTGACTTGATGTAAAACATATTCCTTTTTCCACAGACCAAAAATTGACAAGCAAAATTAGGAGAGAAATGGGAACCCATAGGGACACTGTTTTTTTGTATATATATTTTATCCATAAACATGAAAATATTATGAAGGACCCAATTTCCTTCATTTCCAAAAGAAGGGAACTTGGAGATGCATAGGCCACATGGATTCCAGCCCTCTCTGCAATAGTCAGAGAGAGGAGTGCCAGGATTGCCTTCCTGTATATTCTATTGTTAGTGGCCAGCTGAGAAGGTTATTATTCTGGATTTTTCTTTCTATTTGGTTTTCTGTTGGGGTTTTCTTTCTATTTTGTTTTCTGTTATTGCCACACCTCTTTGAGTTAAATGAGGCTGACTGCCACACACCTGTGTTTGCCACACTCACTTGGGCTGCCAGACAGAGCAGAGCAAGTTATGCTGAGCAGAGAAGTAAGGGGAGCAGTGAAGCACATGTAAGTTTGATTTGTTTGCCATATCATTTTGGACAATTATATCAAGCTTGATATTTATGTGAAATGTTTTTTTTTTTTTTGTTAAAGTGCAGTTTGGTTCATGTACCTGTTGCCATTCACGACATGAATGAAGAGTTTGCAAGTTTGCACCCTTGGTAGGCGGCAATTAATATAGTGGCATGTTTTGTTCCTTTTGTTCGTTTGAAATTTGTGTGCATTAAGTTACAATTTTAATTATGAGCAATATGTTTTATGTTTGACTGTGATAATAAGGTCTGTGCTTTTAAAGAAAATATAAACTAAGTAAAATTTGATGGAGTCGATGTGTTGCTGAACAGTTGGATCGATCCGGGGATTATCCAAGCTTCCTGGAGTTTACAAAGTTCATGCAAAAGGAAGTCAGAATTGCTTGTAATCCTATCTCCTCCCCTTTCATGATAAATATGAAATGTGATGAAGGGTTATCAAAGAAGGCCAAAACACTCAACACAAGCACTCAAATGAAAGGCTCCAACTCAGCAACACCGGAAAATTCAAACCAAAAGCCATCATGTTTAGTCTGCAAAAGTGAAGAACATGGCAATGCTAAATGTCCAGCCTTTGCATCTAAACCCATGGATGAGAAAAGAGCCTTCATTTATGAGCATCACTTATGCTTTGGATGCTTAAGAAAGGGGCACAGCGCCAAAGACTGTAAAAGACGGCACACCTGTAGCACCTGTGGTAGACGTCATCCCACCTGCCTGCATCAAGAAACTGTAAGACCTGCAGAAATAAGTAATGACTTTGTTGCTACAGGAGACCATGTAAACGGTGAAGTCCACAAAGTTATGTCCCATGCCTTGACTCAACATGCATCTGCCACATCCAGTATTGTTCCTGTCTTTGTGTCCTCAACAGCGGCGGTCCGTTAATACGGGGCGCAGGGGCGCCGCCCCCATCAAAATATATCAATAAAGTCTATTTAAATATGTTAATAATAAATTAATTAAATAATGCGAATTTCGAAATAATTATGTAATAAAATGTACCTGGTATTCTGTCAGTGCTTGTCAGTATTCATTAAAAATTGTTTCCATATTGTATTTGGTTAATTTCTATGTTAATATGTATACTTCCTGCATGAGGGACGCCGGCCAAATGATAGTGAATGCAAGTCCTTAAACTTTTGGCTAGCACGTGACCTGAGGCTGCTCTCTGATTCGCTGCTTCAGATTTTTCGACGGGGCGCAGCTCGGTGCGTCCCGGATCCTCCCACTTTCATCGGCAGCGAATCAATGTTGTAGTTGTGTTTTTGTGATCTAATGTGATTGGACAATTCTCGACGGCAACGCTATCGTTCAAGTTCGGATGCGCGCGACTCCTGCTCCCGTTTTACAAGATGATGGCGAAGTAGACCCGTGGAAATGAAAGAAAACTCTGTTGTTTCCCTACAAAATCAGCCTTTTACAGGGCGTTCACTGGAGGAAAAAAAGGGGATAAAAGAGCTTGGACTGGACCGACCCGATCTACAGATTCAGCGGCAGGCAAGTGACTGAGGACGGGCTTACACCGCTCTTTTGCCGCTCTTGTTATGAGAAACGGAGTTGGCTAGCTGGATGAGGTCAAAGTAATGCTTTTTATTGCTTTCCTTGCTTGCTGTTTCAACGTGTTGGTACTGAAGCATTGTGGACAACGGCGGGGGTACAAGACCTAAAACACCTGTCTGAAAAATGCAAACGGCTCGAAAATAGCCATCTGGACACCAGTAGACTGCCTCCGGTCAGTCTCCTTTATTCACCAGGTGTGTGTATGGATTCGTGATGTGCCCTGTGTCTTTTTGTTTGCTCTGATCATGACATTAGATCTCCAGCTTGTGGGTTGTATATATGTTTTGCTCTGTCTCTCTATTGCTATGGCATCATTCATTACCATTTCAATATTACCACCTTTTTAGAGCAGAAGTCCCTCTAAATAAGTTGTTATATTTTCCTTTTTTTGTTTCTTCTTATTACATTATGGTTCACACCTGATACTCTAGTTATGTGGTATTCACGTTCTGATGAAGCTCTAGTGTACAAGGTCTTTTACCTGACGTGTATCTTTTTAAAGTGCACTATGGAGCTTTGTGCATAATTTTTGTGTGTATATATGATGTCTTCTAGTGACTTTAATGTGTATTTTACTATGCATTAGGCCCATATGTTTTTTATTTGTATGCATTCATCTATGGAATCTACTGTATGTATCCAATCTCAGGGACCCTATTAAGGACCAGATGAGCTGTCAGGTGACCTAGCCTAGCAGGAATTTGAAGGGGTGTCTTTGAGTGTTCTGTTTGTCTGAAGAAGAGCTTTTGCACGAAATGTCACAAGGTGGTACAAATAAATGATCATGTGACCATTATCAAGTCTTACTGGCCAGTGTTTAGGCAACATTAGTTTGTTGTGTTGTTATTGTATTTTTATCTACTAAGTTTAGGCCAGTATGCTGTAGTGTGTAAAAAGGTTGTATGTTATTTTTATTGTTTTTGAGGAAATAGAAGTGTCTTATGCAGGTAGTTTATCCCAGCTAAGTTCAAGGCCTACAACAGAATATATGAGCTGAGACTATACAGTAGTATGAGCTCACGTGAACTCAACAGGAATTTTTGGTGGGAAGATAGATGTTAATATATTTTATTTTGGTATCTTACCTTTTTGTTTTCCAGATTTTTGGTAAAGGAATTCATGTTTTGTAGGAAATAACATCACCCATTTTTATTTCATTTAACTTCATTTAGTTTATCCATTGTTTAATTTGATTATTTTGGTTACTGAATACTATCAGTCTGATTTGAGACAGAAAGCCTCCAGTAAAAAGCCCAAAAGAGTGGTGTTGTCTCCTTTGTTATATTCGCTACACTGACATTGTACTGAACAATGACTATGTCTTAAAAATGCACTCTTCATTTTACTGCAGGTAATGCATTTTACCTGAGGCCTGTTGTCCCCCACCCCAACAAAAGTGCGCCCCCCCAAAAATTTTGATCACCAGCCGCCACTGGTCCTCAACAATTGAACCTCGGAGAGAAATACTAATCTATGCCCTCCTCGACACACAGAGCAACTCCACGTTTATATTCTGGAAGATCTGGTTCATGAACTGAATGTGAAAACTCAGCCAGTGCAGCTTTAACTGAGCACAATGACAGCTGTTCATACCGTTATACCCACTTACACCACCAGTGGGTTTCAAGTATGGGGATTTAACTCTTAAGCGCACATTCAAATATGGCAGGCTTACACCCGTGACTTCATACCAGTAGATAAATCCCACATCCCTGTCAAAACCACAGCACTCCAGTGGCCTCACCTCAACCATCTAGCCAACAAGTTACCACCACTTAAAGATCCTTATCGGGCATGACTGTCCATCAGCTTTAGCTCCACTAGAGGTCATTTTGGGTGGCAGAAATGAACCCTTCGCTCAACGGACTGCTCTCGGCTGGAGCATCATAGGGTCAGCCAACCCTCACATAGATAGACAGTGGAGCCATACTTTTGTACATCGGGTTTCAGTTAAAGAACAGCCTTTGCCCACTGTTACAGATGTTTTAAAGGTTTTGGAGTCAGACTTCAATGACAGGAGCCATGAGGACAAGTACGTGTCTCAAGATGATGTTCGGTTCATACATTTTTTGAGTGATAATATCAAGCAATAAGAGGATGGACATTATCAGATGCCCCTCCCATTCAAAAAAAACAACCCACCAAGTCTGCCAAACAATAAAAGGCTAGCTACCATTAGGCTGCAACACTTGAAAAGGAAGTTATCTGCCAATAAGCACTATCATGACCAATACACTGCCTTCATGGAAGAAATAATCAGCAGAGGTGATGCCGAGCCAGCCCCTGCAGGTTCAGAAGGAGAAACTGCATGGTACATTCCTCACCATGGCGTGTACCACCCAAGGAAGCCAAATAAGCTAAGAGTTGTGTTTGATTGCTCAGCAAAATTTAATGGCATCTCACTAAATGACACCTTACTTACGGGCCCTGATTTGATCAATTCACTGGTGGGAGTGCTGTGTCGCTTCAGAAGGGAGGGGGTTGCTGTAATCTGTGACAATGAGAAAATGTTCCATCTATTCCGTGTTTATCCAGAAGCTCACAACTACTTAAGATTCCTTTGGTGGGAAAGTGGGAAGTTGGGAAGTGAACCAAAAGAATAACGCATGACGGTTCTTGTCTTCGGTGCTGCCTCTTCACCTGGATGTGCCAACTTTGGGTTGAAGTATTTGGCACAGCAGTACAAAGCCTTGCATCCTGCAGCATCCACCTTTGTTGAAAGGAATTTCTATGTTGATGATGGGTTCCAACTGTCCAAGAGGCTAAAGAACTGATTGTTGAGTTACAGGAGCTGTGTAATCATGCTGGCCTAAGACTGCACAAGTTCAACTCAAATAATAAAGATGTTCTCTCTTGTGTGGCTCCTTCAGAAAGAGCAGAAACAATGGACCCTCTCAGACTGAATCCAGAGGTAACATCACAAGGTCATGCACTTGGAATTCAGTGGTCAATGACGAGCGACTCCTTCAGTTTTAACATCGATATAAAGGACCACCCGCCAACTCATCGTGGTCTCCTGTCTGCCGTAGCCTCCTTGTACGATCCACTTGGATTTATGGCTCCCTTTACTCTGAGTGGAAAGTCCATCTTACAGGAGCTGTGTCACAAAGACATTGGATGGGATGATCCAATACCTGAACACTTGAGTTCACGGTGAGAGGAGTGGAAAAATGGCCTCAAAACACTAAAAGACATCACCATACCCAGATGTTACCACCCTTCACACTTTGGTAACATTGCAAGCACTGAATTACTACTGAATCACTATTTTTCAGATGCTAGTAGTACAGGATATGGGTCCTGCTCCTACCTGAGATACAAGAATGACCGAAATGAGATCCACTGTAGTCTGGTCATGGCCAAGGCAAGGGCTGCACCCTTAAAGATCACCAGCATTCCAAGATTGGAACTCACAGCTGCAGTAACTTCAGGCAGGATGAGTGCCATGCTAAAGGAAGAGCTTCAGCTGAAAATAGACAAAGAATGCTTTTGGACTGACTCTCAAGTTGTGTTGGCATACATAAATAATGAAGCACGAAGGTTCCATGTGTTTGTCGCAAATAGAGTTCAACTCATCAGACAGAAAACTAATCCAGATAACTGGCACTATGTTGACACAACACAAAACCCTGCTGACTTTGCTTCCAGGGGTCTTCGTGCTGCAAACATCCCTTCAGCTGGCTGGTTATCTGGTCCAAAGTTTCTATGGG
Source organism: Cephalopholis sonnerati (assembly GCA_019142605.1). NCBI lineage: Eukaryota > Metazoa > Chordata > Actinopteri > Perciformes > Serranidae > Cephalopholis > Cephalopholis sonnerati. The sequence continues at coordinate 4,740,018 of JAGQAX010000015.1, read as the reverse complement.
AACCGGAGGTACTTCAAGCATCCAAACCCGCGATTGAGCTCCTGGTTGGTGACCCTGAGGTCAAATCTGTTAATGTGGCTGCAACTCAAGTCAGTGAACAGTGCAGATATCCTGGGTCGGCTGGAAAGGTTTTCTTCCTGGACCACGCTCCTTAAAGTGGTCGCAAGAATAAAGAGACTGGGGTCAAAGCTAAAGCATGTCGACCTTGTGACTGTAGCACAGCGCAACAGAGCTGCTGAGGAAGTTTTAAGTCTACTGTAACAACAAGCCTTTTTGTCTGAGCTAAAGCTTCTTCAAGGAAAGCATCAGGGATCCAGCCTTCCAAAGTCAAATCCGCTTTTTAGGCTCAATCCCACTGTGGAGGAAGGACTTCTTTGTGTTGGTGGAAGAATTAAAGGATCAATCCTCAGTGAAGAGCAAAAGCACCCCATTATTCTTCCAAAAGACAGCCACATCACCAAGCTGATCTTGTCCCACTTTCACAGTCAAGTATGCCACCAAGGCCGGAATCAAACCTTGATGGAGCTACGAGCAAATGGATTTTGGGTAATAAGTGGGAGCAAAACAGTTGCAAGTCTGATATTCAAGTGTGTGCAGTGCTGTAAGCAAAGAAGACCAACTGAAGAACAAAAAATGTCCGATTTCCCAAAGGAACGCTGTGAAATCCCAGCTCTGTTTACATTCTGTGTAATGGATTGTTTTGGCCCTTTTGTTGTAAAGAATGGTCGTAAGGAGATGAAGAGATATGGGTTAACCACTTATAAACAACTTAATATATGTACAGATGTTTGTGTTTTAGTTTCACGGTGCTCGAGGATGAAATAAAGTTTTGTACCAGTCGAACTCTACGCTGTCTTATTGATGCTAAGGGCTGCTACACCTATTGTTTCCCATCCTCAACAAGCACCTGACACAAGATTTTGTACATACAGAGCAACCACTCATCTCTCTCTCGTTCAAATACATACAGGTGTTTTATTTTGTGTGAAATTAAAAGAAGAAAAAACTTAAAAAAAAAAAAAAGAAAAAAAAAAAATCGACCACATTAAAAAAACAAGTGTCCAATGTCAGGAGGTATTAAGAAAAAGACTTTCAGTCATTGTTTTGTTAACAGCAACAAAATTTGAAAAGGTAAACTAAATCTTTGTGTTTTATCAAACAGTATGTGGCTGACATGGTGGACCTCATCTTTGTTGACCCAATACCATACACAGATGCCGTTTTGGTTATCCCCATTCCAGAGGACCTCACTGCACGGTTCGAGCCGCCTGACAAGGAGGAGGTCAAAGCCAGCTATGTGACCCAGTTCAATCCAGGGGCGGTCTGAAACCCTCATAGTGGCTTTGGGAGTTGGGAAACTCCGTGCAGATGTGCAAGACCACACAGGCTAGAATGACTACCCGGATTCTGCAACCAAGGAAACCCCAGCACCAGCTCACGAAACTCCTGTAGGCTAGATACCTGTAACGATTAAAACAATTGGACAGGATATTTAGTCTTAAACATTTATCTGTGGTGTGTGTCACACTTTCTTATGCAGATTTGGTGAATCCTACAGTTTTATCACTGATTATAAGTTTATAATGTGATATGTGATATCAATAAATACTCAACCGTTTCAAAAGAAAGAAATTCATGTATAACATGTACACTATCTGCTGATGCAAATCCCCTGCAAATCAAAAAACATGTAAACCAATTTATTTGGGGACGTGTCACTACATTTGTGGTGTGTTATTACTCTTGTAAAATTATGCCCACTGAGGTAAAGACTTCAGTAAAGACTGCATAACATCTTTGACTAAGACTGAAACTATAAGATTTTACAACAAAGCTGTATTCTTCTCAGCTGTAAAGGACCATAGTCGACACTGTCTATGCTGCCGTTAAGGCAGACAGGCTTCATTCCAGAATGGTCAACCATACATGATTGCTCTTCCTTGACTTTCCAGAGCTGTCTGGTAATCTACAGTGAATTACAAATGCTAAATGCCATGGTATCTTAATGTAACATGTAATCAAGACAAATTTGTTATTTTGAGTTTGGCTATTGAGAACGCTACCTGTGGTATCTCCAAGCAGTAGATATTCCCAGTTTCTGTGGGCATGGTTGCACAGTTTCCACAGGAGCACCTATCCAAAATATAGAGAAAAATGGGAACATTTCACCAAATATAAAGCTTGTGAATTTCAGAAACGGAGAGACAGTGGACATGCTGAGGTGGATAAGCTTGGCAAAATATCAAGTGCATATAACATAATTAATTAACACTGCAAACAGCCTTTGCTTTTGAAAACTGACTTCAGATTAATAATGCTGACAGACATGATAATGCTGAATAACAGTGGTGTAAGTTCACTGTTATATACAAAATGACTACTTAAAGGAAGCAGTTTTGATAAGCAGCTCTGCTCAAAACATTGCGAAGAATTAAGAAAATAAAATATTTATTTTGTTAGCATCTATCAATATATCTTACTAGTCTTGTCAATGAACACCTGTTGTAATCAACAGATGACAAACATATCCACAGAACGTAAAAGTTGATCTAAGGAGGCATGAGCAATAACTACACTCTACTACAATTCACAATAGTACTTATTAACAAAAGAGCTCCCATTAATGATAAGGCAGTGGAGACAGTAACAGTTAGCATTAGCTACATAGCCACATGTTAGTACTTGTGTAACAACATACACATCAACAAACTAAAAATAAAATGTTAAGATACACAAAATTGGTGATTTACCAATCAGAAATGTCCTGCTGCAGCCGCAGAGTTTGAACTAATGTAGAAGCCTCTCCGTCTGGGTCAGATTCTGGATCAAATTCATATGGTTTATCTAAGTTCTTCTAACACCAGCCATATCTACACGGCCACTTTAAATATTAGACCCCGCTGCAGGCCCAGGAGGCTAAGCTTAAGCCACACACCTCTCAAGAGAGGGGTGTGCTCAGACACAGCTCATTTGTATTTAAATCTATGGACATAGAAACAGCCTTTTTTAGCAGGGCTGAAACAAAGGGGGAACTCTGCAGAAAACTCTGATTTGATTGTAGGCATGTGTGTATGTTCATGAATGCCAATCAATTGTAAATTGACAGCACACTCCCATAGTCAGCAATTAGCGTACATCTCTCGCCATGAATAGCCAGTGTCCACCATATATGGAGGTGATAATTACTATAGATAGGTGCATCCTGTCGACCTGTGAACATGGAGCAAACAAAGAAAGAGAGAGAGGAAGAAAAAAAACTTCCAGCCCTAAGATCAAAGTTTAAGGTTAAGTGGTAACAGGGGCACTTAACAGCTAACTCCATGTTCTCTGTTGTAAGAACCATCTAAGAAGTTAACAAAAATGATTCAATATAAAACCTAATGCAAACAAATGCATCAGTACACACACACAAAAAAAAAACACAACAGCTACAGGAGGAGGGTCTTCCCAGTCACAGCTGCAGATGAACGCATTGCTTGCATCATCAGAGAGACCACTCTGTCAGGAATTATTCCTGACGGACACAGCGACGTGCATCCACAAGAGCAGTCAACAATAAACTCAGAAGGTACGGTGATATACGTGTTAGATTAAGTGTTAAATCACGATACATTCTGACAGCCATCACTGATAGCTTAGTGTTTGCTCAGTAACGTGGGTCTAACAGTCTCACCACTCAACTGAATCAAGTGGGCACAGGAAGCCAGAAATGAGGAAAACACATGTATTAAGTTGATTTCAATAACCCATTCATATTTTTAAGAAATCTAATCTGACGCTTAAATTTTCCGTTATATTTAACTTGTGCGTTTCAAAGGCATCTGCATGTTGTGAACATAAGAGAGCAGATTGCAAATTAATAATGTAATTTGTAATAATGAAAAGCAATATTTATGTGCAGTCCTTATTTACGCAAGCACTACGAGTAGTCAGAAGCAGGTGTAGATTTTCTTAGTAACTATGAAAGATACTGCTAACATACTGTATTGATAAATGCCAAAATACATATATATTTCTTTCTGCAGACAGTTCACACACAAATTTGTTTTGCTCATGTCTCATGAATGACACTCATTGTCTCATGGCATGCAGAGAAACTCCATCCATTTAGCCCCAACACCCCACAATACGTTAAGTGCACAATGATAGTGTTGTTTAATGACCCCAAACTAATAAGGTGAAATCAGCTTCATACATTTTAGTCTGATTAACTAAAATCTAAAAAAACCATGACTTTACATAAAAAAAAAAAAATCAGGTCAAGCTCACAAGGGATGAGTTTTGTGTCAAGTGAATATAAGGTTTTTATGTCATTTTGACAATCTGGGGCATTTTTGTGGACTTAATTTAAAAATTTTGTGTTATGGATGGTTTAGGGTGTACGCTGTTGTCATGTCTAATGAAATGGAAGTTAAAGGCCGTTTCTGCATCCATTGACGGCTAACTGCCACACAATGATTGAGATTTATAGAAAAAATTATGCGAACTTGCGTCTTTATAAATCAGAGTTTTATGTGTGTTAAAGCATGTGGCCCCTGGTGTTCTGAGGAGTACAGGTAAAAGCGCATGTGAACTGACTTTAAGTTGGATCACTATGATATTACAATGTCAATGGAACTGTCAGTGACGACTACTCTTACTACTTCTAGACTTGCCTCCCATACAGGATTATGAAGCACCTGACACAACGGTGTGGTCTGTTAGCTGCAGGACTGCATGCAGCTGAGCTGCATGAATGAAATGAGGTCTGACCTGCAGTGAATGCCAGGTACATTGGAATGGATCTCCAGGCAGGACGGAAGGCAATGTCATCAGACAGCTTGACAGCTTCTTGGCGTCAGAGTGATGGTTGATGTTTGCATTGAGACTCATTGAGAGAGGAGGAATGCTAAATGTTTTGCTGTTCATGTGGAGAGGGTGAAAACCACATCCATAGTCTGAAGTATGGAATCTAGTTACATTAGTCTCCATAGTCTGAAGTATGGAATCTAGTTACATTAGTCAAGTTCATGATCCCTTTAGGCTCCAAATGTTGATTATGATAATATGGTTAAAAAAGGTTAATACTTTGTTTTCTTTTTGCATATATATTGAAAAAGACAATAATATTATGACTAATAATAATAATATTAAGACTTGTAACATTTTGCAGTACCAGTGAGCCTAATGGTCATCTCCAAAAACAAAAAAAAATTGATGGACGACAAATGCAAAAACTTTTGTATTCCTAGAATTTTACAACTAGTGGGGCAAAAATTGTCAAATTTGGCCTGAGTGTGGCACTATAGAGAAAAGGTCATGTTGTTACCTAACCACAGTGGTCATATTTAATACATTCCACACTCAGACTCAACTCTACAGTCCCAGACTTTGTTGAGCTTTCAGGAAATTAAACTTTTTCAAACTCCTCACCCAAACTCCGCTGTAATTTAGCGAAATTTAAACATGATCCTGATAAAAATTGTAGCATGCTATTCTAGCAGTCCAATCACCAGAAAAACAAAGTTGGCATTGTACATTTATGCAAACTAATGTATTATATTTGCATGTTTCACATATCAGATCAAGGTTTCTGAAGTTACGTAGTAAATGAGCTTTGTCATCAGGAGGTTGGGGGGCAGGGGAAACAGAAATTAACATGTTTACAGCCTGGCACAAAAAAATAGTTTTGATGTCTATAGCTAATTTCAACATTCATGACAACTGTACGGGGGTGTATTTTTATATAACTCACCCATTCATATGTCATTAAGACTTAATGTCATGCATAATTAAGGGCGGGCTGCTTTAAATGACAAGTTGTCTGCTGATAGTGTCCTTGGCTTCTTGGTCAGATCCACACCTTGCACCTCCACAGCTCCAGCTTCTCGCCCAAATATAGTCGCTTCAGCTTCCAAATAACCAAGATGGCAATAGCTGAAATGCCGAACTCGAGGCTTCAGAGCAGGTGTCCACAAACCAGTGGGTGACATTATGGTGGCTATTTCCATTATTTTCACAGTCTATGTTCAAGACCAATAAACAGCAAAACCAGTTGTGTTTTAGCGAGTCATTGCTGTGTTTAAGTTGTCTCTTTGGCCTCCAAGGAAGGTTGTTTTGTAGTGACCTGTAGGTGTTTTTCACCAAGACCAGGCTGCCTTTCTCACTGGGACAGAGGCACAAAAAGTAGTTCTTTGGTATTGTGCCACCAAAACCAGGTATTTAAGCCAAAACATGATCTTTTTCTGAGTATAACCAAGTTTTTTTTTTTTTTGTACCTAATCCTAACCACGTTAACCACAGTATTATTCAATGTGCAAAGGTAACGTATCCATGGTTTGCCACTTTTTTTGCATGGTTCTTGCAGCAGTCTCTTCACAGCCATGGGGAAGAAGTTGTGTCTCAGTCTGTTGGTGTGGGCTCTCATGACTCTGAGTTTGCCAGAGGGAAGGCTGGTGAATAGAGAGTGTCCTGGGTGGGCGGGGTCATTCCGAATCTTTGTGGCCTGTCGGAGGAGACGGCTGGAATAGATCTCCTCTAGGCGTGGAAGTGGGGAGCCGATGATCCACTCAGCCATCTTGATGACCCGCTGCAGTTGTTTCTTTTCAGATGCAGTGCAGCTGGCGTACCACACCGTACAGCCATAGGTGAGGACACTCTCTGTTGTGCAGTGGTAGAAGTTTTTCAGCAGAGGTGGAGGGAGTTTGTTCCTCCTCAGTGTTCTCAGAAAGAAAAGACGCTGCTGGGCCTTTTTGATGATGTGGGTGGTGTTCACAGTCCAGCCCAGGTCCTCCGAGATGTGCAGGCCAAGAAACTTAAAGCTGGTGACCCGTTCCACTTCCTCCCCATTGATGCTCAAGCCTGAGTGCAGTGTGGTCCTCGACTTCCGGAAGTCAATAATGACTTCTTTTGTCTTCTTGGTGTTGAGGTTGAGGTGGTTGTCACTGCACCAGGCCACCAGTGCTTGGACCTCCTCCCTGTATGGTGTCTCATAACCGTTGTTGATGAGCCCCACAACGGTTGTATCATCCGCAAATTTGATGAGGGTGTTGGAGCCGTGAGTAGCAACACAGTCATAAGTGTACAATGTGTACAAGACTGGACTCAGCACACAGCCCTGAGGAACACCAGTATTGAGGATGATGGTGGAGGATGTGGAGGTACCCATTCTGACATGCTGGGGTCTGTTTGTCTGTGGATCAAGGACTTCCTGACTGAGAGAGGTTCCAAGTTGTAGTGTCTGCAGTTTGTTGATGAGTCTGCTGGGGCTGATGGAGTTAAATGCCGAGCTGAAGTCAACAAACAGCATCCTGATATATGTGTTGGGGCTTTCAATGTGGCTGAGAGCAGTGTGGAGGGCGATGGAGATGGCGTCTTCTGTGGATCTGTTGGACCTGTAGGCGAACTGATGTTGATCAAAGCCAGGTGGGATGTGGGCCTTGACATGCTGTAAAACCAGTCTCTCCATACATTTCATGATCTCCGGTGTCAGGGCCACAGGCCGGTAATCATTCAACCCTGGCAGAGGATTTGGGCACAGGGATTATGGTGGCAGTTTTCAGGCAGGTGGGGACTGTGGCTTGCTGCAGTGAACGGTTGAAGATGTTAGTGAATACTGCAGCAAGCTGGTGAGCACATGATTTCAGCACCCTCCCTGGTACTCCATCCGGTCCTGGTGCTTTCCTGGTGTCGATGCCACGCAGGACTCGCAGTACCTAATGTTGTTGGATGGTGGGTTGCTGGTCGTGCTCTGATGATGTCAGCTGTGTGTCCTCTGCCTGTCTGTTGTCCTCTTCAAAGCAGGAGAAAAAGGTGTTAAGCTGGTCTGGGAGAGAAGTGTCGGTGGAGGGGGGGGGGGGTGTTGTGGCATTGTTTGTAGTCAGTTATATTCTGTATGCCTTTCCACATGAAGCGGGGGTTGTTCTCCCTGAAGTTGGCCTCTATCTGCTCTCTGTACTTTGTTTTAGCAGCCTTGATGCCTCTGTTCAGGTCCGCTCTAGCCTTCTTGTAGGCTTCCCTGTCCCTTGACCTCAGTGCTGAATCCCTGGCCTGGAGTAGTGCTCTGATATTGGCGTTAAACCAGGGTTTTTGGTTGGGAAATGTTTTCACCTGTTTCCTTGATGTTACGTTATCCATGCAGAAACTGATGTATGATAGTACAGAGGAGGTGTGGAGTTCAATGTCTGGGTCTTCAAAGAGCTCCCATGTGGTGTCCTAAAAACAGTCCTGCAGGGATAGTGTGGCCTCCTCAGTCCAGCACTGCACTGACTTGTACTGTGGCATAGACCTGGAGATGAGGGGCTTGTAAGCTGGTGTCAGGAACAGGGAAAGATGGTCTGAGTGTCCGAGGTGGGGGGAGTGGCGGGCTCTGTAGGCTCCAGAGATGTTGGTGTAGACCTGTTCTAGTGTTCTGCCCTTCCTTGTTTGAATGTCAACATTCTTGTAAAATCTGGGGAGCACAGCCTTTAAGTTGGTGTGATTAAAGTCTCCAGCCACGATGAAGAAGCCCTTTGGGTGTTTGTTTTGTTGCCTGGTGATGCTGTCATGGAGCCTGCTCATAGCTACATTAGCATTAGCTCGCGGGTGGATATACACGGCAGTTACAAACACTTGGGTTATTTCCCTGGGCAAATAAAAAGGTCTGCACTTCAACATTAGAAACTCCAGGTCTGGACAGCAGTGTTTCTCAATAACGGCAGTGTCCGTGCACCAACTGTTGTTAATATAGACGCACACACCTCCTCCTCTCCTCTTACTGGAGTCCGATGTGCGATCCGCCCGGAAGATTGTACATCCTGCTAGCTCCACGGCTAGGTCAGGGATGTTTTCATGCAGCCAGGTCTCTGTTATCACCATGATACAGCTGTCTATCCAGTTGTTAATGTCTCGTAGTTTCATCTCGTCCATCTTGTTAACCAGGGAACGGACGTTGGCGAGAAAGACGCTAGGAACCGCTGGTTTGTGCGGAGCCGCTGTTAGCTGTAGCTGTGATGCCGGCTCGTTTGCCTCGTTTCCGGCGTCTTTCGCAGCGCTGCTGTCGCCTCTTTTCTGTCCGCTCTCGCCGAAGTATCTTCTCCGGGAACGAGTCGAACCATTCTGGGGGGGTCCAGGCGGTCCAGTGTTGTTTCAGGCTTAAAAGTTCAGTTCAGGTGTAAGTCCTTCTCAGTGTGTTGCTGCTAACTGAAGAAGAGCACCGGGTCGCTGCATCTACATGCGCTGCCATCTTGTTCGATCAACCAGCTGAAATTTTTCCTGGTTAGGATTCACTGAGCGTTCATTGTTCAGGAGGTTTATACCAGGAGCCGACTTATTCACAAAAGTCTGTTCCTCTCCAGAACAAATGGAGAGGCAATTAAAACTGGTAAAAACACAGATTAAAGTTTCCTGTTACAAATCAGTGTTTCTCTGATACTGTTTGGCATGTCAGAGATGAACTGCTAGCTCAACACCTGCTAATGTGTGCTCATAACTTATACCTTAAAATCCAGATGATTGGACAGAGGTTTTTACTGGGAACAAAATTATCTACAGAGGTCTCTTCCTCTCCAAAACAAATGGGCCAGGTCATTTAAACTGGTAAAAGCACTCAATAAAGCAGTTTCAGGTTTTAAAAAAGTCTGTGTTTTTCCAGCACTGGAGGGGCTCCTAACAATGGTGGCTGGTGCAAAAACACAAAACCGCGAATGACCCTATCTAGAGCCAGTGCTTGGTACTGTAGAAACTTGGTGGTGCAACATGGCGGACTCTGTGGGCAAGGACCTGCTCCCTATGTAGAACAGCTGATTTTAGGTAATGAAAATGTAATATCCTTTATTTGCAGGTTATTACATACTAAAGAAAACATACTTACTATAGTAAAGTTTCATTTCATGTCCCTCTTAATTCTACACATTGGACCTTTAATTATTATTGTATGTAACCATATGTATTGCAATTGATTTGTAATCCAGACAAAATGCTACTAAAGTTACCTCCAAACTCCAAAAAACTTCTGAAAGTAGCCTTGTATTAAAAATCAAGTTACCAGCCACCAACCATTAACATGATTTAAGATTTTTGATTATACAGATAGCACTGTTTTTCTGCAGCACCCAACTCAAGGCAACAAAAATGATTGATGTTTTCAATCAAGCTATGGTGGATTCTTTTTTGGCTGTTGGCAATGATGCTGTCAAGTGGAGGAAGGATGTGTTTGCGAGGCCTCTGGAGGCTGGCAGAGGTTTCCCTGGGACTGAGGATTCTGGCTGCTTGACAAGGACAGGGAAAGGCTCCCTGGAGAGTGCACAGGAAATGAAATATGGATCGACCAAATCTATTTACTCAGTCAGTACACTTTAACAGAGTAAAATATCAAAGCAGTGAGGTACCTTTTAATGGTCGTCCACCTCAAGAACATGGTGTTCGGAATGGCATTCATCACAGGCTGTGACAAATGAAGATACTTCAGTGGTCTGTATTGATGGGTGTTAAAGAGTGGGGCTCACTGAATGAGCAGGTGGGTGGAGTTGACAGAGTGTGAAGCAATCAAGCATTGATCTGTTCGCCTTTCACAAATCCATTGTCCTCTGGTGTTCACAGGTGGTCAAGTAGAGAGTTGACTTTATCCAGTGCTATGTGTATGAATAACTGAAGACCACTGAGACATATTGTCTGCCCTGAACTCTATCATTTGCTGTACTCGCTGCGCAATGATGGAATTAACTCCCTATTGACAGTGGGAAACCAGAAAATCTGCACATTTTCCACTGCAAGCTGGGCCACTGCACCATGGCTTATAAAAGATAGATAGATAGATAGATAGATAGATAGATAGATCCTCTTTGTCACTCTCATATTGTCTCTAAATGTGTCACTTGAAGTGGATCAGCTTGTTTGACCAAGTTGATGGTTTTGGTGTTGTGCCCACATGGTTGAATGCACTTATTGTAAGTCCCTTTGAATAAAAGCAATGTATTGTCATGGCACGTGTCTTTTGAGGTAGTCCAGTGAGTTGGGGGAAGTGAAAGAAATTGAAACTATATTTCCAGCCCGTTCTCATTCCCAATTCATCACATACTGCTACTTTGTCAGCAGCAGTATTTTACGGTGTAAGATACCAATGTACAGAGGCACCTTTCACTGCAGTATGATGTGCACCTAGCAGCAGCAGTTGTTAATGCAGCAGGCAACAACCAAACTTCTCAAATACCGCTGTTTTGTCAGCAGAGGTCTGCATGAGATACCAATGCAAACAAGCAACTTTCACAGAAATGCAAAATAATTTCAGTGTAAATTAATTCCTTTCTTAAAGAGAGCAGTATCCTGGAGGAATTTTAATCAGGCTTTAGGACATCCTACAACATTGAAACTGCTCTTACTAAAATAATTGACAACCTCATACTAAATTCTGATCAAAATAAGGTCTCAATTCTTGTCCTCTTAGACCTAAGCACAGCATTTGTTATGACTGACCATTGGACCTGCTGCCGCTTGGCGACTTCATTAGAGAACACAATGTCTGTTTCTACAGTTATGCGGATGAAACACAATTGTACATCTCTGCTGAACCAAACGAAACTGCAGCCATAAACTGCCTTAGCACCCATCTTTTGGTAATAAATAAAGTTAAATGAAGACAAAACTAAAATCCTGCCTATCTGCCCTAAAACAAAAAGAGAAGTGGTGCTTAATAATCTTAATTAATTTAACTTCCTGGAATAAATCCAAGGTTACAAGTCTTGTAGTCTTAACAAGGTGACAAAAACATAATTTCTCCTCAGAAACATAGCCAAGGCATGACCATTTCTAAATGAAATAGATCCTGAGAAATTGATTCATGCCTTTATTTCAGTTTGCCTCAACTACTGTAATGCACTTTTTACTGGCCTCCCAAAAAACACCACTGAGAGACTTCAGCTCCGGGGCTCAATGCTAACTTTTTTCACTAGGAGCACAGTGGCCCCTTAATGAAAATTTTAGGAGCGCAAGCAGAAATCTGGGCCTATTTACAATGTATGACGTAGGTTTGACACATTAAAATGCTCAGGGCACAGAGCTATACTGGGACAGCTTTGGGCTTTACTCAGTCTAACATGGCCTAAAATCAGAAAATCCCCAAGCTTGTTCATTGTCCAGGTTTGTTCATTTATTACAGATAGCCAATGCAAGCATATAAGCTATAATGTAATATTCAGTACCAAGTGGAGATCATAGTGGTCAGGGTATTTAGAGGTAGAGTTATGCTTGAATCTTACTTTAGTACAACAACAGAGACCCCGTACAGTTGAGCATCTAAAGTGATATATCAGGCAAGAATGGGAAAAAAACTTGCTTTCAAAACTTCAACCATCAGTGTCCTCTCTTTCCAAATGCTTGACTGTTGTTCAAAGAATAGGTGATGCAACACAGAGGTAAGCATGCAACTGTCCCAACTTTTGTCTTTGTACTGTATTTAATTGAATGTAGGTTGAAAAGGATTTGCAAATCATTGCATTCTGCTTTTACATACATTTTCCGCAGTGTCCTAGCTTTTTTGCAATTGGGGTTGTAGATTGTACAATATATTGTCTGACCAAGCTTGACGCAAACACTGATCCAAGCAGCTGCACTCAGCAGTGACAAAAGCCTGCTCTCATAACCCAGGTTTGCTTACAAAATTAGCACAAATTTAAAATAAAATTACTAAAATAAAATTATTGAATCTGAAAAAAAAGGTGCGATTGAACCATTGCAGAAGACACTTCAACAAGGGGCCACAGTTAAAAGAGTGTCAGTCAAACCTTAAACAAAAGAAATATGATTTAAGTCACTTAAATCTCATTTAAGTGCCTAATATACATCATAGTTAATTGGCTCAGTATTTTTCCATTGATTTTTTCACATTTTGCACATTCACTTTTCAAACTCATTGGAGCATAAAAAACAGAAACAGGTGTGTAAAGTGGGTGTTACTGAGGGATTGTCATTTTGGAAAGATGCAGAAATTGCTACATGCAGCCTCCCTAATTTTTAACACTGGAAAGGTGTAGGGGGATGGAGATGCTTTGTTTGAAACATACCACTGCCCTAAAGTCTGATTTATGGTAGGGCACTCTACAATGTTGATGAGTGCTGTGCTTAATTAATGCTTCAGCAAAATGTTTTAAATTGTCTGCATGGTAACCAAAGACTTCCTGCGTTTTTTATGGTCTGAGTCTATTTCTGTTGCATTTAGTGAAGTGTAATCTGCAAAGACAGCTGTTTAGATATTCCATTGTATATGTGTTTTTGACTTGTTAACTATATTTACATTGATTGATCACAGCTCCCAGTCTATCTGTTAGAGACAGATTCCCCTAACTTGCTATGGTGTGTGGGAAAATAAAATCAATGAATCAATAAATAAATACACTGTTGATTTCTTCCCGTGAAGACATAAAAATATTTTGGTTCAGTAAATGTCTGTTGTCAGTCACCCTGGTGAGGCAGTTTGACCTGGGCTGTCCTCTCAGCTCTGCAGAGGCTACTGCTGACAGACTGCTGCTTATGTGGACAGAGGCACTAAATGCAGGTCAGAATCAGAGTGGGTTAAAAACTGTTATCTTCATGGTGACAGTAGTAAGACTACCAATCCCATTGCTCAATATAACGTCTGCGACATGGCAAAATTCTCAAGGTGTGCGACATTAAAGTGTAGAGCGACACTTTGTTTCTGTCCAAAATGCATCATTTCTGAAGAGTGACACTCATCAAAACTATCAAGCACCCTACCATGAATTACGTTTCAGATTATGCCCTTTAATACCAGCAGTGCAGGTTCATGTCTCATCTTGTACTAATGCTGATGCTTAACCACCCCACCTTAACCAAGTTTGAGTTTTTGATGCCTCACATTTACTCAACCAGTCCTAAAACTAAATGACAAAACATTGCTCTCTATAACAAAGATTAAACTGATTAATGTTTTTTGAATCAGGTGCCTCTTTTTGCAGGATATTAAATGGTAGCTGTCAGTCATTTGACTTTTTCCTGATCATCCACCTCTGTTGTTAAGGTTTGGTTGAAGTAAAAAAAGTAAAGGGTAGATAAAGATGGCAGTTACATTTAAAAGAAACACCACTCTCTGTAAGAGTTTTTGTGCATGGTGCTATAACGATGCAACGTATCCTCATACAATGGTTCTAACAAATTAGTGCCCCACCAATGATGTTACATACTTAACGTAAAGTTATTGTGGTTAGGTTTAGGAAAAGAAACATTTGACGACATATATTAAAAAACTCAAACCTCACTTGGTTTCATACGGTTTCAAACACCAATCTCCTAGAAAGGTCCTGTGTTGTTTCGTCCATCCACTACCCCATGCTGCCTCCTTACACTGAGTTTTGCTCTTTATACTACCTCCTTCTTAAAAAATTGCAACTATCACTTTAAGAGACTAAACACAACTCCTTTGCCCCTTGTGCCTTACTTTGCGCCCAGATTATGCGCCAATTACCTAACAAAATGTACTAAATGGACTTGTGCCATGAACTTTTGACCATCTGCTACTGGTTTGTTAAATAAGGCACTAAATTAAAGTCTTCAGAGGAAAGTTTGGATGTATTTTCAGCAATGACTTTAACTTCAATGGTGGAACCTTTGAAAGTCTGACTGGTTTTAACTGAATGAGTAATGCACATAGTCAGCTGATTAGGAACACAGTGGGAGAAGACTGAGCACAGGAGAGAGAGAAAGTGAACGGATAAGTAGCATAAGATAATCTCCTGACTGAACCTACACTAAGCCTTATTTATGTTTTTGTTCTTGCTTGTGTTACTGTGTTGAACTGGTAGGATTCAGTTGGAAAAAGGTATATTCTTGCACAAATCAGGATTTAACGACTTTTGACCAACAATGTGAAAAGAGTCCCGGGTTGTTTGCAAATGTTTGTTAATCTGATTGAAGCACACAGCCTGTTCTCATTTGTCAAATACCGATGCTTTATCACGCCCCTTGGCAAGTGATACCAACACCAAAGGCACCCATTGGTGTCTCTATGAAAAGAGCTTTCCACTGACTCCAATGTAAACCCATCCATGGCAATATTTGACACTCAGATCAACCACCCATCATGTGCCTATGTCATTCACATGACGTGTTTATGTCACATTACATACTTTTCTTTAAACTGATAACGTGATTTTTTTTCTTAAACCAAATAGTTTCCAAAAACCAAGTAGCCTCTACCTGACCATTTGACAATTTAAACCACATATTACAACAGGTTTTTACCAGGTAGACAGCTGTCTGTTACATACATATGCTGAAGGGTGTGTCAGCAATCATGTGAGAAAGCATCAGTATATTATGACCTGGGATAAGAACTTGTTGAACCATACCCACAGTCCCTGTGAAGCTGACTGGCTGAGTTTTGATGAACTCTAAATAAAAAATATCAAGAGATTAGGCTTGGGTGGTAACATGGTATGAGAGTATACCACAGTATGATTTCAACACCATGAAAAAATACAGGTACTTCTCTTTAGTGCACAGTATGTGCCACCAGAGGTCAGTCTACAGTCTCCACCGGTGGAACAGGCAGCTGATGGTGGTGTGGATAAAGTTAACGGACTGTAAACAGCTGGCTAGCAACAGCAGAGAAAGACAGCAAATGAAAAACAGCATATATTTACATCTAACTCTGTATATTAAGGGTTTATCTCAACCAACCAAAAAAAAACAGTACACACTAATACCGTCATACACTGTCTACACCGGTGACATTTCAGGATCGTATGAAGGTATTAAAAATTAGATACTGCCCAAGCCTTATAGGGGATTTGTGCTCATTTAGTCATGATATTTAATGTTATAGACAGATAAAAGAAGATTTTCAGGGGCTTTAAGGTCTATTTTTTCAGTTAACACTGTTCATACATGGTGCTTATTCACTAAATTTGTTGCTGCTAAACGATGATGATTACTAAATGATACATATGTAATGCACAGAGGGTTTGAGAAACCCCCTGGACAATGGCCATAGCAGGTGAATTCAGCTCTGGTAGTCATATCACAATACAGAGAATCTGTCATGTAGAAAAATCGAATTGATGTTTATCAGGTACTGATTATATGTTCATAAATATGAATGAGATGAAATTGACACAATAGCTAAACTAATCTATTTTTAAGTCTTTGTATTAATTTCAATTGTTGAAAGTTACAGATGAACAATGGTGGATAACCTTTGATTTCCTTTCAGTGTAGCTGTAATAGCTTTGTGGATTAGAAGCTTTTGCGTGCTTGAGCTTCTCTTTATTATGCAAGAGGACACAGTTTGGAATGCGAGACAGCTGAGATATTGGCAGGCCAGACTGCTCACTGCTCATCTTCTGGCTGACCCCCTCTGCATATCAGTATTTCCACAGCCCATTGGTATGCGTTTGGCTCTCGGCACTGCCTGGGTATAATCGTTGCCTCAGTCTCATAATGGTGTGCGCACAGTTCTCTCCCCTCTGATGCCAACAACTCTGCTCAGCAGCATCAGGACAGGAAAAATATAAGCAAAAGGTAGACGATGAATGTTTTACAACTCTTTAAAAAGCTAGGAAACATTTTGCTTTAAGAAACCTTGAAAATCTTTGAGCTTTAAAGTCAAATTCTTTATTCTGACGTGTAAATCAAACAGTTCAGTATCAGCTCTTATGAGGGAAAAGCACTAGTGCAAATAAAATGATATAAATAGTCCAGAGAGAGAGAAAATTCCTCTGCTGGAGAGGGGCTGCGCTGAAGTTCACGGCCTGTAATTATACTATTCCTCTCTGTAGAGGAATGGCCTGAATTCCTTTCAGAATTGTTGATCTTGAGAGTTGTCACCACAAAGTTAATTTCCCCAGGGAGCACCATATAAATTGCATGCCACTGAACAGAGGTAATAGCTGTAGTCTTGGAGATATGTTTGGCAGCAACTTCCAAGAGGCATGCAGAGAGAGCTGCACTGATTTTTCTGTTACTCACAGCAGCACAGTACTTCCTGCTCATTATTTTACAATTGGGAACAAGTGTTTTGGCTACATCTTTGTATATTGCCTTGTGGTCTCTCAGCAATTTGTTGTTATTATGTTCATATTTTTAAGAGCTGAGGTAAATTTTGTGGTAATCGAAGCTGATAAAAGTGTTCCGAGTGCATCTGTTGACTGGAGACCGGGGGGCTTTGGAGAGTTGTAACCTGCAGCACTGCCATATGAGCTAATTGTTGTCAAGTTTATACAGGTAGTTTACAGCAGCCACCCCCACATAATCCTTACAAAGCAAACAAATTCAACACTGTGCAAATTACTTATACAATCCCTCACGGAAAGTAGGTTGGGGGAAGTTTTACAACATGCTGCTGTACGATAGAGCGCAGACTTGGGAACACTGAGAAATATTCAGTAGACATATGGAAAGTATTTAATAAGTAAGAATGTGTAGATCCAACTTTTTCTCCCTAATACAGATTCTGTTACCCACTGTAAACTGTGGCTATCTGCTGATACTGAGTACTTCTCTGATACCAGTGCTCTTTTTATCCTAATGAAGTCTTTATGTTGAACTGATTATTATCTGTAATTAACATCACTTCTTAACTATAATTGGAGATGTTCATACACCAACATCCCTCTCAAGCTTATTCAAATTGTAATACTTTTGTTCTGTTTTTTTTTTTTTTTGTTTGTTTGTTTGTTTTTTAATGAAACTGCTTCATTATGAAGCATCAACCTCGTAATGACAGACACATTATCACATTCAGGTTGTATAATACAATATTAACACACACTGCAGGTGTTGTGTGACATTAGAGCTAATATTAGAACTGCTCTGCTGTGATAAACACTGAACCTCATGCAAGAAGTGAGATTTGAACAAATGTTCTCTTGTAGCCATGTCAGCAAACACGATGAGCAGATGAGAACAGCGTGGTGAAACTTAAGAAATACTACTTACCATGAGATTACTGAAACATGTCATGTTAATGCAAACTGCACCACTTCATCTATTCCTATATGGGGGAGGGACGAAAGGGAATGCCATAACCCCGGGTGTACACTGGATCTGTCGCGTGCGGTCCGGCCGTGGCACGGACTCCTCCGTCCTGTGCCGGGCGTCAATGTCCACTGGAAGCGTATCTATAGCGGCGCGCACGCGAGCGGCTGGAATTGACGGATCGCGAGATCATGATGTCACGCGATAATTTGCGGAAACACTGGAGGTAAAAAGACATCAACAAACAAAGAAAAGATTTCTCTACCTGCTGAGGGCCACAAACTTTGACGTCATGTTGTTGTAGCGATGTGAAATACGCTCTGGAGTTTTCATGGGTGTTTTTATTTTGAAAATTGACCGGATACTCTCGTCTTTTCTGCGCCTGACTTCCTGTTTGACTCGGCATCCGTCAAAAAATAGACCCGGCACATATTTTCAGCGGAGCGGAGCGCCGAGCCGCTTCTGGTGGAGCAGTTTACATTGACTTGAATGGCCGCGATTAGCTCCGGCACCCACGCTGTGGCTGAATCGCGCATGTGAAGGATCCAGTGGACATCCAGGGTAAGCCTGTGCAAAGTTTTGGGTGACCCAGAGCGGTATAGCAGTAGGATACTTTGATCTTTTATTCCGTGAGGCATGGCTACAGCTCCAAGCGAGAGCGCGATAGGCTAGGTTGGTTACACGGAGGTCTATGGAATTTTAACTTTTTATGATAATGTTGTAAATATTAATCCAAAAAACTTCAAAATGAAGGATGCACACCATCGTGGCATATGCAAGCCATATCCGAAAGCTTAGGTTGATCTGACAAACAGTCAGAGAGATATGCGAGCCACAGACACACAGACGCTTCTTGCTTTATAGATAGATGTTTAAAAACTTAGATTGTGTTCATAAGTAATTATAATAATTCAGTTATTAAGATAAGATAGGGGGGGGCAGTAATGCAGTGTAAAAAAAAAAAAAAAACGTTAATGAATACTGCTGTGTAAAGTGACACAGTGTCCATAAAGTGTCCATTGTGCAGTTTATTGTGACCCGCGATAGGGTTCCTTCACACACTTTGGGTGAATTTTGAGAGCTAAAGAAATACTACTATAATTCATCCATTGATCCCAAGTACTGTAACTTCAGTTACTGTGTCCCTCTGCAGAGCAGTGCTGGAATGTAATACATTTACTAAAGAACTGTACTAGAGTACAAATTTGAGGTACTTTAACTTTACTTGAGTATCTGCTATGTTCTACTTGCACTCCACTACACTTCAGATAGAAATGCAGGGAGATACACCCTTTAATGCAACATAATTATCTAATAAATGTAGCTACTAGTTAGTTACTTCACAAATCAAGATTTTTGCCCACAAACCATATGAAAATATAGAAGTGGAACCGAAATGGTTAGCTGATTAATTAGAAAATTAATTGGCAACTATTCTATTGATTGATTTAGTCAGTTTTCATGCAAAAAAAACACATCATGGCACTTGGGTAAAGTCTGTGTGATAGAAAAAAAAATTGCTGCATGTTTTTATTTGTATATAAAAACAAAATTCACATGGACAGGCAGTGAGTAAGAACAAAAATAGATTTTTTTTTTTCAGAGTAACACAGATGAAAAAAGATGTGCAATACTTGTGTAATATTTTGACATCAAAATCACTTTTATCAAGCCACAAATCCTTTTATTTTGAAAGTCCATGACACAAGTTGAACCTATGACCTAGTCGTCACAGTTATCACAAACGTGGAGGACTCCAGCCATGAAACTTTGCAGCCTAAGGATGAGGTGGCAGCCTACACTAAGTTCAAGACACCCAAGGAGGATCCTTTTGAGGTTTTATGGTGGAGCATGCTAAAATGTTTCCTAACCTGGCAGTGGATTGCACAGAATGTTTTAGCCATCCCATCATCAAGGGCAGCCAGTGAAAGAGAGTTTTTCTCCACTGGATTTATAATTTTCGAGTCGGGTTGAGGGGCTTTAATTAACAGATGCGGGCAGGTGCAGCTTTGACTTAGACATAATGAGGGGTATCGGGTCAGTCCTGGTACTGAGTTTAAGGGAATGGGTGGGTGTGAATTTTCAAAAATGGCCCCATGCAGGACTCTGATTCCAGCTTCTCAAATATGAAAACTTGCTTTTTCCTTTTAAGTAGTTTATTTATAATGTTCTGTGTGAGTACTTTTAATACTTAAATAAGTAGAGTTACTGCCTCAAGCGTGGGAGTTCAAGTATCTCGGGGTCTTGTTCACGAGTGAGGGTAGAATGGAGCATGAGATGGATCGGCGGTTTGGTGTGGCCTCTGCAGTAATGACTGTCAAGAGGGAGCTGAGCAGGAGGGCAACCCTCACCTATGGTCATGAGCTCTGGGTAGTGATCAAAAGACTGAGACTGTGAATACAA
Source organism: Cephalopholis sonnerati (assembly GCA_019142605.1). Lineage (NCBI taxonomy): Eukaryota > Metazoa > Chordata > Actinopteri > Perciformes > Serranidae > Cephalopholis > Cephalopholis sonnerati. The sequence continues at coordinate 4,719,672 of JAGQAX010000015.1, read as the reverse complement.
GCAGCCAAAATAAGTTCCCTCTGTGGGGTGGCTGGGCTCAAACTAAGAGATAGGATAAGGCGCTTGGACATCCGGAGGGAGCTCGGAGTAGAGCCGCTGCTCCTGTGCGTTGAAAGGGGTCAGGTGAGGTGGTTTGGGTATCTGATCAAGATGCCTTCTGGGTGCCTCCTGCTGGAGGTGTTTTGGGCATGTCCCATTGGTAGAGGCCCCAGGGCAGACCCAGAACACATGGGGGGCATTACATATCTGATCTGGCCTGGGAATGCCCTGGGGTCCCCAAGGAGGAGCTGGAAAACATTACTTGGGAGAGGGACATGTGGCGTGCTTTGCTTGGCCTGCTGCCTCCAAGACCATGCCCCGGATAAGCGGAAGAAAATGGATGGATGGCTGGATGGATAGATGGATTGTACTTACACTTTTGCTTACATTACAAAGGTTACAACATTGTAACCCTAGTTCCATTAGCACAGGCAGAGCCCTCTACTCTCCTCCAATCACAAGCACGCATTCTCCCACACTGAATAAACATAGCTGGCCAATCAGGACATGCCTACCTGAATAGGTGCGGATCGCACAGTATACAAGGAGGCAGCTTGCCGCCATCAGACATCCTTCACAGTGGCAAAGGAGTGAAAGGGCCCCTAGGTAGAGGGCTCCACCTGTGCTAATAGAACTAGGGTTTCATTCTATCTCACACAGGCTCCGCCTTTTAAGGGACTCTATAGGTACAGTGGGTGGAGCCCAATGAATGAACACCCTGTGACGACACAAGATCAACCCAGCCACACCTGGCCACACTGAACCTGACCAGCGAAAAGTTAGTTACCTTAGCCCTTCTACTTCTTTATAACCTAGGCCACTGCAGCAGAGAAGTAGGGGCCTCAGCCAGCCCAGGTGGTAAGTAAGCGAGCAGGATGGAGCTGTGGCCTTATCATGCAGGGGTCGAAAGACATGCAATAAACATCCTGCAATCCACATTTTCTGAGTCATCAAGGAGCACAGAAACATGTTGGTGTATCATGCCCAGAGCAAAGTCCAGTGCAACACAGCGGACATACACCCAACCCTTTTCATCAGTCATGTTTCGTTCTAGTGACCACAGACCCGGAAAAGGAGCCCAACATGTCCAAGAGATAGAACCATATGAACAGACAGGGCATAGACCATGACACCACTTTACATATGTCCTCAACACTCATCCAGTTGAACAGGGCCGCCGATGCTGCCACACTGCATGTGGAGTGTGTGTGGACCTCAGTGGGAGGGTCCCTGCCTGCCTGCCTGCCTATAGGCTCGGGACATGTACTCACAAAACCATATTGCAAGGCTTTTCTGGGATAGAGCCATACCGGTCACACCCTCACCAAAGCACACAAATAGCTGTTCAGTGTGTCTGATGGAGGCCATGTGTCAAACGTAACATGCCAACGCAGGTACTGGGCATAACAGGTGCAATTGTGCCTCCTTGCCCCCCTCATGGGGTGGAGTAAAAAAAGTGTCTCACTGTATTACTTTTTGCCCTATGTTCTTGGGAAAAAAAGGAGGGATTTCATCCCTTCATTGAAAGCAGCAAAGCTGTTTTGACCACTGCCCCTGACTCACTCTCCAATAGGGGAGGGATGAGACGGAGGGGTGGAAAGTCTTAGAGCAGTGCGTTGCTGAAGAGAGCAGAATGTCTGATGGCGGCGAGCTGCCTACTTATATTCTGTGGGGTTTGCATGTATTCAGGTAGGCACATCATGCTTGGTCAGCTAGGTTTATTCAGTTTCAGTGTGTGAAGACGTGTTTATGATGGAGGAGTAGCATTACCCACAGAGTCTAATAGAGGGTGGAGCCTGTGTGAGTTTAAACATTTTCAATGTAGGGCTTTTACTAGTAGCATAGTATATTTACAGTGTTGTATTAGTATTTTTACTTAAGTAAAGAATCTGAATAATTCCTCCACCTCGCTGCTGACATGGCATTTACAGCATCACAAATATTTTGCCATTTCTGTTTGTTTTTGGGTTTTTTTCCTGTAACACCAGTTCTGAATTAAAGATATACTTTGCCCCCAAAATCACCATTTGTATATCAATTACTCACTGTGTATGTAATTTGTGAAGAAAACTTTTTCTCGCATGCCTACTTGGTGAACAAAGAATCCAAACACTGAGAAAATTCTTGAAGTTATTGGTGACCACATTTAACAACATCAAAACTATATCAAAACATCTGTTTACACACTCACACAACTTGTGCAGTACATCCCAAGTCTCTCATTTATCCAGTCTCAGTACTTTACAAACAAATGCATTTTTGCTAAAACCTTACTATGTACAACACTTCTGCATAAACAGCACAGATGTGCTACTCACATGTGCATGAGACTGTTTATGCCTGAAATGTTTCAAAACGGCCTCCCAACAAAAAGGAAAAAATGGCGATGCAGTTCCTTAAAAACTATATGAAATAAATCTGTGGCTCATTTGCTAACCCTGCATGGCATTGTTAACTAGATCTACTACTGCCTTTACATTGAAATACATTTATTGTAACACTCATGCAGGTGGCATGTTTTCAACAGGAGATTCAGGCATCTACAGTAGCTCACTGCAAAAAATTAACAGAGCAGAACAGAAGTTTTTTTCAGTGTGGACGGAGCAAGCCTGGCCCATATTTGATTTGCCTAATAACAGTATCAGGCTACCAGCTCACAAGATCCCCTAAAAAAATGCAGTCCTATCAGTTACTGTTAGGTGCAATGCAATTTACAGCAGCTTTAACCCAGGTATTATTTAGCATTTTCTCCCTTTTTGAGTCTCTTGGTCGACTATGGGAATTTGAGAATGCGTTATTTCTCTTTATAATAAATTTCAGCCCCCCCCTATCATTATTTCATTATGATGATTCAGTTCAATGTGGAATTGACTTTTAAATTTAGCAGCAACCTGAACTTGAAAATGAAATTGCAAAAAGGATTTTCACATTTGAATGCGAATTCTGTCCTATTTGGGCTAATTCATCCAAATGAAGTGGACATTACCTCTGTTATTGTCATTGCCATAATGCCCAGTATTATAATGACATAACAAGAGGACATGGCCCATTACAATAAATCTAAATTTCAAGACTTTTCAAATTTCAAGTTTCAAAAAATTATCAAATGCTACCAAAATGCACATACACATTCTTTGGATTCTAGATATCACGTCTCAGATATTGTCCTGATTGGTTTAACAGTGAGCCCACAGTAATATTCAATATTTTGTTTAATTTGTACTTAATGTACAAGATTTTTTTTAATTTCATCCCAAATGTCACAAAAATATTTGACAATACAATACACCCGAAACAAGCAGAATGATGTAACATTATTTTTTATTTATTTATTTTTTAGAATTTTATCACCAATGCTTCTACTGTTGTAAGTGCCTTAAGGCTAAAAAAAAATCTATTTTGCTCAACTAACATCATCGACTTAAATTGTCAGAAGGTGTGTGAGGAACCATGTCGTCCTGGTGGTGCAGTGAGTAATTCACCTATTCCAGGGATACAATTAAAGGTTTGAATCCCCTGGTTGCCAAGAACCACACTTTCTGAACAACTTTCAAGTCTTTGACAACACACCAGAAGCCAGCAATCTGATGTTTTGTTCAGGATTGTATCCCCAACACTTAAACTGTTGTGAATATTGTACATTCTGTGACTCCCTGTCTCTGTCTTCTGCTTCTGAAGCTGGTATGGCTTCATGTCCTTGGATCTGGTGGGTGGGGTTGGAGAGGTTGTCAGGAAACTACCTGCAATGGTGTAGATCCCCTGTTTGTGACTATCTGTTGTGAACCCTTGTGTATTAAAAGTTGACATGCCACATCCTGTGCTACTTTAATAAATTCCAAATTAAAATTCCCAATCTCCTTTGACAAATCTCAACTATCCACCATATTCAACTCAAGTAAAAAGAGCTTAATTCAATTCATATTTCATCCAGTCAAAACCTACTGTGACCTGAAATGACAAGCTAATTTGTTCAGTAGTGTAAGGTGGTTGTAGTCTATTGCAAAGGTTAAGAGTTCAAACCCATTTTTTGCCATCCTGCAAATGGTCTGAATCTTTGCATTTTCCAGGATAACTTTTCACATATTAGGGCTATTTGTGAATAAATTAATAGACATGGGATGCATTCCAGATCTTAAACATATAAAAATCCAATCCAAAAGTAGTCATGTGAAACACCTTTTCACAGGTCATAAGCCACATCAAATGTTTCTGAAAGTAGGTTTATGTACCCAAAAAGGGCATCATACAGTGATGACCACCATGAATAATTATAATAGAATAAAAGAAGAAGAATAAAAACATCAAGAGTTTTTCTTCTTGTCAGTTAAAAAAAAACATTTAAATGTTTGCAGACTGCTAGAACCCTGAAAAATGCTGTTTGCGGCTTAAATTTAAATGACAAACATGCTGTTCTAATGTCTATTTTATTAAATGATCTCATTTATTATTGTCAGTCATAGACTTCCACCATTTATTTACAAATTATTATTTTGTAACACACATCGACACAGTTCACAGTCATCATAAGCAGATGGCTGATACTGTGACATGTTGGTTCTGATGTTCACAGACAGATATGAAATTTCCACAAAAACAGTGCAAATGTTTAATGTTCTATCTGCAGGATGTTAAACAGTGATGAAAACAGACAAATAATGTCAGGCTTTGAGTTGGACATCCTAAAGGTGGTACGTGCTGGCTCAGGGTTACTTAATAATGCAGAATAGCAAATTGGATTTTTCTTGACTTTCACATAATTAGAACATTGAGGAGGGTAAGGGGACCCATATGGTGCCATTCATAATTGATGGCCTTTTGATAGAAGCGGCCCTTATGTGATGTTGTAATGTGCAGTGTGAAATTAATCACTCAAGTGAGTCTTATTTTAGTTTATCCGCACCAATATTGTATTTTTGGAATGGGTTTGTCATTCAGTAAGATTTTACATGTGTCATAATTGTGGATGCCAATTCATCACTGAAGCTTGTAACCTTTTGAATACGACCAGGAAGATGTGTCATTAATCCTGAAGGTTAACCACAACATCTGTGTGACACATTTCTGATTATGTTCATATGGCTATGATTGATACCATGGCACATGTGCCCTATTGAGACCAATGACTGCTTTATGCTTTGGCTGCCCAATAATTCACCATCACACTAGAGCACAGCATCCATCAAAGAGCTCACTAATTTCCCCCTAGATGTAATAAGGCTTATTTTATGAAACTAACAGCTTTTCTGTCTCATTTTCTTTCACCTTGTGTTCTATGTCAAGTGTTATTGTTTATTTGTCATGGCCACAGGCACACACACATCCATAGGAACCGTCCTACGTACATCTGGGTCTATATTCAACAAGGAAATCAGTCCTCACTGGCCTTGTGATGCATATTTGATTGTGCTGCTAGACTTCGCAGTAAAAGCATTTTATTAATTTTCTTAAATAAGAAAATACCTCCAATTTCTGCTGATATTAAGATCAGGAGCGATCCAGAGGTGTCCTAACCTGTTTGGATTTGGAGACATGCATGCACATTCTGTCGGAGAAAAATTCAGTGATGACAATACAGTTGATTAAAACGGAAACAGTTTTGAAAGACATTTCTTTTTTTCTTTTTTTAAAACAATTTATTAATCTTTGCGGGATGCTAAAAAGAGCAAATGTTCTTACCACCAAAAGTAAGGTCTTGAAAACCTCACAGAGACAGGGAAGATGCAGCTTTACAGTAGTTATGATTTGGGTCTGTCACAGCTGACAATTTCTGCAGTAATAAATCAAATGTTGGGTGCATTTACAGCTCCTCAGATAATCCCTGAGTTCATTAATTTCCCCACCACTCAAAGCGAGGTCATAGAAAACCAAGCTGCACTCATGCAAATCATTAGTTTCTTAAGTGATTTACTCATTCATACATTTAGGCTATTCATTCATTTAAACATAAATAGTCTACTCCACCACATATCAAACCATTTTTACTTGTTACTGCACTGCATTTAGCTGACAGCCAGTTACTGTTCAGGTTAAGATTTTACATATTTTAGTCCGTCAGTCTGTGATAATTTTAATGATAAACATTATAAAGATTAAACTACCCAACAGTATATAACAGAGTTAAGATGAGTGCCACCTCAACCTGCAGCAACACTTAAATGCTGCTTAGATGTTACTGTTGTCATCTTATAAATATGACATGGCAATTTAAACACTGATGGGAATTTGGCTGCCTAATTAGTCATTTTACTTTTGATACTTTAAGTACATTTTTACCAGCCACGACAACACATAGTATTGTTTTCACCTTGTGATTCTGTGAGTTTGAGTGTGTGTGTGTGTGTGTGTGTGTGTGTTAGGGATGTCACGATTAGATATTTTGGTGGTGCGATTATAGTCAGACAAATAATCTCGGTTTCACGATTACCACGATTATTTTGCACTGACTGATTTTTCAAATATACTAATGTATATAATCACACAAACACATTTTTAAAGGTTTAAATCTGTAGAGGTAATTTATTGCTGCAAAAATAAAGAATTTATAATAAAATAAAAGTAACCTCTCTGCTCTGCTCTGTATACAAATGCAGTTAAAACCAGCAGTGCTCCATTTGCTGAACTACATTACAAAATTGTTAATTTCCCTTTTTTGTATGTTTACCTTTGTTTGTTTCTACCAGAGAAGGAACTGTTGTTTATGCACACGGAGTTTTATTTAAAGGCATGTTTGTGAGCACACAAAAGGCTGTATTTCTTAATCTGCAAAACTGTACTGAAGCCCTCCAAATAAATGCACTTCCAGACATGGTTATTAACGTTTCTTGTAATATTAGGCTTCACTAGCAACGAACATGAATCGATTGTTTTGACTTACCTTCAGTTCAGCGTATAGAGCTGCGTGGTGATCATGGAGGCGCTGTAGTAAATTGGAGGTGTTAGATCCTTTCGCAGCAACTGTTTTTTCCGGCTAGCTTTACATGTAGGAGACCCATCGTCGCAGATGTACTATTGGCATCTTTCAAGTATCCAAACTACTCCCATATCAGAGACCTTATCCTCTTCTTTGGCGGATACAGTGTGTCAGTGGAGGATGTGTCTTGTTCTTCTGCCATAGTGTACCTTTTGCTGGCAGCAGGCCAGTGGTAGAGCACAAGGTACAGTGGAGTGCACCGCTGGTGTTACATTGTTTTTGTTCCATGCGGGTCGCACATATTGGCGCGTCTATGGTACCGCTGGCTTAATCTACTGTACTTTATGTCGCAGTGTTGAGTAGCCTTCACAATTTATTAACCATGACATACAAATAATTATTGATTATGTTAAATAATGTGATTTAATTTACATCAAATCACCTTGTGGGGCACCATTCCCATAAAGGGAAAAATGATAGCCAGTAAATAGTATCAGTCTCATAAAGTTCACTAAACTATTAATTTGGGATTTTGACTAATAATTAAATGAATAACCATAACCAAATTAATAATAAAGCCTGAAGGATTTCATAGTTCTTGACGTAGCAGAGGTTGACTATTCGTTCACTCTTGTACAACATTAAACAGACAGTAGGTACAATTCCAAAATTATATTTATTCATAAAAGAAAGCAAAGCAAAACCAAAACACACAAATTCTAAATAAGTATATACAAGCTTGGTGTATATATACGTGTGTGCGTGTGAGTGTGTCTGTGTATGTGCGAGAAAGAAAGAGAAAGACAAAGGCCGTTTGTCCTACAAAACAAAATGGCTGACAACAGAGAACTACAAGATGACCAAATCAAAGCTGGCTTCAGATCAGGGGAGGTGTTGACCATGTGGTCAGGACAAAGACAAAGGAAAAGAAGCAGGAACGTTGATGCTGCCTCTTTGGGTGTAGCTCTGTTGAAAACAAATTTGTAAATGAGTCTATGTGAGTGTGATATGTGCTGCAAAGGGTCTGGATTAGTGCAGAGGGTGTATAGTTTGCTAATGCTTTTCATAGACAACTTATTACATGCAACTAAACACTTAGCTTTGGCGAAGCCAACTAACCAATAACCTAACTGCAATCAATCACAACAATACTCAGTGAATAGCATAAAATCACATTCAACAAGTTAAACTGTCAAGTTAACCTGCTTAGCCTGTACAGCTGTGATAAAGCTATGCCCAGTTGTTAAGTTACCAAACCTTGAATGGATGGAGGGAAGAGTTGGTTTGAGGCACGCTGCTTTTGTTAGCTGGCAGAAGAAGGCTGGAAAGAGCTGTGGTTCCAGAGGCAGACTGAAGGGAGTAGGACTTCTAGGATTGCCTGGTGACGTTACAGAGTCACATAACACTGTAAAAGCACTGTTCAATCCAGTTTGAAGACTTCAGTCTCAGTCTCTCACTAAGGTGTGAGGTGGCATCCTGTGGGGATGGGTGTCAAATAACTGTCCTCTGTTGAATAACAAAGACCATGATGTTTCTCACCATATCACATGGCAAGAGAAGAAGCCTTCACATGTCCATTTAAGATTTTAACAAATGACAAATCATCTGTGGTCCAGTGAATCCCAACAACACCAATATAAAAACTTTGGTATCGGCTACTGGCAAAATTGTTATTTTAAATACTGCTATCAGTATCGACCCAGCATTTCAAAATTTGGAGCATCCCTCGTTCAATTAGAATGTGAAGTTAGGAGCACCAAATGTGCTAGGTGCTAGGACAGCCAATATATATGTCTGCCTGTCTGTGGGCAGATTTTGTCAACACGATAGCCTCACCTGGTGCTACATGCAAAACTTTACAAGTGTGTAGTTGAGATCAAAATAAAGGCCAAGATGAACAGCGGGGGCAGAAGTAGGGAGTAGGGAGTAAGTAGTCAAGTCAAGTCACGATTTATTTATAAAGCACATTTAAAAAACGACCTCAGTCAACCAAAGTGCTGTACAATAAAAAAAACACACACACACACGCACGCACGCACGCACACACACACACACACACACACAAAAAAACCCACAAAATATCATAAACACTATAATAAATAAAACAATACAAGGTATAATAAGAAGTCAATTTAAGAACAAATTTAGAATAAAAGGAAGTAAAAAGAGAGTAAAAAGAGAGAGATAGAGAAAGCCAAGATTGCTCGCCTAGCTGGGAGTGAACGCCAAGGAGAAAAGATATGTTTTTAGGAGTGTTTTAAAGTGCTCAATGGACTGTGCAGCTCTAACATGGAGAGGTAGGCTGTTCCACAGCTTAGGGGCTGCTACTGAGAAGGCTCTGTCTCCTCGAGTGGAGAGCCTGGACCTAGGTACTGCCAGGAGCAGCTGGTTTGACGACCTAAGCGCCCTAGCAGTGGTGTGCAGCTGTACAAGCTCTGATAAATAAGGTGGTGCCAGGGAAGCAGGGTAGCAGAGAAGGGGCCATTGGCTCCCACACTTTATGCCCCTGGCCCACATTTATTCTAAATTGCAGATCACTGTATGGCAGCTGGAATGATCTTATCACAAAAATGTCTCTGGTGTTGCTGCTATTTCTGTACTTTTACCTCAGTCTGCAATTGCTACTTTTACTTAAATGTGTGTTTCCTAAGAAACAATGTATAGGCTCATACAGAAGTAATCCCTCTCAATCATCACATATGACACGCTCTCAGTGTGTGGCGGTGTATTTATCTGCAGAGACTCTGCCCTCTGCCTAGATTTGTTTTATTTTCTTCTTATTTTCTGTGCTAAGAACATTTATAGGCACTTACCCACATAGCTCTTAGGTAAAGTTGGGGCTTTATAAAAAGGTAGCAACCAGGTGCCAGACTGTAAGCAGCATGCATTAAAGAGACAGCGTCTTAAATATTGCAAGGCGAATTGCCAAACGAGAGGGAATCTGGGATTGGCTTTTGCCTTGACTTTTCATGACAAGCTTGTTTACAACAGTAACTGAAAGTCCCACATAGTATACCTTTAAGGCTCTAAATACTATCTATATATAACAATGGTAGGGCTATAATATTGGATGTTTTCATATACCGAGGGAATTTCCCAAGAATGGGTCACATTAAAGAAATAATAAATTCTTCCTCACCTATAGAATAAGTTAACAAGAGGTGATACTGAACAATGGATGAGAAGATTCCATGAACCTTGCAGAGAGGTGTTTAGGAAAACAGAAAATGCGATTGAGACAGATAATAATTTACCTGAAGTTGCTCATTATTAATCAGGAGAAATATATATGATTGACTGTGCGTTAGCCTCAATGTTTCTTAAAATCAGTTTATGTTGTGGATGACCAAAAGGTAAAATTGCCCATTCTCTTTGTTTCATTTCATATTATTGAAAAATGGTTGCTATACTCTATAGTCTATAGTGATGCAGCAGGGAGCAGGCTGAGAGAAGACCGCTAGTGATGTTTGAGTCAGGGTTATTTAATTCCCCACACCTACCAGGTCCTCAAGACCCTACTTTATGCATTATAGTGGCAATATTGTCAGGACTGCTCTCCAAGGTGTGTGTCTGTTTGAGAAAGAGTGAAGGGCCTCAAAGCTCGAGTGCCAGAGAACACGACATTTTACTGAGATATTCTTCATTACAGTGGAAAAGGTAATAGCCAGGGGGAACCTGCTTGTGTTGTGTTGTAATGTCTTCCAAAGCATCTCTGCATCCAAAGAATGTCTACCTGAACAAAATCTCCCGCAGCTTGTGATAGATCAGGATGTATCTGTAACTTGTACCCAATATGGCTCTTGGTAATTGATTGTGGCTTCCTGTTTCCCCACGATACATTATGCAAGCCCTTGCGCCACCTCTATATACTTTGCATTGAAACTCCTTGCCACTCCTACGTGCCTTGGTGGAAACAAAAGGCTAAGATCCATGGCTTGTTTTAGGCTGCATGGCATGTACACAAATCTCTTCAATTAAAGCATTGGTACTGGCCAGGCTGGCCTACTTCTCCCAGAAGCATGCTGCCCTTCAGTGCAGAGCTATAAAAAGGCCAGCATGATTAGGATATTTGTAGCCTTGTTTGTCTTGCACAGGTGATGGAATGAGAAAGCCCTGAATCGCTGATGACTGCAGTTGCACTAGCTGATGAACATTGGCGAACTGTTCCCACAGCATTTTTATTTTGTTTTTTTTTTCTTACTGGAAAAGTGGGCAGAACAAACACCAGCACATCCCATCTAAAGCGATAGTGTCCCTGAAGGTCACACAGATGATTTTTTTATATGCTATTAAGATTTTATGGTTGATAGAAGCCTTCCTCAGAGATTATGGAGGATTCAAGCGAGGACCTCTTAGAGCCAGCTGATTGCTATCTTGGCCTCTAAGCACACAGAGCCTCCATCATGCCCAAGCTGGGATCAAATAAAAGTTTCCACTTTATTTTAACTTCTGTACAAAGTTGGATATTGGCCAGAGACAAGTGGAACATTGTGTGATGTGCAGCTTTAGGAGCATTAACCACGCACTCCTGCTGTGAGCAACACCATCAACAAGTCACTGAGTGATCATGGGAACCTTCCAACACTGATGCTCTCAAGGTGGTTTCAACCAAACACATAAACAGGATGATGTAATGAAAGTCATCAAAAGGGTATAGAAACAGTCTTTAAATAACAGTACTGCACCACAGTGGCAGGCTTCATTCAGTCATGCTTCATTTGAAGTTAACTTAAGATGTGCTGTTTAATTCCATGATGGAGCTGCTAGTTCTAGCCGGAGAATATCATAAAGTAGATTGTGAGTCACTCTGATGTGGACATAGTATAAAATATGTGCTTTCAGACCAGGGAAACTTCTTCATAGCTCTAAGAACCTTCTTTTTTGTAGGAATGATTGTAGTTCACAGAATGCCATTTTCAGGAATAGTTTTAGCTCCTTTTTCAGAGTATGTATCTTCCCAGCACCGAAAGAGCCCGGAGTGAATCTCAGAGTAATCTTTGATCAAGATGTGTTCTTTAACTCTTATATCAAACAAACATCAAAGACTGACTTCTTGCACCTGCACAATATTGCCAAAATTAGGCATATCCTGTCAAAAAAGATGCCGAAAAACTAGTGTATTCATTTGTTACTTCTAGGCAAGGTTACTGCAGTTCCTTATTATGAAGTTGCTCTGAAGAGTCTCAGCTAATCCATAGTGCTGCGGCACATGTACTGATGGGAACTTAGAAAAGAGTTTATTTTTCTACTGTTTAGCATCTCTGCACTGGCTGCTAGTAAAATCCCTCTCCTCACTTATGAAGCTCTAAATGGACAGGCTCTATCATATCTTAGAGAGAGCTAATATCCAGAACACTGCGCTCCAAGAATGCAGGGTTACTTGTGGTTCCTGGAGTCTAACCTTAAGTTATCAGGCTCCTCTCCTGTGCAGCCATCTTCCACTTTCATGCTGGAGGCAGACACCATCTAAATGTTTAAGAGTAGACTTAAAACTTCCTCTCTACTACTTTCTTTCTGTCCTTTTCTTACTCTGCATTTGCAATCCATTTGCCCAGGTTATTAATTATTTGCTCAGATTATCTTTTTTTTTCCTGCGCAGATATACACACAACTCTCTTTTATACATTATATGAATTAATTTTGAGGCAGTTATAGCTTACTGCAGTGCTGTCATGATTATCCTGATACTTGTTTTGAGCTGTTATGTGGGCGTACTTAAGGTTTACCAATATCTCGTTAACTGGCAATTATGTGACAATACATCTCAGGAGATGCTGTTACACAAAAATAATCAGTAACACTTTAATTTAAGGTATCTATATGAGGGTGACATGACACTGTCATAACTATGATATGACACTGTCATGAACCTGTCATAAACATTATGTACATGTCATAAACATTTATGACTGCTGTCATTAAGTGTCATTTGGTTTTTGTAATTACAAGTTAACATTGTTTGGGTTGTCTTGATTATGACAACTTGACATTAATCAAAGTGACATTACCAGAAGTTGTCTTTGTCATGACAACTTGACAAAACAAAGATGACATTACTAAAAGATGTCTTTGTCATGACAATTCTACTAGGCCATAAATGTCTGGCAGAATATGACATAAAACTGCATTATGAACCATTGGCTATCATGACACCATCATAAAATTGTAATGAATACATTCTTTGACCTCAAGTAAAGTGGTATCATTTTGATTTGTCATTAAGATATCATTAAGTGTCATTACACTCCAAAATACTTTCCTGATAGTGTCATGAAGACTTACCTCTAACATTTACCATAAATTAACATGTACATTGAGAAAAGAATATCGTTGTGTTGAGAGAAATTAAAGTCTGTAGCCTTTGATGTAAAACACGATTGTTGATAGTTTCACAAGTTAATCTGAGTGGATCACATGTTACGACAGCGAGCTCCAATGTAAAGATACATAAAACATGTAATAAATCCCACAAAGTTTTAAATTAACCAGTTGATAGATGTTTGCGTGAGGCTGTGATTCCCAGGACACTTACAGAGAGGACTATGATGATGAAGTACGTATCAATTACTGTTCAAAACACGGCGAGCGTCAGCAAATCCTTAAGGCTATATAATGTTCTGTGATCAGTCTAATATTTGTAACATTACTAATATGGTGTAAAGTTAATCTGAGAACTTTATACATGACATGACATGACTGTCAACTCCTAGCTATGAGGATAACACTTGGCCTGCTGGTATTATTCCTTGCCCCCGATCGTTTTAGTTTAGCCTACTACATTTGTGCGTACTATTATCTTCATCGCTAAAAAAAAAGTAGTTACGCGTCATATCTAATTTGTATGAATGAGTATTAGTGAATTGTGTAGAATATCTTTGTAATGAGAGAGATAAAAGTGTGTAGCCTCCAATATCTTCTTCTCTGTGAGTGTCCTGGGATCTACATCACAACCACAGCCTCACGCAAACGCATCTATCAAGTGGCTAATTTAAAACTTAGTGGGATTTACTACATGTTTTATCTATCTTTACAGTGAATTGTGATGACAACGGACTGGGCAACTTGGGTGTCTCTGTTAATGCCTGTTTACAAAACTGTAAATGTCTGTAAGTCGTTTACAAAATGTTCCTATCATCAGTCTCTATCATATATCATTATTAATCCGATATCACTGTCTGTGCTGTCCTACAGCCTGTGAGTTACACATACAGTCAGAGATGTTCGCATGTAATGTGGAGCTCGCTGTGGTAACATCTGATCCACTCAGATTAACTTGTGATACTATCAACAATCGTGTTTTACATCAAAGGCTACAGACTTTAATTTCTCTCAATACAACGATATTCTTTACAGTTCTTTAAAACTCATTCATAAACATTTGACATGACCATGAACTCATTTTGAAGCAATTTGGATGAACAGGTACGCACAGGTGTAGGAAACGAGAATGATCAGAGGCACAGACTAACATCAGTATTATATAGACTTACATCGTTTGACGACAACATATATATCAACCCGCTCACATTTTGAATGCATTCAGGTTTTATTATTGTGAAGCGTTTACTGAATGTCTAAATAGACGTTCCTCCCCTACTCTGCTTTCCCTGCCCATTTTCTCTCTCCCAGTAGGCAGACATCCAGGAAGAGGAAGCTCATATTAGGTGTGAGTGTGGCCTGTTTGAGTCTCTTTGGGACCAGCTGGCCATCTTAGGTGAGCTTATTTGTTTGTAAGTTACAGTTTCTTTGTCCTTTTCTCCCCCTCTCTTCGTTATTGACCTCTTATTTGAAATACCATGCTGGTAGGGAAATGTAAGATAGGGTTTGCTAAAGGTGGCATGTTGTTTGGCTGCGGTAGCAGTGGTAGTATACCTAAGGAAAAGAGGGTTATTGTGTTGTGGTGAAGAGCAGTGAGAGCTGGCATTGGGGGGGTGGATCTGGGACACCAGAGACCACAGTCTAGCCTCTTGAAGGTGTTGTGGGACCAACTAGACGAAACACCGTTGAAGGGAGGTTACCACCTGATGACCCCAAAGACATGTTAGTTATCACTGCTCACTGGTAAGCTGTGCCATAGGCTGTTTTCACTGGGTGCTGATCCCTTTTCTGGAGCACAAGTTTCTTGTGTTTATTTTAAACAGTGCACATAGGTCACATTAGAGTCTGTTAGGGTAGTAAAGGGATAGAGGTAGGGTTAATGTATTCACAATGTAAATACATAGAAATATTACATTTTATAATATAATATAATACAGTTCTGAGTTATATTGTGCCTCCTATCTTACTTAGGTAGGCTACTAGAATTGGTCTGAAACCATTCACATCCAATTATAATAATCATTATGTCAAGATGTCATGAACAGAAAACATAGGTTTGGCACTTTATTTGGCTTTGGCTTTTTATAATTTGGTTAATGTCAAGTTGTCATGACAAAGACATCATTTAGTAATGTCGTCTTGGTTAATGTCAAGTTGTCATAATAAGGACATCCCAAGCAAAGTTAATGTCAAGTTGTCATGACAAAGACAACTTCTGGTAATGTCACTTTGATTAATGTCAAGTTGTCATAATCAAGACAACCCAAACAATGTCAACTTGTCATTACAAAAACCAAATGACACTTAATGACAGCAGTCATAAACGTTTATGACATGTACATAATGTTCATGACAGGTTCATGACCGTGTCATGTCATAGTTATGAAAGTGTCATGTCCCTCTTATGTAGATACCTTCAAGTAAAGTGTTACCAAATAATCTAACAAGCAGTGTCACAAATATCTTTGTACAGGGAGTAAGTAAAGGCCCAGTGTGTAGGATTTAGGGGGATATATTGGCAGTAGGGTTGCAACAGAGATTTTCATGGTAAGATAACCATCTCAGATCATATCAGAGCTACACAGTATTATGGTAATACAGAATTTATATTATTATCAGTTAGAATGACCCTTAAGAGATTGAAAATGGCAGGGTTATTGTTGGTTGAACAAACATTTTATTACTTTAATTGAAACTTGAAACCATTTTGTGAATGGATGTATGTGTAAAATCTCTCCCCTTTGAATATAGCTAAAATAAAGGGGAGATTCTGATATGTAACAACTTATTTGGCTGACAACTGATACCGGTATTGATATCCACTTTTTTCCCCACCTAATTATAGTGATCATCAAGTCTCTTCTGCAGTGGAATTAACATCACATTAATTTTTTTTTTTTTTTAATTTTATGGACAGGTGCCCCGAGCGGCTGGGGGGGTTCAGTGCCTTGCTCAAGGGCAACCTCGGCAGTGCCCAGGAGGTGGGTGAACTGGCACCTCTCCAGCTACCAGTCCACGCAGTATTTTTGGTCCGGGCTGGGACTTGAACCAGCGACACTCCGGTTCCCAAGCCAAGTCCCTATGGACTGAGCTACTGCCGCCCCAATTATATATGCATACTCTTATCATGATGGCCCACTAGCAGATGCAGACATGAAACAGAATGCTTTTCAATGTATGTACTATTCATTCATTGTGCAAAATAAGAAAAATCATGTTGGACAATTCTGAGTTCATTTTAATCAATTCAATCAATCAATTTTTATTTATAAAGCCCAATATCACAAATCACAATTTGCCTCAGAGGGCTTTACAGCATACAACATCCCTCTGTCCTTTGGACCCTCACAGCGGATAAGGAAAAACTCCCCAAAAAAACCCTTTAACGGGGTAAAAAATGGTAGAAACCTCAGGAAGAGCAACTGAAGGAGGGATCCCTCTTCCAGGATGGACAGACGAGCAATAGATGTTGTACAGAACAGATCAATATAATGAATTAACAGTAATCCATATGACACAATGATACATAAGGAGAAACAGACATTATATTAATAATATGATTATATATGTATGTGACAATAATGATATGCATATAATAGTCCAGGTATGACTAATAGTAACAGCAGCAGTGGGAGGCATCAGGCAGGACCACGGCAGCAGCACAACCACGACACACCATCCAGGCACAGCTGCGGTACGAGTTAACCTGCGAGACAGTGCAGCACAAAGGCTCCGGAGAACAAGCTGAGTTAGTGACATGCAGTAGGGCCGAGTTAGGGAGATGCAGTAACAGGACATGAATACTAGCAAGGGAGAGAGAGAGTGAGAAGGAGAGAAGGGGCTCTGTGTATTATAGGAGGTCCCCCGGCAGACTAGGCCTATGTCAGCCTAACTAGGGGCTGGTCCAAGGCAAGCCTGAGCCAGCCCTAACTATAAGCTTTATCAAAAAGGAAAGTCTTAAGTCTAGTCTTAAAAGTGGAGACGGTCTCTGCCTCCCGGACCGAAACAGGAAGCTGATTCCACAAAAGAGGAGCCTGATAGCTGAAGGCTCTGGCTCCTGTTCTACTTTTGGAGACTTTAGGGACCACAAGTAACCCTGCATTCTCAGAGCGCAGTGTTCTGGTGGGATAATAGGGCACTATGAGCTCTCTAAGATATGATGGAGCCTGATCATTTAGAGCTTTGCAAGTTAAGAGAAGGATTTTAAATTCAATTCTGAATTTTACCGGGAGCCAGTGCAGAGAAGCTAAAACAGGAGAAATGCGATCTCGTTTCTTAGTTCCTGTCAGTACATGTGCCGCCGCGTTCTGGATTAGCTGGAGAGTTTTCAGGCACTTATTAGAGCTACCTGATAATAGAGAATTACAGTAATCCAGCCTCGAGGTAACAAACGCGTGGACCAATTTTTCTGCATCTTTTAGTGACAGGATAGGCCTAATTTTCGCAATATTACGCAGATGAAAAAATGCAGTCTGAGATGTTTGTTTTAAATGGGAGTTAAAAGACAAATCTTGGTCAAATATTACGCTGAGATTTCTTACGGTGGTGCTAGAGCCCAGAGCAATGCCATCCAGAGAAACTATATCATCAGATAAAGAGTTTCTGAGCTGTTTGGGGCCAAGAACAATAACTTAAGGCCAATATCGGTTGATATCGATGACGTGCTGATATTATCGTGCATCCCCATCACTGAGTCTGTTTGTTTTGGAGAGGAAGAGACTTCTGCAGATAGCTCAGCTCCCAGTAAAAACCTCCTGAACAATAAACACTGAAGGAATTCAAACTAGGAGTTCACACTTAGCATGTGGGAGAAGTTTCAGCCAGTAATGCATTACTCTTTTTTTAAAGTAACAAGTAATATGTAATACATGTCTTTTTTTGAGTAACAATCCCAACACTGCTAAAGGCTTTATAAAAGAAAGTGGCTCTTAAAACTAGAGAGCATGTATTTTATCTTGTTAGTGACAAAATGCAGAACTCTGCTCAACTTCACCCACAAGTGAATAGAGAGAATATAGTCTATTAGTAAGAAAAAGGGATAGTACTAAGAGGGACTGCAGAAGTAACGAAAAGGTATGTCAGAAAGACAGACTCTCACTATGAACTTTTTGGGGACATTTACGTAGTGAAGCTGTGAAAAATCTATATGCCTGTTTAAAACTTTCTAACTGCACACAACCGTATAGATGCAATCAGAGCCTCTCACACCACCCACCATGTGTCAGAATAGAGCAATCCATCAGCTGCTCTGCTCACACTGTGAACTCAGTGGAAGAGCTAAAGATCCAGGGACCAATGCAACAGCAGCATTCTCAGATTTAGCAGAAACTTTAAAAAACTTAATTGTAAATGGGTCTTAAATCTAATTGTGGGATTTACTTCCTCTGTCTGTGTTAGAGCCCACACATCCTGATTGGATGCTTTAGCCCTGCAGGGCTGTATTTGCCTGACCCCTGGGCTCTGTGATCGGTGTGTTTGCTAATCAAAAGTGGCAGCCTGATTACACGGGTGGTCTGGGGAATAAAAAGCCACAGAGGAACCTTGGAGTCACCTTACACCATATGAACCAGCTGGAAAAAAAAAATAGCTTGGTGTCAGGTTGGATGTATCCATGTCACTTTCCACCTACACGCGCACCTGAGATAATCACTGCAGGTTCTGGAGGGTGGAGGTACAAGGGAATCATAGTACGGCCTCTGTTTCATTAGGAGATGGAGTCGATGAATCAACAAGCTATTTCGAGCCAGAGGAGCATTTAATGAGTTGGGGATCTCATCGCAAAGTGATGTGAATATAATTGTAACTGACATTTTTCTTCATGTGTAAATTAGATTTTCTCACAGTGATGCAATGCCCGGCAAGAGATTTCAGCGGCGAGGAAGAGTGGAGAAGTGAATTCATGAACAATGAGTTCCTGTAACTGTAAATGAATTATGCTACAAAGTCGAAGAAATGTCAAGCCACCATTACACTTGCAGATACCACAGGAAAGGAGTGACAGGCAGCAAAAACACATCCAGAGATGTCTGAGGAAGAGAATATTCAGCACACTCATGCTTAGAAAAGTAAACTTATTATTTCCTTTCAACAAACACCTGAGTCCAAACTTTTTTTTTTTTTTTTTTTTTTCCAGCACTGTTTACAATCACTGCACACCTAACACACCCTGTTCCCATAAACCCCTTTTACACTGGTGGGAATTTCACACCATTATGCCGCCTTGCTGTTCTGGTACAATCAGGTAATGAGGGAGAAAGCCAGCATCTGACGTAGTAACAGTGCCGGAATGAGGTCTATATGTAACAAAGTCAGTGAACAGAATACATCATCTATTATAATTAGGGCTGCCAAATAATTAATTTTTTTGAACTGTGATTAATCACTGAATTTCAATTGTTAGTTAATATTTACAAGGTAAAGCAAATCTTGCCAGACTTTATGATCTTGACTTTTAGATTTATTTCTTTCAAAAAAGCTCCACACTGCTACAACACTGTGGCCTGAAACCACAAGTTAGAGACTGGAGACAACTTCAGAGTGCGTCTTCTATAAAATAGAGTGTTTTTTTTGTAAAAGGATTATCCAGATGAGAAAGTGCAGTGTAGTTCCATTCCTCATCAACAACAATCCCACAAAAGTGGAAAGTGTCCCACCATCCACTGGTTCAACTGCACGTGATCCAAAACTATTATTTCTAGTGGACTTTAAACCCTGGATGCAAAAACATTGGGAGCAGCAGATGTCTCTATTTCTCTGTGAAGTGGTGAGTTTAAGTGTAAAGTTGTCATTAGACGAAGCAGGGCTAACAAAACATTAGCAAACCGGTAGTTCACCATTGTTTGGTGGAAGGTGAAATAACTGAAAACATGTTTTATATTCTAGTTTCTTCAAAATAGCCACCCTTTGCTCTGATTACTGCTTTGCACACTCTTGGCATTCTCTCCATGAGCTTCAAGAGGTAGTCACCTGAAATGGTTTTCACTTCACAGGTGTGCCTTATTAGGGTTAATTAGTGGAATTTCTTGCTTTATCAATGGGGTTGGGACCATCAGTTGTGTTGTGCAGAAGTCAGGTTAATACACAGCCGACAGCCCTATTGGACAACTGTTAAAATTCATATTATGGCAAGAACCAATCAGCTAACTAAAGAAAAACGAGTGGCCATCATTACTTTAAGAAATGAAGGTCAGTCAGTCCGGAAAATTGCAAAAACTTTAAATGTGTCCCCAAGTGGAGTCGCAAAAACCATCAAGCGCTACAAGGAAACTGGCACACATGAGGACCGACCCAGGAAAGGAAGACCAAGAGTCACCTCTGCTTCTGAGGATAAGTTCATCCGAGTCACCAGCCTCAGAAATCGCAAGTTAACAGCAGCTCAGATCAGAGACCAGATGAATGCCACACAGAGTTCTAGCAGCAGACCTATCTCTAGAACAACTGTTAAGAGGAGACTGCGCGAATCAGGCCTTCATGGTCAAATAGCTGCTAGGAAACCACTGCTAAGGAGAGGCAACAAGCAGAAGAGATTTGTTTGGGCCAAGAAACACAAGGAATGGACATTAGACCAGTGGAAATCTGTGCTTTGGTCTGATGAGTCCAAATTTGAGATCTTTGGTTCCAACCGCCGTGTCTTTGTGAGACGCAGAAAAGGTGAACGGATGGATTCCACATGCCTGGTTCCCACTGTGAAGCATGGAGGAGGAGGTGTGATGGTGTGGGGGTGTTTTGCTGGTGACACTGTTGGGGATTTATTCAAAATTGAAGGCACACTGAACCAGCATGGCTACCACAGCATCCTGCAGCGACATGCCATCCCGTCCGGTTTGCGTTTAGTTGGACGATCATTTATTTTTCAACAGGACAATGACCCCAAACACACCTCCAGGCTGTGTAAGGGCTATTTGACCAAGAAGGAGAGTGATGGAGTGCTGCGGCAGATGACCTGGCCTCCACAGTCACCGGACCTGAACCCAATCGAGATGGTTTGGGGTGAGCTGGACCGCAGAGTGAAGGCACAGGGGCCAACAAGTGCTAAACACCTCTGGGAACTCCTTCAAGACTGTTGGAAAACCATTTCAGGTGACTACCTCTTGAAGCTCATGGAGAGAATGCCAAGAGTGTGCAAAGCAGTAATCAGAGCAAAGGGTGGCTATTTTGAAGAAACTAGAATATAAAACATGTTTTCAGTTATTTCACCTTTTTTTGTTAAGTACATAACTCCACATGTGTTCATTCATAGTTTTGATGCCTTCAGTGAGAATCTACAATGTAAACAGTCATGAAAATAAAGAAAACGCCTTGAATGAGAAGGTGTGTCCAAACTTTTGGCCTGTACTGTATTTGTGTCCTTTATATAATTTAAAATAGCTCATCAATGTGTTTTCTCACCAGATTTGCTCACAGCTTGCACAGAAAATAGACCACTGAAACTACTGCTGCAGAGCTTGAGCCAGCCAGAGAACTTCATGTTTCTTCCAGTGTGAACAGCCTAATTTGTTAACATTAGCGGAGAAAGGAAGCAGGAAGTGCTCCACAGAAAACTGAGGAGCTCCGTGACGCTTCAGCATCCAATGTGAGCCTGGCATTAAACTGTCTTGTTAGCATAAAAATCTGTACCTATTATCACTGAACAATTCACCGTGTACTGCTTTGTAGAACATGTCAGATAACTAAATACTGACGGTGTACATAAAGAGATGTTTCTCTTCAAAGACCTGTATCTCTGTAATAAGGTTACCATCTACTCACAATAGTGTAATCTACAGCTTGACTGCTCTCAAGGGATCACAGAACCGTTAACATTTTATTACCAGACCTCTGAGGCCACAATGATGAATTCCGTTTCATCAGCTCATGCTTTAACACTTTGGCTCCCTGATGTCTTTTTAAAAGGCAGTGCTCAATAGAGAGTATATGAGGTGCGTCCGCATATAAAATGTCACTATTAAAAATTGCCCATAAAAAGACCCACTCCCATGGTCCTTTGCAGTTGTCATCTCTTCCTCTTCATCTCTTCCTCTCTGAAGCTGGCAAACCTTTTATACTTTTTTACCATCATGTCTGAGTGAGGTGAAAAATGAAAGGCAATAGTGTCTTGCTCCTGGAATGGGAGAGAGGGAAGTGGAGCAGAGCCGTGGAGCTCTCGGCGAGGCCAGCTGATTGGCTGATGAGGATATGCAAAGGCTCCTGGGAAGAGATGAGGAGAGTTAAAGGTAACTCTTCACTGCGCGCCACTGGCTGAGGAGACATGATGTTTAGATAAGTGTGATTGCAGCCATTTAGATCCCACTAAAGGTGAGGAAGGATAGGAGCCCACCGCAGAGGCTCAGTATACTCCTACTATATACCGTATCCTTACAGGGAGGAATCCTACTTCATATATCCATGTCATAAACTCTATCCTATATTTCTTGTTAGTCTTGTTACAGCACCAGGCAAGAAAAAAACACACAAATGTCAAACATAATTTTTTAATCAATATATATTGAACCTGCAGCAAGACTGTACATGCTACTTCCAGTTTCCCACTCACAGGTCCTCACTCTCACGCTGCTTAGTCCAACAGTAGGCTGTTATCCTCCCCTGCCTGCTCTTAAGCTAATCTTACAAACTGTAAGTACGTTTTCCTACAAAAAGAAACACACCCAAATTCGTACATATTCCATATAATCATGGGCCAGTAATTCCTGCATAACCCATGCATTTTGGAGGGCTCCAATCATGTGACTTATGCACTGACGGCAGTTAACAAGGACAACCTGGACCCCCTAAGAAGTTGTCCAATACTGGCACCTGGTCAGTGGCTTGTGGCATCAGACAACAATGAAAAAAGATGTCCCGCCTCCTCAGCAGCCCAGTCTGCTGTGATTGGTTAGCTCGCTCAGTCTGTTGTGACTGGTGCAACGCTTAGAGCATGTATCAGAAATGTCATGCCCCTTACCTTAACTGCATGAGCTGCTAAAAACACGCTGTAGCTAAGCTAACGGTGGCCATTCGCCCTCATATATTTGAGTGAAGAAACATGAGCCAATAAACTCTAAAAGACCTTCACAACAAAGACCGGAGCGGGACATTTCACAGTGGTCAGTTTTTATTTTGTACCTCTGCTGCAGAGTACGAAAGGTTTCTAACAATATAGTCAGTTACTACATAACGTGGAAACACCAACAGTAGCACTCAGCTGTTGTTATATGACATGGTGTGAAGCATAACTCTTTTTTTTTATCTGAGCAGGCTTATCTAAGATCAGACTAATGTAGCTTGTGTTAGGTAATAATACCAAAGTTATTATAAAAACTGCTACTAACACATTCCCCATTAAAACCAAAGTTTTCACCCGTGAATTAATCAATTTTACCACAGCAGATTGAGATGACAAATTTCTGTATTACACAAAAACAAATGAATAGAAATTACTGGTGCATTCAGATGCCTTAGCTGTCATGTTTGCTGAAACCATTCTACTAAAATGTAGCTGCATTTTATAATCATCCTCACCTTGTGTTTGTAATCGACAATATGTCTAATGTACCAATGTATCACAGTTTCTCTACATCATTTATATGAAATCAAAGTTTCATGGTAAAACACGTTGCTTCCGGGATCAGTATTTGTTCTATACAGTGATGTTGTCTCCTGAGTCTTTAGTTGCTTACATATAAACAGTATGACTTGTCTCTTAGGTTTTGGGGTAATGGACCAGGTTCCAGTTCATCCTACATGTTTGATACACCATCCAGGCCCGGAGCCTGACTGTTTAAATCCATACACCCTGCAGAACATCCACAACATTTACAGGTATGACTATGAACCCTTACGGCATAGAACTGAAGAAGAGTGAGTTTTTATGACATGTAATAAGATACACCTGTGTAAACTCAATTCCTAACACTAAGTTTTCATTATTATGTGCATAGATAATGTGTTACATTGTGATGCAATTAAGTTACGGAAGTAAAGGCAGGAATGCAAATGAGCTATTTCAGGCAGTTGAGAAACTGTGTGTCAGGGGGAGAGAGAGCTCCCTTTGGCCTTTGTTTTTTTTGTTTTTTTTTTACTTAGCAGACCTTGTAGATGCATAACAATGCTATGTAACACACTAAAGAAGAGGGAAAATCCCAAATAGCATAATAGGTCCTCTTTAAGAATTAGATTCTCAGTCTAGTAATACAACATACCTTCATACAATGGTTCATATGATATCCTATGAATTAGCGCCCCACGAATGACGTTACATACTTGATGTTTAGTTACGTAATTACCATAAAGCACTGGAGGTTAGATTTTGGCAAGTACAACCCCTGTGGCACAAATTACTGGCGCATGATCACCTGGGAATTGTACAAATTTTGGTGCATTATAGTTTGCAGTAATATGTACAAACAGTGCATGAGAACAGCCTGAGTAAAATGTGCTTAAAGTTAGAAAATGCTAGTGCCATTATCTTGAAATATGGCTTCATGTTTAGGAATTATATCTTAAAACCAGTATAGGTACACTAAAAATAATCACATTTCATTATATACAAAGAAAATATTTAAAAATTTTCTTCTCAAACCTATCAGAGTTCTCAACCAGACAAAAAAATTACAACCCAAACCGTCAGGTGTGAGTTAAGGCCCCAGCACGGCCCCTGTGACATCATCATATAAAATATTGAGCACAAGCCTGACCAAGCCAAACCTTCTAAATGCATTTCAATCAGCAGAGACAGAAATGAAGTAAAGATAATATTTAATACAGAGTGAACATTTTATTTGAGCTGATTTAGATTTAATGGAAGCATTTGGCACTTGGACACCAGGAGGAGATATTTTGTGATTAAGGGACATCTGAGTAGCAGCAAGATATATCTCCTCATGGAGTCCAGACACTGGTGGTGGTGGTGGCTGCTGACTCTGAGGCAGCTGACTGCTGAGGTGTATGAGGCTGATCAATCCGTAAAGATGAGGTGGTCATGGAAAGGGTGGAGGGTGCACACAACTGCAGCAAGAAAGAAGTATGATAGAAAAAGAACCTTATCTAAAATGAGGAGCAGTAAGATGATAGGCTGAGAGGGAAGGTGTGTTGCTGTGCTATTAGTTGATTGTGGATCAGTTGACAGACACAGACAATGACACCTAGAGTGAATAGCAGGATGAGAAAGAAACTTACAGCCTGAGCATATTGGTCAGCTTCTAACACCCAGGACCCACCTGCTGTGTGGCAACGCGAGCCACGCAGGTCTCCAGTGGAAAATGGACCAGCTTGGTGGATCACTGACTCTCCACATTGTATTTCCCCACCTGATAAGCTCCCTGCTCTGGCTGGGAGAAGGGACAGAGAGCCTGCCACAAAGCCTGGCTGCTCCTTCCTCTTGTCTCCCTGCCTGCACTGTTTAATTTTTTTTTTTTATTTATAAAAAAACAACAACCACCCCCACAGCCCAAGACCTACTCGACCTGGCCAATCACTGCACATTTTTGGCCAGAACCCTGTCAGACCCATCAGGCTTTTTGGGACCCACTGGACTCGAGTTGAGATTGAGAGCTCTAAAACCTATCATCGTAATATGATAGGATAGCAGGGATTTTTATTACAGCTTAAAGAGGAAAAAAGCAAAATAGACTTGATTAGATTTAATTTGTGAATTAGGTTTTTGCTGTTAAATATCAAAACACAGAGGGGCAGATTGATGAGTATAAAGTAGCTCTGCTGTTGATGGGATTAGCACTCTGGAAATGGACACTATACCGAATTTACTATGTAAGGCGTTATAAAGCAGGCAATATTAGTCCTCGTCATACGTTTTTTTTACCTGCCTTTAATTGTTTGTGGCAGCATGACTATTATTTGAGGCTGGGTCCATGTTTGAATACCAGCCACCATTAGAGATTTTATTGTTTTCCTTACAGTTGATCAGTCCAAAATTTGTGTGAAACAGAGTACATCCAACTTTATCAAAAAAAAATATGCTGATGTTGAGACACAGCCTTCTCATACCTCTCTAGAATTTGTGTGGTGAGTCCAGAATAACAGAGAGCTCAGCTCATCAGTCATCACGTTGTCATCCCATGTTCAATCAATGCCAGCTGTCCAGGGCAAAGTCACACCGGCAAGGTGACAACATTGGACACCCCAGACCAGAACTGATGATGAGACAGGAGTGAGCCACCTTTCTAGCTGTAGAGACTTCTGTGGATTTCAGATTCCAGTGTCCCTCAGCTCAGCAAAGCATCTGTCTCAATCAATGAGGCCAATAACCACAGGCTCCAGACAGCTTGTCTGTCTGCCACTGTGTTGTCTCTGACATTCACTATGCCTTGCCGTCTGAAGTTACCAGCTGCTGAAAGCTCCCACTGAGCAGCAGGTCAGCCAGCAGAAATCATTATTAAAGGCTGCAGGCTGATAGCATATCTACACAATGGAACTATGTGCAGCTAACACATACTGCGTCTCAGGGGAGTAGAAGTGTGTGTATTGGCATTAGGTGTATCTCAGTGGGACATCATGTCTCTAATCCAGTCCATAATGAAAGTCTACAGTAAATAAAAAAATAAAGACAGAAATTCACCTGAAGGGTTTGGTTATGTGTCCACTGCTTAACTTCCCAGACACAAAGAAATAATTAATTCTTTTCTAGTGAATAAAGAAAGGCAGGACTGATAGGAACCACAGCGTTACAACTGAAAAAGGCAGTTTGACAGCGATTTGTGATTAAACAAAACCCAGAGCGAGAAAGGTTGTCAGCTCGCAGGGCGGGCACGAAACAGATTCAGCTTTGAAGCAGATGCCAGCTTTTGGAGCCTGTGAGATCCATCAGGCAGACAGGATGGAAGACGGTAAGCTGCTGAGAGGAAGTGAGCACAGCAAAGATAAATGCCTCCATGCTGGCTTTTGGCTCACTGAGGCCCTCCCATTGCTTCTGGGGAAGGAGCGGGACGAAGGTGTGGAGAAGTCGATGTGAGTACATCTTCTCTCCACTGAGGTGGAGTAAATGATTTTTAGGTAATCCCTGAAAAAGCTGCAACCACTGGAAAAAGTTGAGGGGTATGGTAAGTCCACTGTAGTGTGACTCTGTAAGTGTTGTTCTGTCCATACAGTCCATATGTACATGAATGTTTCAGATTTACATAGAGTTTATGTGCAATCGGCAAAGTTTAACAATAGAGCTGGCAACGGTGTCATCTGACAGATTTCCGCTGGCTCCTTTGCTGTTCCTTGAACTACAGATTGCTTTTGCACCATGGACAGAAAGAGAAAAGAAACTAATTCAGCGAGAGAGCTGCTCCTTGGTCACCCAAATTTAAGGCTCATTTACAGTATACTCCCTTTACGTACGAAAATAGATTTGTCTGTTTCAGACGTTGTGAAGTCACTGCCCTCATACTTCCATTCGTCCTTTATGATGGCATAAGTGCAGCCAACAGATGGCATTAAAGGGCAGAGTTTAAACTTTCACACAACAACAAAAGAGCCGACAGTGGCGGAGGTCATACTATTGTACCTTTAACCAGAGGCACCGTTGTCGACGGTGGGAGTCTGTGAAGCCATTAAATACATCCCAACATGTGGACACAGAATTCTTCCATCTATTTTTACTATATATGTTTATTTATTACCAAATTGTCAGTTCCGTAATTTAAATTTCTTTGTATCTCCTATGGTTGTATCTCACTTGAAATATGCTGAACTGCTGCTCCATTCCAGCCAAAATCTGTAACCTTTCAGAAAACGTACACAATAAATGCAGAGTACAGACAGAAGGCTCCTTCCATGTCAGTATCTAATACTGAGCATAAATGAGCCTTATACCAAATTCAGATCAAACAGTAAAACTAAGCAGTGCTGATCAAATATAAAAAAATATTCTGTTACTGCGTTGCATGCTTCTCACCTCAAATGTTTTCACAAACATATTTTAGCCTACCCATTAACTGTAACTCAATTGCTTCCTGTGGAAAAACCACAGATGTATAACAACAATTGGACACAGTGTTGGAGGCGGAGCCCCGTTCATTCCCATGAAAGTTGCTTGGTGGTGTATGAAGTCAAAAAACGAATTAACATAATTTCTGCCTGCTGAGCGGCGAACTTCCCGTTAAGCTCTCTAACTTGAATGGGGACAAAATGATTTAATTATGTGGCTCCTCTAGACTTTTAAAGTGTGATTGTACCGATCGAATCAAAACCTGCTAGTGAAACAAATTATTTTAGCGGGGTCGTAATGCTAAAAAGAATGCATTCACTGATTCACAGACATCTTTTTCACAATGTTAAACTATGGGAAAAAGTCTTTTTGGGCCCAGTGGCATCACTTCTGTCACAGCCTGCATTCTGCTTTCCTTCTCTCCCTAACCTGGCCTTGGTAATTTTCCATTCACTTGCACCCTGCCAGCCAGCTACGCCCCCTCATCAAGCCAACTCCACTCACCTGTTCACGCAGCTGCTGCTCATCAGCTCTCCCTGCATTTAAGCAGCTGCTGCCTGTCCCTCGGTGCCAGATTTTTCTTCTACCTCATGCAAAACATTCCAGCACTCACCTTCAGCTTGATTCCCTGGTACCGACCCTGCCTGCCTCTGACCTGTCTACGTTGTCTGTTTCCCAGTAAACTCACCAGCCTTCTGTCCCTGACCATGAGTTCTGCCTCTGCATCTCTGGTTTCCGTCTGCCTGTGGCTGTGTGGTGTTTTGCTGCCACAACGTCTCAAAGTGAGTGTTCCCACCTGCTGTCAGTTGTCTGGAGATATGCCATGAGTGATAAGGACAGAGAGGCAGCCTTATCCTCAGCATGCCAGGAGGTTTCCTTGAGGCCTTGGCTAAAGAACTTGTTGTCCAGTTGGATTAAGGACTTTGTGAGCACTCCTGACTCTCAGCCTGCACGTGAGTCAGTTAGGCTTGAGGTTATTGGCCTGCAGCCTTCACATCCTGAGCCTACCCCAGCTGTTAACCTGTTCTTGGGAACCCGTCTGGCCCTGGGGGGGTCCTTGGAGCCTCAACCAGACTCCCAGATGGGGGAGGAAATCCCGAACCCGTCCTGCCAGCAACCAAGTCCTAAGCATCCAGCCTGTTAGCATCCAGCCAGTCACTCAATCTGCTGTCCCAGCTGACGCCACTCCTGTTCTGGTGTCGGGTATCTCGGCTGACACCACTCCTGTTCCAGCGTGGGGGATCTCGGGAGATGCCACTCCTGTTCCGTCATCGGGGATCTCAGCAGACATGACTCATGCTCCTCGAGTCCTGTCGGCAGTCCAGCCGACACCTGCCCCTCGAGTCCACTCGGTGGTCTGGCTAACACCTGCTCCTTGAGTCCACTCGGCGGTCCAACCGACTCCTGCTCCCAGAGTCCACTCGGCAGCCCGGCCAACTTCTGCTCCCAGACTTCAATTGGCGGTCTGGCAGACTCCTGCTCCCAGAGTCCACTCAGCGGTCTGACCGACTCCTGCACCTAGAGTCCAGTTGGCCGCCCGGCCAACAACCACCCTTTCTGAGCTGCAACGCTCTCAAGTTCCTGTTTATGCTGAACTACGGCACTCTCAAGTTCCTTTCCCTGTGTCAGTGCAACGCTCTCAAGTTCCTGTTCATGCCAAGCTGCAGCATTCTCAAGTTCCTGTTTATGCCGAACTGCAGCCCTCTCAAGTTCCTGTTCCTGTGTCAGTGCAGCGCTCTCAAGTTCCTGTTCCTGTGTCAGTGCAGTGCTCTCAAGTCCCTGTTCCTGTGTCACTGCAGTGCCCTCACGTCCCTGTTCCTGCTAGCCCACAGCACTCTCACGTCCCCGCTCCTGCTGAGCCGCAGCAGCCTCAAGTCCCTGCTCTTGCTGGGCTGTAGTAACTGTACCTCCTGATCTGCTCCGCCTGTCACGTCGGCCTCCCGGCAGGCCTCCTGATCTGCTTTGCCTGTCTGGTCAATCTGCTGGTCGCCCTCCGGATCTGCTCCAACCATCTGGTTGGCCTGCTTGCCACCCTCCAGCCCTGCTCCACCTGTCTGCTCAGCCCACAAGTCGGCCTTCTGATCTGATCCGCCCATCATGCCAGCCTCCTGACCGCCCTCAAGTTCTGCTCCGCCCGTCTGCTCTGCATCCTGGTCGCCCTTCAGCTCGGTCCAGTATCCTGATCATCCTCCTGGGTGGTTCTGTTCAGATGTCCGGCCCTCAATCTGTCTACCCGTGGTTCTCTGCTCTACCCCTGTCCAGCCCTCTGGATCATCTGCCAGAGGTCCCCTGCTCCACCCTTCAGTTTCCAGACCATCATTTGATCAAGACTGATGATGTAAAGTAAGGAAGTGCAGCTAAGCTTGGTCAATTCAGCCAATAATAAATATTAATCCTCGTGCATGGCAATAAGAATGAGGAGAAACATGTCATGTCTCCTCACTTGGAGACCTTATACCTTTTATTTCTCCTGACTTTTTAAACCAACAATGCTCAATAATCCTGAGGTGTTACATTCCTCCTAAATACACACCTTACAGTGATGTCAGAGGCTGGGGTTATTATCAGCATGCAGTATATACATATTTTAAAATTTTTCTACTTGAAAGTGGCCTTACATTCAGGTAACAGTTTTAAGGACCTATAATTTGCTAATAATTTTTAAGTTATCTGAGGAAAAAAAAATCCATTGATGCACTTCCAATTAATTAATTCCAATGAATCACAGCTGTACCAAAGGCTGCTTTGTAAATCTATGTATCAGTCATTTGTCATGACAGTCATTCCCTTTTTCACTCCTCAGGCCTTCATCTGTTCAGCTCAGATCAGGCACCGAATTGAAAATGCATATGTTCTTCTCTGTTTTGGCCTTCAGACTGCACATGAAGTGAAAACACAAAAGAATGTAATAGTACAGCATGGACAAACAAGCAGACATGTAAAGAGGACATTCTTTGCCACCTCCATTTCATTCATGGTCACTCACAACCACCAGAGCTGATGAGTGAAACCAAATTGGAAGTGCCAAACACTGCAGTTCATAGCCTGACCACTTGAGGCTGGCTCCAAAACAGAGCAAATCCCGATAGATTTCAATGTTAAAATGCCCAACTTTACAGTTAAAATAAACATGTTTATAGCCTGATATAGCTTTTTTTAATCATTCATGACAACTGTATGGGCGGTGATTTTTTTTTTTATAATGATCCTGTTCAAATGTTGTTAAGGCTTAACATTCTGCATAATTAAGGGCATGGCCACTTTGACTGACAGGCTGTCAGCTAGGTCTCACCGCATGCCACTCAACTTGACCTCGTGACCCGTCTTTTGAGGTGCTAGAGCCAGTTCGCCGGAATTTTGTCTTGTACAAATATCGGACAAATAATAAGGCTTGCTGTGCAGATAATGCTACCAACTGACCGTTCAAGACACCAGTGAAATTCTGTTGTTATTTTACTTATATGTTAGCGCTAATTAGCATGTATCATTGTTTGTCTGGCTTGTTAGTTTAGCTCATCATCTTCCTATCTAGCTGCTAACCAGTAAGTCAAACGTAATACAAAAGAGTGACAATTTAAGGTGATAATACTTTTGAACAAATGTATTTTATTTAATGTTTATTTATATAGAGACAAGTATGTAGCATACATAAATGTCACACACCACAGCATTTATTGCCTGATTTCATTTGCAATGCCCGTTCTTAGCTGGGCCTTCAAATACAAAAGACTCAGCAACAAGAACACAAGTGACAGTGCAAAGTACACACAACAGTAAAAGTACAGACAGAATGATACAAGGCACAACCTGCAATACATAATAAGCACTATAGAGTAGAAAGCACCAAATTATTCATGACTGCATAACGGATTCCTCTTCAAAAACTCTTTCAGTTTGAGTTTAAAGTGATTGAAATCAGGATCCAGTTTAAGTTCTGAAGGTAATGAATTCCAAATATTAATTCCATGGATTGAAAAGGCTGTTTGTCCAAACGAGGGTTTACACAGGGGATCATTACAGTTCCCACTGGCTGCTCCACGTATTACTGAGCCAGAAGCTCGAAGTGGAACCTCAAGGTCACTGAGCACCTGGGGAGTCTGATTATGTAGGCATTTATGGATGAGTTTGAAACTGGAAAAAATAATGAAATTATCAAAACTTGGTATATTTAGTTTCTGAAAAACATGGCAGTGATGTACTCTTATTGGTTTCCTGTCCAAATATGTAATTGCTCAATTATATATCATCATAAGAGGCTTAATTTTTGTAGATGTTGCTTGTGACCAAAGTGTTACATAGTAACTTAAATGTGAAAAAATCATACAATGCATAACATTTTCACAGCATGAAATGGGAGACAGTCCCTGATAAGTCTAAATGTATGTAAGTTTGCTTTTGCAACCCTGTTCACCATCTTAACATGCTTCTCCAGTTTTAGCTGTGAATCTAATATGAGGCTGAGGTATTTTACCTCTGAGACCTGTTTAATATGTTGTCTATTAATATTAAGATTTAATACATTTGCCTGTGTTGATGGGTTAGCCCTGGCAGAAAAGCAAACTGACACTGTTTTGTTATTATTGAGTGAGAGGTGTGACTTTTCAAACCATGCTGCTATGGACTGTAAGTGACATGGCAGCTGTTTGAAAGCAGCCAGAGCAGTTTCTGCAGACACATGTATGACTGTATTGTCCTCACACACTGGGAAACCTGCTCCAACACATGATTGTGGTAAGTCAATAATGTACAAGCTAAAAAGAAGCAGACCAAGAACAGAACCCTGAGGTACTCCTATTCTAGTCTGTAGAAAAAACTATTTCTCATCAGTAATTATAACCCACTGTCACAGTTCCATTCTCCCTGTTGCCCTTCTGCCCTCAGTATTTTTCCACTCTCCCTGCATCTGCTCCACTCCACCTGTCAGCCACTCCCACCTCATCAGCCCAACTCTCCTCACCTGTCAACACAGCTGCAGCTCGTTGCAATCAACCCGGTGTATATAAGACTCTCCAGCACACTCACTCATTGCCAGATCGTTCCACTGCATTATGCAAGACTTTCCAGCGTTCTTTGCCCGTCTGATCTCCTGGTACCGACTCTGCTTGTCCCCGACCTGTTCTCCTCGCCTGCCTGCTGGTAAACTCACCTGCCTTCTGTCCCTGACCACGAGCTCTGTCTCAGCGTCTCTGTCATCTGTCTGCTCTCCCGGCTACGATTCTTCCACCTTGCCCCGGCTCTCCCTCTGCCTGCTCCCCATCAGTACCTCTGTCTACGCGGACTGCTCACCTGGCTTCGACCCCGTCGCCCGTCACCAGTTGCTCCTCTGCTCTCTCCTCGTCGGCACCTCTGCACAATCGGCTGGATCTTCAGGCTACAGATCCCTCTCTCCGTCATCAGCGGCTGAAGTAAGCTTCCGTCCTTCATGTCCCGCTAAGAGATATTTTTACTGTTCGGATCCAGGGACTCTGGTGCTTCCCTTGGGTTCCGCGGCTGGGTTCGGCCTCATCGCTTCTCCACACCAGTGCTGCAGAGACTTTGTGAGGGCGTTCCGCCCGAAGAACCAACTGTGCTCTGTACTGACTCTTGCTGCCCCGTTCCCTGTTTGTGGTTGTTTACACTTATGAATTGTTCCCGATTTAAGAGTGCTGCATTTGGGTTTCAAACACACCTGTCACAGTACGATCTGGCCAAAATATGGACCCAGCACACTCTTTGTCTCCATGGAACCACCACAGAAGGTTCCAACCTTTCATGGACTCAGGCGGAGACCTTCACAGTGTTACATACAGACTCATGTGTTTAAAAAATGACTGTCGTTATGCTACGAGTGACAAGGACAGAGAGGCAGCCTTGTTCTCTGCACGTCAGGAGGTATCCCTTAGGCCTTGGTTAAAAGACTCGTTACCCGGCTGGGTTAAGGACTTTGTTGGCACACCTGCCTCTCACCCGGCACCTGAGTCAGTCAGACTTGGGGTTATTAGCCTGCAACCTCCTCATCCTGAGCTAACCCCAGCTGTTAACCCGTTCTGGGGAACCCGCCTGGCCCTTGGGGGTCCTCGGAGCCTCAACCAGACTTCCAGATGGGGGAAGAAATCCCGAGCCCGTCCTGCCAGCAACCTGACCAAGCCTCAGGTTGCTCGATCTGCTGTCCCGGCTGACATCACTCCTGTTCCGGCGTCGGGGGTCCCGGCTGACGTCACTCCTGTTCCGGCGTCGGGGATCTCGGCTGACGCCACTTCTGTTCCGGTGTCGGGGATCCCGGCTGACGCCACTTCTGTTCCGGCGTCGGGGATCTCGGCTGACGCCACTTCTGTTCCGGTGTCGGGGATCCCGTCTGACGCCACTTCTGTTCCGGCGTCGGGGATCTCGGCTGACGCCACTCCTGTTCCGGTGTCGGGGATCCCGGCTGACGTCACTCCTGTTCCGGCGTCGGGGATCTCGGCTGACGCCACTTCTGCTCCGGTGTCGGGGGTCCCGGCTGATGTCACTTCTGTTCCGGCGTCCGGGGTCCCGGCTGACGTCACTCCTGTTCCGGCGTCGGGGATCCCGGCTGACGTCATTCCCGTTCCGGCGTCGGGGGTCCCGGCTGATGTCACTCCTGTTCCTGCGTCGGGGATCTTGGCAGTCCTTCCTTTTGTTCCTGTGTCAGGGATCTCAGCAGACATGATTGCTGCTCCTCGAGTCCACTCGGCGGTCCGGCCGACTCCTGCTCCTCGAGTTCACTCGGCGGTCCGGCCGACACCTGCTCCCAGAGTCCACTCGGCGGTCCGGCCGACACCTGCTCCTTGAGCCCACTCGGCGGTCCGGCCAACTCCTGCTCCCAGAGTCCAATCGGCGGTCCGGCCGACACCTACTCTTCGAGGCCACTCGGCGGTCCGGCCCACTCCTGCTCCCACAGTCCACTCGGCGGTCCGGCCAACTCCTGCACCCAGAGTCCAGTTGGCCGCCCGGCCAACAACCACCCATCCTGCTGAGCTACAGTGCTCCCAAGTTCCTGTCCGTGCTGACCTGGGACAGTCCCAAGTTTTTGAACTGCCTCTGCTCCCCGCGACTCCTGCTGGGCCGCAGCACCCTCAAGTCTCCGTTCCTGCTGGGCCACAGCACCCTCAAGTCTCCGCTCCTGCTGGGCCGCAGTACCCTCAAGTCTCCACTCCTGCTGGGCCGCAGCAGCCTCCCGGCCGGCCTCCAGATCTGCTCTGCCTGTTAGGTCGGCCTCCCCGCCGGCCTCCAGATCTGCTCCGCCTGTCAGGTCGGCCTCCCGGCCGGCCTCCAGACCTGCTCTGCCTGTTAGGTTGGCCTCCTGGCCGGCCTCCAGATCTGCTCCGCCTGTCAGGTTGGCCTCCCGGCCAGCCTCCAGACCTGCTCCGCCTCTCAGGTCGGTCTCCCGGCCGGCCTCCAGATCTGCTCCGCCTGTCAAGTCGACCTCCGGATCAGCTCCGCCTGTCAAGTCAACCTCTGGATCTGCTCTGCCTGTCAGGTTGGCCTCCCGGCCGGCCTCCAGATCTGCTCCGCCTGTCACGTCGGCCTCCGGGCTGGCCTCCGGATCAGCTCCGCCTGTCAAGTCGACCTCCGGATCAGCTCTGCCTGTCAAGTCGACCTTTGGATCTACTCTGCCTGTCAGGTCGGCCTCCTGGCCGGCCTCGGGACCTGCTCTGCCTGTCAGGTCGGCCTCCTGGCCGGCCTCCAGATCTGCTCCGCCTGTCAAGTCGACCTCCGGATCAGCTCCGCCCTCCAGATCTGCTCCGCCTGTCAAGTCGACCTCCGGATCAGCTCCGCCTGTCAAGTCGACCTCCGGATCAGCTCCGCCTGTCAGGTCGGCTTCCAGATCTGCTCCGCCTGTCAACTCGGCCTCCCAGGTGGCCTCTGGATCTGCTCCACCTGTCACGTCGGCCTCTGGGCCGACCTCCAGATCTGCTCCGCCTGTCAGGTCGGCCTCCGGATCAGCTTCTCCTGTCAGGTCGGCCTCCCAGGTGGCCTCCGGATCTGCTCTGCCAGTCAAGTTGGCCTCCAGCTCTGCTCCTCCTGTCAAGTTGGCCTCCTGGCCAGCCTCCAGATCAGCTCCGCCTGTCACGTCGGCCTCCGGGCCGGCCTCCGGATCAGCTTCGCCTGTCAGGTCGGTCTCCAGATCGGCTTCGCCTGTCAGGTCGACCTCCGGATCTGCTCCACCTGTCTAGTTGGCCTCCTGGCCAGCCTCCAGATCTGCTTCGCCTGTCAAGTCGGCCTCTGGATCTGTTCCACCTGTCACGCCAGCCTTCCAGCCGACCTCCAGATCTGCTCCGTCTGGTCAACCTGCTAGTTGCCCTCTGGCTCTGGTTCAGCCATCTGGTCATCCTCCTGACCGCCCTCAAGATCTGCTCCGCCCATCCTGGTTACCCTTCAGCTCGCTCCAGCATCCTGATTACCCTCCTGGGTGGTTCTGTCCAGATGTTTGGCCCTCAGTCTGTCTGCCCGTGGTTTTCTGCCCCACCCCTGTCCAGCCCCCTGGCTCACCTGCAGGAGGTCCCCTGCTCCACCCTTCAGTCTCCAGACCACCACTTGATCTGGACTCCCTCCTCCAGGCCCCCACCACCCACCCAGCTCATGATGTGGACTTGGAGATGTATCCGAGGGATACTAGCCCTCCCCCAGACCCCCACCAGCCTCCCTTCCTGGTTATTGTCCTTTTGGGACGTCAGGAGCCGTCCCTTGAGGGGGGGGTTCTGTCACAGTTCCATTCTCCCTGTTGCCCTTCTGCCCTCAGTATTTTTCCACTCTCCCTGCCTCTGCTCCACTCCACCTGTCAGCCACTCCCACCTCATCAGCCCAACTCTCCTCACCTGTCAACACAGCTGCAGCTCGTTGCAATCAACCCGGTGTATATAAGACTCTCCAGCACACTCACTCATTGCCAGATCGTTCCACTGCATTATGCAAGACTTTCCAGCGTTCTTTGCCCGTCTGATCTCCTGGTACCGACTCTGCTTGTCCCCGACCTGTTCTCCTCGCCTGCCTGCTGGTAAACTCACCTGCCTTCTGTCCCTGACCACGAGCTCTGTCTCAGCGTCTCTGTCATCTGTCTGCTCTCCCGGCTACGATTCTTCCACCTGGCCCCGGCTCTCCCTCTGCCTGCTCCCCATCGGTACCTCTGTCTACGCGGACTGCTCACCTGGCTTCGACCCCGTCGCCCGTCACCAGTTGCTCCTCTGCTCTCTCCTCGTCGGCACCTCTGCACAATCGGCTGGATCTTCAGGCTACAGATCCCTCTCTCCGTCATCAGCGGCTGAAGTAAGCTTCCGTCCTTCATGTCCCGCTAAGAGATATTTTTACTGTTCGGATCCAGGGACTCTGGTGCTTCCCTTGGGTTCCGCGGCTGGGTTCGGCCTCATCGCTTCTCCACACCAGTGCCGCAGAGACTTTGTGAGGGCGTTCCGCCCGAAGAACCAACTGTGCTCTGTACTGACTCTTGCTGCCCCGTTCCCTGTTTGTGGTTGTTTACACTTATGAATTGTTCCCGATTTAAGAGTGCTGCATTTGGGTTTCAAACACACCTGTCACACCCACTGTTCTTGGTCAGACAAATAAGATTGAAACCACTGTAACGTTTTGTTGGAGAAATTAAATTTGGAGAATTTGTGAATGAGGATATCAAGATCTTAAGTATCAAAAGCTTTTTTTCAGGTCCAAAAAGACTGCCCAAACTACTTCACCTTTATCAATTGATAATTTGAGCAGTTAGCAGTCTCTGTGGAATAATTTGGACAGAAGCCAAACTGTAGGGGATCCAGATAATTGTTTGATTCTACATGTCTGAGTAACTGATGAGCGACAACTTTTTCAAGGACCTTAGAAAATACAGGTAATACACTAACTGGCCTAAAATTACATGCCTGATCAACTGTTGCTGATTTAAAAATAGGTATGACACCAACTAGTTTCCATTTACTAGGAAAGATCCCACTAGTAAGAGAAAGGTTGATTAGATGAGTGAGAGGTATTACTAAAGCATTATTGTGTTTTTTCAGAAAGGCAGTGTCCAGGTGGAAAAGATCTTCTGAGTGACTATTGGCAAGTTTATCTATAATTGCTAGGACTTCAGTCAGATTTGTTTGTTGTCATGTAAAGACATTATCACATACATTATTTGGGACAGATAGCTCCACATTGTGAAAGGGCACCTGTGTGAGGTTGGTAAATAAAGCTCCACCATGTTAACATGTTAAAGTAAAGTTATGCTTTGTAAGCAATATACTTGCCATAAAGGCAATGTAACATTAAGGTAACATTATTGCTAGACTTGGGTAGATAACAGTTAAGTTACATTAACAAGTTGTAGACGATGTATAATTACAAGGTGTATGTGTTCAACTCTGCATGGGTCACCAAATAACTTTATTCTTGCTAGATGTTGCATCTTTGGTCAGGCTGAAGTTGGTTATTGAGGCTATAACGTAAATTAACATATATTTGATGGTCCACAAACCCAGACTCTGTTATTTTTATTAACATTATTGCTGAAACAGGCGATTGGCTGTTGGCTGAGACGTTGACATGTAACATTTGCAGCATGTCTGCTCCATTCTGTTTTTTTTTTTTTTTTTTACACTGTTTTTTTTAATACTTACTGAACTTAGGTGTATTACATGAGTGAAAGTGGTATTAAAAATATTTTGTTAATGTTTCTACATTTAAACATATTTTGGATTTATGTTTTTAATTTTTTTGGAAGTGCATCAATGGATTTTTTTTTTTTTTTTGTATTCATTTTTTCAATTCTTTTATGAAACAATTCAATGCTTTTATCAATTATTATGGTTTATTGATACACATAACCTTTTAGCTTAGGTTGTACAGATTTTAGGAATATGAAGCATTTAAAGATACTCCAACAAATGATATTACAGTAGGCAAAGATATCAATGTAGTGACTGGTAATTTTAAATTCAACAATGTTAGAATTTCATATGTGTGGGCGTTAAAATTATTTTTTGCCGACGTTATTCTCCATAATTTATGACTAAATAAAGTTATTCTATTTTAAGATGATGTTGGCATGAGAGGTTTGGAACATGTTGGATTTTAATCACTTAACAACACAACTTAAAACCAACAAAATATCAATGTTGTCAGTCTTTTATGTCAAATTGACGTTGGCATCAGATGTTATTCAGAAACTGACTTTTGGTCTCCTGATGTTGCAACCTAAATTCAATTAAATATCAACATCTAACAATGCTGTGGGCCAGCATTAATTAGACATGTATATCTGCCTACAACTACATTATAGTGACTTTACACTACATTATTTACCTCATTATAGTGTGTCATTTATGAAATGTTCATGTGCTGCTTATATATGTGGATTTAAAGTGATGCATTGTCATATTTTTCAGTGAAGTGTAGGTGAATGTATTTTTTTTTTTTCTATTTATCCTGAAACATTATTGCCTGCTCTCCTGGTAAATAACACTACATAATGCGTGTTTCTTGGTATTGGTTTTAAAAGAAAGCTATGTCTTCTCCTCTATCCAAACACACTGAGCAAATATCAATAAAGAGCAGACAGTAGTAAAGCTGGTGAGAGCTTGGCTTCTCACTGAGGCAATTAGCTAAGTGCAAAACAAGGCCGCCCCGGCACTCTGAGCAGCTGGCCGCTGGATGAAAGGAAACACTCTCACCTAACATCCTGATCGATATGTGTGTTCTCTGGTTGGTTGTGTCCCACAGCAATTATCACACTCACACACACACACACACACACACACAGAGCGACATCAGTGTTCGGGTCGAAGTACATTTGACCCACACCCCTGCAAAGTCAAATAAAAGATCAACTCCAGCCTAATCTGCTCTCACAGCAATGTGCTGACACACACTCTGTGCACGCACACTCCGTGCACACACACACAAACAACAGAGTGCAGCATGCGAGGAATCCACACTCATCAATAGAACTATTCATGCAACGCCATTTGGAGGTGATAATATAATCATCCTTTTATTGCTCAACACTAAACACAAAAATCATTTAAATTTACCACTTACATTTACATCAGGAATTCCCCAATGTGTTATTCCTTGTGCACACACCATGGTCACTAAGATGACTCAATTAAAAGATTTAAATTTGCAGAAAAATAGGATGGTTGAGTTGACACATCAGCATACAGAAGGAAGCTGGTGCAGCAAAGATAAAAAAATTAGCTAAACCCTGCAAAATAAGGATCCTAAACTTCAGAAGAACTGAAGGTTAAAAACTATCATTAGAAGAAAAAAGTAAACTTGATAAAGTAAATTTAAGATTACATTTCTTGGCTCCATGATCTCTGCTTATCTTAGAGGAATAGTTCAGTGTTTTATTTAAATTTCAGCCTGTGTATGTTGTTTTGCTAAATTATGAACAGGGCTCTGTAAATTTCTGTAAAATCACACATATTTTGAGCAGAGACTTTAATTTTGAAAGGAAACACATTCATACTGCAGTGGCATGTTCCAAATTTTTTGTGTGTTTTAATAGGAAGTATTACAAAACAAGTTGTTTAGTGTGTGCCTAGCTCTGTCCCTTTTCCTGCTTGGTCTTTTTAGTCCTGGATTTTTCCCTCTCAAGGTACTTATTTTCTTCAGAGGTGCCTCTGTACGTCTGCAGACAAACCACAAAGCTGCAGTACACCATAATAGTACCAGTAGTAAAAATAACAATAGTAATTATAACAATAATAATTAGTTACATTTATTTATAATAACATGCATTTTTTTGGTCAAGTGGCTTTCAAGATATTAAACTTTTTTTGTCAAATTTAGATGATAAATCCTATTTTGAAGCTTGTAAAGAAATAATGACAAGCTGTGATCACCGCACTGCCACTCTCCCTCCCTACCTGAAATTATGAATAACAGGTACAGGGCAGGGTCCGCGGCGGGGCTGGGCTTTCAAACCACTGAAGCTAGCCTAGTTTCAAATGGCTCAGCATCACCATCAAAATATTTAATGTAGAACTTTTGTCAATATAGACACGTTATACGTTATATATTTGGTTAGATTCTCCACAATTCAGTTGCTCATTTCAATTAAGGGAAACCATAAGCACAAAAGTTTAATTAATTCAGATTTACTGACATGATCAACGAGACAAAGAAGTAATGCTGATTCCCTATTACTGAAGTGATCCTAAAATCAGAATTTGTCAGTTTCTCGATAAATTACATCCCTTCAGTCCATAAAAGGGTACGCTGATCAAAAGAATGAAAAGGGGTTTTCACAAAAAAATGATCCAACTTTTGAGCACTGTCCTGTGACAACCCAGTCTCACTCCAAAGTTGTGGAAAACTGGCACTTGGGCATTGACTTACAGCGTCAGACACCAACAAAAAAAACCATCCTTTCACACCAGCATGATACGTGGTTAGCCGCCATCATTGTTTCAAGGCGCCCGACAGCTGCAAGGCCCAGTAACCACCGACAGGGGCCCAGTAACCACCGACTGTCACCTGGGAGGCCTTTGTTCGCTCCCTGTAAGAATGAAAAACCAAACCCTGTCCTTTTATCCTTAACCCAACCACAAGCTTTTGTTGCTTAAACCTTACCACATACATGTTATTGAAAGAAAGAAACGTCAATTTGTGGTGTTATACTGACGTAGTGTCTTTATTTTGAAAGAGACTGTATGCAGACTGTATATTACCTATGAAAACGGAAGTGTATTTTGAAAACAGACAATGCATGTAACAGGCTGAAGTTAACATGGTGTCCCAGAGGGTCAACAACCAATGCACCCAGGGTACCTAGCACGCCATATCTCGATGTGGAAAGTCCATGACCAAACATTGATCTGTGATGAGGTCGGAATAAGACTGCGTTGCCTGTGAAGTTCATTGCAAATTGTGTATGCAGACTTCTATCATCAAAAATATGGAGTTAGATTAGTCTCAATATTAATAAATGCACACAGAAGGATTCACAAATGCATGTTAAGATTTATATATAAATGACTCTCTCCACACAAATATTTTCAATGCACACACATATATTTGGCATTTTATATAAATGTAAAAAAAATCCACAAATAACCAAAAAAGTTTCACAAATGTATTTCTGATGCACACACAAATATTTATTGTTTTAAATATATGCAGTTTTCATCAAAACATTTGTGGATGTTGATACATTCATATACAAATGCTTTTATTTTGTGAACCTCAGCGCATTCGTGTGTGAATCTTTTTGAGACTCCCCTGACGTGACCCGATCCACAAATGCATGTTTTCTACCAAGGGGATATAGGTAGCCAATCAGATGTCTCCTTCCTCTTCAGCCAATCACATGAGCGTCTCGCTACCACCCCCACGTGGGGTATGTTTTAACGTCATAGTGTCAGAGGGTGGCAGTAATGCACAACTACATTGTTTGCCGACCGCCAAATTAATAAGGACGAGAAGAAGAAGAAGCAGCAGCAGAAAGCGGTCAATGCAGAGCCCCGGGTCAGCTCTTGACCAGGGTTTCCCTTGGAAAAAATTGGCACCGGACAACGTGATCGGCTTTCCGACGTGTTGATCGTGCCCTTGTTCATTTGTTTGTTGGGTCCTCTTTTCATGTTATTTTCTGCAGTTATTTTGCATTTGTTCGTGCCCATAGCTAGCCTGTCTGGTTTAAGTGTTTTTGCTTTGTGTATTAATCTGTATTGTAGCAATAACCTCAAGCTGTACATCCGTCATCCATTCGTATATGTCCGTGTGTGTGTGTGTGTGTGTGTTTCTCAGTGAAACGAATTTCCCGAGTTGCAGAGAGGAGGAGAGCAGCAGCATAAAAATAATTTAAAAAATCCTCTCATTATTTCGGTTTTTATGTCTTTTCTTCTGCAATATTTTATAAAAATTCACTATATAGTCAACAATATAGCAGACTAAAAGTTATATACTATTTGTTATTAAAGAGTGTACTAAGAGTGCTAATTGTCATTATCAATGGAGACGTGAAGCAGCGAAAAAAATGCGCACGGTAAAAAAATTAAATACATTTTAAAAAGCTGACTTGTATATTGACATGAGGCGTTGAAAGGTTTGCTGATCCTCTTGACTGTGACATTTTGTTCATTAAATTTAATTGCTGGTACGTTTATCTAAAAAAAACAACAACTTCTTGATGTGCTTCTGAGCAAAAACAATCGAATTGTGTATGACGGTCTGGCTGACCGCTGCTAGAATGTTGGCGGTCCTACTGTTAATAACGCGGCGTGCTGCCAGCTTGAAATAAAAAAGTCAGTTCGCTATTGAAATATATATGCAATAAAAACTCTAGATAAACAAAATGAAAAAATCCTTTGACATGTTTAATTCAAATTGTGCTTGGAGGGAATATTTTCACCGGACTTCGGCAGATTTTACCGGTCAAAGTCCGGTAATTACCGGATAACGGACCATTGACCCGGGGCTCTGCATTGACCGCTGTCTGCTGCTGCTTCTTCTTCTTCTCGTCCTTATTAATTTGGCGGTCGGCAAACAATGTAGTTGTGCATTACTGCCACCCTCTGACACTATGACGTTAAAACATACCCCATGTGGGGGTGGTAGCGGGACGCTCATGTAATTGGCTGAAGAGGAAGGAGACATCTGATTGGCTACCTATATCCCCTTGGTAGAAAAAATGCATTTGTGGATCGGGTCACGTCAGGGGAGTCTCAAAAAGATTCACACACGAATGCGCTGAGGTTCACAAAATAAAAGCATCTGTATATGAATGTATCAACATCCACAAATGTTTTGATGAAAACTGCATATATTTAAAACAATAAATATTTGTGTGTGCATCAGAAATATATTTGTGAAACTTTTTTGGTTATTTGTGGATTTTTTTTACATTTATATAAAATGCCAAATATATGTGTGTGCATTGAAAATATTTGTGTGGAGAGAGTCATTTATATATAAATCTTAACATGCATTTGTGAATCCTTCTGTGTGCATTTATTAATATTGAGACTAATCTAACTCCATACAAAAAAGCTGAGTTTAATATGCTCTCGTTTCCTGCAATGTGTGACTATGCTTGTTTTGTTACCTTGCTGGCCAAAAAAAGTGCCCACAAGTTTTTTGGTGTATTTTCACCCAGGGATGGCCCCCAACTGACAGCATGCACTCCCAGTTGGGAATGCAAACAGGCTCTGTCATGTGTCTTTGTGGACACCGTACTACACACTTTAAAGGGCTTTTTCTC
Source organism: Cephalopholis sonnerati (assembly GCA_019142605.1). NCBI lineage: Eukaryota > Metazoa > Chordata > Actinopteri > Perciformes > Serranidae > Cephalopholis > Cephalopholis sonnerati. Next base: position 4,675,311 of record JAGQAX010000015.1, on the reverse strand, counting down.
TAAATCATGGCTCACTAACAGTCACTCAGACAGTCATATTATGTAATGTGACATATTTTTATTACTATTTAGAGTACATAAGAAAGCTGAGAAGCCTCTCTTTAACAGTGAATGAAACAGATTTTTTAAATTTAGATTTTTATGTATAAATATTGGAGGGACATTTTGGGAGGGATATACCCCCCACCAATACATATTATAATTAAGGCCTAGTATATCAGCATAATGCAGAATGTGACCTCCAGGAATAATACCTTCATCTTCTTTTTATTTTGACTTCAGTTTGACAGAACCCATTAGCTCTTTAGTAAAGGTATATATGTAAACCATTTGAGTTCTATAAAGAGGAGTCAGTGAAGAATCTATTTTGTTACGTTCATTTGCTTTGACAAATGCAAATCTATTCACGCTGAGTTACTGCTATTAGGATAATTGGTACAAACCTCCATTTAACAATCTCTTTTTAAATGAGGCTGTCTAGTGTGTGTGTGTGTGTGTGTGTGTGTGTGTGTGTGTGTGTGCGTATGTGTGCGTGTGGGGGTGTGTGGGGGAGCCTAAGCATGTCTGTTTCCAAGGTGAGGACAGACTGTGCAGTGTTCATCAATCATGCTTTTAGAAACCATTACTGTCTGTCTCTGTAACCTCGTGGGAACATGTAGAATGGAAGAGTCAGACACTCAAGGCTGAACATCCAACTTTACCACACTGTGTGTGTGTGTGTGTGTGTGTTTAGCAGTGTTTGTAGTATATTCACAGAAATGTCTTGGTTTCCTGGGTGACAGGTGCATGTATCGATCGACTGTAAAGCAAATGTTCATTTTTGACTAAGCCAACAAAGGAAGATGCCAAGGAGTAGAGCTTTAAAAGCAACAAAAAATGTATTGCATCATACACCTCCTCCAGAATACATATACTGCTTTGACTTTTTTTAAGTTTTGTGGTGGAATCAAGGCTGACTGAAAAGAAAGTTGCTTTCTTTTGTTGTCTCTGGAAACAAAATAGCCTATTCCAACAAAGTTTAAGATAAACACAAAAAAATATTCATTCAGATCCCCACTTTAAACATTCAGTGTGTTCAGACATTATAAAAGTCATCGGTTTATAATTTGAAAAGAAGTAACCTACTTATATCTTTTTCTCTTTGAGGTCAGATCAAGTTTTTATTTTGTTATTAATCTATTTAATATCATGCCTAAACACAAAGTTTTTTCAAGTGCCAGCAAATCAAAATAAACCAAGAGGTCAGGGTGCCGATCATCCTACAGAGAGCTTACTCCAGCCATCTATAACGCCAGGTCACAATAATTACTGCCACTGTGCATTTATTTAGTCATTCATTCATTTTCCATAACTGCTTATCCTGTTAAGGCCAGAACACACTTGCGGCAAATGTGGCGTATCAAAAAATATGCCCCTATTATTTTCAATGTACTCCACACCACCAGCGGTGGTGGCTAGACACACACCAGGGTTCCTGGACAACCAATCAGCTGCATGTCATGCCACTGTCCTCTTTCCAGCCTCACCGCCCCTGAAGTTAAATGCACTTTTCTCCCACACACTCTCTGCTTGTACATACCAGCTCCTGTAACATCTCTTTTGCCCTTACAGCAGCTTGACTCCTCCCCTAACCATAGATGTATAAAGACAACTCTGTACCTGTTGCCGTGTCTCATTTTATAATTAAGAATGGATGACAAAAGACTTGTTGTTGAGGTTGAGAAATATCCTGAACTAAAAGAGCCACAGTCCCGTCATTATAAAGACGATGGCCAAAAATACATTGCCTGGTGAGTCATAGCTCTGAAGATTGGCTCTTCAGGTGAGAAATCAATGCTAATTAGAGAATCTCCACACATGATTTTAAGCTAATGCAGAGGTGGAAGACAGATCTTTTAGTAAAAGTAGTTATAACTTTGTGTGGTAGTCTGTTGATGAGCTGCAGTGCAACGCATCTTGTTTGTGCTATGGGCAGCACTTGATGCTTGTCACAGAACACACTGCACCGCGGTAGCACTGGTGTGTTGTAAGCTTTAGGGGCCGCGGGGGGGCAAATAACCTGGCTTGCATGTCTCTGGACTGCGGAGCGAAGCAGAAAACCCATGCTGTGGAGAACATGCAAATTCTGCACAGAAGGGGTCCCCCATCCTGGGGTTCAAACCAGGAACTCTCTTGCTGGGTGGCGACAATGCTTACCACTGCTCCACTGTGCCACCACTATGAGGCAATCACTTAAAAGCCATGTGCTCAGTAGGCTATATTTCATTAATATTTGATGAGTTGGTTAGCTTTTGATTATATAATAGTTCCAATAATGAGAATTTGCTTAAAAGTATAAAGATTTGGCAGAGCATCAACATGTCATGTAACCAGATAAATATAAATACAGGTTTAAAAGCCACCATCTGCCTTTGGCTGCAAATTTGTGTTGCTGTGTGTTTTGCCACTCTGTTCCATTCAGACATGGTTTTCATGCTTCACTGTGATCGGCTCAGCTGTTTCCGATTTGTGAGACCAGTAATGTGACTGGTTGAGAGGTCAATGATTGATCACCACACCCTCTTATCACTATTCCACTTCCGCTGGAACTTTTGCACACACTGCCACTAGCACTGCTACTGGTGCCATGATTTGGTAGCCATAAAATGGCAATCTTTAGGTCTGAAAAGTAGGCAATGCTGAAATGCCAAAAACATGTTTACAGCCTGCTACAAAAATTATTTAATTTCCATATCTAATTACACCAGTCATGGCAGTCATGAATTACAACTCAATCTTTTAAATGTTACTAAGGATTAAAGTTAGGAATAATTAAGGATGCGGTCACTTTGAGTGAGGGGTGGGTGCCGTCTGTTGACAAGTCACTACTATGACGACAACATTGATTAGATATTAAAACCACACATTCACAGAATGTGAATGTTCAAGAGTCTTGTTCTGCATTTGGTTGTACTAGAAGACTAACAATCAGTTTATCAACTTTTCCAGTAAGTGCATTTGATTTTAATGGTTTTAGGCCTGTTTTTTGTTAGCAAAAATTAGCATTAATATAATAACAGTTAACCATAGCTGTAAATGCCAACACATTCTCACTCCAACCTTCTCGCATGTCAACGTTTGGTCATGGACTTTCCCTTATTGACACATCACGTGAAAGGTACCCTGAGTGCATTGGTTGTTGACATTCTGGGACACTGTGTCAACTTAAGTTGGTTACATGCATTGTCTGTTTTTAAAATACACCTCAGTTTTCACAGGAAATGTACAGTTTGCATAGAGTCTCTTTCAAAATAAATGCACTATGTCAGTACAACACTGCAATTTGACTTTTTTTAGCCAATACATGCACGTGGTTAAGTAAAAAAGGACAGGGTTTGGCTTTACAACCTTACGGGAAGCAAGCAACAGCCTCCCAGGTGGAAGTCAGTGGTTGTTGTTGTTTTTTTTTTGTTGCTGTCCTGCCGCGTATCATGCCAACGTGTAAGGACAGCTTTTCTTTGTCGGTGTCTGACACTGGAAGTCACTGACCAAGCATCAGTTTTTATCGACTTCGGAGTGAGACTGGGTTGTAGATGCACCATGCTTACTCAGCACAAGGGTCAGCTCCACCCTTTCATCCAAATATTTTAACTCCTGGCCCCCAAAAAGGAAGATGGTGATGGCCAAAATGTTAAGCTCAAGGTTTCAAAACAGGAGTCCACATAGACCACCATTGTGTGACATCGCAATGGCTATTAGAGCAGCACAATATCAGGAAATCATGCGGTATGCGATAATGTTGTTAAATATTGCGATGACGATGTGATTTGCAATAAATAAACAAATATTAATGTATACAGTTTCAGTATCTTTCTGCTTTAGGTTAGCCCTGCTAACATAGACCCCAGACAATTACTAGCCTATGCACATTAAAAATAAATAAATAAAAACGCAGTGATGTCGATGGTTTTTGATTTAATGAGTCCCCGGAAACCACAGATCGTCAGTTGAGTGGGTCCCCAATAAAATTTGTGTTTTTGACAAATTGGTGTTTCGTGTTTTGTGGTTCTAATTATGATTATACATTTATGTATGATGAAAATGTATCAGTAAGTTAAATAAAATCCCATATCTGAAAATTTTATGTACAAAACCACAGACTGTATATGTATCCCTATATTCCGTCTTTGTACAAAACATGTTGAGCTGAGAGCACCAAAATCATCGCCCAGTATAAGGTCAACCAGGTGTGATATATGAATGTGTTAATTAATAATCTCATAGAAATAGAATTTCTATGGATAATCAATAACTCAGCTTTACTGCATATCACTAAATTGGCTTTTTCTCTAGAGCCTTTCCTGTCTCGCAGGTTCTCTCGAATGGCAGCTGTGCCTGGATTGTGTGTCGTGGTTGTGCTGCTGCCGTGGTCCTACCTGATGCCTCCCACTACTGCTGGTACTATTAGTCATACTTGTACTGTTATTATACACATATGATTATTGTCACATACATATACTATTTATTGATATATACTTGCAACATATGCTGCCGAAATTACTGTTGTTATTATTATAATATCGTTACTAAAATTAATGTTATTGTAGCTATTGTGATTACTGTCTCTCCTGCATTTCTCTCTGTCTCTGTCTCTCTTGGTCTCTCTCTGTCTCTTTCTGTCTTCATTTCTCTCTGTCTCAATATCTCATGTCTCTCCCTCTCTTTATGTACCATTTTGTCATATGGATTACTGTAAATTTATTATGTTGATCTGTTCTGTACGACATCTATTGCACGTCTGTCCGTCCTGGAAGACGGATCCCTCCTCAGTTGCTCTTCCTGAGGTTTCTACCATTTTTTTTCCCCATTTAAGGCTTTTTTGGGGTAGAGTTTTTCCTTATCCGCTGTGAGGGTAAAAAAGGACAGAGGGATGTCGTATGATATAAAGCCCTCTAAGGGAAATTGTGATTTGTGATTTGATATTGGGCTTCATAAATAAAATTTCAAAACTGAATTGAACTGAATCCATAAAAAGTTACTTGTTCAACAACCTGAGAAATTTGCCTCTTGTGAGAGGAAAACATAAAAGCTCTTAGACTTTGAACAACACAACAATATCAAAACTGGTCTTGTGAGATATATCATACACAGTGTGAAAATGGCAGCTGCCAACCCAAGTGGGTTTTAAGAAGAAATTTCTTCTTAAGAATGGTTGGTGAATAAGGTCCTATGTCTCATTATGTTCTCAGCAGTGTTTTATGTGAACACAGTGTTTGGATCTTAGTTAAAACATAAAAACGTGTTTGGTTTATGTCTTTTTCAAACATTCCAACATTTTTAGTTGGTATTTCCATTATTTTCTTCCCCCTGTTGTTTCCAGCTCTTCACAATGCACTCATGTGTTAACATCCCTGTAACTCCAGAGGAAGAGCGTCTGAGAGGAAGCCTGTGGGCTGTGACCTGGAATTTAAAACAAGACAATATCACATCTGCAACAATCAATATTGTTTCTTTGTTCTTTGTGACAGCACTTTGGCAGCCTCAACCACTCGGCTTTACATAAATGTGGGTTCTGTGGTCTGAGAACAAAGATGATGCTAGCTGGGATAAAAAGCACAGGGCTATGTGGGAGTGACCCCTGAGGCAAGAAGCAACAATTGTTCTATACCATGCTGCAGTTTACAGATTCATGGCCAAAAGTAGCTGGAGCAGTGACCTACATGCAACTGAAAAAGACTGCAATCTCCATGAAATAAGTAAAAATGAAACTTAAATGAACCCTGTGGAGGAATTAGGTGCTCACAACAGCAAAAGTAATGACATACTGAATATCCAAGATGAACAAAATATGCAAACGTGTTGGATGAATAAGCAAAAGGAATGTGGAAAGCAAGGAAAACTACTAAATTGTGATGTAAAACATTTTATTAACACATTAGTAGTGGACCTCCTGCGGACAGCCACAGGAGATCATTGTTTGCATTCTGTTTAAATAGATCTAAAATAAGAGCAATTATAGACAGAACATTAATTCCTTAAGCAGCAGAACGCTGATGCTTTTGTCTTGCCCGTCATCACGTCATGACCTTACATTACCTTTTGTGCTATTTTAATGCAGTGCATTTCAGTGTAAGCATGTAGTGCTAGTGAATACAGCCCTGGGTCTGTCTTCTCCCCCAACCACTCCCCAATCACGCCAGATTATATAAAGCTTATCTCGATGAGGTTGTGTATTCAAATTCATGGATTGATCACATTTAGCAGCTCTATGTGGTGTTTGGGAGCTTGTCTGATGCTAATTTTACTCTCAATCTTGCAAAGTGGAATTTGTAAAGTTGTGGGTCGCGGGCAAGTCAAGCCAGTACACTCCAAAGTGGAAGCTGTCTTTGCTGATGTCGCGGCTTCACTCACTGATTTGTTGAGCCAAAAGCTTTGCTTCCATTGGTCTCAGAGCAAAGCTTTGATCACCCATTCAAACACTCTGTTGATGCGAGTGATATGGGAGTGGGTGCTGTTGTACTTCAAGAAGAATGAGGGTGTTGAGCATCCCATTTCACCATTTCGTATTTCTCCAAGCAATTTAATTGACATCAACGGGTGTACTCCACTGTAGAGAAAGAGGCTCTTGCACTTCTTTGGGTACTTAAACACTTTGAAGTTTATTTTGGCTCTTCTAGCGCACCTACCATTGTTTACACTGACCACAAACCCCTTGTGTTTTTTAATCAGATGTGGAACACAAACCAGAGGCTGATGCGTTGGGCTCTTTTCTTGCAAGCCTTCAACGTGGAGGTCAGACTTGTTAAAGGTCGAGAAAATGTCCTGGCTGAAATATGGCGCTGTTAGTTTGGTACTTAAATAGACTCAGTTGCACTCCCACTATTTAACATCTTAGGATGAGGGTGTTACGTGTGGCCCCGTATTGTACTGTGTTGTAATGTGCAACCTAGTGGGTGTTGGGGTTTTTTTTCCCCCTCTTGCTCTCTTTCTGTACCCCTCGCTCTCTCTCTCCCACTTCTGTCTACTTGTTTCTCTCTATAGGAGTGCAGCACCTGAGAGCAGCTGGGAGGAGAGGATAAAAGGTAGTTGAGGGGTGGGGTGTGGGACACACCCAGACACACAGCGACACATATCTGCAGCAGCAGCACTTAAGTGGATGAGGAATATTTTTTTTTGTTGTTGTTGTTTTTGTCCCCCATTCTGTTTCCAGCTGGATTAAATTATTGGGCTTTGTTATATTAGTTTATTTTAGTTTGGATGGGAGATTACTGTTAGTTCAGTTTTTGGAAACTCCTTAGCCCAGTTACAGTCCAGAGCAGCCACCCCACACTCTGATCTCATTATTTAATTACTTCGTTATTCGCAGCTGATTTAAATTCTTCAGCTATTAGAAACTTACTTCTGGCTTATTTAGCATTTGTTCTGCTCTGTTTAGGGGGAAAATGACATTACACAGGATTATTACAGATTCATCCTGGAATCCAAATCAGGCTGAAACTTAACAGCTAGAGTTGAATCATTTGTTAATTGTATAGAAATCTTAAAGATACAGTATAGGAAGCTTTATGCTTGGGGTGAATCCCAGAAAAACAACTGAACTACAGAGTGAACAAAAACAAACATATAAACAACTGAAACTACTGTACTTCCTGAATAACAATGACACAACCTATTTTGAGAACAGTGAGAAAATGCTGCTCCTGCTGTCAGTTACCAACCTAAACTGACAGCCCATGGAGGGATGGCAGGATGTGATCAGTAGCAGACACTGATCAGCTGCTTACACAGTCCTGGCCAGGCCATTTTAGCTACATAAACACAAGCACCTTTACAGGCTGGACACTCAACAAACGGAGCTCCATCCATGAAGCACATTTATTGACTTGTTTGGTTTACTCAGTATGGGCAGACAAGGACAGCACTTTCGACATCAGAGCATGATCCACATGTAATGTTAGTCATCAGAGGTAACCAGTAACCTGCATCCTGAGATCTGATGAAGGGGCTGAAGTGGTTTAGACACAAATATAGAGGAAAAATGCAGCACATTAGCCAAACTATTTCACAAACTATTTGTTGATGTTATGCTGTTAAATATGGTTTCTCATCAAAATCATCATATCAGATGTGCCCATATGCTGGGCTGATGGATTGGCATTTAAAGTATTGGAGTAAGGTGGGACCTATAGGACCAAATAGTTCAATTTTTCATTATACACATTTTGTATGTAGGGTTTCATGGCTAATATGGAGGCAGTGTTTCCAAATTAACTTTTTCTTTTTAATAATTCATGACAAAGTTTTAGGATAGGATGCACTATAAGAAAAGGTGGTCTTGTTGAGTTTAGGACAGACTCTGGGGACTGGAGGGATTATCCATCTACAGGATCTGGTCTGAAACCTGTTTAAACAGGAGAAAGCATTTTATAGAGGTAGATGGGGAGTTTACCAAGAATGGCTTTAAAAATGAGAAGGTTAAAATTTGTAAAACTTCTGCAATGGAAACAGGCTCATAAAAGGAGGGAGAGGTTAGACTTGTAATTTGCTTTGTCAGTAAGTCATAATCTAAAAATTTACCAAGGTACACCGTTTTGCAAAAACTAAAAAGCCTTAAATGTATGGGCTTAGCGCCTTTGCATTTCAACCCACAGTCAGGGCATATAAAAACAACGAGCAGCTGACACATATACCAAGGCTGATTTCAGGTGCAAGGCCATCAGAGGAGCATAAGGTAACTGTCACAGGTGCAATCAGTGAAGTAAGTGTGGATGGGAGGCAGATGCTGTCTCCACTTTTAAGACTAGACTTAAGACTTTCCTTTTTGATAAAGCTTATAGTTAGGGCTGGCTCAGGCTTGTCTTGGACCAGCCCCTAGTTAGGCTGACATAGTCCTAGTCTGCCGGGGGACCTCCTATAATACACCGAGCCCCTTCTCTCCATCTCTCTCTCTCTCCTTTGCTAACATTCATGTCCTGTTAATGCATCTCCCTAACTCTGCTCTACTGCATGTCGCTAACTGGGCTTGTTCTCCGGAGCCTTTGTGCTCCACTGTCTCGCAGGTTAACTCATATCACAGCTGTGCCTGGATGGTGTGTCGTGGTTGTGCTGCTGCTGTGGTCCTGCCTGATGCCTCCCACTGCTGCTGTTACTATTAGTCATACCTGTGCTGTTATTATACACATATCATTATTGTCACATACATATATAATCATATTATTAATATAATATCTGTCTCTCTTTATGTCTCATTAGCCTCTTTTACACAGGAATTGCGCAAATTTGCAGGAAAGCCCAATCCCTCTTCTTTCAGCATTGGCAGTATAAAAACAAAATCGGGGAGGGCGGCAAATTGCCGCCTGCCTTCTTGTGTTTATACAGAATGCGCCTTTTTCGGGGCAATGGGGGGCGTGAGCTAGTAACAGAACGTGCAGCTCAGCGTGTGACATAAACAGTGACGTAACGAGGAAAGCCGCGGCTGGTCAGTCCTTCGGTGATTCTCTCGTACATTGGCCCGTCCTTCACGGTTCCTGTCATCTGACGGTTAATGGCCTCCTCATTAGCGAGGGCAAGGAGGGCGCGCAATTCTTTATCTCCCCAGTTGCTCATCTTCTGCTTTGCGTCTCCTTAGTGCTGCTAGATACTCATTCCTGCTATCAGCTGTTTCCGGGTTTGAAGTCCACGCCAGTGGGTCGAACGTGTGGCGTCATCAACAGCCCCTCCCACAAGTCATCAACAGACCCTCCCAAGGCGGAAAGCCGCCTCGCTCTGTTTATACTAAAACCGTTCCGCCGATATGACTACCCTACGAGGCGGAAAATTGGGCGCCTTAGATCAACTCGCCAATCCAGCTCTGTGTGTGTAAACGCTTGCAGCTGGCCGGCAAATTGGCTGAACATTCGCGGAAAATCTGGCAGTGTAAAAGGGGCTATTGTGTCATATGGATTACTGTTAATTTATTATGTTGATCTGTTCTGTCCGTCTGTCCGTCATGGAAGAGGGATCCCTCCTCAGTTGCTCTTCCTGAGGTTTCTACCATTTTTTTTCACCGTTAAAGGGGTTTTTTTTGGTGAGTTTTTCCTTTTCCGCTGTGAGGGTCCAAAGGACAGAGGGATGTTGTATGCTGTAAAGCCCTTTGAGGCAAATTGTGATTTGTGATATTGGGCTTTATAAATGAAATTGATTGATTGATTGGATAAAATGTGGGAGCTGGATTATGCCCCATATCTGTAAAACACATTTGTTGTGATTAAATAGTCCCCCCACCTCCCTCTGCATTTGTTGACCGCCTCACACCTCCTTGTCATCCCTCTCTTACAGGTTATCAACTGAAGTGAAGCATCAGAACCTGAACTGAAGAATCATGTATACTGTACCATGATATATTTATGCATACATTTATTTTATATGGATGTTTTTGTGTGAAAATATGCGAAAATCTGATGTTATTGTTTGTCATGAATTTGCTGGTCTTGAACACATTGGTGCTTTGTTGGGGTTGACCTAAATGTGGGCACACTCACTTCACTGATTGCACCTGTAACAATTATCAAGTGCTACTGTGAATGCCTGGCACCTGGCATCAGCCTTGGTGAATCTGTATATGCCCTGATGAAGACTGTGAGTTTAAACGCGTAGGCACTAAGCCCATACATTAAAGGCTTTTTTTATTTTTGCAAAGCAGTGTGCCTTGGTAATTGTTTTGGATATGACTTCTTGACAAACCAAATTACATCTAACCTTTCCCTCCTTTTTTGGGCACAAATGTCCTTGGATCCAAAGAGCACCTGTTTGTGATACCTACATGCGTGAAGTAGCACTAAGCCAACCTTCTTTATGGAAACAGGTCCACGTTAACACCCTCTGCCAGAGTATTACATTTGTTGCCAGCCACCGCCAGCATTTTTGTTCATATTCACTTATCTTTCAAGGCTCGCAGAATAATTTGTTCTATGAGTATGTAAACGGTATATACATGATGAAACTAAAGAAGAGACCCTCTGTTTTTAGACACACAAAAAAAGATTTTATTCTATCTTATTACAATCCTTTTTTATCAACACACGAATTTGTGAATTTTCATTAAAAAAAAAAAAAAAAACACATTTTGGACAAAAAGCTGAGAAAAATGCATTTTTGTCAATGACTGTCATTTTCAAGTATGACATCAATTTCACATTTACATTTTTTGTTTTCTCCCATTTCCTTGCATCAGTTTTAATGTTATAAATAAAAATAATAATCAAAATGAAAAACAATTCTCTTTGAGATATAGCGGAACACACTGTCACGTTCAGTAATCATTCAGTGTTCTGTTGTCTCCCTCTCCTCTGTAATCGTCTTGTCTGTGTGTCACTGTCACCGTCATTTAGCTTCTTCTTCGTCCAAATCAGAATCAGAATGCTGATCAAAATAGGGATTGTCGGAGTCTGAGTCCATCAATATCTCCATGGCTTTGTTAGTTGATTTTGGACACGGCAGTGCTGTTCTATTTCACAATATGTGTAACAGCGCCCCCTATCTTATAACAGTGAAAACACAGATTGCCAGAAAATCTCGGGGGAAGTGTTGGGTCATAAATGACAGAAAATCTTGTCAATGGCAGGGAATTAGTTAAGTAATTACCAAGGAATGTCATGTGTTATTGACATATCATCAGTTTTTGATGTGGCAAGGCTACTTTGTTGGCAAACAGTTGCTTTTTTACACATCTAGTCATAACTCATAGGGCCAGATCCTCAAAAGGATTGCACTGCTTTTGCGACCGCTAAACCTGTGCAAATGAGAGAAAAAAATAGCGTGCAATCCACAAAGCACACGCAAAGGGTGAAATGCACACAAACTGCACTGCCACTCCTAGCTGCGCCAGTCCACTTTGCATGCATGTAAATTAGGGAATATTCATAAATTCAGCGCAAAATTGCCCCCTTCCTATGCAAATAAGCCTCATTGCAAATACCACCTAATCCACAAAGACCAGCGCTAATTGCCACGGGCAGTAAAGTGGTGCTATTTAACGCCAGTGAGACCCGTGTATTAAATCCGCGCAATTTCTCTTTCTCCCTCTCTCACTCTCTCTCTCACGCAAAGTGATTGCAAATCGCACTCACTTGGTGGTAACTGTGGAGCACAGCCTATATAAGGGCTGTCATACCAGGACTCTCCGGTAATCATGGCAGCATACCTGTCAAGTTGTGGATTAGAAAATAAGGGAAATTTTCCGGCGCTCGCTGCGAGCCGTCCCATCACTCCAACCAAGCTCCAGTATCCCTGACATTTTAAGACAGGTGTACAAGATATCTAGAAACAACTTGTCAACCGCTTACTAACTACAATTAGGTGATCAGAATCTGATAGGCCAACCTTTGTTGACACTGAAATGCTGTGAACATTCCTACGTTATAATACAGCCTAAATGAAAACACAAAGGGTATATGAAGCACATTTATTTATGGTTTATAAAACGGGTGCTTAAATGTCCCATCCTTAAATGTGATTGGCTGAGCCGCATTCGATGCCGTTGTGAAATCAGCTGGTAGACCGCAGCGTCTGTTGCTTGGCAACCATTCTGTCCACTCGATCTTGCTTGGTGGAAGAATGAATAGTTCTCAGTTTTATTGTTGCATTATTACCCATAAATTGTTGATTCTTTTCGTGTGTGTTTATGTTATGGGCTATATGTAGGGTAACCGTTTTATAAAAGCTATAAGCCCCTTGAAGCCGTGAGTTACAGTGATTTTACAACGGCGGAGGGGCACTGAACGCCCCTCAGCCGTTGTAAAATCACTGTAACTCACGGCTTCTCGGGGCTTATTGCTTAAACATATTTTCAGTTCATAATGTGCCCCATCCTGCTCCTCTTTAGGAAAGTAAATTCACTGTCCCTGTTTTCAAGATATTTGGGACTTCTTTGTTTCATTGGCAGGAATGCCTTCCCCTTCGTCACATCCATCCATCGCTCTCTTTTGTTGTTCCGGGTTTGTTTTCGGTGTCGGCACTAGCCTCGCGAGGCTAGTGACAGTTCAGTTTGGAGAGGCACAGCAAAATTTGTTTTTGTATTATAATACGGGGGATTTAAGGGAGAATACTAATACGAGAGGACGGCGGGAAAGAGGAGTAAAATACGGTAGTTTCCCGGCCAAAACGGGAGACTTGACAGCTATGCATGGCAGCAGTGATTGTAGCCAGGCGAAAGCACCGTAATGGCACACAAGTAAGGATTTATCGGAGGAGAGTACCACTTGCGCTCAGCGCAAACTTTGTGGGCGTGTTAGCGCCGGCATATGATTAGAGCAAATTCTTTTGAGGATAAGGTACTAAAACAGGGCAGATTGCGTGAGCTTATTCTGCGCAAATAATGGCGCTATTAGCAGGAGCAATCCATTCTTTGTGGGTCTGGCCCATAGGCTTTTGGTCTGACAAGGATAAAGTCTCTGAGGGCAAGGGCCAATATTTTGAGCTGATCCAGTGTGGCCAGCAGATATCCAAGCCAAGCCTTTTTTTCCATGCACCGATCATTTCTGCGTCATAGACTGCAAAAATAATGGATGTAGCTATTGTGATGTCACCCACCAGTTTGTGGACTCCTGTTTTGAAGGCTTAAGTTTGACATTAAGGCCGCTGCCATCTTGTTTATTTAAAGCCAGAAGTGGTCATAGTTGGTTTAAGAGGGTGGTGCTGTGAAGGAGTGAGGGGGTTGATCTGACTGAGAATACCTTGTGAAGTTGTCATGAGAGGGGGGAAATTAGCTATAGAGACTGAAATTATTTTTTTTGTACCAGGCTGTAGACATGTTTTATTTCTGCTGGGTGTATGGGGATTGACTGGCTTATGGAGCCAGCCCAGAAAACTGCAGTTTTTGGCACTTTGGTGTTGGCATTACTTTTCAGCCCTGGACGCTATCGCTTGAGCTATATAAGCAGATATCTGCATATGACTCCAAGTACATTACACAAAATAAATTCATATATAAAATAAAATAAAATAATGTCATTGTCAGACAACAGCCAAAGGGTTCTGATACTGTATTTTGGCTAATTCACTCAACCTCTCAACACAGACTTCACTTGCTGTTCAAAAGGATTGAGCAGTACTACTCTGATTACAAAAGAACTACAAATGCAAACCCGAACACTTCTGACACCAAAACATTGTCCTGTTGCCTAAAAATTCTGCATACATAGGCAGATATCTGTTTAAAGAGATCATAGTGTTTGTGTTTACCTAAATGGAAGCCCATTATTGACTTTCTTCTTGCTGTGATTTTGGTCTCTAATACCCCCTAAGAATAATATCTGTCTCCTCAGCTGCTCTGTGATACAGTATGTTTACCAGCTAGTCTCTAACTGTGTTCGACTGCTGTTTGAAGAGGTGTTGACTCGAATCACATGACTTGGATTTTAAGTCCAACTGGAGTTACAAATTTGATGACTTTAGACTTGACAAATTCAAGTAAAGCCCCTTTTCCACCGCAGGAACTTTTTTCATTTACCCGGGTAATTGAAAGGCCTCCGTGCGTTTCCACCGAAATTACCCGGGTAAATAAAGTTCCCCCTACCCCCAAATTCCCCTGAAAAAAGATCCTGGTAGCGGGGTAGGACTTTTCAGATTACCCGGAACTTTGAGGGGCGGGGCTGTGTGCTGAAGAACGCTGATTGGTGGAACACACGCAGCGTTCCGCACTTCTGCGTCGGTGTGGCTGCACACTTTCTACAAATAAACATTTCTACGGTAGTATTAATAAGCGCCAATGGTATCGATTCTTTTAACGGCACATTTTGGTTTAATTCATTATCATCCTGCAGCCTCTCCTCTGCGCTCTGTGCCAGCGCTGAACACACACACACACACACATACACCTACATGCTACGGTAAGCAGTCAGCAGCCGATCGGCAGCCGCAACAAACTCTAAAATGACTCAAGCTGACGGCAGCTACACTCGTTACTGTAAGTGAAATTAAACCTTAGCGAGCAGGAAGCCAATAATTTATAATACATGTGTTCAGCAAGCATCAACATGTAAACATGTAGACAGCGATATTCAATATGCTCCGTCCACAGTGTCTCATCCACCGACAGTCGTGTCTTACACAGTAATTCAGACAGCACGCTAGTTCGGCTAACAGCGAATTGTTACTAATAAGCTCAAATGATAGCTGTCTGTATGTAGACTAACTTAGTTTGACTCTGATCTTAAAATACTTTTAAACTTAGCTGCTGGCTGAGACAAACAGCCCGTCCTCTCTCTACCAGCACTAATGTTATGTTACCAGCCAACAAGCTGGCAGAGGACACACGCTGAATCATCTACGTCATCAGCCTGATTTGAATACATTTTCCGAAACTTTGAGGTGTGGTGGAAACACAAACCACGCAGATTACCAGGAACTCTTTTACCCAGGTAAATAAGTTCCTGGTAATAAAAGTTCCTGGGAATGTTGGTGGAAAAGGGGCTTAAGACTTACAACTTGACTTGAACTTCAGCACCAATGACTCATGACTTCACTTGGACTTGAGCCTTTTGATTTGAAAATGCTGATACCTTCCCCCAAGCCCAAAGATAAAAAGTACGTTATTTAAAGTGTTCCACATATCAAATAAAACAGCTGTTGTTAAAATGGTATTACATTCTGTGTGAGACTTAAGTGCAAAGACTTGAGACTCATTTGTGACTTACAAAACAATGACTTGGTCCCACCTCTGGCTGTTTGAACTGTTTTTATTGGTAACAACTGCAAGTTAAACTGAGATGTAATTCGAATGCTGAGAGTCAAACAAAACAACAAGGTTGTGGGCTGGACAGCTAAACAATGAGCTGAAAGTTGCTATAGAGTTCTCTAAAGCTAGGGGGATAATTCCTTGAAGGTTCATTACTACAAGTGACGCTTCTCACATCTCATCAATGTCATTTGATACATTATTAAAAAAAAAAAAAATCCATTATACACATTTTAAGGTGTGTGGATTTACTGGTATGTGTTCAAGTGATCTGCCTTGTGTGACACATGTTAGTCAAATTATAAAATCATAATTCAAATTTGCCATTTCAACAATGGCACTTTATAAATACTGCATCTCTTCTGTTGTAGCTGTGAATAAAAGCATTTACTGCACCATATGGTTACTGAGACTCAGGAGACCACAAATATAAAGACTCTATCCTCAAGAATGTTGCAGGAAGCAGTCAATTAACAACAGTCTGCCAAAGCTTCAAGCCTCTCTCCTGAATAAATGACTTTGAGGTTTATCCAAGCACTCATGTTAGATCAAGCCCAGTGTTCTAATAAAAACATGATTTGCAGCAGCAGTTGGGAATGGATTGTGAAAGATTGGCTCAATTAACTGTGTAAAATGATCAATCTGTGGATGCAGGTCCAGCCGCTGTTTGATGGGAAGTAAGCCAGAGATGCTGATCTAAAAACCCAGGGCTGGAGTGACATCAGTTTATCTCTCTTTACAGCCAAACAGTCCAAGGAACAAAACTCAGGAGCTATACTTGGAGCCGGTCCCTAATAGAATACTATAGTAATATTTTAGGCATGGGCAGATTATGAGAAAGTGGGCTCTTGGACACCCTTTGGGGTAACTTTGGTTGTTTTGTGTTGCTTTGTAGTTATTTAGTGTCTCCTTGTGGTTGTTTTGCCCATTTTGTAGTTATTCTGTGTCTCTTTGCAGCTTCTTTACATCTCCTTGTGGTCTTTGTGTGTTTTTTGTGGTCACTTTTGAGTTCCTTCGTGGTTAGTATGTGTTAATATTAGTGACCCAGTGCTGGGTCAGGTAACCGGCAAATAGTTGTGTAGCTCATGTAGCATACACACACACACACACACACACACACACACACACAAGTAGGAACTGTCCAGGTACACATTCCATAGGCTCCAGGAATGCAAGCCTAAGGCTGCGTAGCAGGGCCTCACCAGCTGCTGTCATGTACTCTCCTCACATGCACCGCTGGTTCTGTTGGTACTCTATTTAAAAAGGACAAAGGCGTCAGTTATTTGTCCTGCACAGAATACCACCCTGCTTTCTTCTTCTTATAACCCCAAGTCTGGCTGATATCTGTATTTGCACATCAGAGCAAAGTTCTCAAATCTGCCTGACTCCCATGTTGTGATGGAGTACTGCTCTGTGTGGTGGCTTTCCTGTCAATACTGCTCCACTGCCTTTCTGCTGCTCTTCCCTCATCCAGTTTGTTGTGTCACCACTGCAGGGGTTCTGCTGCTGGCTGGTGTGTGAGGAACAATACTGACAGTGGAGTCTGGGAAGTGCTGCTCAGCCTACACACCATAGTGCTCACAATATCGGGCCTTCTCCTTCATCCCTTGTGAACCCATCAAGGTGTGCCATTCAGTTTGGTAGGGGAGATACACACACCAATAGTGGTCCACATACACACCTTCCTCACCTGAGACAGCAGGCAGGCATTTTGCTGCTCCCCAGTTCCATCACCTCCCAGAGTCACACCTCAGCCAAAACCGCAGCCTCAGCCATCTCTGATTCCGTTTGTGTCTCTCCCTTCATCCACCCTCTTTGTGTTTCCAGCCTCCAGTCTTTATTTCCATGTTTTGGCAGTCTCTTTCAGATGCATCACTGGCTCCTGCCGCTACATCCTTATGTCCAATAGGTTGAAGGTCCATCAAAGAGGTTAAGCAGGTGCAGATATTCAGTGGTGCGCTAATTAATTAGTCTGATGGTTCACTAACCTAATTAGTGCATGGAGTATAATATTAGTATGTCTTACGGAATTAGGACGCAGCTAGTGTCCCTTTTTGTTCATCCATCACATCTGAAAAAGTAAGGGAATTTCAACCATTTGGTTTGTTTGAGGGAAAACACGGAGGGACAGTAGCTCAAGTCAAACATAGTCACAAAGTCAGTGGACTGACTCAGTATTATCAGTTACAAAGAAATATCTGTACAGCCACCAAAAGCTACCAGTCATGTCAGACCAGTGATAGTAGCAGCAGTAAAACCCCTGAGCGTACTGAAGTGAGCAAGAGCACATTTCTTTTCACTGATAAACTCAACATTTCATTTGTCAATAGCAGAATGTGTCATATCCTCTTTTAAAGGTTACAAAGTCTTGCTTAAAGCATTAGTAAAAATCAAAAGTGTCTTGTTTTAAAATTGTGTGAGTCTATACTTGCTTAGTGTATAAATCACAATTTGTTGTGCATAGCTTCTACAACATTGGCTTTGCCATTTGTGTTGACCAATCACCAATCAAGTGACATTCACCACTACAAACCTTGCCTCAATAGGTCCTGGGTATTTGTATTCTCGTTATTCATTACACTTTGTTTTATTACTTTTTAATTACACCCCACAAATTGGTATTTGCATCCGCTCTTCTCTAAATTCAGACTTTGAATGTGTGCCTCTGTGTGAATGTCAGGATAATCTAGATGGCTTGCAAATGGTAAATTTCCTGGGGCCTTGTGTTGCCTGTGACCGGTATTTTCCCAAGGATCTCTCTAAAAGACAAAGAGTCAATCTTAGAGATAGGCAACATTCCATCCACCATCCACCACATATCCAACCCCAAGCTTCATTGGTTCTTTGTCGCTTGTAGCCTGCTACAGCCATCCACTGCAGCAACTCATCTTTGTTGGGGTGTATTACCACAAGTTTCACTTTGCTGCACAGTGGGTTGTAGTAGGGGCTTCAGGAGGTTTGAGATTGTGTTTTTTTTTTTTTTTTTTTTTTTTTTTATGCTGGAAAAATCTTAGTACCACTACCTGGAACTACAATGATCACGTCATATGCCCTCACAACAAAATCAAAGCAATGGGAAAATTTCAAGCCGATGACTGTAAGCTAACATTAGCTTGCTCCCCTGTGGACTGCATGTGTGACAGTTATGAAAATGAATCCAGGGTTGATTTTTGGATTTCAAATTAGTCGTGGGGTGAGAACAAAAGTGAGGTAGTAACGAGTTATTTATTTTGGGAGTAACTCTAATATTATAACTGAAATGTATAAGTAATTCATTCAAAAGTATTATTTTTACCCATTACAATGCCCAACAACAAGGCAAGGCAAGGAATCGAGAAAAGAAAGTACTTTCCATGAGCTTTAACGCCTTTAGAAACAGAGCTCAGTAAAGACCTTTGCTCCTGGTAAGGTTCCCAAGTTCCAAGAAATGGTCCAACATTATAAAATGGACATTAGTTACATGGATGCATGGATAGAACTTTAGACATAGACAGTTCCCTAGTCAGGTGTCCTGTTAGTTGATCGCACCTGAGTGAACTGCCTTTTTTTTCCATCGACTGTATAAAAATAATGGATGCAGTCACTGTGACGTCACCCATTGGTTTGCGGACCCCCATTTTGAATCCTTGGGTTCCTTCGCCATATTTGTTTTTTGGAGGCAGAAGTAAAGTTATGAAGTTATATAAAAAGCCAGAAGTTAAATTAAAAAATACATACAGTTGTCATGAATGTTAACAATAGCTACAGAGACCAAAACTGTTTTTTGCACGAGGGTGTAAGCATGATTATTTCTGCTGTAAAGTTGGGTATTTTAACATGGGGTTTATGGGGTCAGCCTCAAGTGGACATTTAAGCAACCACAGCTTTTGGCACTTTTTTTTTTTTTAAATGTTAATTACAATTTGGTAGTTCTATTAAACTTAAATCACCCAACTAATTGAACTAATCAATGCATACACATTGGAGAACCTGTAGAGGAAGAGGAAACTGTTTGTGGTTGTAGCTTGTATATAAACCAGACTTACATTAAATCTGTAGTGGACAGTACAACTCCATTCGGCTCCAATGAAATGACAGTTGAGCCTCTTGTCACTGTGTTAAACAAGCAGATTAATCCAACTTTGCACACTTTTACTTGAGCACTGTGTTGTAAATCTGGCACACTCTGTGGACTTAAATAAAGCTATTCAGAGTGGGAGGATGAGATAAGGCAGGAGGAGGGGAGCTTAGCTCGGGGGTTTTAGCTGGAGGATCAGATTCAGGCTGTAGAGCTCTGTGGAGGCACGCCAGCCCTCAGGTGCCTCAACACACACTGTATAAAATGCTTTCCTGTTTTTATTTATTTATTTTTAAGTGAAAATTCGTCTTCATCTTTCATATTTTTCTCATAATCCATAGACAGGTAGGGTGGTGAAACATTGGAGACTGCCTAAATGAATATGATTTTTACATAATGCTTTGAAATACATATCCTCTGCTGCTGATACCCATGATGCTTTTTAACATCCTATGAATGCCAGAGGACGTTAATACATTTTGCTGGGGTGCTGAGCATGTAGGCCAAAAGGAGCAACTATATGACCAACAGACTGACCAACAGAACCTGAAATGATTGAAATGTGCATGCATGACATGACAACACATTTAAAGTAAGACAACAAAGTGTAAGACATTGTTTTAAAGTTGAGTGCTGTGTAGAGAGGAGTGACTGCTTTTTGTCAGCTCTCCCTTTGGACAATATGTATGTAGCTGTAATTTACATTCATCTAAATGTGTGTGTTTATTTCAATCAGGAAAGACTTAATTGAAGAAAAGGTTTGAGAACTATTAGAAATCTGATGGCCCACGTGTGGGCCTTCCTAAGGTGTTTTTTTGATGATATGTTTGGTAATTAGCCTGATTCAGTGAGTTGGTTTGATTCAGCAAACACTAGCCAGTTTTTCCCCTTGCACTTGTAAGAGGTTGAAAACGCTATATGTTGAGTTTGTATTATGAAACAAAACACCCCCTCATTTTTTTGAGATAACACTGTAAAGAACTAGGCTAGCAGAGTGACTTGAACGCATCGTGGATTCACTCCACCACATCAGTAGATGGCGCTCGTGCGCTCCTGTGGATCAAGCTGAGTAGCTTCTTCTCAAGCCCTACCTAGCACGAATCAGAAATAAAATGGCGCTGGCTTGATTAAGACGTTAATCCTACGTGTGTCTCTTCATTGATCCACAGGTACTGTAAAAACACAGTCTAAACTCTCTAGTTTATGCACACACAAAGGTGAATCATTGATTACTGTGACGTGTTTTGGTGTGTAGTTAATTGTGTGTAGCTGCCAAGTGTTATAAACACAACTGACATGCTAGTTTGCATGCCTCGTGCGGTAAAACAAGGTTGTAAATATAATACCGTAGATCTCATAGCGATGGTTTGAAGATGTATTTTCAGGTTGTTAAAATGTGTTATTGCTTTGTCAGTGTTTTTAGAAATGAGTTCACCATAAACTCTCTCATTGAGAGTAGCGGTTGTACTGTTATATTGTTGTTAAGCCGCTGCCGCCATGTTGTGCATTTTGCCAACAGAGTATATTGTGAATGTTTGAGTTGAATAAGCAATATTAGCACACGAGTCGTGATGCAGTTATGTCCAAATTGTTTGTTTTTATTATAAATTTGGTATTTTGGTTCTCATTAATATATGTTTCAGTAATTTAACAAATTTAATTTATTTTTCTAATTATTAATCTCTTATTTACTCTTATTTTGCAATTGTTTATATTTTATTTTGCACATAATTTACTTTTTTTGTGAACATTTATGCATCTGACTTATGCATATAATGCAGTTTATAGACCAGTATTGAAAATGAAATATTTTTCTACTGTTAAGTGAATAATATTGAGAGCTGAGATAAAGGAAAATATTTTTGATATTGCAGAAATAAAATGGCGCTGGCTTGATTAAGATGTTAATCCTACGTGTGTCTCTTCATTGATCCACAGCCAGTGCACCACCGATCCACAGTGCTTTTAGCCTGTGTATCACATGTTACCGGCCCAGATACCCCTAGATCTGGCGCTGGTTACACACTGCTGCTATAAAATCTCCCCATATGCAGTTAACGTGCAATCTCTACTTTAAGCAGCTAGAGTCGAGGACAAGCACTGATTATATATGGGGATAAGGGTGCTCTGATCGACTGGCCATTGATGAATATTGGCAGATTCTCATTCTTAATACTTTGAAGAGCTGATCAGTAACTCTCTCTGATAATGCCACACTGTGAACAACAAATCAGTGTTGATCAGTTGGAGGAGAGCTAGTGAACTGCTGTCAGCAGTTGGCCTAACTAACTGATGGAGATTGCACTGAGATACATTATGATGCATTCAATCTCTATTCAGTGAAAATGAGTATTGGGCCAAGGTTAATAATAGCGATCTCAATGTAATCTTGTAATATGTATTTTTCTGGTGAGAATCTTGGATAAATACAGCTGTGTAGTGTCTTCACGCCCATACGGAATTATATATAATAAAAACTCTTTTGAAGCAGTGATTTAAAAAACATGTTTTTCATGTGAAATTAGGTTATTTTAAAGATTGTTTCATGAATGTATGTGAACGAGTTGTGCTCATTCAAAGGATGTGTAATGTAGGACTGAATATTTTTTTAATATATATTCTTTTAATAATATTTTTATACAGATTTTTTTTGTTTCCCTGGCACAAAAAGGGAGTTAATAATGACAAAGTTAATAAAAAACAAAAAAACAAACATACAATCAAACAAACAAAAAAATACCTGTATCAGTATCAGAATTTTACAGTTGGTGCATCCCTAATAGAAATGACAAAATGTAGACAATTAGCTAATTGGACCTACTTAAGCTGTATTGAAATGACCTTGTGACAGTTTTCCTTTTAAGCCTAGTTCACATTACACGATTTTCAGCCCGATTTTGAGGTTGCAGAGGATCTTGAGAGCCATTAAGAAGTCCTTGGGTTAGAGGTGAGTTGGCAGATAGTCTGCCATGACGACTCCTCATGTGTGAACAAGCCTACAAACAAGTCGCACCCACGTTTGTGACTGGGACTGGATATCTGGCATGCTAGAAAACTGGAGAGGTCTGACACGACTGACAAAGAGCATCAGCCAATGAGAGGCTGGATATGGCGATGCGATGTACGGCTCTACCAGACCCAGCAAGAAATTAAAGTCCTCCGCTGTCATCTGTAGCATTTCCTGAAAACCTGTTCAATCATTTAGCTATGAAAGGTACAATAATCTTGGTCAGAATACATGCATATGCTATATAGACAGTACAATGCAAGCTAATAGGCTAGCGGCACAGTGGCAACCGAGTTTCATTCAGAGAACTCACCTCCAACTCTCTGCAGAATTGACAACCCGCGCAATCCACGTGCAGCAGCCCATTCCTTCACTCAAATCCTTTTCTTCTTTTCCTGTTTCTTCTCAGCGCAGAGCAGGGCGCAAACGACCTGCAGAGCTCCCAGCTGTCGGACATCCATGTTAAAGTTTAGCGCCGGGGAACTTCATGATATCCTGTTTGTTCATGTGTGACAAAATGTAGTTTGGTGACATCACAGCGTTAGCTGGGGCTCTGTCGGCAAGGGCTCATTGGAGAAATCTTGTAGTGTGCACACACAGGTCGTAACGCAGTTGGCAAGACTCCCGATGACAGAAACACACATCGCCAGGTATGAACACTCAAAAGATTATGATAGTCTTCGCAACTCAAGACTGGTCGGCCAGTCGTGTAATGTGAACAAGGCTTTAGTTGTAGCACTTCTAAAATCAGTTTTTAAAATCCCTATTGCTCTGCATTCCCTCCTGCCCTGAACTGATGCCTCCCTGACATTAATTTTGTAGCAGTGAGATTAAATAAATTATAAGGTGCATTTTCCCCTCTAACCTTGCTGAAATTGACGGGAAATCCACATTTTAAAGCTGATACTTTTTAAAAATTTCCTCCCAGGGGAACATGCCCCCAGGTTCACATCTTTGTCACCTTTTTCACCTCTGATGAGTTTGCACCCCTGTTTAGTCATCAAGATGGTCAAGTCAGTAAAGTCTGGACACAGAACTACCAAAGGTACAATGACTAGCCTTAGCTTACTGGCTACAGATGCCCTAGATATCACAACAGAGTCCATTATATAATTTGTCACATCTTCACAAATAATACAGGCAAATATATAAAATATCCACTTAGACCAGTTAAGAGTTGCAAGGAAGTCAAGTTCATCTCCCTCTATGCATTTACAACAAACTGGTTTAGTAAAGAGTTCAGTGAAGTCATACTTACAATTATAAGTCATATACTCCATCACTCAGGAGAAACTAACATATTTTCTCTATTACAGTAAACTAAATAAGTGTATAGTCATCGTTTATCTCTTTCTATTCAGGAGTGCAGTGAACATACAGTATAACTCAACTGTATGTCTCTTTCTGGCCAGACCAGAGCAATTAATACTTCTAATGTCTGCGTATCAACCCCTTGAGTTAGAAACAGAAGCACATGAACAGCCACTGCGTGAGCGATGACTCTGTTTTTCCCATGTCCTTAATTTCTCCGATCCTGTGAGGCTCTGCCCTGTCTACATCTTATATCTAATTCCTCTACAGTCGCGGGTGCAGCAGAAAAGGTCAATGCTGCCTCGCTATCAGCCGGCTAGCCAAGGATAGCTTCTCTCCAGAGGCCTCTGTGCTGATGCCCTGTTTGTGTCGTCAGCTTCCTGCGTGTCACCGCTCTCTGTTTTGTTCCGGGCTTACCTGAGGGAAGGGCCTCTGTCAGGTTAATTGCACATAGAAACTTTGCTGCAGAGTGTACTGGATGTTAGTGATCATCAGTGCATTACTAACACACCAGCCTCATTAGACATCGAGTCCCTGCCAAGATTAGTTTTGCCTGCCTGAATAATAAAAGGAAATTAGCTCATAATCAGTTTAATTTGAGTGTTTCCAATAATCAAAAGTCTGAGGAAACATTGCTTCATTTCCCTTCAGTGTCTTAAATTGATTGATTAAGGCCAGTTGTAGGTCTTGAAAACAAGCTAACATAACTGATAAATGGTATCAGACATTAAGCAAACATTGCCTGGAAGACACTTTCCTTACACCTCATTCCCATATTCAAATCAGTCATAATCAATTGTCCTGCCTCATCCAATCTTATAGTTAATGTTGATCCTGGGGAGGAGGAGGAGGAAACATTAACTTCTCAATGAGCACATTAAAAGCACCTTGGTCAGATTTATGAGTGTAATTTACTGTGGGCATGCCTGCATTATCAATTTAAAGACGATGTACAGAACTAACAGGCATTTGCATAATGTAAGCTCGCAGCTTTTTGCTGACTGTGGTGATGTGAGGGTGAAGGAGCTGCAGGTCCACATGCATGAATGCTGATGTACTAAGGCAGCAAAAATGTGCGTGCACAAGCATGACGGGTAAGATTTTGGATCAGCGCCGATCACCGGTAGGATTGAGGAAATAAATACTTATTTCCAGTCATTCGTGTTACTCTGTATTAAACAGTCACTTCACTCAAGTCACAGCAAAATATTTGCTCATTTACCTTTAGTAGTATCTGCCATGTAGATAATTTTAGGTGTATAAGATATATTTGAGTTTGAATTCAATCTGTGGTACTCAAAGCATTTACAAGAAAATTCAAAATTCACAATTTCAAAACTGGCATTACTGCCTCACGATTGTTTGCCTCCACGAACCACTCAAGTTGCACTTACAGTTAACATTCAAACATGGATGCTTCACACACATCTTCCCCCTGGCAGCACAGACGATCTATACAATCAGCACAGATTCAAGGTGGACACCCAAGATCAGTGTCACTAATTCAGTATCTGAATACTTCTGTTCCTGAGATATGACACTGAGTAATGGGCAGAGGAGTGTTTTTGCAGAATATTATAATGTCACAGTGAAGCTGACCTTTGACCTGTTGGATATAAAATGTCATCACCATTTTTATTGTATCCTATTAGACATTTGTATGAAATTTTGTCATAATTAACATAAATTCTTGAGTTATGGCCTAAAACCTGTTGTGAAGTCACAGACCTTGACCTTTAACCACCAAATTCTAAAAAGTTAATCTATGAGGATATTTCTGCCAAATATGAAGAATATATAATAACAGCAATGCCCCAGCTACTGTGGATTATCCTCAAATGACCCCACTATCCCTATGACATCTGTAGACACCAAAGAAGTCATAGTCATAAACATTTTCTTTTATTTATGTATTTATTCAACTGAAAGGCTCTTTTACATTTGGTGCAGAGAGCATAGTTCCCAGACTTCATCTTCCATCTCAAAGCTGGACATATCAAAGAACATGCACCAGTAAAGGACTAAGAGAAAATATCCTTAGATTTTTTTTTGGGGGGGGGGGGGGGGGGGGGGGGGCTGACCTGACTGACAGGATATTAGCAACTATGTTCTTAAAAACTGACTGCACGTGTCTCAGAGACACACAGTGACCTTTACTTGAGCCCAGTCCCACAACACCTTAGTCATTACCCTTCCATTTTGCACCTTTTCTTTTAGGTGTAGGGTTTCCCGATTCTTGTTGGGATGAGGGGGTAGGGCAAAATGTAACATGGCCCTCCAAACTCAGGTTTTTCAGAAAAACACTCCAGACCTAGTGTTCTGAAAAAATCATCTGCAAGCAACAACAACAACAACAAAAAAATCACAATAGCATTACCTTTGTTAAAAAGGATTTAAAAATTACAGTAATCACCAAATTAATTTATTTCAAAGTTATTTCAGTGCATTATGTTTATTTCTTTATAACAAGCATAACAGAGGACGTGGCTAGTATGCCGATGTCTAGGTGGCTAACTAATGAACATTACAATGTTATTGCTGATTTGTACATGACAGTCCCACATTTTGTCATATTTCCATGTTGCATTCCCCCACATATGATGCCCCAAATTTAATGAAAGTCCAGCGGGGGGTTGTTGCTCTTGTTACCATTCCTCTTATATGAGTGCATTGTGAGCATCATGACAACTGCACAAAGCCTGTTTAGCCAAGGCAAAAGAAATCACCACAGGAGAAGATGGCACATTCACAATGTCTGTTTACATCTGTTTACATAAATGCCAGGATCAGTGACTACCAATGACACATTAGGGTCTTGAGGGGTTGTCCCATTTTTTAGGAGAAGATTTCAACCACTACTCCTTGTAACTCTGTTCCAAGGGGCAATGTGGCACTCTGAAACGAGGGGTAGGGGTAATAGTAAGAAATGGGATTGGGCCTTTGACTCTTAATACTACTTAGTCTACTATTGTTACATTTACAGTAATCTGTATTGTGTTCTTTGAGGCACTAGTCTCTTTTACACTGGCTTCTCGGAGTGGGAATTTCACACTGTTTTGCCCATACCGATGTTTTTATAATGGTGTTTTGAAGTCATTCAGTCCTTCATTACACTACCTTTGAATGAGCACAAATTCAATAATACACATTTATAAGAAAAACCTTTAACATAACCTTCTTTCACATGAAAAACATCTAGCAAAAAGCCTTTTTGCTATATATGATACATCATAATTCCCTAATATCTATTTAATAGTGCTGTGAAAACATCGACACATTTCAAGAATCACAAGCAAGTCCAGTTGCCTACGATATAGCACTTAGTAACACATTTCTCCTTCAAACAGCTGGATTTATTCTAGTTTCTCACCAAAAGCTACATTTTACAAGATTACCTTGAACCATCATGAGAATGTTATAATTTACCATCCAATACTCATTTTTACTGAGTAGAGCTTGAACGCTTTGCGATGTAAATCAATGCAGCCTTCACAAGCTGTTGGCTGAGGCCACCGGCTGCTTAGAGGTAACGATAACTAGCTCTCCTCCTACTGATTTTTTTTTTTTTCATGATAACGATACAGTTTGTTATGGGGTTCACATGACGTCGGATAACTCGCCCATCTCCCCCAGAGAGCAGGTAATGTGTAACAAGCTGGGGAGGGGGGGCTGGGTGCGGCAGGAACCCAGAGAAAAAAAGACTTCTCTATTATTAAGTAGGCTTTGCTATGTAGTTATGTTGTTGTGGCCTTGTTTAATATTTCAAAATAATTGCAGTAATAGTATTAGTAAAACATACTAAAAGATAAACATTTTGATTTTTTTTCCCTTTCCCCATTTGTGGCGCCCCCTGTGGATGATGGCGCCCTTAGCATTCACATATACTGCCTATGCCACGGGCCCACACTTGTTATGCTGCCTCGTTCCGTAAAAAAGGTACAATTGCAGAATGGGGGGGTGGGGGGGCGGGCAGAGTTTTCTCACCTGTAAGGCAGCATCAAAGATAGTAACAGTTCCAGAATGACCACTGTATAAAAGGCACATTTCATGGCACAGCAGGATCATGGGCAGCACAGGTGTGAGGTTTGATGATGTGTTATGCTTGCAACCAACCCCGGGAGATTTAAAGAGCAGCTAATAGCAATTAACGGCTAACTCACAGAGAAAGAACAGCTGCTGAAAATGTCTGCAAATTGGGGAAACAATGAGGTCCCAAGGGCTCCTTACCTTTCAATCAGAGGATGAGATCTGCCACCATGTAACAGGGATGGTAAATGATTGTTATTGCCATGCTAATGCCATTGTTATTGTTTCTGCTGCCGACGCATATGTTATATGTCACATTAAAGACCAATGCTGTTGTGTTACAGGTGATGCTTATCACACTTCTTTTGCTTCCACAATGCTGGCATAATGTTTAAAATAACACACTGTGTAAAAATGCAAAGGCGGCATAAAGACGAGACTTTGCATCGGTGTTACTGTGTTACTTCTACTGAATACAAATACAGTAGCTTTGACTGAAATTGTATTATTATTGCAAAAATCCACCTGTCCATTTTTATATGCACTTATACCATTCAGGGTAGCAAGGCTGGGTGAGAGGTGAGGGTCTCCCTGGACACCACTAACACTTATACTTAAACATACTCACACTTTAGAGAGACTCATGTCGTTAATTTGTGTAAAGTCAAAAAAAACGTTCTGTCTCAGACCAGCCTTCCATATCTAAGTGATGTGCCACATCAGTCTGCACCTTATATTTAGCAGTATTTCGATGCACTGAGGTGTGCTCAGAAATATTTAGCAGCTGCACAGCACGAAAAAGCAGAAATCCTCACTTAATAAAATAGGAACAGGTTTTGTTCTACATTATAACAGTGATAAACAGTAAATCTTATGCGGTAAAAGCAATAAAAAGTTGAATAAAACCTGTCTGGATTGTATTCTTGACTGGTAGTCTGTTCAATTTTATGCCAAAAATGAAACTGTCTGGAGTTAATGTTCTATTAGGAGCCAAGTCACAGTGTTCTTTCCCTACTGAGGTAAGCTAAATATTGGATCAGACTGATCCAAGGTCTGTGGAGCAGCATTTCTTGTCAGCTGGCCTGCTATTAGGTGAAAATATTGCATCGCAAATCCCGAGCCATTTCCTGAATATATAACTCCTGCTGTATCTACTAAGCTGTCTTTGTTCCACCTTAGTCAACTAAGTCCAACTTTATCAGTGTGAGATGAGTTTAGCACAGCACACAGTTGAGGGATGCTGTTGTCCTGGCCTGGGCAGTGCAGCTGTGCATCCTTCCTCTGAAATCATCAAAGTACCAAACAGGGGCAGGTGCAGGTGCAGGAAAAAGGCCCAGCGTGAGCTCTGCACAGTCACAAAATCATAAGTCCTCAAAGGCACAACACTAATCACGCTGGAACCTAAATGGCTGACAACAGCAGCAGCAGCTCTATTTCTAATGAGTCAAGCCTGCTGAGTGGACACTCTTCAGCAGCAAACTGGCCTGATTGGAAGAGTTTCAGGAATTCTGTACGGAGAACAGCCAATTAGGAGCAGGTCCAGTTGGGATGCATTAACAGAAATTAGTCTAAAGGCACCCATATAAAGAATGATTTTTTTGAAATCATCCATTAACTGCACAACTTTGGTACACTGGATTTGAAATGAAGCAGTAACCATGTTGTTAATGTGCTGGCTTTTAGCTTTAAAGGGTCAGTACACCCAAATTACAAAACACATATTCTCTCTAACCTCTAGTTGCTAGATGCTAGCAAGCTAAGCTAAGCAGTGAGAGGCAGAGTCAGGTGACCCTTTAACTTGCTGGTCACATTGTTTTCTTAAAACTACTGTATGATCAGCTCTCCTAGCTGAGATGTGATCACAGTGGTCTGGCTGATCTAATCACATTGCAATCACAATGCATTCAGTTCATGGATTTAAACCTGCATTAACATGTATTTTTTCATAATTCCAAATAAGATATCTAGATACAGACATGCATGTTAGTACCAGGCATGTGTGCTGAAACATGATTCTGCTGAGGGGCGCTGCACCGTATAAATGGCCATGCGTGACTATGTATGTGCACATGCTTTCACAAAAGCTACAGGAAAACTGCTCAGACATACCGTAAAACTTCAATTAAAAGCCTGGTCCTTATTAATCTTATATTTCCTTTTACTAGCCTAGTGTGGCTACACATTTTGACAAATAAAGACCTGTCTCAATTAGACGCCTGGGGGGTATTCCATCAAGCCAGCTAACCGCAAATCCCGGCTAACTTCGATAAGCCGCGCTAGTTCTAGAGAGAGTTCGGTTCCATGACTCTCGCTAACAGGAACCTCAGCTGAGTTACTGGGGTAACATATGCTCCTGAACTAACCTGCTCCGTGGCAGGTTAACTATCAAGCTTAATGAATCGGTGTTACGAAGAGTACCTGTAGTAAACAGAGTCTCAGACAAACAGTTCCTCACACTTTTCGCTTGGTTATCCGTGTTGTCCGAAAACGAAGTTAACAACTTCAGCAAAAATGAATTCACCGCACACTTTTGGTTAGTTTCGTCAAATTCCCAAGGATTAAAAATTTTTAAAAAAAGTATCATTCTTGTGATGATATCTTGAAATATTAAAATTCTTCTTCTGTGCGAGCAAAATTACTGGTAGCAGGGTGGTGTCATCCCCCGACTATCATGTGGGTAACTGGGGTTGGAATCCATATTATGGCATCATTCACTACATCAAATTATGGAAACTCTGTTGCAGCGATTATTTTTATGTTTTCACCAACAGCCTATAGCTTACATTTGTCACACATTACACGTATGTGAAATGTAATGCCATTTAGCTGACAATTATTCATCATAACTTTGTAGCCCACAGAACTTTTAACATCAGCTAGGCCTAACATTAACACTTGTCCATATGATTGGAGTAACACCTGCACAGCCGTGCGTTTAACATTGTTGACACCACTCCTGTGCAGAGATAACACAATTTGGCATATTAGTTGGTGCAAAGTACATTACACATTTAAAATAAATTGTAAACCAAATAACATTTCCTTGCAGAATTTAATTTCCATTAAGTAATACTGTGCAGGTATTGAGCCTCAAACGCGGGTCTCCCACATTAATGACATTGGCAATTCCTCTCCGCTACTGACAAGACATGTTGTCCTTAATCAACACAGTCTAAACGTAAGACATTAAACATTGATGTAAAAGTTAATTTATGCATTTAAGCGGTCGGCAATCTTCTGCCACGCCATATCTCTTGCCTTGACAATAGCAACAGTATTTCCTTTTCTGGTAATTGCGTTTCTATACTCTTAGTAAAGCTCCGCGAGGAGCTTTTGCTCCGCGCTGTTGAAGAAATCAGCCCTAGTTTTCTTGTCTTTTTTCAACATGATCGCGTTTTCGACAATTGCATATTCTGGGCTTCTCATGCACCCCGTACGTGCGCCTAATGAAAGATTTGATAAGCCTGGCTGAAGTTAACGCTGATGAGGCACGGCTGAAATGTGTTAGTGGAACGACTGCAGCCTGAGGTGGAAGCTGACGCTAACTCAAACGAGGCTTAATCACTTAAATGCCGCTATCATTAGCGACTTTGATGGAATACCCCCCTGGTCTGGTTACCATGCAGTCCATTTATATAGAAGTTCTTTGAATGTATAAAACCGCACTGTTGACTACCCACTTGGGCTAACAACAGTTAGCTGTTTATAGCGTACATATAATATTAATGTTTAAGCTTTCATCAATATGGAGATTATCATTTCAGATCACTAAAACCTTGAGCACCAGAGAAGACCGGAATTAATACAGATTTACCAGCGTGACAAAAAAACAAGTGGTTGCTCCCTTCTTCTGAAGCTGTCATAATCAGAATATGTGTCCATGTCTCAATTACCTAATAAGTTATTTATATTCCTTTGGTCCATAAGGGTCCACTGATCAAAAGAATCAAAAGTGTTTTAATAAAAATTATTTCAATTATGAATATTGGTTTAACAGGACAAAGTTGTGTTGTGTTGGTATGCCAGGTGCCATTACCCCTGGGTGCTGTGAAACAAATGTCATAACATAACACTTAATTGATATGTTATTTGAAGTCTAATTTTTATACAAGTAATATTCCTACTGGGTCAAACAAACAATTTGATTGTCTTTCCCATCTTTGTTGAGCAATGGTTTTGTGTAAAATGAATTACAAGCCTGTCCCATATAGAGGCCTGTCTCAAATATAAGCCTGTTGAGTTGCGTGATTTAAGCAAATAATAGCCTGGGCTACTAATCCAAGTTTCACGGTACTTACAACTGTGGTTCCATAAGCCATTAGTCCAGACACAATTTCTCTCTGGACTGCAGCTGCCAAAACTTCTATTTGATTTTGAATATTGTCAGACATCCACTTGTCCCTTTGCTGAAGCCACTCACATTCCCTGGACAAATCAAAACGTTATGTCCACCCGTTGTCCACTTCATCATTAGCCTACGTTATCACTCCATCCTAATGGCTATGCACCTTCAGAGGAAGTCTCTCACATTCAAGGAGTTTTATGGATCTTAAAAAGCAGCTCCAAAACTGTCCTTGCCAGCAGGTCTGAGGAACTGTTGCTCTTTCTTAGCCTTAGCCTTACTCTTGCTATTGATTATCTCCCGCTACCACAAATTTCTCTTTATGTTGAGCCAATACCAACAATAAGGAGGTATAATGACATTAGAACATTGTAGACTTTTTTTAATTTTCTGACAGGCACCCTATCATCTGCTGTTCAAAATGTAAAACAGATGTTAAGATAGATCATTACTCAGGGTAAAACGTCTGGCTGAGGCCTCTGACACCAAGATCTTTTCCTTCCACCTCTAGCCCTCTGAGACCTGCAGGGCTGCTGGCAATCTGTTTCCCTCTCAATAGTGGAGTAATTCAGCTGGTGTTTTTTGAACTTCACCGAGAAGTAACACACAGGATGGCACACGCCCTCCTCACCCTGCAGCAGCACAGCACAGCACCAGCTCCAGTGGCACTAGCATCTACCTCCAGCTGGAATGGCAGAGAGAAGTTCGGAGCTGACAACACAGGAGCACTGCAAAGGAGAGATTTAGCAGCGTTAAGGCATTCTGACAGTCATCATCCCACACAAAAGGGACAGAAGGACTACACAGTCTAGTAAGCGGAGCAACCACCACAGAAAAGTTCCTACAGAAACAACGGTAGTATCCAGCCATGCCCAAAAAGTGCCGAAGCTCACGCCGATGAGTAGGAACAGGATATGCCACTATTGCCTCCACTTTAGCATCCACTGGACGCACCTGCCCATGTCCAACCTGTTTCCCCAGATAGGTCACCATGGCTTTGCCAAACTCACACTTCGCAAGGTTCAATGTCAATGATGCTTTAGCAAGACGGCTAAACACCTCATTCAGACTGGATATATGACTTTTCCAGTCATCAGAGTACACAACCACATCATCCAGGTACACATTACACTGTGGTACATCCCCCAATACAAGCTGCATTAGGCGCTGGAAAGTTGCAGGAGCATTTCTCATGCCAAATACCATGACGGTGTATTGCAGGAAGAGGTCAGGTGTAACAAACGCGTAAATGTCAGATGCTCTGCGAGTTAAAGGAACCTGCCAATACCCTTTTAGTAGGTCTAATTTGGTAATATAGGCTGCAGGACCTATACTGTCAATGCAATCCTCCATGCGGGGCAGAGGAAAAGAGTCTGGCACAGTAACTGCATTCACTTTACGAAAATCTGTACAGAACCGTGGCGTACCATCAGATTTTGGAGCAAGCAAACACGGAGAACTCCAAGGACTACAGCTCGGCTTTGCTAATCCATTATCTAACAGATAGCTCACCTCATCCCTCATCTTTTCCCTCTTTTCTTTGGGGCAACGATAGGCATGTTGTTTGATGGGTGCAGCCTTATCAACATCAATGTCATGCTCAAGCACATTGGTATGGGAGGGAACATCACCAAAAAGAGTGGGGTGAAGCTGGAACAAGCGGAGCACATCATCACGCTGTTCTTCTGTAAGAAATGACAAATGTGACTCAACATCAGACAGAAACTCAGAGTTAGTCAACTTACCACATCGCTGACCATCAGAGGGCACGGACAAACCGTCATCCATCTCAGACTTCACACAACACATAGAAACTTTACCACCATCACGGGCGGCGGCATCCAGAGAAGTTGCCAGCTTCTCCGGAGCAGTCTCTCTGGAATAGAAAGGCTTCAACATGTTAACATGGCACAAACGTTTTTTTCTCCTATGTTCAGGTGTCTGAATGATGTAGTCTGTGTCCAACACTTTGCTTTTCACTACATAAGGTCCTGAAAAACGGGCAGTGAGGGCAGAGCCAGGCAGAGGCAGTAAAACCAACACTTTATCACCTGGCTGGAACTGTCGTTCAGCTGCTCTCCTGTCAAAGCGCTGCTTCATGTTTTCCTGGGAGGAAGACAGAGCTTCCTTCGCCAACATACGTGCATGCTGCAAACGCTTGCACCTGGAAACAAAATCCAACACATTAGATTCTCCAGAAGAAGAAGAAGAAGAAGACACAAGCTGCTCTTTTAACAACATTAAAGGGCCACGCACGTTGTGACCGAACACCAACTCAGCTGGACTGAGCCCCAAAGACTCTTGCTTAGCATCTCTGATGGCAAAGAGAGCGAATGGCACACCCTCATCCCAACCCTTACCAGTATCATGGCAGAATTTTCTGAGCATGGACTTCAGGGTTTGGTGCCAGCGCTCAAGAGCACCTTGAGACTCAGGATGATAAGCACTAGAAACAGAGTGAGAGATGCCTAGAGACTGCAAAGTCTGTTTAAAGGTTCTTGACAGGAAATTTGTTCCCTGGTCCGTCTGTACTGTCTTGGGTAGACCAAAAGTGGTGAAAAACTTAACCAATGCTTTGGTGACAGCAGTGATTTTTTGCAAAGGGATGGCCTCTGGGAAACGAGTGGAAAGGCACATAATGGTTAACAAGAACTGGTTTCCAGACTTAGTTTTTGGCAGAGGACCAACACAATCCACCAAGACATGTTCAAATGGCTCACCAACTGCTGGGATTGGATGCAAGGGAGCCGGAGGCACAGTCTGGTTTGGTTTGCCTACAACCTGACATGTGCCACAGGTCCTACAGAAACGTGCAACATCGGACGGATCGGGATGCTCCTCAGCCACCAGGCTCTCTACCAAAGCGGCTTTTAGCTCTCGCTTCCTTAAGGAGCCCGCAACACTAACATCATAGTATTGGGCAATCACACACAAGTCGATTTTTCGGCAGTGGTCGAGTGCACTAAGCATGGGGTTAGCCACAAACCTTGCTATGTCAAACGATGCCATACTCACCAAGAAGAAAAAACACACATGCTAAACACGCTACCAGCAGCCACCGGAGCTAACGGCTAACTACCGGAGCTAACCGCGGGTACCACTGCAGCCGAAGCTACATACAACACTCTAAACTTACCTCGGTAGGTTTGACGCAGCAACACCCACACACGCTATAATCAGTCTCAACCTACAAACTGCCCCCAGAAACCTGCCTAACAAAAATTCAACCTACCTGTCTTCTGGAGTATGCCGGGCTTGGGGTGACTTGAAAGGCAGCAAAACAGCGACCGAAGTCCTGAACACCTACCCCCGCCAGAGATGTTAAACCTCCGCCCAGGATTCGCTCCAAAAACAACAAACTAAAACAAAAACCGAGTGCCCGAAGGAAGAGCCGGTGTCGTGCCAGAAGTTGATTTTTGCCAGAAACTGATTTCCGGTCCACGGGAGCGCGCACAGTTGTTATAGTTGAAAGGCGCAGCTTCTGTGGCTCTGCGGCAGGCTTCATCGGGCTCAAACAGCCAGTTTGTTTATGATCATCTACCGATGTTTATTTGTGTTTGCGTTTGATAGCCTCCTGTACGTCCAGTTGCCTTATATCGCTGTTGAATAGGCTAGTTGGTGATTTAAATCTGGCTTGTATTTGCGCTAATAAAGATATTTGTCACCGAGGGAGCTTCTTTTTTCTGCACCAAAATTACATTAGATCCCTCAACAGAGTAATTTGACCCCAAACAGTGCTTTGTACGGTTTTAAAAATGAGCAAAGGGACATTACAATGTAAAAATCAGGTTATTTTGCTTGCCAAAAACTGATTCATGCCTCTGGTATTGTATGTAGAGAGATATTTTGCCCCAAAAAAGGACTTAATATAACACAGCAGAGTGACATTTGTAAGGAGGCTATCAAACGCAAACACAAATAAACATCGTTAAATGATTATAAACAAACTGGTTGTTTGAGCCTGATGAAGCCTGCCGCAGAGCCGCAGAAGCTGTGCCTTTCAACTATAACAGACTGTGCGCACTCCCCCAGACTGGAAATCAGTTTCTGGCAAAAAACTTCTGGCGCGACACTGGTACAGCTCAGCTGAGCACTCACCTGTCTGGGGCAGCTGCAAGCACTGATGAGCAATGACACACAGATGAGCTGACGTCACACCTGACCGCACAGACCACTGGTACTATTTAGGTTTACTGATCTTTTTTTTCTTTCTTTCTTTTTTTTTTTGAAAGATCCCGGACGAGCCCCCAAATGTGTTACCAGAGGTCTAGGGGATGGGGGGGAGTAACACAGGTAAATAGGGGATCTTTCAAAAGAAGAAAAAAAAGGCAGTCAAACAAATAGCCGGGGAAAAGGGAAATTTATTTACAACGAAAATTAAGAAAAAGAACCACCAACGAAAAACGAGCTCCAAAGGGGAACCGGAAAGCCTGTAACAGGGAATGACACAAAAAGGAAAAGATTAATCACACAGCCAACCAATGACCAGCACAATGGCAAAAATTCAGCTTTATACCCCGTCTGTACAACTCACAACTGTGACAGCCCTGTGGCCCACTGGCACCGGGACTACTACTCCTCCCTTCCCATATAGCCACGCTGATGAGGGATTGGGATCAGCTGCACGCTACACGTAGACAGGGGAAAAAAAACACAACACAAAACACAGGGTGGGCCCAAAAACACACAGGCACGTAACATGGGCTATATATCGCTGCAAAGTCAGACTACATGTTGACAAGGTAAAAACAGCATGGCCATTTTTACAGGGGTCCCTCGACCACTCACCTTAACATATCTGAATGAGTCTCCTTTTAACATTAACAATAATAATAATAATAATAATAATAATAGCTTTAATCTATATAGTGCCTTTCAAGAGACCCAAGGATGCTTTACAGAGAAAAAAAACAACAAAAAAAAACAGATATGCCTACTTTATGCTAGTCCCATGCACTTTGGGGTATGCAGTTTTTTGTATACAAGATAAACATGTTTTTTTCACCTATTGTATTATATATCTCTGCATACTGAACTCCCTAAACAGTCTTGGAATTGCATAAAAAGGCATAACTCTTGCTGATTTAATGAGCTCAATTTTGTTAATGTGTGATGATGTTAGCCCCCATCATAGCCATTTCTTTGTAGTGAGACCATTTTTTTGAACGGACATCACTGTATAAAATGACCTATAGTGACCTCTTGGATAACCAAAGCCTCACAAAACTTTACAGCCACAAACTAGAATCCTCAGTTATAGATGGCTTTCATAGGTATATTGACAATAAGAGGATTTCTCAGCAGTTTCCAGAACAGAAGTGCTTGCCACCCAATCACAGAAAAATGCAATTTTACAGAAATCTTCAAATGTCAAAAGTTTTCAAAGATCAGACCAGATCACAGAATTAATATTTCGATGGTGTTTCTCAAGGTCTCGGTGTCTTAATGTTGTGTTTTGGAGGAATATTTGAACCTTTTTATGAATTATCAAGTGGTATAACATGTTTTTAGCACCAAAACTATGTGACAAATGGCATCAACCCAAAAATTGCTGCAACATCTTATGAGATACATGACACATCTTATGAGCATGTGAATGACCATCATATACTCCAATAATAATGTTCTAAGGCCCTATACATGCTTAACCTTTATCCCAAGATAGATCCCAAGAAAATTCATTCATTTATTACAGAGTAATGCCTAGAAAAACTTGGCCCATGGTGATGGGCTGCATCTCAAATAATCTCCAGGTTCCCAGGGGGTTTCCAGCTTTAGATGATGTAAACTACTTCATGGCCACGACCTCCATTGTGGAAGCGGCTTTAGATGAGGTCAGAAGGTTGTTGGTGCCTGTCATGGCAGAGACCTAAGAACCTGCTGGTGGATATAATGAATGGACCTGCATTTGTGCCGCACCTTTCTAGTGGTCTGACCATGCTAAGCATTTTAGGACATGGTTTAAACTTCCACATGATATCACACACCAATGGCACAGCATTTGGGAGCAATTTGGGTCTCAGTGTCTTGCCCAAGGATACTTCAACATGCTGACTGGACAGAGGATCAAACAGCTGATCTTCCGAGTAGATCTGCTCTACCTCCTGAGCCACAACCAACTTCATTATATACAGTAAATACATAATTATACTATGACAAGTCCAAATGTCTGCCGTGAAAAAAAGCCTTTCTAACTGATCATTAGTTTTGCAGCTGAAGATGAGACTGAAGACATCAAGCAACTGAAAGGAGCTTGGTGTGAATTTAAGTCGAAGACAAATATGTTTCTCATTTAAAAGAAAAACTACAAATACATACCCTCTGAAAACGGACCTCTCAAGGGCAGCAGCTGGGGATGGTTGTTTTCATAATCCTGTTTAAAACTGATCTAAATCGCACATGACAACGTCATTACGTCATGCTACAAGCGGTCCAAAAGAGCATGAAAATGCATTGGGACACCACAGTATTGTCCCATCGTGGCTGCATGAGATTGTTGTTCACATGATCCTGTTTAACATCCATCTTAAAATGAAAACTATAATAGTTACATTGTTGTTTTTTACAGAAGCAGCAGAAACCTAAGACTTCTGTCTTTTGCACCATCATGTTGTCTATTTGTCTATTTGCAATGTTTTCATTACGTTATGCTACAAGTAGTCCAAAAGATGGTGACAATGTGCAGTAGTGGCAGAGGAGCAAAGAAGCAGGTCGACAGGAATGTCTGTTGTATTTTTTATTTTTTTTTAATTTATGACACAATTTCGATATTTTATTAATCATCTTAGGTTGTACAGATTTTAAGAACATGCAATACTAAAAAATACCAATGTAGGCACTGGGAAACAATTTCTACTACAGATTAAACTGTCAAAACTGCTTCTCACTCTGCTCATAAAAAACTCAAAAACAAAATAATGTACACAGTTCAAATAACTTATGGAGTTGATTTTATGTTTCTACATTTAGAAATCTTTTGGGTCAATATGTTTTGTATTTTTATTTTTGAAATTCATGACACAATTTTAATACTTTAATTAAATATTAATACATTTTTTTTGACTTGCATAACCTTCTAGCTTAAGTTGTACAGATTTTAGGGATATGAAGCATTTGAAGTGTTATGACCAAGGTCATCTTTGTATTGATGTGCTTGGATTTTTCCGCTGTCTTTCCCTTCCCCAGAGTGTGTGCATATGTTTGAGTGTGAGTGGATGATGGAAGGCAGGTGGCAATTGCTGATTGGTTCATTCAAATGTTTTGCTCTCACTGGCAGGTAACAAAAGAATTCTGCTAACAGAAGCTCTTGCTTCCTTTCACCTCTGCCACTGCTAGCAAAAGGCAGTAATTAGACTGTGTGTGTTGATTTGTTTGTAAGTAGCTGCAGAAAAACCATTCGACTTTGTGAATTAGTTTGTTCAACTTGTTAACTTTGTTACATAGGAGAGCAGTGGCGGCTGGTGATCAAAATTTTTGGGGGATCGCACTTTTGTTGGGGGGCTGGGGACAACAGGTCTCAGGTAAAATGCATTACCTGCAGTAAAATGAAGAGTGCATTTTAAGACATAGTCATTGTTCAGTACAATGTCAGTGTAGCGAATATAAGAAAGGAGACAACGCCACTTCTCTCTTTTGGGATTTTTCCTGGAGTCTTTCTGTCTCAAATCAGACTGACAGTATTCAGTAACCAAAATAATCAAATTAAACAATGGATAAACTAAATGAAGGTAAATGAAATAAAAATGGGTGATGTTATTTCCTACAAAACATGAATTCCTTTACCAAAAATTGGGAAAACAAAAAGGTAAGATACCAAAATAAAATATATTAACATCTATCTTCCCACCAAAAATTCCTGTCGAGTTCACGTGAGCTCATACTACTGTATAGTCTCAGCGCATATATTCTATTGTAGGTCTTGAACTTAGCTGGGATAAACTACCTGCATAAGCCACTTCTATTTCCTCAAAAACAATAAAAGTAACATACAGCCTTTTTACACACTACAGCATACTGGCCTAAACTTAGTAGATAAAAATACAATAACAACACAACAAACTAATGTTGCCTAAACACTAGCCAGTAAGACTTGATAATGGTCACATTATCATTTATTTGTACCACCTTGTGACATTTCGTGCAAAAGCCCGTCTTCAGACAACCAGAACATTCAAAGACACCCTACTAATACTGTACCTACTAGGCTAGGTCACCTGACAGCTCATCTGGTCCTTAATAGGGTCCCTGAGATTGGATACATACAATAGATTCCATAGATGACTGCATACAAAGAAAAACATATGGGCCTAGTAAAATACACAATAAAGTCACTTGAGAAGATCATATATACACACAAAAATTATGCACAAAGCTCTATAGTGCACTTTAAAAAGATACACATCAGGTAAAAGACCCTGTACACTAGAGCTTAATCAGAACGTGAATACCACATAACTAGAGTATCAGGTGTGAACCATAATGTAATAAGAAGAAACAAAACAAGGAAAATATAACAACTTATTTAGAGGAACCTCTGCTCTATAAAGGTGGTAATATTGAAATGGTAATGAATGATGCCATAGCA
This sequence comes from Cephalopholis sonnerati, assembly GCA_019142605.1. Taxonomy (NCBI): domain Eukaryota; kingdom Metazoa; phylum Chordata; class Actinopteri; order Perciformes; family Serranidae; genus Cephalopholis; species Cephalopholis sonnerati. The sequence goes on along the minus strand of JAGQAX010000015.1, from coordinate 4,634,290 downwards.
ATAGAGAGACAGAGCAAAACATATATACAACCCACAAGCTGGAGATCTAATGTCATGATCAGAGCAATCAAAGGCCCCCTTTACACCTTGAATTAGCATGTGTTTTTTTGCAATCGGATAGCGTATGACCACATACCTGGTATTAACATGCGTCTCCGGTGTCCCATCCAGATCCGTTTGCTATCCGATCACGCTCCGTCCCCCCGACGTTACATCCTAGTGGCACACTACAACATCATATCATGTGCAGCACAATAACAACAACAAGATGTTTGCCACCCATGAAGTTGCGTTCTTGTATGGACACTTTTGTCAGACCAAATGGACAGCAGACACTTCGTCTCACTGTGGCTCCGTCCGCGGCGTCTCTTTACCGTTGTGAAGATAGTTTGATGTTGGATATTCAACAGATATTCACATATTCTTTTTGGGTTCAACACTGATTTCCACCTCCATATCATAGGCAGAACAATGCGCAACACAGGGTAGGGCTATTAACCCCCCGCCCACACACACACACACACACAATCACAGAATTTTTTAAACAAACTTCAACAAACCATTTTACATTTGTGTGTGGTGTCTGGGTCCAGTTATGTGAAAGCTATTGCGTTAATAGCCCTACCCTGTGTTGCTCATTGTTTTCTGCCTATGACATGGAGGTGGAAATCAGTGTTGAACCCAAAATGAAAATATGAATATCTGTGAATAACCAACGTCAAACTATCTTCACCACGGTGTTTTCTTTTTCTCTGCAGTCACTACCCGGTGAGTGCTGTTGTCATCTTCTTCCTCCTTCTTCCTGTGTCCAGCTGGCGCACCGCGCTTACTTGTTTTCATCCACGGAGTTGTTGCATGTGGATTGGAGACGCATTTGCATTTACACTTGTGTTAGATGTGGTCGCGATGCGTCCCTGACCACCTTCAGAAGTGGTTTGGCTGATCGGATAGCAATGCGTCCTCAATGCGTTTCGAGTGTATTTACACCTGTACTTTCATGTGGTCACGAGCAATCGGATTGCTATCTGATCGCAAAAAACACATGTTGATGCAAGGTGTAAAGGGGGTCAAAAAGACACAGGGCATATCACAAATCCACACACACACCTGGTGAATAGAGGAGACTGACCGGAGGCTGTCTACTGGTGTCCAGATGGCTATTTTCGAGCTGTTTGCATTTTTCAGACAGGTGTTTTAGGTCTTGTACCCCCGCCATTGTCCACAATGCTTCAGTACCAACACGTTGAAACAGCAAGCAAGGACCACATCCAGCTAGCCAACTCTGTTCCTCATAACAAGAGCGGCAAAAGCCCCGGGTGTAAGCTCGCCCTCCGTCACTTGCCTGCCGCTGAATCTGTAGATAGGGCTGGTCCGGTCCAAGCTATTTTATCCTCTTTCTTTCCTCCAGTGAACGCCGAGTAAAAGACTGATTTTGTAGGGAAACAACAGAGTTTTCTTTCATTTCCGCGGGTCTACTTCGCCATCATCTTGTAAAACGGGAGCAGGAGTCGCGCGCATCTGAACTTGAACTATAGCGTTGCCGTCGAGAATTATCCAATTGCATTAGATCACAAAAACACAACTACAACACTGATTCGCTGCCAATGAAAGTGGGAGGATCCGGGGCGCACCGAGCTGCAAATCTGAAGCAGCAAATCAGAGAGCAGCCACAGGTCACATGCTAGCCAAAAGTTGAAGGACTTGCATTCACGATCATTTGGCCGGCGTCCCTCATGCAGGAAGTACACGTATTAACATAGATATTAACCAAATACAATATGGAAACAATTTTTAATGAATACTGACAAGCACTGACAGAATACCAGGCACATTTTATTACATAATTATTTCGAAATTTGCATTATTTAATTAATTTATTATTAACATATTTAAATAAACTTTATTGATATATTTTGATGGGGGCGGCGCCCCTGCGCCCCGTATTAACGGACCGCTGCTGTAGGAGAGCCTTTTGACCAGTTTTGAGTTTATGAATTGAGGCCTTTTTGCAGTGTACTTTACAGGGAGGCACAAAAATATTGGCATGTAATTGGTATCAGCCAATATTGGCTTTAAAATGAACTACCAGAATCGGTCAACATCCTTACTTTGCGCAATCAAAAAATAATAGATACATTGAAAAGGGTTCTATTTCATGTCTCCATTTGCTGGTGGGCCATCATAATTAGAGTATGCATGCATAATATGATGTTATTTCACTACAAAAGAGACTTGATGATGACAAAAAATGAGGTTGGGAAAAAAAGTGTTATCAGTTATCAGCCAAATGAGTTAGTATAGGCATATCGGATATTGGCAAAAAGTCCAATATCATGCATTCCATGAGTGCTGATATACAGTATAACAGCACTGGGTCTTTTGGCTTTGCATGTATCACTCCACTGTGCAGGTGTTCTGAGCTGTTAATTATGTTCATTGTTAATTAGCGGACATTAAGGGTCACTGTAACAAACTTTGCACTGTAAAATGAAACATATTACCACAAATAACATTTAGGTTGAATAATGCATGGTCAGAAAAGGATGAAGGGATGAAAAGAAGCCTGAATACTTCACTGTAAATCTCCAAGTATGTTCATATGATGATGTCATATGAGACCCGAGTCAGCCTGTAGACCCTGCCTACGTGCTGACGTACTGCGGTAAGTGTATTGTGTCATTTCCGGTGTTTCTGTGTTGGTGTCTCTCAGCTGCTGCAGCGATCTCTCACCAGCTACTTTTCTGCTTTTTCTCCTCACTTTAGCCGTTAAACATCCACTTCACTTCTTAAAACACACTAGTTGTAGTGTTAATCACTCTGCTTCTTTAAACGACTGTCTTATTCATCTTTGCTTGCTCACACACCCTCAGCCTTGTTAGCTACCTTAGCTTAGCACCTAGCGATGGCTTCCTCTCCTGCACTCTCTTGCTCAGTGTGCCAGATGTTTAGTTACTCCTCTGCCTCCTTTAGCGATAATGGTACATGTGAGAAATGTAGTTTATTTTCTGCGTTGGAGGCGAGGCTTAGTCAATTAGAAGCTCGACCCCGCACCATGGAGAGTCAAACTGTAGCTGCGGTAGTTAGCCAGTCCCCTGTAGCCGGCGCGGAGCCACTTAGCATAGCCTCTGCTAGCAGTTCTCCGGTAACTCCTGTGCAACCGGGAGACTGGGTGACTGTCCGAGGGAAGCGTAGTACCAGGCTGAAGCCCTCGGCTCACCACCAGCCCGTTCACATTTCTAACCGTTTTTCCCCACTCAGCGACACATCGCTGAGGAGAAAACTCTGGTAATTGGCAGCTCTATTTTGAGAAACGTGAAGTTAGCGACACCAGCGACCATAGTCAAATGTATCCCTGGGGCCAGAGCGGGCGACACTGAATCAAATTTGAAACTGCTGGCTAAGGCTAAACGTAGATTCAGTAAGATTGTTATTCACGTCGGTGTTAATGACACCCGGTTACGCCAATCGGAGGTCACAAAAATTAATGTTGCCTCGGTGTGTCAGTATGCCAAAACTATGTCGGACTCCGTAGTTTTCTCTGGACCCCTGCCAAATCTGACCACTGATGATATGTTTAGCCGCATGTCATCATTCAATTGCTGGCTGTCCAGGTGGTGTCCAGCAAACGATGTGGGCTTCGTTAATAATTGGAAATCCTTCTGGGGAAAACCTGGTCTGATTAGGAGAGACGGCATTCATCCCACTTTGGATGGAGCCGCTCTCATATCTAGAAATCTGGACAAGTTTATTAGTGATCTAAAACCATGACAACCCAGAGTTCAGGCCAGGAATTAGAGTCGCAGTGTAAAACGCTTCTCTGAGCTTCTAGAGCAATCACCCACCCATAGTGTCATACAAACGGTGTCTGTCCCCCGACCTCCTAAATTATTTAAATATAAAGTCAAACAAAGAGGAGTTGTACATAACAACCTGATGAAAATGAAAACCTCTTCTGTGACAGAAAGACAAAACAGGAGAATTAAATGTGGACTGTTAAATGTCAGATCATTATCTTCCAAAGCAGTGTTAGAAAACGAAGTAATATCAGATAATCATATTGATTTACTCAGCCTCACCGAAACCTGGCTGTATCAAGATGAATATGTTAGTCTAAATGAATCCACTCCTCCCAGTCATAATAATATCCACATTCCTCGAGGCAGCGGCCGAGGAGGGGGAGTTGCAGCCATTTTTAACTCTATTCTATTAATCAGCGCAAAACCTAAACTAGATTACGAATCCATAAGCCCACTCACCGTTTTAACCACACCCTCAATCTAGTTCTGGCGTATGGAATTGAGATTAATAACTTAATGGTCTTTCCAGAGAATCCCTCTCTATCAGATCATTACTTAATAACTTTTGATTTCTGTCTACTTGACTACGCGCCACTCAGTAACAGTTGCTATACTAGGTGTTTATCAGATAGTGCGGTAGCAAAATTTAAGGAAGTGATTGCATTGGTGTTAAATTTAATACCCTCTGTAAGTGAGGTTTCTCGTACTGACTTTAAAGTCTCCCAAATTGATCATCTCGTCGATAGCGCTGCGGGCTCGCTGCGAACAACTCTCGACTCTGTAGCACCTCTTAACAAGAAGCTCACAAAGCAAAGAAAGTTTGCTCCCTGGTATAACTCCCAAACCAGAAAATTAAAGCAAATGTCGCGAAAATTTGAAAGGAATTGGCGATTAACCAAACTGGAAGATTCTCGTTTAATCTGGTTAGATAGTCTAAAAACATATAGGAGAGCCCTCCGCAATGCCAGAGCAAACTATTACTCATCATTAATAGAAGAAAATAAGAACAGCCCCAGGTTTCTTTTCAGCACTGTAGCCAGGCTGACAGAGAGTCACAGCTCTACTGAGCCTTGTATTCCTTTAGCCCTTACCAGTAATGATTTTATGAGGTTTTTTAATGACAAAATCGTAACTATTAGAGACAAAATTCATGACCTCCTGCTCTCTAAGAGTACTAATCTGCCTTCAAGCACAGCTATAAGTACTGATACATATTTAGATTGCTTCTCCCTGATTTCTATTCAACAATTGACCTCAATGATTTCTTCAACCAAGTCATCAACGTGTCTCTTGGACCCCATCCCAACTAGGCTACTTAAGGAAGTCTTACCTTTAGTTAACACTTGCATACTAGACATGATCAGTATATCTTTATTGACAGGCTATGTACCACAGTCTTTTAAGGTAGCTGTAATTAAACCTCTGTTAAAAAAGCCCACATTTGATCCAGAGGTGTTAGCCAGTTACAGACCTATATCCAACCTTCCCTTTCTCTCAAAGACCCTTGAGAAAGTAGTCGCAGACCAGCTGTGTGACTTTTCCATGATAATAATTTATTTGAGGAATTTCAGTCAGGAGTTAGGGCCCATCATAGTACCGAGGCAGCACTAGTAAAAATTACAAATGATCTCCTGATTGCTTCAGACAAAGGACTCATCTCTGTACTTGTCTTACTTGATCTTAGTGCCGCATTTGACACAATTGACCATCAAATTCTGCTACAGAGACTGGAACATTCAATTGGCCTTAAAGGTTCTGCACTAAGCTGGTTTAAATCTTATTTATCTGATCATTTTCAGTTTGTTCACGTTCATAATGAATCATCTTCATGTACTAAAGTTTGTTTTGGAGTACCTCAAGGTTCAGTGCTCGGACCAATTCTATTCACGCTATATATGCTTCCCTTAGGTAACATCATTAGAAATCACTCTATCAATTTCCATTGCTATGCGGATGATACACAGTTGTATTTATCGATAAAACCAGAAGAAACAGATCGATTAACTGAACTTCAGAAATGCCGTAAAGATATAAAAACCTGGATGAGCACCAATTTCCTGATGTTAAATTTAGACAAAACTGAAGTTATTGTTCTTGGCCCCAAACAGCTCAGAAACTCTTTATCTGATGATATAGTTTCTCTGGATGGCATTGCTCTGGGCTCTAGCACCACCGTAAGAAACCTCAGCGTAATATTTGATCAAGATTTGTCTTTCAACTCCCATTTAAAACAACCGTCTCGGACTGCATTTTTTCATCTGTGTAATATTGCGAAAATTAGGCCTATCCTGTCACTAAAAGATGCTGAAAAATTGGTCCACGCGTTTGTTACACCGAGGCTGGATTACTGTAATTCTCTATTATCAGGTAGCTCTAATAAGTGCCTGAAAACGCTCCAGCTAATCCAGAACGCGGCGACACGTGTACTGACAGGAACTAAGAAACGAGATCATATTTCTCCTGTTTTAGCTTCTCTGCACTGGCTCCCTGTAAAATCCAGAATTGAATTTAAAATCCTTCTCCTAACCTACAAAGCTCTAAATAATCAGGCTCCATCATATCTCAGAGAGCTCATAGTGCCCTATTATCCCACCAGAACACTGCGCTCTGAGAATGCAGGGTTACTCGTGGTCCCTAAAGTCTCCAAAAGTAGAACAGGAGCCAGAGCCTTCAGCTATCAGGCTCCTCTTTTGTGGAATCAGCTTCCTGTTTTGGTCCGGGAGGCAGACACCGTCTCCACTTTTAAGACTAGATTTAAGACTTTCCTTTTTGATAAAGCTTATAGTTAGGGCTGGCTCAGGCTTGTCTTGGACCAGCCCCTAGTTAGGCTGACATAGGCCTAGTCTGCCGGGGGACCTCCCATAATACACAGAGCCCCTTCTCTCCTTCTCTCTCTCTCTCTCCTTTGCTAGTATTCATGTCCTGTTAATGCATCTCTCTAACCCGGGTCTACTGCATGTGACTAACTCGGCTTGTTCTCTGGAGCCTTTGTGCTCCACTGTCTCGCAGGTTAACTTGTACCGCAGCTGTGCCTGGATGGTGTGTCGTGGTTGTGCTGCTGCCATGGTCCTGCCTGATGCCTCTCACTGCTGCTGTTACTATTAGTCATACCTGGACTATTATACACATATCATTATTGTCACATACATATATAATCATATTATTAATATAATATCTGTTTCTCCTTATGTCTCATTGTGTCATATGGATTACTGTTAATTCATTATATTGATCTGTTTTGTACAACATCTATTGCTCGTCTGTCCGTCCTGGAAGAGGGATCCCTCCTCAGTTGCTCTTCCTGAGGTTGCTACCATTTTTTTTCCCCGTTAAAGGGTTTTTTTTGGGAGTTTTTCCTTATCCGCTGTGAGGGTCCTAAGGACAGAGGGATGTTGTATGCTGTAAAGCCCTTTGAGGCAAATTATGATTTGTGATATTGGACTTTATAAATAAAATTGAATGAATTGATTGAGAAGACAACGCAACGTGCTGATTAAGTTAACTCATCAGTATCACATGTATTCCACCAAAGCGACTGTCAACAGACAGATTTCACTGGTCACAAAATAAATGGAAACACACAGATGTAGCCTACATGATGCATAGTAGCTGGCCTGTGGTAAGGTGTAGAACTGGTTTTCACAAAGTCTCAAGCTAGTGTGCAGGAATGTTTATGTGTTGCTTGCCATTACTCCAGTCCCAGTCCAGTCACAGAATTATTTGTGTTGGCGGAGTAAAATAAATCATTAAAAAAAAAATATATATATATATATATATATATATATATATATATATATATATATATATATATATATATGTATATAAAAATCATAACCTGCTGCCATTTTTTACTGTTGGTAAACGGTGCTTGTAGAACTGTTGCATAAAAAGCAATATAACACTCTATGACCGAATCACAGCCAAGCTGATACACAGTACAGCAGCACTTCCTCTCATGTGATATTGCTTTAACCTATGCAGACCATTTCCATGGCAGAGTTCAATAATTTTGTCACCATATATCGATCTTTGATGACCACAAAGTTAACTGCTGTTATGACATGCACATTTTGGGAATAATAATGTCTGATTTTTTAAAAAGTCTAAGGGCTGCTTTGAAACTTTTGTAGGGTTAAGAAGCACTCAAAACAGCATGAGCTACCCATCCAGGCAACGATCAAGAGGACCAAGACTCAAAGCAGAGGCAAGAGGGGCCTTGGGTTTTACAAAAATATTATACCAGGCAGTATTACATGAAGAATCTAGGGAACTAATCTTCAATCTCACAGCCACTTGACAAAGATGACGCTTCCCTTCTCAATAAGGGACTGTCCTTTGTCCCCTCATGGGCTTCAGATCCTTTCCAGGCCAAGGTAGAATTGTTCAAATTTTTTCATAATATTAAGTTGATTTTTTTTTTTTTTTTTTTTTCACAAAGAGAGATGTAGTTTGCTTTCAAATGTATTAATCTGTCTTGCTTTTTATAGGCATCTGCATGTACCAGCATGGCCATGTGGGAAATTTTTAAAATTTTGTCATATTTTGTCCTTTCTTTTCTACATTCTGTGTATAGTTATGTTTTTTTGTACATTTGCATAATATGTTCTGATGTCATATACTGGTATTTCAGGACATTGTAAATAGTGTAGTATTCATATGACAGATCATTGTGATTTGGTAATCATGCTTCTACTCCTCAGAGCTGATCTCATCTAATTAGTGACACCAGCTGATTGATTTATCACACCCAGCAGCAATGTGTCTGTATGTGTTGTGTGAAGCACTCATGTCAGTAGCACTGATGATAGTCACGGACTGAAACGTTTGCTACTGTGGTTACTCATTCTTTATTTATTTAAGACATCTGTGCACAAACAAGGTGCTCAAAGTGCAAAAAATGATAGACTATTTTTGCATTGATCTCAGCCTGTGGACCCAGGGGTGTAGCACCAAATTCTGGGCCCTGTACACTCTGAATGTCAGTGGGCCCCTATCCATGCGGCCTACTTGTGCTCAAATACCTAAAACATTAGGCTACATCTGGCTTGTGTACTAACATTTTGATCCATGACACTCATGCAAATTTTGATGTAAAACATTCATTCTTGAACAGGAGAACAAGAGACAACTGTACACTCAGAATCAAATCAAATAAGCTACATTTCTTTTGTAATGAGAAGGTACAGTAGAAATGAACAGAAAAATATTAAGTTTCAATGTGAAAAAAAGAAGTTGTGACTTGTTTCTGCTTTTTACATCAAAGGCCTATGTCATCTTATCAATAGAGCCTGCAATAGTACAAAATGTCAACTGTCAAATTGTTTTTCATCTTGCAGAAAAAGAAATAAAGGCTTGCTGACATGAGATGTAAAGATGTAATTTACATCCCACTAAATGCCCACTGACGGGTCTTTTTGTTTGCAAAGTCATTAATAAGATCTGTAAAGTCCAATTGTTTGGCTAATTGGCTTTCAATCGACAGAATGGCAAGGCTGTTCAGTCTATCCTGGCCCATTGTTGATCTCAGGTAGTTCTTAACCAGCTTCAACTTGCTGAAAGCCCGTTCACCCCCTGCAACTGTGACAGGAAGTGTGCAGAAAATTCTCAAAGCAATACAAAGTTCTCCAAAAACGCTCTGTAGCTGCATCTTCCAGATGGCATTAAGGAGCTCAAGAGAGGACAGATTTTTTGGAAATGTAGCATCATATATGGTGCGGAAGTGTAGCACTTCATTTTCAAATTCTTGTGAGAGATCCATGTGATATATTTTTGCCAGTGCCTGGCATGTTGTTTTTATCTGCGCTTCAGTCATATCAGTGAGCTTCAGAATAGGTGCAAATGTTTCACATATGTTTGCTGTGGTCTGGAACCTTGCACTCAAGGCACTGATGATGCTATCCATTGCAACAAAAAATATGTTGTTCTTGAATGCATTTTTGGCACTGTCTTCAGTAGCTGCATCTTCTTGTGTGATCTCATCTGGCATGCGTTTCCTTTTCCGCTTTCGTCTCTCTTCACTTCGAAAATGATCAGGGACGTCCATTGCTTGTGCTACTAGGGAGGCCTCTGCAAGCAGCGAGTCCCATCTATTACGAAGAGCCTGCATTTCCTCTTGTAGTGCCTTGATGTTTGCAGCCTCAACATCCAGAGAAATATCACCTGCCTGAAGAATCACATTTCGGTTTTCAATGCACTGCAAAATCTTTACCCACACAGTAAGAAGGACGATGGCATCAAAGGTCTTGAAATAACTGATCAAACCATTTGCCTCAGACTTGGCTTCACTTGTCAGACTGCAGGTGGCTAAGATACATTCTAGTGCCTCAAGGATGGAGGGCAAGTGAGCTGCCACAACTCGTACTGCAGCAATGCGGGCACTCCATCGAGTGTCAGAGAGATGATGAAGAGAGCATCCCGTCTTTTCTTTCAAGATTGCCCATCGCTCTGGGCTAGGACTGAAGAAATTATAAAGACGGTTTACAGAGCCAAAAAATGTTGCGACCTCTGGACATGACTCAGCCGCATGGACACCAACCAGATTGAGGGTGTGGGAAGCACAGGGGGAGAATGTAGCAAGAGGATTGACTTTTAAAATCTGAGCTTGTACTCCTTTCACCTTCCCAGACATGTTGGCTCCATTATCATATCCTTGTCCTCTACAGTCTTGTAAAGGTATGCCATTGGACTGCAACGCTCCCAGAATCATTTCAGAAATTTCCTGGCCTGTCTTTTTGTGAAAATCTTTGAATTCAATGAACCTCTCGACTATCTTCCAAGACCCACTGTCTTCTTTGTCATGATGTACATATCTTACCAATAGCACGTTCTGTTCTGTATGAGATATGTCTGGTGTTGAGTCACATATGACAGAGTAATATATTGCATCTTCTCTTTCTTTCAGGATAGTGTTGAGCACTCTCTTGCCACAGAGCTCAATGAACTCGTTCTGCGTGTCTGGACTTAGGTAGTGAGTTAAAAGTGACCCTTTCTTCTTTTGTCTTACTTTTTCTAAGTGCTCGTGTAAGAGGGGATCATAATGGGCCAACAACTCAAGAGTTCCAAGAAAATTGCCATTATGGACATCATCCAAATTTGAGGTTTTGCCTCTAAATGCAAGATTTCATGAAACCAAATGAAGAGTTACATCCAAAAGCCTCTCTAAGATCTTGGTATGCTTCTCTGCTTCTGTCTGAAACTGTTTTTGAAGGTGCCCATCAACTCCTGTGGCTACCAATAATGAGTGCTGAAGGCTTTTCCATTTTACATAGCACTGCTTGTGGGGAGTGTGTGTCTCATGTTCTGGGAACTTTCTATACATTTTTTGCCACTTGATGTCTGATAACTTAAGTCCATCCTTGCTGTTCAGTGCACTTTTAGATGGCCTTGTCTGCTCATGTGAGAACAGAAGGCATGAGATGCAGAACAGAGCCTTTGCACTGTCACTGTGAATCAACCAGTCCCTCCTAATCTTCTCACGCCCATTGGCTGACTTAACATATTGAAGATAGTTAGGAAATGCTTTGCCTTCCTTGTCTTTGGGTGCCACTTTGGTCAGGTCTACACTTTCACTCGCCAGTCTGCAAACTAGAGTCTCTCTCTGCTGAGCAGTTAGCTTGTCTGGCCACAGTCCTGGGTCCTCTGACAACAGCTCCTCTGCATTTCCCTCACCTGGCCCTTCCTTTTCTCTCTCCTCAGCCTCCTCACTATTCTCAAACACATCTACAAGCATGAAACACACATGATTTACGTTAGCCTCAAATTGATTATAGTCTCACATGTAATGATACATTGATGATAGTACTGGCTGCTGCTCATTTCAGTTGAAACTGCTACTACACATGATTACTGGAAATAACTAATAAATAATAATAAAGTTGCCTCTAAGAGCTCACCTTGTCTCACATCCTCAGACTCACACCCTTCCTTGCCTTCAGCATCTGATGCAGAACTCTCTACATCTACAAGAATGAAGAATTGGTATTAGCCTCTTAACATACAAATGACCCAACCTACTTTTTAAAGCAAGCTCATTTTGTATTTCTAGAGCCATTTCAGTGCAAGAAACTGCTAAAAAAATAACGAAACATATGGCCAAGCATTGCTTATTATGTTGACAGATTGTCTTTTAAATGGGGCTCATTTTTGTGTTGCTATGGGCTGAGCTCTAAGGCTGTCAACCAAACAGTCATAACTGGTAAGTATCCACAAGAGGGCGCTTGACAGCGCTTGACATCTACCATTTAGAACAAGTACAAAGATAAGGTGAAAGGTTGCAGATATTTTCATTAAAAGTCAAATGTGAGGTAAACATCAGATATGCTTTCCTACAATAGATGCATAGACTAGCCTAATTATTTGCTATCACACACAGTATTCATCATGGTCAGTAAGTTGCAGAGGCAAAAATGTTTTAAGCCAGTTTTCAGCCAGATTGAGAAGAATAGCTAATTGTTTTTCTATGTTCTCACCACCCAGACCTATCTCTTTCTCTCTCTATCTATCTATCTGTGGCAAAAATCAGAATCACAATAATTTTTGATTGATATTGAGATCACAGTTATTTAACATGATTATTCATTGGCTTTGGTAACATCATGAATTTATTGAGCATTGACAATAGCTTTTAAGCACAGCACTGCACCGCAATGCTAAGGCTTCTTACCAGACACAAATAATAAATTACGTTATTGCTCAATTAATATATTACTAGTGTGCACTCGAGCCTACAGTGACATTGGTATGTTATTTACATGTTGATATATGCAGCAGCAATATTGCTAGATGGATCATTTATTAAATCTCAGCACGGAGTTTCACTTTCAGCTCTGCTGTGTTAGTAGACAAAATGCTATAGCACACACACTGAACCAAAAGACTTACTTTAAACTTAAGATAAACAACTCACATTTAGACAGCAATTCTACCAGTCAGCACCACTCTCTCTCTTTCTCTCTCTCCACCTGGCGAACCAACATACCAATGTAAGGGGGAGTCGGAGGGGGGAGCTCGCCTTTGAATACTTGAACAACGATCTCACCTTGTCTTCGCTCATCTCTAATCTCATCTTCAGAAGAGCCGCCAGTACTGTTCACTGCTGCTTCTGCTGCTCCAGCTGCTGCGGCTGCGCCAGCACCACTGTTTGTTTCTGAAACTGGTTAATATTGACAACTGACGTTAGCTGGCCCATAATTGTCTTTATACTTACAGCCGCAAGCAGCCTGGTTGGCAGCTAGCTAAGCTAAAGACTTCACGTGAGCATACAAATATAAGCAGCAGCTGTCTGGAGTGGACTATGTTAACTTTAATTGGACTTTGCATAACAAGCTAACTCGGTTCACCTTTGGGAAAGAAAGCAGTCAGCAGCTGCCTCCCCTCATTCTGCCGTCTTTCGTTTTGTTTCCTCTCTTTCTTTTTCTGATAGCCCGATTTATGTTTTTTGGGCAGCATGATGTCCTGCCCACAGGTCTTTCAATCTGGGCGCACTGTCTGACCTTACACTTGTTGCCGGTCGCTGTCGGGCGGACTAAACCATTTTGCATCTCCAAGAGGGGGGCCCCAGAATGTCTAATATGTTGGGAGGACTGTGACATTAAGTTCATTCTCTCATTTGATGTTATCAATATATTTGAAATAAATTATGACACCAATTAATTGGAGGGCCCAATTCATTCGAAATAAAAACATCACACAAAAAAAAAAAAAAAAATCAGGGTTTTCATGGGCCCCTCTCCCTACTCGGGCCCTGGGTAGTCAGGTCCACTTTTCCCCCCACTACCATGCCCATGTGTGGACCTTTTCTTGTTTACCTCTTAAAAGGGACATCTCACTGCAGCTAAACAGAATGCCACTAATTGGTGTTGTAACAAAATTTACAGTAGGAAAATATGAAAACTGAATACAGACATACTGGATATTAAATATGTAAATCAAGGCAGATCCTCAGTTTTTTTATTTGTTATATATTATGTTTTGTCAGCACTGCACTGTCATCATTATTGACCTCAACTTTGCCAGTAACTTCTATAGTGTTTTCTTCTTTCTAGCTCTGAGTTCCCACCTTTTCCGATGATGACCTGCAGGATGCTGCCATTTCTCTTGGCCCTGTCTGGCAGGCTGCCTCAGTGAAGGAGGTTAAGGAACACAGAGGTCAGTGGTAACACACACAGAGCTAACATGGGGCAGCTGCTCCTTTATCATGAAGCAACCACAAGCTGTCAGCTGTGATGAAGAAGCTGCTGATGCTCATTCAATAAAAGACTCATTTTTCTGCTTAAAAAATAGAGGGTCTACTGCCACAGCCTTGCAACATGCTCCAAAATATCTCATCACTGAGATGTGCTTTATCTGTTACGTAGGTAATAGATGTTTTATGGAAACAGTTCAGAGAAGCATTATGAATATCCTTCCTTAAATTCTACGATTTTTATTGTCATGGGAAATGTACAGCAAAACAGCCATTAGTCAAAGGCCAATCTGTTTCTGTGATCTGATGGGATTCACTTCTCTAATTGTATCTTCTGTCAAAGATGTGACCAGAAAATCCATATTGATAAATGTCTTGATTGTTGCCATTTAAGTTAGCAGGCCTGAGGTCAATACCACAGTCAGGATAGATCATAACAGACACGGTGTGCATATCCAAACAGGAGTGTTATTTCAACACTCCCTCTGTAATAGAAAGTATTGATCACATATCAAATGAAGTTAGCACAAATGAAATTCAATTGATTTTGTTGTTATCCGACAATTACACATCTCTGTCAGGACAGGTGCTGATAGTGGTGGTCAGATGGCAACGCTGGTTGGACATTACTCAGTCTGTCTGTGTTGATCCTTTTGTTCAACATCTTTTTTTCAGGATATGTACACATCTGATTAGATTTTCATGAAATATGTGGATATTAGTAACCCAAGAGATTAATGTTTTCTGTGACCTTCTTATCTTTCTGATGAGAAAAATTGAATTTCAATTGGCAGGTTTAAAAGAAATTTAATAAGCATTTATGCTTCTAAGACAATAAACCTTTTCCATTTTTGACAAAAAAAAAGGCTAAAAACCTTTTTTTACCCACAGGTTACATTTTAATATTAATTCAAACAACTGTATATGTCCAGTGTCTTCCTTCTTTTTGCATACAGACTTTCTTCTTTCATCTATCAAATAAAGAGTGCATTACTGACATCTTTCAGGCTCAATACGATCTGATCCAATACGATAGGACTTGTCAGTTTATGCTGAAATTCATTTTGTGTCCTCAGACAGCTGCACTCAAGGACTGCTATTGCTATTGGTTGATTGTGAATCAGCTGAAGAACAGCTGATTGATTCTGATAAATCTATTGACAGCCCCAAACAGTGATACATAGAGATGGTGAGTGAGCATGTGTGCAAAGAGTGAATTGCAGGGTGAAAAAGAAAAATTACAGTCTGAGCATGAAAAGTACTGTCTTTCTGACAGTTGCTAGAGCTTCATTTGCTGAATTTTATTTGATTTTAATTGGATATAGCTGCCAACAGTAGTGGCTTTACAGCTATTATATCAGTGTAGACTCTTCTGGTGTCCTTTTCACAGAGTAAGAGATACTGTATCCAAAATTTCCCACATCTCTGACATGCAGGTTGCTGGCATGAATGTTTCTTTTGTCCACTCGGCTACTGTCTGAATTACATACATTTACACTGATGCCTTCAACATCGATCAGTGTAAATGTGGAACAGTGAAGTCTTTATGTCTTTAATCCTGAAAAATGGACTATAAAACCTTTATTGATGATTGCTCCTCTGTCTTCTATCTTTTCGCAGTGCTCACCCTCCACCACAATGTTGATCTTGTTAGTTGGAACCGAAATATCAGATGGAATTTATTTTTCTTGGTGTTGATGATGAGAGCTTTCTAGACGCAATCCTTTGACACAGCAGAGAGTGTCTTGTTTGAGTCTAAGTATTTCCTACGCTTTGAAATCTTTTGCCTTGTTTGGTAGTTTTAGGAAACAGGGGAGGTCCAAAGGGACTGATCTGCCTCAGGATTATTTCAATTACACAGACACATAGATCAGTGCAATTAGTCCCACTGATTTCCTCTCATACACTGATCAAGAGTTTTTTATAGTTCCTTTTCTATGTTTGATGGAAAACATCAGTTATGGAGTTAAGGCCATGATGCCATATTGATGAAGTCTTGTCTTCAAAGCTTTTTTTTTTAGTATATTTTATTTATTGAAATCAAATGAAGCATCTAAAATTTATCAAAGTGTGAGTTCACTCTGACTCCTGTGTTCTTTGTCTCATTATCAAACTAGGAGCTGTCACTGTATCCTGTGTGCTTGTATCATTATTATCTACAAAAAAGAAACAAAGAAGAAAGAACTGAACAGACAAAGAAGACGGTGCCACCTACATACATCCAGCTTTAGCAACAGAAACTCCACTAAAATGCTCTTCTTAATACTTGCCACAGTGTTAACTGACATGTGATTTTTGAGAGGCAAAAAATAAGAGTGCTGAGCTTTAAAGGAAGTATATAGAAAAAATACACTTTTTTCACGTTTAATTTTTAAAATAATATATGGGAGAGAATGAAAAGTCCATCCTCAGTCTTTTTCTTTTCTCCATTAGAAAATGTGTGCATCAACAACCTGGTCAGATTTGATTCTGGATATGAAGTTCTATGGCAGGGATACTTAACTTTTTCAGCCTGGGGGCCATTTTTGTAAAATGACAAGAGACCCGGTACCCATTAAAAAAAAAAAAAAAACATTACTAATATTTGCCAGTATCAACAGTGGCATGCAAACATCTGGGCACCCCTGGTTAAACTTCTGTTTACTGTAAATAGCGAAATAAGAAAATGACCTGATTTCCAAAAGGCAAAAAAGATGACTCATTTGTTCAATGTTTTCAGCAAGATTACTTTTTGATTTCAATCTTTTAAGTTTCAAAATAACAAAAAAGGAAAAGGGCTTACAGCAAAAGTTCGGGCACCCAGCATGGTCGAAACACTTGTTCTAACCAGCTAAGAGTCTTTAAGTTCTTGTTTATGGGATTTACCCATTCTTCCTGCAAAAAGCTTCTAGTTCTGTGAGATTCTTAGGCCGTCTTACATGCACTGCTCTTTTGAGGTCTATTCACACACATGGTATTTGAGTTGGAGGACTGTGAGGGCTGTGGCAAAACCTTTAGCTTGTACCTTTTGAGGTATTCCATTGTGGATTTCGTTGTGTGTTTAAGATCATTGATCTGTTATAGAAGCCATCCTTCCTTCATCATCAGCTTTTTTACACATGGTGTGATGTTTGCTTCCAGAATTTGCCGAAATTTAACTGAATTTATTCTTTCCTCTGTCTGTGAAATGTTCCCCATGCCACTGGCTGCAACACAAGCCCAAAGCATGATTGATCCACCCCTGTGTTTAATAGTTGGACAGGTGTTCTTTTCATTAAATTCTGCAAATTTCTGATGCTGTGGTGAGGACACTGGAAAGATTTTCTTCTGACGACTGAAGGTCATATTTGTACAGGTGTCGCTGCACAGTAGAACAGTGCATCACCACTCCAGAGTCTGCTAAATCTTCCTGCAGGTCTTTTGCAGTTGAATGGGGGTTTAGATCTGCCTTTCTAATGATCGTATGAGCAGCTCTCTCAGGAAGTTTTTTTGCGCTCCAGACTTCAACGTTAATTGCCATTTCTTAATTACATTATGAACTGAGGAAACAGCTACCTGAAAACACTTTGCTATCTTCTTATAGCCTTCTCCACCCTTGTTGCCATCAGTTATTTTAGTTTACAGAATGCTAGGCAGCTGTTTAGAGGAGCCCATGGCTGCTGATTGTTGACAAGGTTTCAGGGGTCACAGTATTTATAAAGCTTTAAAATTTGCATCACCTGGCTTTCCCTAACGTTGATTGTGAACAAGCTAGAGCCCTAGTTAATCATTAATAATTATTAAAGTTAATTATGGTCTGAGACTCTGGTTAAGATCTCGATCTCAACGGGACTTTACCTGGTTAAATAAAGGTTTAAAAAAAAAAAAAAGTTGTCTGAGAGCTCAAACGTCTTGGGGCGTCCAGGCTTTTGCATGGTGCTCCTTTCATTTTTTTTTTTTTTTCACACCAAAATTGTACAAAACAAAAATAATACAGTAATGTTGCTTAAAATGTTTAAAAGCATGTTTCATCTTAAACTTAATGCCTTTTGGAGATCAGTGTGTGGCTGTTTGTTACCTTACAGTCCGGTTCATGGTGATCATTGGTATTTGTCCAGTTCCTCATTATTTCTGATGACCAATACTTTGGCCTCCTCAGGTGTTCTATTTAGTTAAATGTATATCTTGCAGTTTGAAGTCCAAGTGTTTTGAATTTCTTAAGATAACGTGTGTTTTGTTAGGTGCTTGTTCATTAATATGCTTGATCCTTTAAGTTTCCTCCCTTGTTTCAGCAGTGTGGTCTTGTGTTTTCTGTTGACAAACCTCATGATGATGGCCCGAGCGTATGACCGGGGTTTTATGTGGAGCCCAGTAACAATTACATGCCATTTATATCGATTTATGTCAGCAATACCATTTATATCTATATTGGGTCAAGTTGCATTATATAATGCTATTCTCCAGCGACACTAAGAGAGACACAGTGCTTCTACTCTGTTTAATCTGTCAATTAGTCTACAGTGCCACATGGGTCTATATGTTGCACATGTTGACGAGCCATTGACATGAAACTGTGTCAAATCCCCCTGTCGTCTCATAACATTTTGACCATGTGCAGCTATGGTTTATGTAATGTAATATAATGTAATTATATTACTTTCTACACCATGTAATACAGAGTGTAAAAGGTAATCTTAGAACATACCTTACCTAAAATAAGTAAGTTGGTAGGAAAAACCGTTACACAAAAATGAGGCAACAGTATTATCCTATTATTGATGCCTCATTTTTTTTGACATAACATGACATGTCCCTAAAAGTCAAACCAATGAGGCTGAAAAGGATTTTTTCTATATTCTACATTATACCACAGGACGCCACCTCCCACCATTCCATCCCACCACCGCACAGTTTAAATGCTCTCATCATACATAATTATAAAGGCATGAAATCCAGACTAAAGGGAATGCTCCCATGGGAGAGGGCACCGCTCGGTTAATAGGATTCTCCCTCCAACAAGATTAGAGTTATCAATTTGCCCTGTGTCACATTAATGAATCCTCACTAGCCCGACCCATGATAAACCAGAGCGGGGTCCACTGCCTGGCTGAGATAATCAAAGTCTGGATCATAACGGTCTGAGGAATCAGACTCACTGCAGGTTCGGATACAGACACATTCACTGAGACAGTCCACTAAAACCCTGGAGCCTCAATGCTGAATATATTTGAAGAGATCAGAGTATGTTGATAGTAGTCAGGGTTTTCTCAGACAGTTCTGCTGTGGTTGAATATTCACGTGTCCACTGTCTGTCATATACTACGGCAACTCCTGTGACCTCTGGCAGTAGTTTGTTTTTACTGTTTTTTTTTTTTTTTTCATAGTTTCATCTTCTCACAATCCCTTTTTTAAAATCACAAGTCTTCAGCTTTTTGTTTTGTGGATATGGCAAACTATGATTCAAAAGTCCTGTTTTGTACAGTCAGTATATTAAAATGATAAAAACTGCATCCCATAATTTCAGTGTTATAGGGAAATCGTTAAAAATTTTTTTATTTGTTTCTCTCTCATGGTCACTTTTGAAGGTTTAAAGAATTGCATCTTTGGTGCCGCCCAGTAGCTATGTCAAAAAGGAAACTGATCTAACCTGGGGACACTGAGGCAGGTTGGGTGATAGTGACTACAACAATGCAACATGGACTGCACCAATTTTCATCAAGAGATTGTCTGTTTTATCTTTTTTTTTTCTTTCTTTCTCTCTTTTTTTTAACAACTCATGTCATCAGAGTAAATGTGAAAGATTCTGTAGTGGCTTTAAGTCATGCATGTCCTGCCTGTCCTGATTCCCTGGCATTTAAGCCATTGCCTCATTAGTTCACACACACAATGCTGATTCAGTCTATCGCCACCAGGGAAAGATTTTTGTATCTTTCAGTATACCAGAGTTTTCGTATTAGACGTCTTTGGTGACTATCCTGCACTGGCACCCCGGAAGTGATTTTACATCATCCAGCCAGAGCGAAAGGAGGGACAGATTAATAAGGTATAGTGTTAGTTCTGGCAGGTCACAATGTCAAGCTCAGCTCACATCCCAGTTACATCAGCTGATCTCAAGCAGCCCAGTCAACTGATGGAGCAGCTGATTGATGGAAGGGAGTCAGCTGATAGATCACATGATTCCTTTCTATGCAACCAATTGGCGAATCTCATTCAGGGCACCCTTTTGAAACTGCTCGGGCCTGCCCACTGTTGCTGCATCCTCTGCAAGCTGCTTTGCAAACCACCTCCACCCCAGCTCCTCCTTTTCATGCTGTGTCTTACTTATCTGTGTCATTTCTGTTTGACATTGATACTGGCTCTGTTCTGTTCCCAGGGGTCTTTGCTGCTGCTCTTCCTGCCTTAGGCATTTCCTGTAGGTGCATGGAAGGGCAGGGAGGTTTGCTCTCTCTGCCTTAGGCTTTCCACATAGGCACACAGAAGGGTGGAGAGGTACACATGGAAGAGGCTTTCCGCACAGGTTCAAGAAAAGGTTTTTTTGACTAAAATGTTCCTGACTGAAATGTATTTATTTTATGTTAGATAGTGTGATACTTGATACTCAAGTGTTGACAGTTTGAAGAAAAGATATGAAAAGTGGGGGTGGGGCCATAGCGATAGATCAGCAGCTAGGAGTATGGTAGAAGCTCTCGCAGAAAACCCTAAGAAACTTCGAAGAGAAGTTTCCAGAGTGGATGCAGATGGAAAAAAAATGACAACAAAAAACCCCCCAAACAACAAGAACGCAACGTTTATGTAGTTACTCTCACTGCAGAGGGGGAAAATATTTACACACTCCAGCTTTAAGTTCGATTTTGTTCCACAGGAAAGTTTCAGTCATGTCTTAAAACCCAAACCACAGTAAGGCTAATGACAAAGCTGCAGCCAAACTATGTCAAACTGCATCTAAACCAATAAGTATTCTAATTGCACATACCTGTGTAAGGGTTACCCAAGTACATACAAACATCATTAAATGCTTGAGCCACATGGTACAAAACATAATACCGTACATAATAAGGTGAAAGCAATAAAGGTGTCCCCTCTGTCCACAGTAAACCTGTTGTTGTAAAGGTATGACTTCAGACAGGAACAATTCCCTGAGAGCTTCCATTATTTTCATCGCAAATACTTTCATGTTTTATTTAATGCAATTTGTTGTTTTGTAATTCAAAGCCACTGCCAGGCTGTTTGATGTGTGGACAAATGGATGTTTTGTCATCTTTGATCCTGCTTATACAGACTCTCATGTGATAATACTGCTTTTAACCTCTATCAATTGTAAATATGCTGTGAGTCTTCACTATTTGCATGTTCTAATTATTTATTAGTGAGCACTTCTGTCTGCAAAGGGCACCCAGGGTTCATATTGCACTTGGAGGAATATTCAATTAGGCTTATACTCAGGGTGGGCGGCAACAGTCTTGCACTCATCTGGACCAACAGAAATCACACTGCTGCCCACGATATGTTTAATTAGAGCATGTCTTACATTTTCCATTTTATGAATTCCTCTGTGTGCTCTTTGTCAATGCACTCCAGGGCCTAACCCAATCAAAAAGTTCCTTCAGATGTTCTCTTCAGATTCATCCAAAACTTTACTGCATGTTAGGTAATTGTTTACAGGGGCTTCCAATGATTTAGTACTTCACTGCACTGAGAAAACAATCGTGATTATATTATCAGGGTAAAATGACAAATGTCCTCAGTAGCCACAGAACACTATACATCTGTTTTCACAGTCTGAGAAGTCCCACCAATGACTGGCAGACATAGAAGATGATAATCCATGGATTTCATGATTAGTTGGAGGCATATAAAGAGTTTGTAAATCTTAAAACAGCTTGGTAATGACATAAACCAGCCTACTGATGGTTGGGTTTGTGTGGCAGTTAAGTCAAGAAGAACCTTCAGTCACCTTGAGCTTTCTTTGTGATCCCTCTTTAGTCACTATGTCATACTTGTTCAGTTGTCTCACAACAGAGGCTGAAAAGAATGTAAATGAGAACAACTACATAATATGGCTGCATGAAGACATTGTATAGGTGACCACAGAGAGGACAAGAGAGACAACTTACTATACAAAATGTCCTGTATAAAAATGCATGATTATAACTTTTTCTGCGATCATGCATTTTTAACATTGATGAAGCCAGTCACACCCTTTTGTTTTTCTACTGTTTAATTATTATTAGGGCCCGAGCACCTAGCGGTACGAGGACCCTATTGAAATGCAAGGAATTTTCTTACCTGAAATAAATTGCCTTTTTGGGGGGCTTAACATACTCAAAAACTCATGAAACTTTGCAGACTCATCAGAAATGGTGAAAATTTTGATATTATAGGCGTGTCATGATAATGTGCAAAAAAAGGCTCAGTAGCGCCCCCTACTCATTTTCGACAAAGCAGCTCAAAGGTAGTTTACCTACGTGTATGAAACTTGGTAGGCATGTGTAACACTCCAAGATGTACAAAAAAGCCTCTTGGAGCTATGCCCTAAACCCAACAGGAAGTCAGTCATTTTGAATTGACTGTGCAGTTTTGATGCATTTTTGGCCATTTGCAGGGGTCGTGAATGAACAAACTTTTCCTAGAGATTTTTCAGATCGACTTCAAACTTGGTCTGTCCCACCTGCAGACATTGAAGAAGAAAATTTATCAAAAGCTTGAGTTTTCGTCACACCGTGTGACCGTGGCGGGGCCTCAAACTTAGCCACAAAACAGGAAGTAGTTTATAACACAGGAAGTAGTTTATAACTCCAGCATACATGGTCCAATCTTCCCCAACCTTCACAGGATTGATGACAGTCCCGCTCTGAAGAGACCTACGTGTCAATAATTTGTAATCAATATAGCGCCCCCTACTGGTAATAGAAAATGTCATGTTTTATACTTTGAAGCACATTTCCTCCAAAGTTGACCACATCAACCTCAAACTTGGTCAAATTATCCCTAAGGCCTTGATGATGCTTTATTGTGAAAACTGTGAGTTTTCGTCAAAGGGCGTGACCATGGCGTGGCGGCGAACTTTGATGTTTCACCATGATGCCAAAAGTTGTGTAACTTGACTCTACGTGGACATATCTTTCCAAAACTTCACACATATGATAACAATCCAGCCCTGAAAACATCTACAGAGAAATTTTGAATCAGCGTCATTGCGCCACCTACTGGCAGCAGAAAGTTACTTTGTTCATTCTTTCATATCCCTCTTCTACTAGGTTAACCAGAACCACCTCAATTTTGCTGATAAATAGTCCCAAGACCTTGATGATAATGAAACAAGAAGCTTTTGAATTTTTGTCAAACACTGTCACAGTGGCGCCACCTTATTCGCCATAAAACACAAAGTTGTTTTTGAGGGACAAGGGATACTTGAAAACTCATGAAACTTGGCACACACATCAGAAGGCCCAAATTGTGTTGTCTGATATGATTGTTGTGCTTTGTTGTGCCAAGATGGCTCAACAGCGCCCCCTACAACTTTTCAATGAAGCAGCCCCCGAAACTGGTATGACGTATGTGTATGAAACTTGATAGGCATATGTAACACTCCAAGACGTACAAAAAAGCCTCTTGGAGTTATGTTCCAAACCCAACACGAAGTCCGCCATTTTAAATTTACTTGTGCCACTTTTGTGCATTTTTGGCCATTTCCAAGAAACGTAAACTAATGAACTTGTCCTAGAGATTTTATCCAGTCCACTTCTAACTTGGTCTGTCCCACGCCAAGACCTTCAAGAAGAAAAGTTATCAAAGGCTTGAGTTTTCGTCAAATGCTGTCACCATGGCAACACCTTATTTGCCATAAAACATGAAGTTGTCTTTGAGGGGTAAGGGATGCTTGTAACCTCATGAAACGTGGCACACATATGAAAGGACCCGAATTGTGTTGTCTGATGTGCTTTTTGTGCTTTGATGTGCCAACATGGCTCAACAGCGCCCCCTACAAATTTTCAATGAAGCAGCCCCCGAAGCTGGTTTCACCTACATGTATGAAATAACTGGAAACTTGTATCACTGAAAGATATACACTAAAGTCTCTTGAAGCCATGTGCCAAACCCAACAGGAAGTCCGCCATCTTGAATTTGGTTGTAACTGCTTCACAACTTCACCGTACATGTTCCAATCTTCCCCAAACTTCACAGGATTGATGACAGTCCTGCCCTGAACACATCTATATGCCAATACTTGGTTCATAGTACGGCGCCACCTACTGGCAAAATTACATGTTGTAGTATGATTTGACGGATATGTCATCTGTGCGGGGTCTGACTTCGACAGGAATGAAAGGCCACGTCAGCCGGGGTCCTGCCAGCGCCCTCGAGTTGCGTGAAGGTGCGATTGCTTGTTCATCGCTGCTTGCAGCTTAAATCTTATTATTAGGGGTTCAAGCCCGAAGGGCTGAAACCCTATTGTTTTCCTACTGTTTTATTATTCTTCTTCAGAAATGTTTTCGCAAATTCCCGTGAGATGGTACCTCGTAGAGACATGAAATTTTCACCAATGACTGGAAGTTGTGTGCAAATGGTGCTCATAATATAAAAATGCTAATTGGCCAGATGGTGGTGCTATAGTTAAGGTCAAGGAAAATTCGAATTTGAATTTGAAAGGCAATCACCATGTCAGATTGACTTGAAACTTGACACACCTGGTCAGGTGAAGGACTTGTGTGAAACCCTGAAAAAAAACCTCATGGTCTCCCTGCTAGATTGTCCGCCATATTGGATTTTTTGCAAAACACATTTTTGACATCTCCTCCTAAGGTGTAGGTCTGACTTGTACCAAACATACTGTGGATCATCATGTCATGAAGCTTTCCAAAAGTTATCAAAGCCTTTTTGATGTCATTGCATTTTGATGATATTGATCAATGAACTTTACAGAGGGCGTGGCACAGCACATAAATGGAATTTACTCCTTAACCGTTGAGCCAAAACTTGTAGGAAATGTCAACATAATGATCTGAATCATACCCTGAAAGTTTGATTAAAATAAACCAATAGGGGGCGCTACACAAGCAAAAAGTTGATATCTCATAATCAGCTAGAGATATTTGTACGAAACTTGGTTTGCGTCATTTGGAGTCATATCTCAGTCAATACATCAAATTTGACAATGATTGCTTAAAGGGGGCGTGGCCTATTATGTAAAATCTAAATTTCAAGGCATTTCACATTCCATACTTCAAAACATCACATAAAATCACCAGTGTGTCCTACACAGCTGCAAGTTTTTCAGCACATTCAATGAATTGTGAAAAAACTTTGCTGTGCACAACCTGTTGTCAATTCAGAAGTCTGTCCCTCTATATTTTTAAGAATATGCAAAATTAATGAACATCAATATCTCCAAAAGTCTTCAAGTAAATGCAAGCATAGTTGACACACTTACTTTTTGGATACTAGATGTCACATGTTCCAAATGGGGTCACCAAATATTTGATAATACACTTGAAATCAGCAGAATGATGTGCACTTTCTTCCAGAATTTTATCACCAACGCTTTCACTGTTATTGAGATCTCAGTCTGTTCTAAAAAGAATGACTAATGAACTTTAAAGGGGGCGTGGCTCAGCTAATGACTCCACAATGTTTGAACCAATCATCACAAACTCTGCAAGCAATGTCTTACCAGGCACAGGCACATATCCTGAAAGTTTCATTCAAATTGACCACTAGGGGGCACCAAAACTCAAAAAATGGGCATGCAGTAACACAAATCAGACTAGAAATCAGAAACTGGTTGTCCAATCATTACAAAAATTGCAGGGTATGTTAAATAATAATTATGAAACGTGTATTGTTTTAAAATTGGTCAATAGAGGGTGCCACAACTTCCAAACAAGTGCAATTCACAAAATCCGGCCATAAATCAATGAAGATTTGTTCAAACATCAACAAACTCAAGTGTATCAAAGGTCTTGATCTTACCCAGATTTCACAATTTAAATGTCCATGCTGGCTTGAACCCCAGAATCGCCGCTTGCGGCTATATTTATTAACTTGTATTTATGTTGAGTTTGCCAGACTATGTCCTGACCACTGAATAATATTCAATTGGGCTCTGTGTCCCAGTCCTTACCAGATGTTGGCTATGATGCAGTTTTGTTGTTTGTCAACTTAAAAGAGACTGAAGAAGAAGAGATTCAGTTATTTTTATGTGGCTCAGGTGTTTTACTGTGGACAAAGGTCATTCCAGATACCACCTGGAAAGCTAGTAGCTTTCCTTCATTTACATTAACTTTACTTTACAAGGGAAAACACATAATTTATGATAGTGATACTCAACTTATGGCCCGTGGGCCAAATCTGGGCCCCAATAGGATGCCAGGTGGCCCCCAAAATCATATTCTAATTCACAAAGAAATGAACTGATTCACACTGGGATTTTTTTTTTGTACTTTTATTATATAATTAAGGTGCCTTTACATTGCCATGTGGCAACCACCTTGACAACCACCTACCTGTGAGGGCGTTTCCCAAAAAAGCACAGCTTTCTTTACTGTCACTACAGTCCAGGGCTGTCATGACAGGCAGGTGTTCCTCAGAGTGAGACCATGAAAATCACTAAAATTACCAAAGGTTTCTATGTATGTGGAGAATTTACCAGCCATCTGATGTTTGGTGGAAATGTTATCGAAGGCTCAATTTATCTTCTGGTTGTCTTTACAAGTTGCTGGTACTGTATTATACAACTCCAGTTATCCAGACACTATCAGCTCCTCCATCTTGTCATTTTCTGCTTTAGTAATGCCCACCCCCCTTCTATTTGACTGTCCAAACCCAGACGACTTTTGCCAGAAGTTGAACGCTGACTGAAACCAATTCCCCTCTGCTGCCTTCCTTTCACTAAAATAACTAGAAACTGTTATTTTTTACACGGTGGTGTGAAAGCAGCTCAAGGAGCCAGAGTGCATAAAGTATCAAAATAGAGCTGGTTCATCAAAAAAAGTGCCATTCAATTCCCCGAATCCCCCGGCAGATGTCCGGATTAAGCCCCAAATGTCCTCAAATCCTAGAAACGCCCCTTTGTACATGTGCAGGGCAGGTGACTGGCCCCTAATCTCCTGTCATTTTGTATAAGTTGCCCCCGGGCTAAGCAAGTTAAGTACCCCTGATTTACGAGATTTGTTTACCCCAGAGTTTTCCTCTCAGGAGAGGACAAGACTTTCTGCCCTCAGACTGCATTGTGTGATCAGATGAATGTTATTAAAAACTTGCTATAATCATTGCTACCTAGCTTCTGCCAGATAAGCAGCATCTAACTATGCTCGCTTGCCAAGTATTATTGTAAATAAATAATTACAAACACACATATTTACAACACAAATCAACCAAGGACAAATCAAAGACTGTATATAAAGATGGATGACATGTCCCCAGTTACCACTGCTATGCATTAGTGAAGCCAAAATATCATTGCGCCTGTGACTTCATCTGGAGCCAGAGTCTGTGCAGTAGTGATCTCCACGGTGGAAGAGTTCCTGTCTCACCCAGATTGGCACACACAGCTGTCAATCATGGTATCAAACATTTTGTCAGAGAAGCAAATATTTGCATAAATAGTCACAATTTGCAAGACTTTTAGCTTCAAAATGGAAATAAGTGGACAGAATAGTTTCAGCCATCAAAATTCCCAGTGAGTAAGCTATGCTATTTCTAACTAGCTAGCTTACCACTTACCCAATTTCAAACATGGCTGCTTGAGAGCTAACATTAGCTATTATAATGTTTGCAATAGCCCATGAGCTGCAGTCTTATAAATGGTTCCATGATGTGACTTTTGAAGCTAGCAAGCTTCAGCTGAAAAGTAAAGTTAGCTTATAGGCTACTAGCAAACATCCCAGTAGCTAACATAAACTTGCATGTTGCCCCTACAGTGGTTAGTTAGCTATAGCATACTGCATACTGACTAGGGATTTCAGGGGCTGCAGCAATTTCTGTCCTCTTATTTCTTCGCTCTATTTGACATGTCTTCACAAATGTGAGGACATGTCAGAGACAGTCCTGTTCATTCCACAACTCCACTTTATAGATCATTCCACAACTCTACTTTATAGATCTTTCCCACTGTCTAAGCCAAATGTATCTAAATGTGCAAATTTAAACAGTTAAATTAACCAAGAAGAAAACTAGAGGGAACGATTACTAGTCAAACACAGGGCAGCAGTAACAGCCAATCACAGCAAAGTAGGGTGGAACCAAGCGGGACATGTTCGGAGATAAATGTGGAGTGGCTAATTTCACCCATATACTGTGGAAAAGGAGGAGAAACTGGAGTTGTGGATTAATCAGGAATTACTTTTTTTCTTACATGTCCTCACATTTCTGCCATGATAGAGTGGAGAAGGCAAAATGTGGACAAAATTTGCTGCAGACCCCAAAATCTCCTGTAAGTATGCTATAGCTAGCAAGCTAACTACCGCAGAAGCGATTTGCAAGCTAACGTAAGCTACTGGAATGTTGGATTTGTCTACAGACTTACCATATGTTTTAACTAAAGATTACTGGGTTCAAAAGTCACCCTATGTAACCATTTATAGGAGGGAAGCTAGAGATCACCAGCTGAAATGTATGGTACTTGTAGGCTATAAGGAAACATTTAAGTAGCTAATGAGGAGCGTGCCTATATTCCCACAGCCCTATGTTCCCACATTCCTAAGATATTTTTCAAAATTTGGCCCTATGTTCCCACAGCCCTATGTTCCCACAGCCCTATGTTCCCACATTTCTAAGATTTTTTTTCAAAATTAGGCCCTATATTCCCACAGTTCCCACATTTCTACCCCTGGTGGTTAGGGGTTCGCCACTCAATCCCACGGCTGGCAATTTGAAGGAGAGAGCTAGCTTCCAAACTCTCTCGAGCTCAACACCACTACTCCAACATGGGGTTGCTGTGGAGTGACGAACCCTCATACCGAAATTAAACTCACCTCCATGAGTTAGTGCAATTTAGACACAGTGCACATTTAACTTTTTATAATTATTTAATGAACAGCACATATTCAAACAATCTAAATAAGTAATAAGTTTCACTTTTTATGCAGTTCACTTAAAACTGGAAAGGCCTTTAGTACTTTTCAACCTTTTATGTGCCAGGAACAGGCAATCTGTAAGTGCTGTGACTGCTGTCCTTTGAAGACTGAACAATAACCCACATAGCAAAATTGTTCTGGCCCGGTTCTGGCCCACACAATGCACTTACACTCAGCCCACATACCGCAAAGAATGACGGCCCTGTACTGGCCCGGATGTGGTTTGCCAGAGGTGGCCCACACATAGGCCAGCACGAGGCCAGTTGCAGACACACTGGTGGCCCTGTGCTGGCCCAGATGTGGTTTGCCAGAGGTGGCCCACACATGGGCCAGCACGAGGCCAGTTGCAGACACACTGGTGGCCCTGTTCTGGCCCAGAACAGTTTCAGCATTGGCACCAGATGTCAGCCTAATGTATACCTCAATCAAGCCATGTAATAACGACATGTGCCGTATTCGGCCCAGATTAAAAATTCCTCAACAACAGTGATTCAATCATACAAATAACATTTATTCTGAATTGAATAACTTATTCTAAATAACAATATATATTAAACAACAATATATTAAATGGAAATCAATAAGTCCTTAACAGTTCACACTGATATTTGTGGGGAGAAAAACACTAAAACACTGCACTGAGTTTGGAGAGTTCAGGAAACGACTGTGGTCCACAGTCAAACTGATAAAGCTTCTTGGATGAGAAACGAAAAGTCTTCATACGACTTTTAAACAAGTCCAGTTGCTTTCGATTTAATCTTTTCCTGAGATTACAATGATTACGAATGAGAACATTCATGGACAAGATCTTATAAAAATGTATTCAGTCAACAGCAGATCACAGCTTATGAATACAATTAAATACTTACATGTATGCAGACTGGTTTGTGGTCTCCTTATCAGTTGATGTGGTTCAAGGGAAAATCTTTCTCTGGTGCAGGCTAGGGGATGCACGGCCTCTCTGGTGCAGACTAGGGGACGCACGGCCTCTCTGGTCCAGCTCAGGAGTATGGTGCACTCTGCAAATAGCATGATTAGCGTTAGATTTTTTTTGGTTTTGGATTGCAAGGATGTCCTTCCTTTGTTGGTGTTTTTGTAAGTGGAATAAGTTCTTCAGGAATGAAGAATAAATAAAGATTTCTGGTGCATTAGACACTCAATCTCATACACAAAGAAACTGAGCAAAGAAGTCCAGAAATTTTTCAGATGAAAAAAATAGCTTTTCAAATTCAAATTAACAGTAGGGGTTTACCATGGTTTTCCTGTTGGTTGTGCCACCTCATCTTCATCTTCACCAGGGAAGAGGATGTTCTTCGGTCTAATTAAATATTTGATGTTATTAAAATTGAAAATGCACATAAATATAGGCATGTAAAAATAAAACATAACTTACATTCTTCGCCTTTTGGGTTTAATTGGAGAATCCTCCCCATCTGTCCCAAGGTCAGTGTGTTCAACAGCTTCTGGAAGCTTTAGCCTTGCCTCACTGTAATCATCTACAAAATAAGAAGTACTTGATGGTTAATTTTTCGTTATTCACATGAAAAAGCTCAAACACAACTGGATACATTTTAATAACGTGACTGATAGTTTCTTTCCATGGAAATGTTGTATTTACATTTGTTTGTGATGACTTGTGCCAATTAACACATTCACCAAATATTAGTCTCAACATGTACCAGAATCCACACAATCGTACTTACTTGATGTGAATATACGATATCTAACTGCAGCTGGGACTGCTGCGTGAGACTACTGTGAGACTGGCCACCTGTGAGGGGAGGGGGGAGGGGCTCACGGCAGCACGCGCTGACTGTTGAGGACAGTAACTGCAGAACGATGCGTGCTTTCACGCCAGAGTCTCCAAAACACCAGAAAAGTCTCCAATAACACCAGAAAAGGTAGCTAAATTTGTCGCTAATCACTTTTGACAAAGAAAGTCACCAGATTTAGTGAGAAAGTCGCCAAGTTGAATCAGTTAGCAATTGTACATTGCACCGAGCTAGTGACGTTTTCCTTCAACAGACATGGGACATTCGGAAAATTCCAGCTTCTCGAGCTATTTCTCAATCAAAAACATTCTGTACAGATTAAATAAATAAAACCGTAAACTCACCTCAACTTTCCGTTCTCTTTCTGCTCAAAGCGGCGTACCCGGCTCTGTTCGCGCTCCTTTCAACAGGAAGTAGCTAGAGCCAATGAGAGCGTAGGAAACGGGGTCGCATGTTGAGGGCTGGCCAATGGGAGCGAAGGACAAGATTGATTGGTTGGTTGGTTGGTTGTTGTCATAGAGACGCTATGGAGACGCGTCAGCGGGTTGGCCCGTTGCTGCGGTACGTCATCGCCTATGTGGCAGATCTGCCCCGTAAACTAATGCAAATGAACCGAACTTCATAAAGCGCCTTTCTACAAAGTGATTTAAGTTAATGCCTTTTATTCACCCATTCACACACACACTAATATATTTGGGAAACAAATAGGCATCAAAAATAACGTATGTAACTTTTAATGTAATGATTATAAATGTTTACTCTTTATATGTTTAGAACATAGGTAAGCACCAAACCAACGTATGTATTTTTCTAATGTTTTTATGAGTTTTTACAGCTACTAATGTATGTAACACTGTTATTGTGATGATAAATACTGAAATATTAATATTAAACATCTGTATTTATAATAACCAGATCCTGAAACGTAGAGGTGACAGGTGGGTTTTCTGAATAAAGAGCACGAATGTTTACATAAACTGATTTTAATTAATCATTTTGATATTCAGTGATTGATGAATGTACAGTATATCTCTCTGTACAGGGGAGGCATTGATGAACATGTATACATTGGGCACAGGCAGGGGTTCGGTCTCTTGGACAAGCTGGGAACAGTCCAGTGACAGGGTCTCCTGTGCCTTCTTTGAGGTCTGAGACGTCCTGGTAGCCACAGGCTAAAGTGAAGGATGAAATATAGAAATTATCTCACAGTGTAAAACAAAATACATCCCTGATTCCTTCACATTCAAAAAGGGAAAAACATTTTCAGCATAGTGTAGTGGTGAAACCAAATACTGAATGAACGGCTCCATCTCTTATCCTGACTGTCTGACCTGTCCTGTCAAAGTCCTCCTGTCTGATGTGCTCACTGCAGAGCATGGATGACGGACTAGCACAAAACCCCTCCCGTCTGACAGCTGTTCCCACTGCTTTCTCAGCTCTTTATCGTTGGGAAACCTACATAGTATGTGAAAAGTTAGCTAAGCAACTAACAACAATCAGAGTAGTTACTTCGGGCCAATTCAGTTAAATAGGAAAGACTTCTTTGTTGTTTGGAGGCTGGTTTCACCGCGGGAATCCACAGTATTATGCGCGGGACATCATAGTATTAGCCACAAAGTCAGCAAATTCTGTTCGTAAAATTATGTTATAATGGCTAAATACAATCAAAAGTATTTTTTCAGTCTTACCTGTGAAAGGTTATCCCATGAGATCTGGTTTGGACTGAAAACCGGTTGGTACAAGGCATCTTCTCCGTTCACTCTTGCCACATCCAATATCAGATATGTGCAACATTAGCTCACCACAATTGGCCCACATGTGGCATGGACCGATCTGGGCCACATAAACCAAACCACAATCGGGCCACATCTGGCAAGCCGTCATATAAACAGTGCCATCATTGCCAGACCTGGCCCATATCCGGTTGACATACCACTTGCCATGCCAGCAGTCAGCCAGCAGTGCCAGCTTAACGCCAGATCTGCCCCAGACCTGTCTGCTATGTGGGAATAATAAGCAAAAAATGTTGCAAATAAAAAAAAAATGCTGCACTATTTATGCAGTTCTCTCAAAACTGGAAAGGGCTCTTGTGCGTTTCAACCGTTTATGTGCCAGGAACAGGCGCTCTGCAAGTGATGTCCTTTGAAGACTATTTCAAGAACAAAAAAATACAAAGCTCAATTAACTATAAGGAGCTTCACTTTAGCAAAGGATGTGTCAAAATGATGCCAGGGAACAGCACATGTCCACAAGCCAGGGAAACTCTAAACAGCTTCCACAACACAGTGGCTGACAGCGCTCCAGTAAGACTCAATATTGTGATTGCCATCATTATACTGTCCCTTTTACTCGGACCAGTGTGGTCTCTAAGATCCTCCACTTGCGTCGCCGTCGTGAGGGTGCATTGCCTCTCTCTGACAGCATGATGCTTTCTTCAGTCAGCGTTTGGCGGTCTTTCAGGTGACGGATGAATAGCCACAGAGAGGGATGGCGCACTTGCACTGTATCATTCATTGTCCGGTGGTAAGCTAGAATTAAACAATTATAGAAAGACCAAACATTAAAATGACTTGTACAGAGACATGTTGTAACAGCACACATTCAACATGGTCATTTTCAATTACTCACACTAAACATGGTTGTTTGTTCTTTGGTCCATGTCCCTCTTGAAGACATTCCACATAACTGGTGGAAAGGTGGATCCAGGGCAGATGTATGTGTTCCTCATGTAAGTGATGATGTCTTCCATTGCAGCGTAGTGTCTCACAAGACGTCTAGCGTCTGCCATTGACAAGTGTGTTAAAGTTCATCAAGCAGTAGGTAACCCAGTGCTATGAGTTTGCGGATGACCCAAGCAAGGGTGCGGTCTTGGTGGTAGGGAACAGCCAATCCGAGCTCTCGGATCTTCCTCCACACGGACTGGTTGAAATGAAAATACCAACCTCCAACAGTGGCTTGAGAGAACTCCGTTTCCAGTGCTGTCTTCGGGGCATTTTCAAAGTCGCAGACTACAAGTTGAGGGCACCAATTGTGGTGGGTTACTTGTCGGATGGCCACTTTGACAGCTTGGAGTACTTGCCTGTAGTGTCCAATGGTTCTCTGCTCCATAAGCACATGAACAAAAGGCAGTACAAAGCCATGATGGTTTCCCAATATTGTAAAACACTGTCTGTATGGTCGAGGGCAACTCCTAAAGGTGGCATCCATGTAAGTTGTTCTGCATTGTTGCAGCAGGATCAGATTTTCATTTGATGCAAACACCAGTATGCCCCAATCATTGTCAGCATGCAGCAAAAAAAAGGTCTTCAGCCCATGTCTGAGCCCATGCGCCTGTGACCTCTACTTCCACAGTGGTCCGGATCTCTGGCGTTGCCTCAGACCTGGCTCTCTGCATTGCTGTACGGATTGACTGAAACGCTGGTATTGGTGGTATATCACCTCCTCCTTGGACTGCTCGACGATGTTGCACAAATTCTGCATTGTAAACTCGTCTCACTGGCACCATTGGATCCTGCCTCACTTGAGCCACAACATTTTGTCGGAATTGAGCTCTGCTGACCATGGCTTCATCCTGGGGGTGGGTATGGTCTTCCTCATGACACCCAATCACTCTGATAACTGGATCATCATCTTCTTCATTCAGCAGGTTTGTGTACACCTTTGCTCTGTAGTTCTGGCGCCAGCAACGCCAATGAATCTTTTCACCTCTTGTTTCATGGAGGTGGAAACAGAAGTTCTGAACAACTAAAACCTTTCCTCCACAGTTTCCAGGGATCAAGCTTCCACGAAAAACAGCCATTTGAGCAAACACTGTGGACGAGGGGGTTGGTCCTGTCCGCTATAGCTCTTCACCAAATGCTGTGGAAAAAAATTACTCATTGATTTACTATAAAGTGCTTCCAAAAAATCTTGTGGGAGGATAGGGCTTAAATTAAAGGGAAATGTAGAAACAAAAGACCTAATTTTGAAAATGTCCTAGAAATGTGGGAACACAGGGTTTCATTTTGAGAAAAATCTCAGACCACATTCATACATAGCAGGGTGTTCTGAAAAACGGCGATTTCCCCCTCCTTCATTTGTGAAAATAATTCGGTTCACACCAATGATAAAAACAGCCAGGGAAGGGTGTCATGAACAGGTGGCCAATCAGAAATTCCAAACAAACGAGAGACCAACGTGTCACAATGTAAAAACGCCGGTTTCCCTATTTACATGCAATCGCTAAACCAGAGTTTTCCAAAATCTCCACTTTGGCCAGAGTTTTTAGAAATAATCGTTTTCTTAAGATAAAAATGGGGTTTTCGTGTAAATGAGAGGCCAAACCGCGTGGAAATATCTGCGTTTTCCCTCCGTGTAAAAGAGGTCTTAGAAATGTGAGACATGTGGGAACATAGGGATGTGGGAACATAGGGCTGTGGGAACAAAGGACCTAATTTTCAAAATTTTCAGTGAAAAAAAAAAAATCTTAGAAATGTGGGAACATAGGGCTGACCCCAGCTAAATGTTAGCTTACAAGCAGGTTAACCATGTTTGGGATGGGGACGGTGGTTAGCTAAGCAAGCTATAGCATATAGCATACTCCCCGAGGATGTTGTGGGCTGAAACAATTTCTGTTCTTTTTTTTTTAATTTTTGAAACTATCAGTCTTGCAAATACAGACCCTGCAAGATCCCATGTCTTTGCAAAATCTTATTCTTTTACTAAAAACTGTCTGACTCATGACACATTGTCTTTCACTGTGAGAGGGTGTCTGACCTTAGTCTTTTAAAAGTATTTTCAAAGTATTCTTGCGTGTGATGTGATAACTCAAGATTCTTATAAATACATGAAAATACATCACACTTAACTTAGCACCAACAATGAAACATTTTGATGAAGCATGCATTATTATAGATGCATTAATATGTACTTCACTTTACTTTACACATACAATTATAATTATGGCATGGACTGTTAAAACATACTGAGTCCTTCAGTTGATTGTTGGAGTATGTATAGGTGAATTTAGGTATTCATAATGCATCATAAGCCCTATCAGTCAACCTCTAGTTTATGACTAGCCAGAAGCATCCATAAGACACTTGTAATTCATTATAAGTGACATCATTAATGTTTTATTACTGTTGTTACAGTGCATCAGGAAGCATTAGGTGTTTATGAGTGCAGTCATAAAGCATTATAAGTGTTACCAAAGATACATTTAATGTTTTCCAATTCATATAAATGTTCATTGTTGTGAATACCAGATTTTTTAATGTTATTCCACTATATATTTGATGAACAAAAACTATATCAGTGTGATTTTTCACCATCTCTAAGATGTTTTCAAAGTACTGTCATGGTAAATATCTAGAATAAATATGTGGAAATAATACTAGTACTGATAGTAGTACTAATTCCATGACAACAGATTGATAATTGTTGGTATACTTACATATTGTAAGCATTATAGCAGTATGTGGTTTAATTTTGATGTCTTTTCTTTTTTTTTTTTTTTTTTTTTTCTTGGAATGTACAATTATAAAGTCACATCTCAACTATTTTGTAGAGGCTTATATTTAAGAGAAAAAAAATGTGGGATCTCTTACAAAAAGACACACAGATTTTTTTTTTTTGTTATTACTTCCCCAAGGACATAAAATATGCAAAGATGAAAAAGTCCCATTGCTTTTTTCTTAGTTAGTGAGGACATTTAAGGGTTAATATCTCAAAGTAATAAGTAGTAATGATATAACTCTTCCTGTCTTGAATACACCTGTCAATATTTAATAATAATTCAGGACTGGGGGGGGGGGTGCTACTCCTGTCAGTTACTGCATTAACAAATATTTCATCAGCAAATACAAAAGGGCCCATTTAAAATGTTAATGTTGTCAAGTGAGAAAAGGTTTTTACAGGTTTGTACAGTGTCTGTCTCCCTCATCTTATGGACTATCATGTATGAGTATAATCATCGATAAAGTTGATTACCTTTACAGGAGCGGCACGCATCATGTCTCCACACCTGTTAATTCACATCTAATGCTCTAAATTAACTAGTTTCTACTCCTGTGTAACGGATATCAAACTGCAGAGTGCTGGCTGGGAGCTGAGCTTGCCTGCTTATTAAATTTTACTGCAGTCTTACACTGGATCAAATAAAGTAGGCTCTTGCTGAATACACCATCCTACTCTGTGTGTTATACCCACAATTTACTGTTGCAGTGTTTGCCTGAGTAAAGTGCTGTACTGTAACATGTTTATGAACATCAATCAATCATTTATTTGTTACATGAAATTTTACGAGGTACAACTCCAGTGACGTGTTCATGTCAGCTCCTTTAATTTGTGCATTTATTTTTACTTTTTCTTAAATTGTGTACATTGCTGTTTTATAGTTGTCCATGTTTCCAGACTGGCTGCAGTGTGTGGGATGGTAGTGGTAATCCATGGTTTGTGGTTGTGGGATGATTTAACTGCAGTCTTGGGTACAGTTGCTTTGTTGTTTTACAAATAAAATCCACCACAGACTCAGTGAGTTCATTGATTTCATCATTGATGTCAACACTGGCGTCCTAGAACATGACTCCAGACTCTGGCTCCATCTCTTGCATCACTGGGGAATCGTCATAATTTGTTTACATGTCTTGACCTCAATAAAATGGCCGCATAGTTGCTCCTCCTGAACACAGGCAGCGACTCTTCTCTGCAGCCACCTCTGAACATCATATAGCAGTGATCCAGAGTGTTTATTCCCCTTGTAGCTCAAGGCAAGCAGGATTGGGACAACATCTTACATTCCCACCATCACACCAGTCCTTTCTACTGCAAAACACTTGCTTCCTCCCCGTCTCTCCAGAGTCCTCTGCTCTGTCAGCTCAACATACAGAAGAGTCACCTGGTTGAATGGTGCTGTCTAGGACTTTGCCAAGTTTCGATGAATCAAAGGATATTACAGTTCCTAATATCCCATTGGAAACCAATGCAGCATGGGGGTCATCTGGTTTGCACCCTGGTAGTCTGTACAACAACTACCAGGGTGCAAGTTCAGCTGGTGCCCATCTTCTCCATCTTTCCTCAATGGTTGTCAAAACCTTGACATGGCTAGCTAGCAGAAGTCTGCAGGAGAGGAGACTTTCTTTCCAACCGTCCCCAGACAGTGAGACTAGGTGATTACAACTTGCCAAGCCTGACTCTCAGGACTGGTGCACCACAGGGCTGTGTATAAAGTCCGGCCCTCTACTCACTCCACACACATTACCGCACACCCATACATTCCCAGAACACCATCATAAAATTTGCAGATGACACAACAGTGGTGGGACTTATTTCCAACGATGATGAAACTGCCTACAGAGAGGAAGTCAACAATCTGACAGAATGGTGTGCAATAAATAACCTGATGCTCAACATCAAGAAGACAAAAGAGCTCCTTGACTTCAGGTGGCAGAAACAGGAACAACCCCCACTTATAATAGTGGGGGTAGAGGTGGAGAGGCTTCAAATTCCTGGGCACCTACATCAGTGAGGATCTCAGGTGGACAGTCCACTCCTCTGTGGTTGTGAAGAAAGCCCGTCAGAGACTACACTTCCTCCGAACCTTAAGGAAAAACAACCTCTCTGCAGACCTGCTGAAATGTTTCTACCACTGTTCTGTAGAGAGCATTCTGACCTACAGCATAACATCCTGGTATGGTAACTGTTCAGCGGCTGACAAAGCACCTCTCCAGAGGGTGGTCAGGGCCGTACAGAAGATTGTCAGACTCCCCCTGCCCCCTCTGGAGGACACCTACAGAGCACGCTGCTGCAGCAGAGCCAGCAGGATTCACACAGACAATACACACCCCTGCCACCATCTCTTCACACTACTGCCCTCTGGAAGACGGTGCAGGGCCCTGAAATGTCGCACCTCCAGACAAAGGAACAGTTTTTACCCCTCAGCCATACTTGAACTGAACTCTCACTCATAACCCCCCATCCCCTGCTACCAGTGTTCATGCACTTTTTATTCCATCTGTACTTTGCACACACACCAGCACTTTACTGCAGACGCACTCTATTACAGATGCATTGTACCTTGCACAATATCGGCATTTTATAACAGACACACTGAGCATTTTTATTTATTCTATTGTTGTATCTGTTTTATTCTACTGTCTGTTTTATTGATATGTCTTTGTGTTAAATGTTGTGTTTACGAGGGTGGAACAATCTCGTTGCATGGTCACATGCAATGACAATAAAGTATCTGATTCTGATTACAGACTATTGAGTTGATCTCATATCGATGAGTGACCCACAGCCATACTTCACCACTACTCCAATGCCAACCACAAAAAGTGGTGGAGTATCATAGCATATGTGTGTATACATATGTACTGTATGTGTATATGTGTAAATCAAAGGTTAGACATTGTAACCCTAGTTCTATGAGCAAAAAGGACACCTCTAACATGCTTTCTGTAAGTGAGATTTTCTATCCACCTATATTTATGTGCATTTTCAGTTTGCACAAAAGAAAAAAAAAAAAAAAAAAAAAAAAACCCTGAGTCGAAACAAAGCTGCTGCCATGGTAACCATTAGGGGTGTAAATCACCAGCTTCATCACGATACGATATCATATCGATACTATGAACAACGATACGATATTTTCCGATATAACAAAGTGTGCCACGATACGATTTCGATTCGATACGATTCAGGGGTCTGCGATCGATATTAGGTGATATTAAATGCCCATTTAACACAGTCTGTTACAGAAGAAGCTGACACCCCTTTCTTTTTTACTTTTGGCCATAAAACACAGAAACACATAAATAATAAGTTCAGTAAAGGTCACTTTAAACTGACTCCACTGACACAAACGGCTTTCTGACAGAGAAACCTTTCTGGAAGAAAAAAAACATCATCTTTTTCATAAAACTTCAGCAATATCTGGCTTAAAGCCATAAAACAGATTAACAACAGGACCATTCAAGAAAAGGTGTAACATTCAGCTCAGTAATAACTGTCAAGGGTCAGAGACCTGTCAGTTGTTTTTTGCTAATCACCCATTATTAGCTTTGGCATGTTTCCATTGCATTAATTAGCCTAGCGGCTAGCGGACATTTTTCCTCTTCTCATAGCTTAACAAATGACATGCAGCAGTAATATTTGTCTTACTCACCGCTGGTTTAAGTCACTGTATCTCCCGACAGAACAGCTCGGTTGAATTTCAGCCTGCATGCACGATTTTTCAGATGAACATTGTTAAAACAGAGCAGCTAATGTTGCTAAAGCAAGAAGCTAGCAGAGTGAGATACTCGTCCAGGCAGGTAACGTCACTTTGTGTTCTGTCTCGTAACGTCATTGTTTACATGCGCCATGTGCTGTCTGTTGATCCCTCTTTTCTCCGAAATCCATAATATTTCCACTATGCTGATTTATTCCTGAGTAAATAACGTTATCCTCATCGTCTTTCTCTTGGCTGCTTACCATCTGCCTGCCGCTGTTTGACAGTGACACAAACCTTCAAAATAAAAGCCTATGCTAAAGATGACGATATGATCGATGTTTCCATGTTGAATCGATGTGATTAGATCGTTGATCATTAAATCGATGTATTGATCCAGATCGATGGATCGTTACACCCCTAGTAACCATGCATAAATAAAACTGTGCTTAAAGAATTCAACATATGAACAGTTTCATTTCATAGTATTTTAGCATTGTAAATTATGTGAAATGACATCTACTGCTACTGCTATAAGTGGTTGCTAGGAAACAGATTACGATCCACAATTTCAGTTGTTTAGTTGCCATATGTTACCAAGCCAAAAAAGTCCCTCCTTCCCTATAAAAGATAGATTGCTATTGGTCAACAGCATGTAGTTGGTTCTATCAAAAAGGATCACAACAGAAATCTGCTCATATGTACTTTGTACTCATAAACAGACATGTAGATAAATCTGTTCATATGTAGTTACATAGATGTTTAGGCCACCACAGTTGAGCAGTAAGTCTGATGTGATGGTGGTGGCCAAACTATGGCCTGACAACTTCATTTAATTAGCCCATGAGTAACTGAACTGAGTGTTTGGCAGACCACGTTTTTTTGTTAACTAGCAATCTCAACACATTGAACAAAAGCTCGCAAGGAAAATATGTCCCTCTGTCACAAATGTATGCACACA
Organism: Cephalopholis sonnerati; assembly: GCA_019142605.1. NCBI lineage: Eukaryota > Metazoa > Chordata > Actinopteri > Perciformes > Serranidae > Cephalopholis > Cephalopholis sonnerati. The sequence goes on along the minus strand of JAGQAX010000015.1, from coordinate 4,593,355 downwards.
TGAAATAATTTGTTGTGAAGCTTTAACCTTAGGCAGGGGTGGAATGGGACCAAAAGTTGGCTCTTGCCTTTTGGACTAGACCGGTCAACCACAAGCAATTACACAAATATAAGTCATATTTTGGGGGGTTTTGGGGGAGTTTCTCCTTATCCTCTGTGAGGGTCCAGGGACAAGAGGATGTCGGAAGTCACAAAACCCTCTGAGGCAAATTGTAATTTATGATATTGGGCTTTGTAAAGAAAATTAAACTGAATAGAAGATACATACTGTAAGACATGATGTGATGTGATATGATATGATATGATATATTATATTATATGATATTATAATTTGAGGGGACACATATTAAATTTATATATCTCAATACTGCTCTGTCGCTGTATAAATATATATATATATATATATATATATATATATATATATATATATATAAATATATATATATATATATATTTATGTGTGTGTGTGTGTGTGTGTGTGTGTGTGTGTGTGTGTGTATGATTGGGCCAACAGGCAGGACTACCTGTATTATTGGCCAGTCAGCAAATCAGTAAAACAATGCTGCACAATTCCAAACTCGAGGAAATAAATTTTCTCCAGTTTCCCAAATAACATTTCCATGAAAATGGGGAAATATGTGCCACCAGAAAAAATATCATCAGAGGGTTGTTGTGCCTTGTAATGTCATTATAGACTACATTATAGAAGGGTTTTGGTGATCTGTGCATCTGAGTCATGCCGTGTTGTGCATTTTTATGGTCAGTGTTTTTTCATGAACATACTTGCAACGTCTACAACGTATTCCATTCTGCTTTTTCATCCTAAAGCTGCCTGAAGGCAACGGGGATAGGAAGCTGGCCTCCGGTTTGTTTTTTCCTCATCCTGGTGATCAGCACATTTGGTTGATGTTAGTATGTGTTAGATGTGTTTCCATTCACATCCCCTACAACTGCAGAGCAATGTCACCACACAGTCCCATTCTTGTGCATAACTGTCTCTGGTGCCACATTAGCTGACTGGCACACCGGAACCGGCAGATGGGTTTCCCAGCTGCTGTGTATTAATTTGCACTCGTCAAAGTAACGGACTTGCACGCCATTCTGTTTGTTGTGCTCCCTCAACATTTGTTTATTGTTTTTCATACCATAGGCCCACAAATATTTATCCCTACCTCATAATTATCAGACTTTGATCCTTTGCCTGACCCTTCCTGTGTCCAAGGCTATTCATTTATTTTAAAAAGTCTAGGCTATTTGATTGCTCAGTATCATCATGCTATTATTCATAAAAGCAGTGGATTTTGTATGAATGAACTGTAATAAACTGGAGATGCTGTGCTTTGATTACCTGCTGTGAAACAACATGACCCTCATCCATATAAAATGAATGATAGTTTTTTGAAACTCATTTTGGTGAAAGTAACGCAAAAGTACTCTAATAAGTAACTCATTACTCTACACAGAGAGTAATATGGTAAATGGTAAATGGACCTGCATTTGTATAGTGCCTTTCTAGTCATCCAGCCACTCAAAGCGCTTTTTAGACTATGAGTCACATTCACCCATTCACACATTGTAAAGTAACATTACTTTTAAATGAAGGTAAGTAGTGATATGTACAATTTGAGAGTAACTTGCCCAACACTGAGTAATAGTGATAAAATCATAAAACATGACGTTGATGTGTTTGGCACAAAGTGCTTCAAATTTTCTCAAAAAGAGTCTATATAAGAGCCTAAAGACTCATGGCCCAGGACTGACGGGGTATTTTTCTCCATGTGGTCCCTAATATAAAACGTTTGACACTCCTGGTCATACTATTTCTAAATAAGTCATGCCCTGGTTACCACAGATGGAACAAGCGATTATAACATGACCCAAGGCTGCAGACCACCAGTGACCACAACTTTGGGGCACAGGGAACAAGCTGGCGCTCACGGTTACTTTGTAAACTGAAGGAGGTTATCTTGGGGTGCCCTCCCAGTGACTGTAAGCCACAACTGAAGCAAAGCAGGCAGCCAGGTGAAACAGAACACCTGAATCTTGAGAGATGACACACTGCCCACAGCCTGTTGGTATCAGAGCAGGGGGGTATTCCATCAAAGTCGCGAATGATAGCGGCGCTTAAGTGATTAAGCCTCGTTTGAATTAGCGTCAGCTTCCACCTCAGGCTGAAGCCGTTCCATTAACACATTTCAGCCGCGCCTCATCAGCGTTAACTTCAGCCAGGCTTATCAAATCTTTCATTAGGCACGCGCACGGGGTGCATGACAAGCCCAGAATATGCGATTGTCGAAAACGCGATCATGTCGAAAAAAGACAAGAAAACTAGGGCTGATTTCTTCAACAGCGCGGAGCAAAAGCTCCTTGTGGAGCTTTACTAAGAGTATAGAAACGCAATTACCAGAAAAGGAAATACTGTTGCTACTGTCAAGGCAAGAGATATGGCGTGGCAGAAGATTGCCGACCGCTTAAATGCATAAGTTAACTTTTACATCAATGTTTAATGTCTTATGTTTAGACTGTGTTGATCATAAACGGTATGTCTTGTCAGTAGCGGAGAGGAATTGCCTCCGTCATTACCGTGGGAGGCCCGGGTTTGAGGCTCAATACCTGCACAGTATTACTTAATGGAAATTCATTTCTGCAAGGAAATGTCATTTAGTTTACAATTTTTTTAAATGTGTAATGTACTTTGCCCCGACTAATATGCCAAATTGTGTTATCTCTGCACAGGAGTGGTGTCAACAATGTTAAACACACGGCTGTGCAGGTGTTACTCCAATCATATGGACAAGTGTTAATGTTAGGCCTAGCTGATGTTAAAAGTTCTGTAGGCTACAAAGTTATGATGAATAACGGTTGGCTAAATGGCATTAAATTTCACATACATGTATGTAATGTGTGACAAATGGAAAATATAGGCTGTTGGTGAAAACATCAAAGTAATCGCTGCAACAGAGTTTCCATAATTTGATATAGTGAATGATGCCATAATATGGATTCGAACCCCAAATGCCCGCACGTGAATCGGGGGACGACACCACCCTGCTACCAGTAATTTTGCTCACACAGGAGAAGAATTTTAATATTTCAAGATATCATCACGACAACGATACTCTTTTTTTTTTTTTCCAATCCTTGGGAACCAAAAGTGTGCGGTGAATTATTTTTGCTGAAGTTGTTAACTTCGTTTTCAGACAGCACGGATAACCAAGCGAAAAGTGTGAGGTACTGTTTGTCTGAGACTCTGTTTACTACAGGTACATATTCTTTGTAACACCGATTCATTAAGCCTGATAGTTAACCTGCCACGGAGCAGGTTAGTTCAGGAGCATATGTTACCCCAGTAACTCAGCTGAGGTTCCTGTTAGCGAGAGTCATGGAACCGAACTCTCTCTAGAACTAGCGTGGCTTATCGAAGTTAGCCGGGATTTGCGGTTAGCTGGCTTGATGGAATACCCCCCAGGTCGTCTAAGAGTTATCCTCTCACGTGTGTATAGAAAACAGAGACTAATAGATGCACAAGGAGGCCCTGTTGGGTTAGTTGTATCAGGGAAGGGATACCAAACCTTGTAGTTGAAGCTGTAGGTCATCATTGACAGTTTAATCATGTCATGCATACAGACACTAAACAAGTTGAGATCTGAGGACCTTCCTTGGTGTCAGCCGGTGGGTAGAATGTCCTGATTGGCATGCAATTGTAAACTGTATGTAAACCTTATAGAGCCTGGGTAAAACGTGACTGCAGTTTCGGGTCAATTTTTCTGCTGTAGAAGTGTGTGATATCTGATACGACAGGCTGTGAGACCTCCATACAATATATGCAAACTCACTGTCAAGCACTGTCAAAACTTCAGCACAAGGACTTTCTGATGTCTAACTGGAGTTGGAATTGGAAGGGACATGTCATCACTGTGGGTCCTCAGTGTCATCAGAGAAGGAGCTTTTAACTGTCAGAAGCAAACCTGATAACCTCCCAATTATGACCTTCTGTATACCCTCAGAAAAATATAGCTTTTATTAGCATAGCCATAATGAAGATTGACTGAGTTATTCTTGGCAATAGATGGGAAGAGAAACAGTGGCCTGGTGACTGGTTTACTCAGAGGATGAGTCTTGAATCACGTACACAAGTGAACTTTCTTTCTCCCGCTTCCTCTAATTTATTGCTTTCTCTAAGCCGCACTCCTTTGCTCCTTTTAGTTTATGTATTTCCCTTCTTCCGTGGGTGCTTTGCATTCAGTTAATCATGCCACCTCCCACTCTTGCTCCTCCATCGCCCAGGCTGTGACCCAATAATTGACTATGGTACAGAAGTTTACAGCTGGCAACCCTCCTACTAGCACACCCTGTTAAAGGACCAGTGAGTATAGTTTAGGAGGCTCTTTTGGCAGAAATTGAATATAATTTTAATAATTATGTTTTCACTAGTATACCTGAAACTAGCAATCATTTGATCTCACCCACAAAATGTTAGTAAGTCTGTCAGTAGATTTACAAAAAAAAAAAAAACCTTGATTCTAAAAATCCTACTCTGGATTTGGTTCATGAATGCCAATCAATCATAAACTGACAGTGCGATCTATTTCGACCTCACTCAGACCGTCACCACGATCTTCACCTTGAATGATGCCATCCTACTACCTATCCTCGAGACCTTATGTCAACAATGTCATATGACTGACCTCAGGAGGCGTGGCTCACAGTCTGTAAGAGGTTCCTGTGACGTCGCCTCCTCCTCTTTGCCTTACTCACCTCATCCGAGACCGTGAGTGTTATCATTTACAGGACCCCACTATCAATCCGTCACTTCGATGCAGGTGCCGACGGTCCCTGTGGATTGTGTGTGGTTCGGTGAGTTTCATGTGTTTACTAGACGTGACGTATCCTTGTTTCCCTGCTCGTTCTTACAGGTCTCTTTCCAGTATTACTCCTGGTAGAGCACGGTGGTCAGCGACGAGCGTTGGTAAGCGAACTGTTTTTTCTGCTGTTTTCATAGTGAATATTGTATCTTTAAGTTGATTTCTATTGTCTTGCCCCGACAACGTTTGTTTTGATCATCCCTTGTGCGTTCGCGCACAATGAGGGACGCCATGTAATCAATTTTCCTCAGGTGAGGTCTCTTTGTGTTAAGCCTGGCTGTCTGAGTAGTGTGGTAAAGTTACTCAGGACATTACACTAAGTGATTAATAACTTAAATTATGTTGCATTGTGCCCCCACTGTTTGCAGTGCGGTGTGATTTGTGTTTTAGTCATTTTTGTTGACTAAGGGATGGCCTCCCAGTGGTGTAGATTTTGCCAGACGGCCATGGACCCCTGCGATGGCCACAGAGAGTGCCCCCATTGTTTGGGGGTAGCTCACCTGGTGGAGGATATTGAGAATCCGTGCCTTGCGCCGTCAGAGCTCCCTCTGAAGGAGCACAGGCGCAGGGCAAAGCTGGTGGAGGAAGCGGCACGCAATAAAGCAACTCACCCTCTTCCAGCCAAGGCAAAAGATGACGGGCAGAGCTCCAAGCAGAGCAGGGGTTGCAAGCGGGACCGCAGTCCTGATCGCTATCAGGGACAGGGCCCTGGACAGTCTGTTCGGGGGAGACGGCCCAGCCCAGAACATCTGGATCAGACGGGGGAAACTCAAATGAAGATCCTGGCTGCTATTCAGAGCCTGTCAGACAGGCTGACTAAGATTGAGGCTCAGCTGCCAGTCACTGTCGCAGCCTCAGCGTCACAGTCGAGTCGAGCGTGGCCTCTCAGGATGACCTGCCGCCATATCAGCAGGAGAGGCAGGGTTCACCGGATGTCCTCTCCCTATACGCTCACAGTTCCTTTTGTGGGAGTGTGAGCCCGTCCAGAGGGCCCCCGGATGAGGAGAAGTTGAACTCCTCACTGGGTGGCTTGGGCTCAGATCTGGGGAGTATTCCAAACAATGAGTCCTCAGCGCAGGATGTCATGTCGAAAATAAGGAGTTCAGCCAAAATTGTTGGGCTTTCAGTGCCGGCGGAGGCTCCAAGTTCAGTGGAGGGGGTGTGGGCTGGCATTTTTCAGCCCCAGCCATCAGTTCCTGTTCCAGCGGCTGCAAATTATCTGCAGATGCTGAGGAAAGCATGGAATAGCCCGGCAGCAGCTCCTCAGTTCAATGCAGGTTGCCGGAGACTGACAAGGCCTCAATATGCACCAGACACAGGGCTGGCGGACATGCCACCTGTTGAGAGGGAAATGGCAGCCTTGACATCTCTCGGTCCCGAGCGTGTGACTGCCAACCATCGGTGCCCGGTTAAAGTGTGTCACAAGACGGACAGCTTGGTGTGTCGTACATATAATGCGGCTACACGTGCAGCTCGCTCCGGTAATGCTTTGGCCATTCTGCTGGCCGCAATCAGGAAAACCGTCAGCCAGGAGGAGCAGGACACGCTGAACCTCATTGATGGGGCACTGGTGACTCATGCCCAGTTGACAAGGGATATAGGCGTAGCAATGTCATCAGCCACGCTGGCGCGCCGACAGGTTCGGTTAGCTCAGACCACGTTACCTAACCTGTTAACTAACCTGCCTGTGGTCCCTGGCAGAGTGTTTCACCCAGACTCCCAGGGGGTGCTGGACAAGGCGGAGAAGTCACGGCGTACAAGGGACAGCGTACAGCGGACATTCTGCAGATCCGGAGCCTCTGGATGTAGGCCCATTTTAGATTTAAGGCACCTAAACAGATTTTTAAAGGTCCTTCCTTTCACAATACTGACAACGAGTCAGATCCTGCACACGGTAGAAGAGGGGGAGCGGTTCACGTCCCTGGATCTAAGGGACGCCTACTTCCACATCTCTATCAGCAGGGACCACTGGCCGTTTCTACGGTTTGCGTTCCAGGGCCAGGCCTATCAGTTCAGGGTCCTCCCCTTCAGCCTGTCACTGTCCCCCAGGGTGTTCACCAGGGTGGTGGCAGCCGCGCTTTCCCCCCTTTAAGCAAGCGGTCTGATTTCAGCTGCAGTGGCAGTGGTTCCCCTGGGCCTGCTCAGAGCTCGGCCTCTGCAGAGGTGGTTAAATGCCTTCAGTCTTCATCCGAAACAGGACAGACGGGTGAAGCTCAGGGTGACGCGGCAATTCGTCCAAGCTCTGCGCCCGTGGAGAGACAGGGCTTTCTTAGCCATGGGGGTCCCATTAGGGAACATCCCATCGCGTCGGGCAGTGGTGTCCACGAATGCCTCCCTAAACGGCTGGGGTGCAGTCTGGGAAGGCAGGACGGTGAGGGGGGGGGTGGGGCCCACATTGGAATGGCTAACACATCAACTTACTGGAGTTAAGGGCGGTCCACCTAGCATTGGTGGAGCTTCTCCCCTTCATCAGAGGCAGACATGTTTTGGTGAGGTCGGACAACTCCTCCACAGTTTACCACATCAATCACCAAGGGGGCACCAGGTCTCTCCGCTGTCTCCAGGTGACCAGGAGGCTCCTGCTGTGGGCGTTTCCCCATCTAGCGTCCCTCAGGGCCTTCATCCCAGGGGTGGAGAATCGGGCAGCGGATCTCCTATCCAGGATGGGACCCCTCCCAGGCGAATGGCGTTTACATCCGCAGGTGGTGACGCTGCTCTGGTCCCAATTCGGCAGGGCTCAGATCGATGTCTTTGTGTCACCAGAGACTGCCCACTGCAAACAATGGTTCTCCCTGGAGTCTCAAGGGGCTCCCCTGGGGCTAGATGCTCTGTCGCACGAGTGGCCGAGAGGCTTGTTATACACTTTTCCCCCATTTCCTCTGATTCCCCATGTCCTCCACAGTGTGGCTGTAGGACACTGCAGGGTTCTGTTGATAGCTCCCAGGTGGCCGGGGAGGCCGTGGTTTCCGACTCTCCTCTGTCTCGTCCACGGCCAACCATGGCCCCTGCCAGTCAGGGCAGACCTACTGTCCCAGGCAGAAGGTCAGATCTGGCACCCCGGACCGGCAACGCTGCAGTTATGGGCGTGGCCGCTCTGCAGCCCCAGTCTGAGGAGCTAGACGAGGCAGTATTGCAGACAATACGTAGCGCTAGGGCGCTTTCAGCTCAGACGAGCTACGGTCAGAAATGGGGTGTTTTCTGACTGGTGTCACACTCAACAGGTAGACCCTTCCACTTGTTCGATGCATCTCGTACTGCGCTTCCTTCAGTCTCTTTTGGATTCTGGGAAGGCGTCTAGCATGGTGGGGCTGTATTCAGTGGCGATCTCTGCTTACCATGAGCCAGTAGGGGGCGTCTCGGTGGGGAGACACCCTTTGGTCTCGCAGTTCATTAAGGGGGCGTACCGTTTGCGTCCGGGCAGGGTGCTTAGAGCGCCATCATGGGATCTCTCCCTAGTCTTGAGATCACTAACTCAAGCCCCTTATGAACCTGTGGAGCAGGCAGATTTGAAGTCCCTGTCACATAAGACGTTGTTCCTGTTGGCGATTTGTTCCACCAAGAGAGTCAGTGAGCTGCATGCTTTGTCCACCAGTGAGCAGTGTTTGAGGTGGAAGGCCGGTGACTCCAGGGTGTCACTGTGGCCCAATCCTGCGTTCCTGCCTAAGGTGGTAAATACCCAGACAGTGAACCAGGTTATCGAGATCGGCGCGTTTCATCCAGACCTGACGTTGGATGAGGGGGACTTGGTCCTACACACTCTGGGCCAGATCCTCAAAAGGATTGCACGGCTTTTGCGACCGCTAAACCTGTGCAAATGAGAGAAAAAAAATAGCGTGCAATCCACAAAGCACACGCAAAGGGTGAAATGCACGCAAACTGAACACAAACTGCATTGCCACTCCCAGCTGTGCCGGTCCAATTTGCATGCATGTAATTAGGGAATGTTCATAAATTCAGCGCAAAATTGCCCCCTTCCTATGCAAATAAGCCTCGTTGCAAATACCACCTAATCCACAAAGACCAGCGCTAATTGCCACGGGCAGTAAAGCGGTGCTATTTAACGCCAGTGAGACCCGTGTATTAAATCCGCACAATTTCTCTTTCTCCCTCTCTCACTCTCTCTCTCACCCAAAAATGATTGCAAATTACACTCAGTTGGTGGCAACTGTGGAGCATAGCCTATATAAGGGCTATCATGCCAGGACTCTCCGGTCATCATGGCAGCAGTGATTGTAGCCAGGCGAAGGCACCATAATGGCAGGCGCACACAAGAAAGAATTTATCGGAGGAGAGTATCACTTTTTGATTTAAGTGACAATGAAATAATTTGCAGATACCGGTTGCCAGGCCGCATGATCCTTGCGCTACTAGATGACATCAAGGATGACATTGAGCCTGCCACCCAGAGATCCCTTGCTTTACCTGGCATTGTCAAATTAGTGTCTACATTACAGGTTCTTGCATCTGGCTCTTTCCAGAACCCCATTGCAGGCGTCTCAGGGGTCTCACAGTCATCCATCAGCAGGGCCATGTGGGAGGTTGTACCTGCCATTGTGAGAAGAGTGGGCAGCTATATCAGGTTTCCCAAAACCGACATGACATTGAAGTGACAAAACTTGCATTCTTCCGTATTGCCGGCTTCCCAAATATTGTGGGTGCAATTGATTGCACACACATTCTTGTTGTTCCACCATCAGACACCGAAAATGTGTTCCGAAACAGGAAGCATACCCATTCTATTAACGTCCAGGTAGTGTGCTACGCAAATAACATCATCACGCATGTGGTCGCCAAATTCCCTGGGTCTGTGCACAACAGCTATATATTTAGGAACAGCAGTGTGCACAGGATGGTGCAGGACATGGATGACGACTGCTGGCTATTGGGTAAGAAAGTTTGTTTATTTATTTAAATATTTATTTGTTTATTTTTCAGAAAACGTCCGTACTGTAATACTGATTGCTAATGCGGGGGGAAATATGTGCTATTCATTATAGGTGACAGGGGCTACCAACTTCAGCCATGGCTGATGACTCCGGTGCACAATCCGGCCAATGATGGGGAAGCAGCCTACAACCTGGCACACATCCAGTCACGGGGTGTGATAGAGTGCACCTTCGGCATTTTAAAGAGCAGATTTAGATGCCTGGATCTACAGTCCTCCCAAGGTATGCCGGATCATAGTGGTGTGCTGCATCCTCCACAACATAGCCATGAGAGCCGGGCTGCGTGTTGAGGAACACGAGGATAACGATGACTCAGGGGATGAAGAAGAGGAGCCATCTGCTCCACTGGTTGATGTGCGGGAGGACGAGGGCAGGCGTGTCAGACAGCATATTATTCAGAATTATTTCCACTAATTTGTTTTAGTTAGGCATAACGTTTTTTCCAGCGACATGCTGTGCTTTCAGTTAACATTATTTCCAGCTATATAAAGTATTCTGTTTTACAACATTATTTTAAGCAGTGTGCTGTGTTTTCTGTTGTGCAACGTTATTTTTACTTTGATTTGGCGCTAAATAAAAGTGACCAGACTTTCAGTAATATACTGTGTTCGTCTCTGCGACCATTCCACCTTTTTTTAAGTAAACATGAAAAATTTGTCTAAATACAGTCTGTTAAAAACCCCTATGACCCCCTTGACCACTTTTTGGTCATTTGAGTTGTATTTTCTGCATTTATTTTGGCTGTTTCAATAACAAAGGCAAAAAAAACAAACAAAAAAAACGGGATGAACAACAACAAAAAAAAAGACAAAAAAGCGACACGTATGGACATATAGCCCTTTGACCACCTTGAACCACTTTGTGTTCATAATAAATAATTTGAAGTTTTTTCTTAAGGGGCACAATTAATACTTTGACATTTATACACTTTGCGGCTGTGTCTCAGGAGGTAAGGGTCGTCCACTAAATGCGGAATGCTTCACTAAATAAGGGGATGAATCAGTAATACCCAAACAAACCCGAGAAATAAATGCAACTCAACTTCTCAGCCTGACAATAGTAATTCAGCGGCCTCAGTGATAGGTCACAGTGGGCTTTATGTTGACCTAAAGTCAGGACCACGGACAGCTCTGCTCTAAGGTAAATAGGTCAGTACAAAAGATTCAGGACCATGGACAGCTCCGCACCAACTTGTTTATTTTGTTAAGATGCAATCACAGTTGTGTCATGAAAAAAGCATATCTGGAAACTGAAAACGAGAACAAAAAGTGAATGTCAAATAAGGTCATTATAAATTAAATGTTTTTATCTTTCCTTTCTCTTAATTGCCATCGTGTGGCAGGCGGCTCAGGCTGTGTGGCAGGCGGCTCAGGCTGTGTGGCATTTCTGGCCTCAAGAGCAGCAGCAATCCTACTCATGGCCCCCATCATCTCTGCATGACTCGCCTGCATTTGTGCTCTCAAGCCCGAAATGTTTTGGTTTAGGCCTGCTAGAGCACTTACCAGCTGACGTGAACTACTCGCTATAGCTGCAAGTTCGCGTCTTGTGCCTCGCTGTTGAAATTTAATGCCCTTCAGTGTTACTGCATATTGTTCTTGTGCCGTTGTTTGTTTTTGCTGCTCAGTGTAAAGGAGACGGTCAATCTCCTCGAAGTTTGCAGGGACAGATGGGGGTGGAATTTCAAACGGACTCTGGCCGGGCGCCGAGGCGGGAGGTGTGTGGTGGGATGTGGTGGTGTCCTCCAGATGGGTGACCAGTGTGTTCATATTAATTTATGTTAGCCTATATATTTTTTAACAAACTAACCCAAGTTAAACATATGACACATGCTGCATACAGAAATGGGCATTTTTAATATACATACCTTGATATTCTTGTAAAACACACTCGCCTGTGTCTATTCCCTCCAGGCCAACAATTTGCTCAGGCTGGAGGGTCTGCTGAACTATTTCCTCAAGATCTGTTAGAGGTTGTTCCTGGGGTGGCCCCCCGCCAGTTGCAGATGCTTGGTTGTGGTTGTATGAGATCTTTCCTTTGGTCCTGCACTTCAGATCCTGCCATCTTCTTTTGCATTCTGGAGGAGAGTGTTTGCACACACCAACTGCACTGACACAGTGGGATATAGATTCCCATATACGACTTCTCTCTGTTGCAGTGAGATTTTTAGACTGGAGTTTGGATGTATGTCTCTTCACCATGTCGGTGAGGACTTTGAGTTCTCGGTCTGTAAATTTTTGTTTTCTTTTTCTGTCTGACTCTGCCATTGTCGTGTCAACTGTCATCTTGGAACAAAGCCACCTATATACCACGCGGCTTATTGCAATCAGTGGTGCAAACTGCGCTCAGCTGCCAAACTTTGTGGGCGTGTTAGCGCCGGCATATGATTAGAGCAAATTCTTTTGAGGATAAGGCGCTAAAACAGGGCAGATTGCGTGAGCTAATTCTGCGCAAATAATGGCACTATTAGCAGGAGCAATCCATTCTTTGTGGATCTGGCCCTCTATTCCCAGTGAGGGCATTGAGGTCCTACTTGGCGCGCACCCACTCTCTGAGGCACTCTCATTCACAGCTGTTCGTCTTTTATGGGGGTAATAAACTGGGGGCTGCTGTGTCTAAACAGCGCTTGTCACACTGGGTGGTTGACACTATCTCACAGGCATACGAGGGGCAGGGTCTCCCTATACCTGGTAATCTGGTGGCACACTCTGTGAGGAGTATGGCAACCTCCTGGGCTGCCCTGAAGGGCGTGCCTATGCCGGAAATTTGTGCTGCAGCATCCTGGACCTCCCCATGTACCTTTGCTCGATTTGACAGGGTCAACGTGGCGGCACCAGCTCCTCTGGGTGTGGCTGTGCTTTCTGCTGCGGGACGGAGCTGGGACGGGGTGGAGTCCTCAGTTCTGCACGACTTTGATGGTATGAGTCATCCAAGGTGAAGACCATGGTGACGGTCTGAGTGAGGTCGAAATAGATCGTAAGTTATGCCTATAACTATGGATCTATGAGACCGAACGATGACCGTCACCACGGTCTTCACCTTGAATGATGCCATCCTACTACCTATCCTCGAGACCTAATGTCAACAATGTCATATGACTGACCTCAGGAGGCGTGGCTCACAGTCTATAAGAGGTTCCTGTGACGTTGCCTCCTCCTCCTGCCTGGAACGCCTCAGCCTGTTCTGAACGACAAGAGAATGGTGACGGTCATCGTTCGGTCTCATAGATCCATAGTTATAGGCATAACTTACGCTCTCTCTAGCCAGCAATTAGCATACATCCATACTATATGTGGAGGTTATAATTACTGTGGATAGGTGCATCCTGTGAACCTGCAAACATGGAGCAAAAGAAAGAGAAAGAAAGAAGAAAACGACGCTGAGACTTGTGTTATTTTGGGTGAAGTGGGGTTCTGTTAGTAGTAGTGTGAGTGGAACAGGTCAATCAAGTGTTAAATCACTATACATTCTAACAGCCATCACTAATGGCTTAGTATTTGCTAAGTAAGATGGGTCTCACAGTCTCACCACAGAAGAATAATTTGATAGATAGAGTTCTCTCCACCAATTTATTCAAGAGGAAATTAGATACCGGAAATATAGAAAACACATGTATTAACTTAATTTAAATAACCCATTCACATTTTTAAGAAACCTAATCTCAAACTTAAATTTGCTAATTTCCAACTAATTTATCTAAATGTGTTATTTTTCTAATATTTTGTCATGTTTAACTTGCATGTTTTAAAGGCATCTGCATATTGTGAACATAACAGATTTTGATTTTGAGTACCTACTAAAAGATTGGAGATACTAACACATTGATGAATGCCAAAATAAACATATATATCCTTCTGCAAACAGTTTACACACAAATTCCTTCTGCTCATGTTTCATGAATGAGTCCCAGTGTGTTTTTGTTTTCTTACACTGAACAAAAATATAAACGCAACACTTTTGTTTTTGCTCCCATTTTTCATGAGCTGAACTCAAAGATCTAAAACATTTTTTTATATACACAAAAGACCATTTCTCTCAAATATTGTTCACAAATCTGTCTAAATCTGTGTTAGTGAGCACTTCTCCTTTGCCGAGATAATCCATCCCACCTCACAGGTGTGGCATATCAAGATGCTGATTAGACAGCATGATTATTGCACAGGTGTGCCTTAGGCTGGCCGCAATAAAAGGCCACTCTAAAATGTTCAGTTTTATCACACAGCACAATGCCACAGATGTTGCAAGTTTTGAGGGAGCGTGCAATTGGCAAGCTGACTGCAGGAATGTCCACCAGAGCTGTTGCCCATGAATTGAATGTTCATTTCTCTACCATAAGCCGTCTCCAAAGGCGTTTCCGACCATTTGGCAGTACATCCAACCGGCCTCACGACCGCAGACCACGTGTAACCACACCAGGCCCGGGACCTCCACATCCAGCATGTTCACCTCCAAGATCGTCTGAGACCAGCCACTTGGACAGCTGCTGCAACAATCGGTTTGCATAACCAAAGAATTTCTACACAAACTGTCAGAAACTGTCTCAGGGAAGCTCATCTGCATGCGCGTCGTCCTCATTGGGGTCTCGACCTGACTGCAGTTCATCGTCGTAACCGACTTGAGTGAGCAAATGCTCACATTCGATGGCGTCTGGCACGTTGGAGAGGTGTTCTCTTCACGGATGAATCCCGGTTTTCACTGTTCAGGGCAGATGGCAGACAGCGTGTGTGGCGTCGTGTGGGTGAGCGGTTTGCTGATGTCAACTTTGTGGATCGAGTGGCCCATGTTGGCGGTGGGGTTATGGTATGGGCAGGCGTATTTTACAGAAAATGAACACAGGTGCATTTTATTGGCATTTTGAATGCACAGAGATACCGTGACGAGATCCTGAGGCCCATTGTTGTGCCATTCATCCACGACCATCACCTCATGTTGCAGCATGATAATGCACTGCCCCATGTTGCAAGGATCTGTACACAATTCCTGGTAGCTGAAAACATCACCGGTTCTTGCATGGCCAGCATACTCACCGGACATGTCACCCATTGAGCATGTTTGGGATGCTCTAGATCGGCGTATACGACAGCGCGTTCCAGTTCCTGCCAATATCCAGCAACTTCACACAGCCATTGAAGAGGAGTGGACCAACATTCCACAGGCCACAATCAACAAGCTGATCAACTCTATGTGAAGGAGATGTGTTGCACTGCGTGAGGCAAATGGTGGTCACACCACATACTGACTGGTTTTCTGACCCCCCCAGACCTCCCCAGTAAAGCAAAACTGCACATTGCAAGAGTGGCCTTTTATTGTGGCCAGCCTAAGGCACACCTATGCAATAATCATGCTGTCTAATCAGCATCATGATATGCCACACCTGTGAGGTGGGATGGATTATCTCGGCAAAGGAGAAGTGCTCACTAGCACAGACCCCCTTTACACCTTGCATCAACATGCGTTTTTTGCAATCGGCTAGCAATCCGATTGCTCATGACCACATGAAAGTACAGGTGTAAATACACTCGAAACGCAGTGAGGACGCATTGTTATCCGATCAGCCAAACCACTTCCGAAGGTGGTCAGGGACGCATCGTGACCACATCTAACACAAGTGTAAATGCAAATGCGTCTCCAATCCACATGCAACAACTCTGTGGATAAAAACAAGTCAGTGAGGTGCGCCAGTTGGACACAGGAAGAAGGAGGAAGAAGATAACAACAACAACACTCACCGGGTAGCAACTGCAGAGAAAAAGAAAACACCATGGTGAAGATAGTTTGACGTTGGTTATTCACAGATATTCACATTTTCATTTTGGGTTCAACACTTTTTTCCACCTCCATGTCATGGGCAGAAAACAATGAGCAACACAGGGTAGGGCTATTAACCCAATAGCTTTCGCATAACTGGACCCAGACACCACACACAAATGTAAAATGGTTTGTTGAAGTTTGTTTAAAAAAAGTGTGTTTTTGTGAGTGTTTGTGAGTGTGTGTGTGTGTGTGTGTGTGTGTGTGTGTGTGTGTGTGTGTGTGTGTGTGTGTGGGCGGGGGGTTAATAGCCCTACCCTGTGTTGCACATCGTTTTCTGCCTATGATATGGAGGTGGAAATCAGTGTTGAACCCAAAAAGAATATGTGAATATCTGTTGAATATCCAACATCAAACTATCTTCACCACGGTAAAGAGACGCTGAGGACGGAGCCACGGTGAGACGAAGTGTCTGCTCTCCATTTGGTCTGACAAAAGTGTCCATACAAGAAGGCAACTTCATGGGTGGCTAACATCTTGTTGTTGTTATTGTGGTGCACATGATATGACATTTTGTGCCACTAGGATGTAACGTCGACGGGACGGAGCGTGATCGGATAGCAAACGGATCTGGATGGGACACCGGAGACTCATGTTAATACCAGGTATAAATGTATGTGGTCATACACTATCCGATTGCTATCCGATTGCAAAAAATGCATGCTAATGCAAGGTGTAAAGGGGGCCACAGATTTAGACAGATTTGTGAACAATTTTTGAGAGAAATGGTCTTTTGTGTATATAAAAAAAATGTTTTAGATCTTTGAGTTCAGCTCATGAAAAATGGGAGCAAAAACAAAAGTATTGCGTTTATATTTTTGTTCAGTGTAGAATGAGCTCTTCGTATCTGCATAGAGAGCAGGTCCTCCCCCACGGAGCTCACCATGTTGTACTGGCATGTTTCTTCAGTAGCTCAGAACAGACAAATCCGACACTGGCTCTACATAGGATCTTTGGTTGAAGCAAAGGCCACCATAGGCTCTACCACTGGAAAGGGAGGGGTGGATGCTTTCCATTCATGTAATTATGCTTCCTCTCATCCCTACTCCTCCATCCTACAGCTCATGACCTGACAGCGACCATGGGCTCCCATCATTCAGGATGTTCCAGTTGCTTAATTGCATCTCAGAGCAGATGAGGAATGAAAAGACAGAGAAGGCTTTTAAAGGAAGAAATCTTCATGAGAAGATTTTACCACATGGCATGGTCTAGGGATTGTTCAGCTGATCCACAGTTGCAGTGTCTGGGCATTCTGACTTAAGATAATTCTGCATCAAAACAAAGTCAAGGGTTTTTATTGGTGGAGGCGTGTTGTTTAGGTACTAGTGAGAACATTGAGACATGAAACAGGAATCTAGGAAGTCTGTCATTACAACGTAAATTACATGTAACTTATTGTTATTATTATTATTACCCTGCAGGTCAATTCAACCCTTTTTAACCCTTTAAACCCTACAATAGAAATGGTCACCCAATGCCTACATTGGTATTTTTCCTTGTTGTGATTTCTTGGGGTATTTTCAAATGCACCATATCCCTAAAGTCTGTACAACCTGAGCTAAAAGGTGATGTAGGTCAATAAACCATAATAACTGATTAAGTATTGAAACTTTGTTAATACAAAAAAAACCTCAAAACATATTGATCCAAAAGATTTTAAAATGTAGAAACATAATAAAAAATATTTTGTAACACTGTTACAAACTGTTGAACTGTTTACATTATTTAGTTTTTGAGATATGCTCATTTTTATGAGCAGAATGCAAATGCGTTGTGATAGATTCATCATCTGTTCTTCTGGCACCACCACACGTTTTTATGTGATTTTGCACCACAGGTAACATAGCATAATGATGTCATACAAGAGTACAATGTGATGGCATGAAAGACAGAAACCATCGCTTTCTGCTGCATGAAAAAGGAATGTTCTAGCTATTGTGTTTTAATTTTAGATTGAAATTTACAGGATTATGGAATCTCCTGTGGCCACTACAGGGGAATTCCAGCATAATCACAGTGAAATACAACATTTACACGGCACATAAAGTAAGGTAACGTGAGGTAATGACATAGTGATGGGGAGGACAGAAGCCTTAGCTTTCTGCTGCAAAAAGAACCAATGTTCTAGCTATTATGGTTTTTATTTTAGATCTATGTAAACAGTATCATGCAAACAATAGTCTTCCGCAGTCGGTTTTTAAAGGGTTAAAGTTTGAACAGGTAGGATTAATATTTTAAACTATTTTTTTTCTGTATCAAACCTCTGCTGGCCCTAATTAGTGTCACTAACATTTAAAATGAAAATGATAGATTCCATGTATCTGCAACTCACCCCACGTGTGTATATCACAGAGATACTGCTCCTCTCAATTTCACCCGGCAGTGCAAGTGGAGGCTAAAAGGGGTCAGAAGTCTTTTGCTATGGGAAATTTTCCCCATCCCCTTTTCCTCCCTCTCCTCCCTACCTACAGTACAAGAAAGCACAGATATTATCATGACTTTGAAAGGTACCTTTTATTTTCCTGCAGGAAAATCCCACCTACACTCAATGGCAAAAGTGAAACATTCAAAAGGGTCTCTGCATGAGGCCAACATTACACTCTGCAGCTACATACAGTATACTCACCATCAGAGCTTGACAAAATGAGCAACAGAAGCAAAAAGATGAAAGCCATGGAGGGAACACATCTGGAACACATTTTTGATCATGATAGAGAAATAGAGGAGATGTGTCTGAAGATAAAGACCATCTTGAGATCAATTCTGATTATGATTCTGAACCATCAGATGAGAAATTGCTATACCTTGTCCTCCAACTGAGACATTCAAATCAAAGTATGCTGAAATGGTCCTCATCCCTGAATAAAGATAAGGCTGCTGTTTGTATAAAACACAATAAAGAGAGTGCCAGGGCCCACCAAGATGGCAGTGACTCTGGAGAAAGAGATCAGTCAGCGCTTGAGCCGGTCATTCCCAATTCAATCTAGAAAATGACTCAACAGGTAAATTTGACCCTGAACAGAAGTGGTGTCTCATCTCTATTTATCAACATCACCCCATAGAAAAAAAAGTTTAATGTAATTTATATCCAGGTTTTCCAATGAACATTAAAAAAGTTTTTTTCCATGTATTTTTTTCAATGAAAAATTAATAATTATCCTAATGGAACCGTGATCTCTGGAGGTGAATAACACCATTGCCCTAAATATTGATTCAACTGTTAGTAATGGTATTAGTAATGAGATACAAGCAATGTTTATTAGAATAGCAATGGTTTCTGACAATTTTTGGATGGTTAAGTTTGCACCAGACCACACTGAACCAAACATTTTGCAACATCTTGTCAAATTAAAACTAGGATAGGCAGTTTTACTTTGCTGTCATTGTGCAAAAATCCTGTAATAAACTTTGAGCCGAGACTTCTGCACCTTCTCTTGGTTCTGTTTGCAGGCTTTAAGCCCAATTCTGACCAAAGATTCACAATGAGACAAGCTGAAACAGTCAACTACATGCATAGTGCTGTTCTGCAACATTCTAAAAACTTGCTGGTTCACACTAATGCACTAGCAACTACAACAATAATATAAATAACCAGTGCCAATTAATCAGTCAGTGAGAATGCGTGTGTGTGTGTGTGTGTGTGTGTGTAAGGGGGTGTATAAGCACATACAGCCAGCAGCGACCCACCATCCGACACAGGATGGAAACAGAGGGCTCAGCGGGGACAGAGTACCTGCTGCAGCAAGCAAACATGCTGTCTGCGGTCATTTTGACTTGACCAGCGGACTTCACTTCAAGCCAACTGGCTGTTGACCAACTGAGTTGCGGTTGACACCATCAGTTGGCTTGAATCAAGCTCAGACCGGCCAGCTCACACCACTGCAACTTCTCACTAAAAAGGTTTCATCTTGTCACTAATTTTTGGTCTGAACTGGACTTTAGAAAATCTAGCTGCCAGCAGGAAACTTTGGCCAATCACAGGTCATCTCAGAGAGAGGGTGTTCCTATTGGCTGTTCTACAGATGCAGATTTGTGTGCATGTGCAAGATGATAAAAGCTTGATTCAATTGTGGGAAATCCAGTAGAAAAGGTGTGACAGTTGTGACAGGTGTTAGATGTGACATCTAAGAGAGACAATAAAAACTGAATGGTCAAAGTTGTCATATTGAAATCTAAGATGTGCTGATGGCTTCACGTCATCAGCTCATGCATTGAGTTACATTACAAGTGAACGTCCCACCCTAAAAGTTACTCACAGTCGGCCCAGTGAATTCGCTTTTTTTTTTTTTTTTAAGAATGCAGCTGCTGCTCCAGGCAACAAAATATCCTTTCATTTTCTTCTTATAGTTTACTATATACACCATATGGTTTATGTAAGACTTACCACAGTATAAACAGAGCTTACATAATCCCTTAAAACAAGCCACAATTCAGCTGTAATACTGTGACTAGTAACTGTCTGCTATTCACCAATTAACAGGCTGCAGTGTTTCTTGCTCCACCATCAGAGTGGTGAGGGGAGTTCCGATATTTCTGTCAGAGACAAGAGTGATTCAGTACACTCAGTTTAGTTTAAGGATTCTGTGTGTGTGTGTGTGTGTGTGTGTGTGTGTGTGTGTGTGTGTGTGTGTGTGTGTGTGTGAGAGAGAGTGTCTGTGTGTTTCTGCCAGATATATTGTAGTATTTTTATATGAAAAGTAGCTTCACTTGTTTACCATTTAACTTTTCACCTTTAGATATGAATAGTAACACCACTCCTGTCTCCTCCCCCATTCTCTTGTCCACATCTGTCACTCATGTTGATAAGCTGTCATCCAGCCTAAGGCCGAGGTAAGCAGCATCTCTAAGTCTCCACAGACCCAAATCCAAAAGAAAAAAAAAAAAGACCTGATCCCTGCTCCACTGCTCTTCTTACCCTTCCTGTTTCACAATAGCCCTCATAGCCACAAACAGCTCACAGCTGGATATAACCTGGACGGCGGCCCGGTACAGTGCCTCTGGTTACACTATGACTTATATGCTACTAACTGCAATGAAATTCACTACAGATGGTCCATGAAATTTGTACTTGTCCAACACTTTTGCTCATGGCAGGACACTTCTAATGCGATGATGTGCCGTTTAGAGTGGCAGCAAGTCTAAGTAGCTCCTGTCATTTTTGAGTGTTTTTTTTTTATTTTTTAATGGTTGTTAATTGTTTCCAATGTGATGAGTAAAGGTGTGTACACAAGAGACGATCTTCTGGCTCTGAGAGGATCCACTTACGGAGTTAAAGACCCGATACCAGCTGAGCTGAGGAAGCCATTTCAAGGCTGCAAAGCTGGAGCGAAGCTGAAGGCTAGAGGGTGGAGATACAAGCCTTCCCTCCCGCCAGTAATAATGGGGAATGTAAACTCATTAATCAACAAGTGTGATGAACTGCTGGCATTGGTGAGGAGCCAACAACTCTACAGGGAGTGTAGTCTGATGTGCTTCACAGAGACGTGGCTGAATGACAACGTGCCTGGCTGCTGGTTTCAACCCACCGGGCTTCTCTACTGTGTGAGTGGCGAATGGCAAAAACAGAGGCGGGGGATTGATCCTGAAACTGTTGCTAGGATTCAGACTCAGCATCCTAGTGCATTCATTGAAATGACGGGGGATTTTAACAATACTACTCTCTCCTCCTATCTGACTGGGTTTGTTCAGTATGTGGACTGTCCCACCAGGGAGAATAAGACACTGAATCTATTTTATGGAAACGCCAAGGACGCCTACAGTGCCTCTGCCCTACCACCTCTTGGCAGATCAGATCATAATCTGGTCTCTCTCCAGCTCACATACAAACCTTATGTATTAAAATTGCCTTTTACCACCGCTCAGTCAGGAAGTGGAGACCAGTGAGTCTCTCAGGGACTGTTTTGAATGTACGGACTGGACTGTACTACTGAAGCCACAGGACAACAACATGGACATGGACAGTAGGGTGGATATTTTAACAGAATATATAAACTTCTGTAGGGACACTGTGATGCCAGTTAAGACTGTATGCTGCTTCCCCAATAATTGACCCTGGGTTAACAATAATATCAAACAGCTCTTCAACCAGAAAAAGCTGGTGTTCAAGAAAGGGGACAAGGAGAGGCTCAGGGAGGTTCAGCATGAGCTGAAGGGGAGACTGAGACAGGCAAAGGTGGACTACAAAAGAAAGGTGGAAAGTAAGCTGCAGCAGAACAACATCAGAGAGGTGTGGAAGGGAATGAAGAACATCACAGGCTATTCAAAGAAGAATAGTCAGGTTATAGATAGTGATGTGGACAAAGCCAACAACTTTAACCTGTTCTTTAACAGGTTTGATGGAGGGGGCAGTGTTCAACCTACCCCTGCATCCATCCCCCCTTCCACAGTGTCACCTGCTGCTGCTGCTCCTGCTCCACCTGGAAGTAGCCCGCCCCCCACTACTGGAGCTACAGCTTCGACATCTACCACCCACGGCCAACTACTACTGATCTTTACAGCAGACGGTCGCTCCTGGAGCGAAAGAAGAGCAGCAGCAGCAGTCGGCTCATCTCACTGCATTGCAGAACAGAGCATTTCAGGAGATCCTTCGTCCCCATGGCAATAAGACTCTTTAACACCTCCTGAATCCAGTCACACACATACTTAAACACATCACATTCGCCACAGTTGGCTGGACTGTGAAATGGACAATTTCATCTTAATTTAATCTCTATTCGTGGACTCATTTTAACATATTTTATTTTGTTTTATTGTCTTTTGTGAGCTGTTTGACAGCTGAATTTCCCCTTGGGGCATAAATAAATTGTTTTCGATTCTATTCTATTCTAAATCTAATGACCTACAGTAATTCCCATCAGCCTCAGCTTTGCCTTTTCCTTTTAACCGAAATCAGTCTCAATAATTTGGGTGTTAGAATGTAGTGTTTTACCCAAAAAGCAACAATTCATATTTCTAAACATTCAACTATTTGTTTTCGGTTTTGTAGTGTGCATTTCAAGCTCTTCTATCTTTAATTTTAAAGGACATGGCATGTGTCATTTCATGTCTGTCTTATTGTCAGAAAATCCCATGAATCCCATGGTTACTGTAACTACAATAAAAGCTAAAAATTTTACAAGACAACATGTTCTCACTCCCAACTCATCTTAAATCGCCACTTGTTCAGTGGACTTTTCATGTCTACATAGTCATATGTAGATGCTAGAAGTATCCACCAGGGGGGTATTCCATCAAGCCAGCTAACCGCAAATCCCGGCTAATTTCGATAAGCAGCGCTAGTTTTAGAGAGAGTTCGGTTCCATTACTCTTGCTAACAGGAACCTCAGCTGAGTTACTGGGGTAACATATGCTCCTGAACTAACCTGCTCCGTGGCAGGTTAACTATCAGGCTTAATAAATCGGTGTTACACAGAATATGTATCTGTAGTAAACAGAGTCTCAAACTAACTGTTCCTCACACTTTTCGCTTGGTTATCCGTGTTGTCCGAAAACAAAGTTGACAACTTCAGCAAAAACAAATTCACAGCACATTCTTGGTTAGTTTCGTCGAATTCCCAATGATTAAAAAAAAAAGTACCCATCCCAGAGTAGAGCAGAGTACCCATCCCCTGCAGCCCTCCAGCCCGGCCCTGGCCGCCCCACCCGCCCTCCCAACTTTTAATGCACCACATTACATTACACTTAGGACTTCACTTATACACGGTGTAGGGAGAACATTTCCTCGTCAGCGACCTTGGAAATGTAGGAATAGGGGGGTATCGGTGGGCACTTGGGGGGAGCTCTGGATTGGCTCCGGGGCTTCAGGTCGGGGTAGGCTGCAGAGTGTCCACCCCCTTCAGCCCTCCGGCCGGGCCCCTGGCCGCCTCTCTGCCCCCCACCAACTTTTAATGCACCACATTTCACTTAGGGTAGCACTTAGGCACAGTGTAGGGAGAACATTTCCTCGTCAGGAAACGTGGAAATGTAGTAATAGGGGGGTAACGGTGGGTACTTCAGTTTGCTTCATTGATGGGGCCTGTGCCCCTTGAGATGGCCGCATTTGTCTCCGTCTGGTGGGAGTCCGTTTGTATGTGGGCCGTCGTTGTTGCATGTCTTGATGGGTCACGGTGGGGGTGCCGGGGGGGTGGGTGATGGATGGGGCTTGTAGGCCTGGGATGGGGGGGGCTCTGGGCCGGGGTGGGCGTGGTTTTGGGTGTTGGGTCTGTTTGCGGAGTGTGGGCTGGGTGTTGGGTGGCGGGTGGGCCCTCCTGCCCCGTGCCTCCTGGGCTGGTCTGGGGTGCCCTAGGGTCGTCGGTCGCTGCCCCCTCTTGGCCTCTGGGTCTGTGTGTCTGTCCGTGGCCCTTGTGGCTCTCTGGTGGATGCCTCCTGGGGCGCCTTCGTCCCGGGGTGGGGCGCTTGGCCAGTCTGGCCCTGCTGGGTCATTGTGGCTGCTCTGGGCTTCGGTGTCCATCGCACATGAATGTTCGTTCAGGGCTTGCCAGCTCCTGTCAAGTCCCACTGTTGAGCTATGTGGGAACCCGCCAGAATGCGCTGAGTCACTTTTCTGACTTATCACTTAATCACGCCCTTTGTGCATTCCTCCCTCACTCATGCCCTCTGGCGGCCTACTCTTTACTATCAGGACTCCCACAATTCTGGTCTCCAATTCCGATTCTTTGTTTGTGGTTTTGGATGGGATATTGGTTGTTGAGTTCTTGCATCCTAATAGCACTGCTTATCTTGCCCCTCCCCCGTTTGTCTTATCTCACCCTGCCTGGCATTTGTTCCCCCCCTATTCACTGAGGTGCAGCACTGCCCCCTCTGGCACATATTAGGACAATCCAATAAAGAATGACAGCTTAGCTTCCAGGGGGGGCCGGTGATGGTCACACACACGCACAAAGTATCAATATATTTTGTTGCAAGACTAAGAATATGCATCAATCTCATAAAAAGTTGACACCCCTTTTGTGGTGTTATACGATGAGAATAAATGCAGACAATAAAAAAAAAGAAAAAAAAAGTGTCGTTGTCGTGATGATATCTTGAAATAATTGTTTTTTCTTCAATGCAAAGTAGCTGGTAGCAGAGTGGTCTTGTCCCCCGACTGTCATGCGGGTGTCTTGGGTTCGAATCTATGCCATGGCATAGTTTCAAAACAAGGAAACACTGTTGCAGCAATTATTTTTATGTTTTCACCAACAGCCTATAGCTTACATTTGTCACACATTACACGTATGTGAAATGTAATGCCATTTAATTTAATGCCAATTATTCATCATAACTTTGTAGCCCACAGAACTTTTAACATCAGCTAGGCCTAACATTAACACTTGTCCATATGATTGGAGTAACACCTGCACAGCCGTGCGTTTAACATTGTTGACACCACTCCTGTGCAGAGATAACACAATTTGGCATATTAGTTGGTGCAAAGTACACTACACATTTCAAAAAAATTGTAAACCAAACAAAACTTCCTTGCAGAATTTAATTGCTATGAATTAATACTGTGCAGGTATTGAACCTCAAACACGGGTCTCCCATGTCAATGACGTGGTGGCAATTCCACTCCGCTAATGACAAGACATACTGTTTATGATCAACACAGTCTAAACATAAGACATTAAACATTGATTTAAAAGTTAACTCATGCATTTAAGCGGTCGGCAATCTTCTGCCGTGCCATATCTCTTGCCTTGACAATAGCAACAGTATTTCCTTTTCTGGTAATTGCGTTTCTATACTCTTAGTAATGCCCTAGTTTTCTTGTCTTTTTTCGACATGATCGTGTTTTCAACAATCGCATGTTCTGGGCTTCTTATTCACCCCGTGCACGCGCCTAATGCAAGATTTGATAAGCCTGGCTGAAGTTAACGCTGATGAGGCGCGGCTGAAATGTGTCTGTGGAATGGCTTCAGCCTGAGGTGGAAGCTGACGCTAATTCAAACGAGGCTTAATCACTTAAGCGCCGCTATCATTAGCGACTTTGATGGAATACCCCCCAGGTGACCTCAGTGTGATGGTTGTTGACGTTCAGGGACTGTTTGTCAATTTACGCCTGTTATGTGTACTGTGTCTTTCAGAATAAACTTCTCTCTTCACAGGGAAATGTACAATGTCTGCTTGTTAGATGCATATAGTCTTCTTCAAAATAAACTCATTGGTAAAATAGCTTGTATTTACGTTAATTACCTTGTGCAACAAAACCACATGGGTTTGTTTAGGTTTAGATAAAAACCATCATGGTTTGGTTCTGCATTTATACATGAAGTGAACACCTGGCTCCTAGGTGAAAGTCCAAAGTTTATTGTAACCATCCATCCACCTGCCCCATGGGACTTTCCAGCTTGTTAAGTCCCATTTCTTTCCAGCAGCACTTCAAACTCGCCATCTGATTGCGTTATAAACTGACACTGCCTGGTAGTGTATCATACCAATATGAAAGGGTGGCTTTTCTCGTCAGTGTCTGATGCTGAAATCACTGACCAAGCGGCAGTATTTGACAACTTCGTAATGAGAATGGGTCAGTAGAGATGAGGAGATCAAAGATGAGATCTGCTGAAAGTGGGGCTAAATGGTTTTGTGGGCAAGAACGCCTGTTTACCTACCTCACTGAGTGAATTCAATAAGGTCTACGGGTGACTTTCATTGTGAAATCAGATGAACAATGTCATCAGTCTTTTTTTTCAGATGCACAGTAGCACATTTATGAAACAAAAGAGACATCAGTTTAATCTACACAGGTTTACTGACGTCTGTTATGTCTATCATTTAAAGAGACCAAACCTGTACCTGGTGTGGTAGGCACCTAATTGCAGCACCATAAATAAAAAGACAATTAGAAATTGTCTTTAATGACCACTTGCAACATACAGAACAAGCAGGCAAAACAGTGAAAAAGGCCTCCCGAGGCAGAGGTTCACTTTAGAAGCTTTGGCAACCCACACCATCACAGAGAGCAGGAGAGTCTCTGGTGTCAGCTACACACACACACACACACACACACACACAGTTCAGTTGTGTGCAGTGGTACCTTGAGGGAGCAGGCAGAAGACATCGTCAGATGAGCAGAGAAGTTGAGGAACCAGCGATAAAGGTGAGTAATCTCTGTGGTGCGCACACAAGGGCAGTGTATTCAGCCACATGCCAAATCACTACACAGTTTAGAAAAACACAGTCATTTGAGAAGGTCAGCTCACATTGTAGAGTAGTCAGGGAAAAACTCCACACAGCCAAGGGGAACAGGCAAACAGACACCAGGAACGCAGAAGTAGACGTTGTGGTCAGGGACAGAGGGCTGAGGAGTTTATCAGTAGGCAGGTGAAGCAGGACAGTCAGAGACAGTCAGGGTCAACAATGAGGAACCAGTCCAGGGGTGAACGCTGGGGAATCTTGCATGGAAATGACAAAGAACAATCTAGCAATGAGTCTGTGAAGCTGGAATATGTATAGTGGCAGAGTGTAATGAGACACAGGTGAACAGAGTTGCCTTAATAAGGTAGGCGTGGTGGATGCGCAGGAGCAGGAAAATGTGTGGACAGGTGATTGCTTGGCAGGTGGGAGTGGAGTGGGAGTTTTATCTTTATAAGAGTCAGTAATCTAATCTTGGTCGGTACTATGTTACTCTGTTACCTAAAACACAGAGGAGGAAATTATGCATTTATTGGGGACTATTTTTAGTGGTGGGTTAATCCACATTTGGTTCTCTAGTGAAGATTTTGGGCAGCAGGATGGTGTATGTATGACTAATTGTGGTGAGGGTTAGGTTGACAATACCAAAAATTAAGAATAGACAATGTTGCTTGCCTTATCCTATGCTTTCAATAAGCTTCAGGTTATCTTAGCTACTAAGTTATTGTATTTTTAACATTATGATCTCAAACAAATTATACCGTAAGCAGACATTACCCTGCTTTAATTAAATTAGAAATTTAAAATATGCAGAACTTGCATAACACAGATTTTTTTTCCCCCGTTGCTTTCAGTTGCATAGAGTGTAGGAGGTCAATATATGAATTACCGAAGCCATAAAACTTTTATCATGAATAGGAACACTTAAAATTCAAATTATTAAATAAAAAAGGTAATGAAACCATGGACTCTCTTTCTTTCTCTTAGTTTTTCTCTCTTCTCCTCCCTTCATTTTTAATAAAAACACATCTATTCAAATAAAAAAAAATATTTTTAACATTATCATGGTGTAAGTATAGCAATAATGAAAAATGTTCTGATGTGAGTACTGTAACTTTGAAAAAGTATATTTTTTTTGTTTATCTTTTATTATTTACCTTCAACTTTTTAATATCAGTCAATAGTAGCTCAGCCTAAAACTACAACTATTGATATCTGCTTCCAAATATCTGGAGCCAAAATCTTTAAGCTTGCACAGTAGTCGACCTGTCTCATAGTTTTTTGTTTTTTTTCAGTCAAACTGTTCAATCAATGCATTTGGGTATGGAAATTAAAATAGGTAAGAGGCAGTTGCAATACTACCTTTCCCCAGCCTGTAATGGAGTTGCTAGGGTGTGTGTGTGTGTGTGTGTGTGTGTGTGTGTGTGTGTGTGTGTGTGTGTGTGTGTGTGGTGGAAAGGTAATAATAATAATATAATCATTATTATTATAATAATAATAATATTAAACTTTATTTATATAGCACCTTTCAAAACACAGTTACAAAGTGCTTCACAAAACCAAATAAAAGACAAAGCAATAAAGGAAGATAAAAGCAATAAAAATAGAATACACATAACATAGTAAAAACACACAATAATAAATTTAAAATCAGTTAAAATCATTGAAAGGCAAGTAGGTTTACAGAAGTGATTTAAAAGATGACTGAATTTGCAGCCCTGATCTCCTCAGGCAGGTCATTCCAAAGCCGTGGAGCTCTGACTACAAAGGCTCTATCACCTTTGTGAATTAATCGAGACCTTGGAAAAACATCTGAGGATCTCAGGGTGTGAGAAGGGACATAGGGCAATAAAAGATCTGATATATAACTTGGTGTCAGGCCTCTAAGGGCTTTAAAAGTAATCAATAAAATAATGGTGGAAATGTATTTAATTTTGTCTAAATTGTTGCTATGCTGGAATCCTGTAACATGGACTTTGCAGCTGCAGTATGCACCATGTTCCCTCACCTTCTACATCTTGACAGTGTGGCACAGGGCAAAAAACTGAGCCTGTGTTACTTACTCATACATTAACTAGCTTCAGAGATGTTACACCATGGTCTGGGTGAATACTCAATTCTGATTTGCTGCAGGGTGTCCGTTCAAAACTGAAAATGGACACCTACTAAGTAGTTCTGATAAAATTGTCTGTTCTCTGTTCTAAATTAATGTGCCAGCTACATAATAGTATCATTATCAGTAATGTGTTTAAAATTTATTAACAACACTGAGATGAGTCCTTCAGTACCTCATCCTCTGAACACCACAGGAGGGAGACTGCAAAATACCCTGCAGGTACTACACTGCCCCTCTGAACTTAAACAATCATCTTACATCGTGTCTGCTGCAAGTCACTACTTCAGGCTCTTGCTGACAGTAATATTAACATGGTGCACCGTTTGTTCATGAGTATCTTGATATTGATTTGGGGACAGTGTCACAGCTGGATAGCTTGCTAGTCTTGTTGTTAAAATCCTGTCCAATTATTTTTAAGTTTGTCGACTGTATGCAGTGTAACTGACTTTGAATCTTGCATAATGATAGCTTTCTGGCTGGGCCAAAGGGTTCCATGAGGGCAGTCTAAAATTTCTCCCATAGCTAAGTTGTATCTAAGGTTCGTCCAGTAGTAATAGTATTGAAGTAGTGAATAACATTTTCATTGCATATGAACCTTAAGGGGCTGCAATGTTAAACAGGTAATTTTTAAAATCCCAATTAATCACTGATGTCAATGGTTACTTGTGATTGATCATATTTAATTGCATTATTTTGAATTTTAAAACAGTTTTAAAGTCCATATTTCTTTCTAGTGTGTTGATTGGTAATCAAATAAATGCAAAGAAATGCACTTTATAATCTTGACTTTCAAATCAGTGCTGCACTGTTGCAACAGTGTGGTCTGAAACCATGACCTAGAGCAGTGGTTCACTCATTTTTGCATTCAAACTCCACTGCACTTTATTTTACTAATTGTTTAATACAAACTGCAGTTTTAATATTAAACAAAATCAAATAATAAAGTAAAAATAGTCACCTCAACAGTGAAATTATTGAAAGTGCATCATGTCTTATAGTTTTTGTTGTGTAACATTTCAATTTTCAACATTCAATGCCACTGTCACTCACTGTGAAACAAAACAGCTGTGTGGTCAAAGCCCATCTCCTCACACAGCGCAGAAAAATGCGGGCTTTGACAGATCGGGTTTTATGAAGTTTACTGTAGCAATCACGTCGGTCATCACATCATCCAGCTCGGGGCTCAGCTATTTAGATGCCAGCGCTCTTGGTGGATCATGCAGTGCATCCAGTGCACATTTGGGGAGACGCGCTGGATGAGGGCATGCAGCCCTCCACGTCTCCTAGCCATGGCCTGAGCCCCGTCTGTGCTTTGATAGTTGACACGTTTGGTGAAGATTGATCTCCTGCTCTGCGTTTAGCTGGTAGTGTCACAAACTTGTCCATGTTATGTTAGCAGTACTTAAGCATGCCTCATTCACTAGCTCTCCCCCTTAACCGCGCCCCCCCCCCTGCAATGGAACCACTGACCTGGAGATATAGGATAACTTTTAAGTACTTATTGTGTTATGTGTGGAATGCAGTGTTGTTTTGTTTGATAGCATTACATTGTTCCAGTTGAGACAGTGCAGTTACTCCAAAACACAAATTGGCCTCATTATAACTCACCTAGCAGCTAGAACAGGTTTTCTCTACTCATATGAAGCCAGGATAAATTACACACAGTACTTAATATGCAGGTCTGCAGTCAGTTCTTACCCATTTATCAAATGCTGTAGTTAATTTCTTTGATTTAGTTTCATCCACACATCTGTGGCAATTCGCTCACTCCAAAATACTGCTTCTGCAATGCAGTTGTCCGCCGATATCAGTCTGATTAGCCATCCCGGTGTGCTTAGCTCATAGGTCATAGCTCAAACTTTAAGCCCATGCAGCATGCAATTAACATGTTTAAAAAAAAGACGCAGTTAATATATTCATTTTGACAGCTTTATTAAAATTATGTTGACTATTAGCAGGAAATCGAAAATTGGCCGTGGTTTCACTTAACAATGGCATGCTCTTTCTGAACTCCATCCACCCCAGCCTCCTCTCCAAAAGGTTTTGTGGCTCTAGAACAAACTCACAGTGCTTTCCCCTTTGTTCCTGACAGACAAGAGTCATAATTCATACACAGACATAAATCTAGCTGTTTTAGACATTATAACAAATTACTGCTGGTGTTGTTTTGGGGAGGACAATGCCAAGTTTTCCAAGAGTTTGACCCTACAAGTTTGACAACTATGTGAAATTCTAACAGATGTTATCTTCTCTCTGTCTTTTTTTGTGACATATGAAGCTTAGCGAAAGTTCAGTCAGGAAGACTATCTTTTTGCGCATGCCCTCTAAGTCACAATCAATTTCCCGCTATCCTTACACTCCACTACTGATCATCCTTCTCATCCAATCACAATCTGCCACCCTCTCTCTCTTAACCAATCAGTAATTAGCTGTCAAATTTAAAAGTGTTCTCCCTCTCTCTGCTGTCATTCAACTGTCATTCAGCCGTGAAGTTTGTTCAGCCCACCTCCACCCCTTCACCACTTCAATCAGGTTTCTGGCCATCTTCCATCAAACCTTCAACCAAAAGTGCTACTACACGAAGCATCATTCCTCTTCACCACCACCAGTGTCTAGGCTCCGGGGGAAGTCCTTCTTTACATGGGAAGCATCTAATCCATCAAGCTGCTTCCTAAGATGATCTACTTCCTGTGGGGTCTAAGCGCCCAAGACTACTTTTCTGTGCACAATAAATTTGATCTCATTTCATACCTGTCTTTCTCTTTTATTCTATTAGTCTATCCTGATTGAACTACAACCATCTAACACATCACATTCAAAGCATCAAGCTCGAAATAGAACAAGCTATTTTCACTGGTTAGTGTCAGTTCTGTACAAACATAATGGTCCCTACATTGAGCTGCAACCCACAGTCATTGCAGTGATCTCTGAGTAGCAGTCACCGGAGATAACCTCCTGACTTAGCAGCAGGAGTGGGCTTGGAATAAAGATCATATCTTTTAATTAAACTTTCACTTAGTCCAAAGAGAGAGAGAGAGAGAGAGAGAGAGAGAGGGGAAGGGGGGGAGAAAACACCTACGGTCTTCACTCTGCACCCGTCCTTGGTATTTTATATCTTGAGGAATTTTATGGTTGGCCAAACCTGTAGAATTTACATTGCATTGGCAGATTTAGAGCTGCTGGGGTGTTACATAGTGTCTTATAACATTACCAAGCATTTGCTGAGAAGCTCCAGAGCAAGACAAGACAGTGCATCTTTTTTTCTTTTCTTTATCACATTTGACAAGTTGTCAGATCATAAGAGTCAAAGTCCAGTGACAGGTTTCATATATCCATCTTTTCTGAAACACCATATCCATTGTGTCTGATATGTGCTGGGTTGCTTTTGTCAAACTGTGTTCAGCACACTGGATTCTAAACCCTTCGGGAGTACTGTTACCTGTGTTTTTTGCCATTTGTTTAGGTTTGTTTTGATGATTCACAACTTAATACCCACAGCATGCAAGATGTTCAAACTTTAAAGTGCTGTTAATCTCTGCGAACCCCATTTCATCATTTGAAGCTTTTCAGTGTTATTCTGTCTGACAGCCAAGAAGACACGCTTTGACAATAATGAAGCGTAAGTACAGCAGAGTGTTTCCTCTGGACTGCTCTGCTCCTCATTCTCCACTTCCAGCAACTCCGTTAATCATAGGCAATTAGACAAGTACTTTCTTCCCTTATTATTCATATGCTCACAGTATACTGCAGTGTTTTCCCTTACAAAATAAGACTAGCTAAATAAAATGCATGCATTTCTAGTAAACAACCTGAAACATAATTTTTGCAGCTTGACAAAAAGAGACAACTTGTGTTATAGCTGCTCAAAAAATGAACACCTGAATCACACATCAGATCTAATAAACAAATGATTAAAGTTGAAAATCTTTACTGATGTACATTGTAAAATTTGTGAGAACAAAATGACGGTCAATGGAAACCAAAATCATCAACCCACTGAGGGCTGGATTCAAAGTCACACCAAAAATCAAAGTAAAAAAAGAAAATCACAGGCTGATGCAACTTGCTGGAATGTTATCACTTCAACTCATAATGTGACTCAGTTGTGTAATGGCCAGTCTCCTGGTATCTCCTCCATGCTCTTGAGACTGTGCTGGGAGACACAGCAAACCTTCTTGCGACTGCACATATGGATGTGCCATCCTGAGGGAGCTGGACGGCCTGTGCAACCTGCCTGTGCTGCAGGTGCTGCCTCATGCAACAAGTCGTGACAAGGACACTAGCAGAACACAAAACTAGAGAAGAATCAGTCAGGAGGGATAAGGAGAGAGCAACTGTCTGTGACCACCACATGCAAAACCATTCCCTTTTTGTGTGTTGTCTTGGTTTTGCCTCTCCATTGCACCTGTTGTTACTTTCATTTGCACCAAAGCAGGTGAAATTGATTCACTTGTGCTCATCATCAATCAATCAATCAATCAATCAATTTTATTTATAAAGCCCAATATCACAAATCACAATTTGCCTCAGAGGGCTTTACAGCATACAACATCCCTCTGTCCTTAGGACCCTCACAGCGGCTAAGGAAAAACTCCCCCAAAAAAACCCTTTAACGGGGAGAAAAAAATGGTAGAAACCTCAGGAAGAGCAACTGAAGGAGGGATCCCTCTTCCAGGACGGACAGACGAGCAATAGATGTTGTACAGAACAGATCAATATAATGAATTAACAGTAATCCATATGACACAATGAGACATAAGGAGAAACAGATATTATATTAATAATATGATTATATATGTATGTGACAATAATGATATGTGTATAATAGTCCAGGTATGACTAATAGTAACAGCAGCAGTGGGAGGCATCAGGCAGGACCATGGCAGCAGCACAACCACGACACATCATCCAGGCACAGCTGCGGTACAAGTTAACCTGCGAGACAGTGGAGCACAAAGGCTCCGGAGAACAAGCCGAGTTAGTAACATGCAGTAGGCCCGGGTTAGAGAGATGCATTAACAGGACATGAATACTAGCAAGGGAGAGAGAGAGAGTGAGTGAGAAGGAGAGAAGGGGCTCGGTGTATTATAGGAGGTCCCCCGGCAGACTAGGCCTATGTCAGCCTAACTAGGGGCTGGTCCAAGACAAGCCTGAGCCAGCCCTAACTATAAGCTTTATCAAAAAGGAAAGTCTTAAGTCTAGTCTTAAAAGTGGAGACGGTGTCTGCCTCCCGGACCGAAACAGGAAGCTGATTCCACAAAAGAGGAGCCTGATAACTGAAGGCTCTGGCTCCTGTTCTACTTTTGGAGACTTTAGGGACCACAAGTAACCCTGCATTCTCAGAGCGCAGTGTTCTGGTGGGATAATAGGGCACTATGAGCTCTCTGAGATATGATGGAGCCTGATCATTTAGAGCTTTGCAAGTTAAGAGAAGGATTTTAAATTCAATTCTGGATTTTACAGGGAGCCAGTGCAGAGAAGCTAAAACAGGAGAAATATGATATCGTTTCTTAGTTCCTGTCAGTACACATGCCGCCGCGTTCTGGATTAGCTGAAGAGTTTTCAGGCACTTACTAGAGCTACCTGATAATAGAGAATTACAGTAATCCAGCCTCGAGGTAACAAACGCGTGGACCAATTTTTCAGCATCTTTTAGTGACAGGATAGGCCTAATTTTCGCAATATTACGCAGATGAAAAAATGCAGTCTGAGACGTTTGTTTTAAATGGGAGTTAAAAGACAAATCTTGATCAAATATTACGCCGAGGTTTCTTACGGTGATGCTAGAGCCCAGAGCAATGCCATCCAGAGAAACTATATCATCAGATAAAGAGTTTCTGAGCTGTTTGGGGCCAAGAACAATAACTTTAGTTTTGTCTGAATTTAACATCAGGAAATTGGTGCTCATCCACGTTTTTATATCTTTAAGGCATTTCTGAAGTTTAGTTAATTGATCCGTTTCTTCTGGTTTTATCGATAAATACAACTGTGTATCATCCGCATAGCAATGGAAATTTATAGAGTGATTTCTAATGATGTTACCTAAGGGAAGCATATATAGCGTGAATAGAATTGGTCCGAGCACTGAACCTTGAGGTACTCCAAAACAAACTTTAGTACATGAAGATGATTCATTATGAACGTGAACAAACTGAAAGCGATCGGATAAGTACGATTTAAACCAGCTTAGTGCAGAACCTTTAAGGCCAATTGAATGTTCCAGTCTCTGTAGCAGAATTTGATGGTCAATTGTGTCACATGCGGCACTAAGATCTAGTAAAACAAGTACAGAGACGAGTCCTTGGTCTGAAGCAATCAGAAGGTCATTTGTAATTTTAACTAGTGGTGTCTCAGTACTATGATGGGCCCTAAATCCTGACTGAAATTCCTCAAATAAATTATTATCATGGAGAAAGTCACACAGCTGGTCTGCGACTACTTTCTCAAGGATCTTTGAGAGAAAGGGAAGGTTGGATATAGGTCTGTAATTGGCTAACACCTCTGAATCCAATGTGGGCTTTTTTAACAGAGGTTTAATTACAGCTACCTTAAAGACTGTGGTACATAGCCTGTTAATAAAGATATATTGATCATGTCTAGTATGCAAGTGTTAACTAAAGGTAAGACTTCCTTAAGTAGCCTAGTTGGGATGGGGTCCAATAGACACGTTGATGACTTGGATGAAGAAATCATTGAGGTCAATTGTTGAATAGAAATCAGGGAGAAGCAATCTAGATATGTATCAGCACTTATAGCTGTGTTTGAAGGCAGATTAATACTGTTAGACGGCAGGAGGTCATGAATTTTGTCTCTAATAGTTACGATTTTGTCATTAAAAAAGCTCATAAAATCATTACTGCTAAGGGCTAAAGGAATACAAGGCTCAGTAGAGCTGTGACTCTCTGTCAGCCTGGCTACAGTGCTGAAAAGAAACCTGGGGTTGTTCTTATTTTCTTCTATTAATGACGAGTGATAGTTTGCTCTGGCATTGCGGAGGGCTCTCCTATATGTTTTAGACTATCTAACCAGATTAAATGAGAATCTTCCAGTTTGGTTAATCGCCAATTCCTTTCAAATTTTCGCGACATTTGCTTTAATTTTCTGGTTTGGGAGTTATACCAGGGAGCAAACTTTCTTTGCTTTGCGAGGTTCTTTTTAAGAGGTGCTACGGAGTCGCGAGTTGTTCGCAGCGAGCCTGCAGCGCTATCGACGAGATGATCAATTTGGAGACTTTAAAGTCAGTACGGGAAACCTCAGTTACAGAGGATATTGAATTTAACGCCGATGGAATCACTTCCTTAAATTTTGCTACCGCACTATCTGACTAACACCTAGTATAGTAGCTGTTACTGAGTGGCGCGTAGTCAAGTAGACAGAAATCAAAAGTTATTAAGTAATGATCTGATAGAGAGGGATTCTCTGGAAAGACCATTAAGTTATCAATCTCAATTCCATACACCAGAACTAGATCGAGGGTGTGGTTAAAATGGTGAGTGGGCTTATGTACACTTTGACTGAAGACAATGGAGTCTAATAATGTGATAAACGCAGTAGCGAGGGAGTCATTATCAACGTCCACGTGGATATTGAAATCGCCTACAATAATAACTTTATCTGATTTCAGGACTAAACTAGATAAAAACTCTGAGAATTCAGATAAGAATTCTGAATACGGGCCAGGAGCACGGTACACTATAACAAATAGAAGAGGCTGCGAGGTTTTCCAGGTTGGATGTAAAAGACTAAGGACAAGGCTTTCAAAGGATTTATAATCTAGTTTAGGTTTAGCACTGATTAATAGACTAGAGTTAAAAATGGCTGCAACTCCCCCTCCTCGGCCGCTGCCTCGAGGAACGTGGGCATTATTATGACTGGGAGGAGTGGATTCATTTAGGCTAACATATTCATCTTGACACAGCCAGGTTTCGGTGAGGCTGAGTAAATCAATATGATTATCTGATATTAATTTGTTTACTAACACTGCTTTGGAAGATAACGATCTGACATTTAACAATCCACATTTAATTCTCCTGTTTTGTCTTTCTGTCACAGAAGAGGTTTTAATTTTTATCAGGTTGTTATGTACAACTCCTCTTTGTTTGACTTTATATTTTAATAATTTAGGAGGTCGGGGGACAGACACCGTTTGTATGACACTATGGGTGGGTAACTGCTCTAGAAGCTCAGAGAAGCGTTTTACACTGCGACTCTGATTCCTGGTCTCAACTCTAGGTTGTCACGGTTTTAGATCACTAATAAACTTGTCCAGGTTTCTAGATGTGAGAGCGGCTCCATCCAAAGTGGGATGAATGCCATCTCTCCTAATCAGACCAGGTTTTCCCCAAAAGGTTTTCCAATTATTACGAAGCCCACATCGTTTGCTGGACACCACCTAGACAGCCAGCGATTGAATGATGACATGCGGCTATACATATCATCAGTGGTCAGATTTGGCAGGGGTCCAGAGAAAACTACGGAGTCCGACATAGTTTTGGCATACTGACACACCGAGGCAACATTAATTTTTGTGACCTCCGATTGGCGTAACCGGGTGTCATTAACGCCGACGTGAATAACAATCTTACTGAATCTACGTTTAGCCTTAGCCAGCAGTTTCAAATTTGATTCAATGTCGCCCGCTCTGGCCCCAGGGATACATTTGACTATGGTAGCTGGTGTCGCTAACTTCACGTTTCTCAAAATAGAGCTGCCAATTACCAGAGTTTTCTCCTCAGCGGGTGTGTCGCTGAGTGGGGAAAAACGGTTAGAAACGTGAACGGGCTGGTGGTGAGCCGAGGGCTTCAGCCTGGTACTACGCTTACCTCGGACAGTCACCCAGTCTCCTGGCTGCACAGGAGTTACCGGAGGACCGCTAACAGAGGCTATGCTAAGTGGCTCCGCGCCGGCTACAGGGGACTGGCTAACTACCACAGCTACAGTTTGACTCTCCATGGTGCGGAGCCGAGCTTCTAATTGACTAAGCCTCGCCTCCAACGCAGAAAATAAACTACATTTCTCACATGTACTATTATCGCTAAAGGAGGCAGAGGAGTTACTAAACATCTGGCACACTGAGCAAGAGAGTGCAGGAGAGGAAGCCATCGCTAGGTGCTAAGCTAAGGTAGCTAACAAGGTTGAGAGTGTGTGAGCAAGCTTAGTCAGTTATCCCTTAAGTTTAACTGACTAAGAGTTATACTGTGACCATTAAGTATTCCGTTATTTATTTATTTTTTTTTAAGCAGTGGGGAACACCACTGCAAACCACACACAGAACTGCATGATCACAGTTTATTGACTTTTGCATTTTAGAAAAGCAAAGAAAAAAGCAAAGCAAAGGTAATGAGTAAAGAGAGGCTATAAAAATGTAGTGCAGTCAAAAGTAACAAGTTTCCAAAAAAATAATAATGATATTCAAGTAAAGCACAGATACTCAAAAACTGTACTTAAGCACAGTGCTTAAGTAAATGTACTTCATTACTGTCCACTGCCATAATTGTAGATTAGCAGTACACCTACTTAACTTACAAGTCTGTATTTAAGCAGCTGCAGAAAGGACACCTCTGTTTTACAGTTGCTACAGTCATTGCTGATCAGCTTGGAAAATCATTATCTCCTCCTGGCTGAGGGTAAACTCTGCTGACAAGCGTGACCACAATTAAGAGGCGGTTGTGTCCCAGCAGATAGTGCCAAATGAGCAGATTGAAAACAGTTGGAAATGCTGCACTGCTGTATTTTCAGTCTTAGTGTTTTTCAAACTGTACTCACTCATTGGTATTCCTGCCTTGCTCAGTGCTTGTGTCTTGTGGGAGGCCTGAAATTAGATTGCCCCGTCTTCCAGAGTGGGCTTAGTGCAAAGTTACCAAGAAGCCATTCCACACACAGCGCACTGTAAGTCGCTGGAAATCAGGAGTGTTGTGAAAAAATCAGTTTTGGACTGACAGGACTGAAAATGCCATTAAAAAGTCTTTTGCTATCCCACAGTGATGTGGGAGAGCCAGCAGCTGCTGAGCCGCTCAGCGTTTCTTAGTGAGAACTGATGCTAACTTTTGCCTTCACTGTTATTTAGAAGACAAGCCAGCAGCTGGTATGTGGCTCTCTGGCTTTTAAGTGTCTGGTTCAAGGTAGATTTGGACTATTATAGAGGACAAAACAGCAACACAGTCCGGTAAAAAGCAGCAAGTGGATAATTCCTTACTGGCTAAGAATAGTGTTTCACAGGCCTGCTGGATTCATTTGTTCTTGTTAAAGAACCATTCAGTGCTGGAGGAGAGCTGATAAGTGTGTTAATATATATATATATATATATATATATATATATTTAAAGGCAGGTGGAGTTTACATCTAAATATGGTGCTGTGAAATCACATTGTGTTTAAGCTACAGGAAATGTTTCTGGGGTTGGTAGGCTCTTAAGAATACGCTTATCAAGTAAACTTTCATTCAGAGAAACCTATTGAAATGCAAGAGAGAAAAGAAGCACTGAGTGAAACTAAGGAAGACAGAGAAGACAGACGAGAAATGATAACACAGAGGGAGGGAGGCTTGTTCATTATTAGTCTTCCTCTTGGCTACGACCCAACTACTGGTTCCAAACCTGGGGTGGGGACCCCAACAAAGGGTCATGAGATGAATCAGGGTCATTCCTATGTTGCCAGCTCAATAGAAACTGCAAAAAAAAGGAACACTTAAATCACACATCAGAGCTTGATGAATAAATTATTCAAGTTGAAAATCATTTCTGATGTACACTGTAATCCTGAATTAGTTGAGTTTACTAGAAATTTGCGTGGAAACCCATTGCTTACACCACTTTAGTTTTTAACACATGCTAAAACTAAACAAGTTAAGTTGTATTGACACAGACATTCGTCTTTACTAAAGGTCAATAGTTCACTTAAATAATTTTCTTTGCACCCCCAAGTTGTTTGTAATAACTATTTTAAGCTAAACATACATAAACATTCTATTTATCACTACTCATTTGTTAATATAAATAATGTGGTTTCTTAAAATGTAATTATACCATTTTGTTTTTGTAATGACGATAAAGTTATCTATCTGTCTATCAATCTGTCTAAATACTTTAAACAAAATTGTATTGAAGGGAAGAGATTAAATATTTAAATGTTCAGAAAAACATTTATTTAAAAAAAACACTGCAAGATAACATTCTGCAGTCTTGCAATATTGCACGAACCCTGTCAATCAAAAGACATGTAAAATCATTCCTTGAAATTGCATGGCAACAATTTCAGCCACTTTGAACACAGCATTTATAAAATATCTGCTATATCCTGAAAACTGGACACATACAGACAGGCAATAAAACTTTGGTTTCAGTTCACTGTGACCTGACTTGAGAAGAGCCTGTTGGATGAACTGGGATGTGAGCTTCATAGACTTAGGGTAGTTTAGATGCAGTGTGTATGAAGGTCCAAACAGAATGCACATAGCTTTTGTCAGGTCTTGAAGGCTGTCGATCACAAGTTCTCCCTCAATGATGATCTTCAACGAGACTGGAGTGAGATGCAGGGAATATGAGGGTGCAGCACCTTCGGGCTAAACCAGAAAGATGCCAATGTCAATGTGGCAAAGCAAGGCATCTTCATCAGAGTCCTTAATAAACAGTATCAACATATGAGCGCCATCATTAATTTGTCATTAAATAGCCATCAATAATATCTCCCAATGTAGCCTAATCATGGGAGAGTCACTGCTAGAGGGGATTAGACAAAAAGATCACCCAAAGAAGTTGGAAAGAGGTGTTGCTAATAATGCTGACTGATAAAGGGCATCACTATATGAATATGTGTGATTAACACCTCACAAATCACATGAAATGCAATGAATGACACAAATCATTAGGGCCAGAGCATGCTATTGCCATGGGCTGAAACAGCTAATCATCATACAGCAACATGCTGTATGTGTATTATATTCTGTCAGGCTCATTTTTTAAACGTTTTTGTGTAAGTAATGCTGTGCTCATGTGGTTTGTCACAGACAGTAACAACTTATTGTTGAAAATTCAAGATTATGTCATCATGGTCCCTTTAGATACCATATGAGAAGGTAAGGAGTAACTTAGAAATACTGATCTGTAGAAGTCTGCTGGCATGTCACCAAGGATAATAGGAAGCCCTCTCAGCACTAGTGTCCGGATATCAGTTGGCTCTGAAGTCTTTGGGGGAGTAAGATGACAACTCAAATTACACAGCTAGTAAGTTAATGCTGAAAGCTCAGAGCAATTTTAAATTTGATTGTATATCCCATCTAATACAACAGCACTTTATGTGACATGTCAAGTTGTGAAAAACAATGCATGTGCATAATGGCTATACGCAAACCTCGATCTGTTGTGAAAGCTGTGACAACACTTCCACTGCATCTTCACAAGAACCTGTAAAACAGAAAGTGAGGAAACTTAGCTCAAAAGCTCAGCTGCAGTAATGTTAACCTGACTGCAAACAAAGGGTCTAAAAATAATACCAAACAATGGTGGACAAGTCATGGAGTAGGTGAATTCCTAATGACTGTGTACAAATAATATTACCATGGTAGCCCTGCTAATGGTAGCATCCTTTTAAAAGCTGCAAGAATCACCTCTCTTCAACACTGAACACGGGTTAACCACATCAGCCCGCTAGCTTGTGGTAGGCATTAGCCACAAGCACTGAGGTTTCTACCATTTTTTTCTCCCCGTTAAAGGGTTTTTTTTCCTTATTCGCTGTGAGGGTCCAAAGGACAGAGGGATGTTGTATGCTGTAAAGCCCTCTGAGGCAAATTGTGATTTGTGATATTGGGCTTTATAAATAAAAATTGAAAAAAATTGAAAATTGAAGCACATGCAAACAAGCTCATTATTGTAAACACTGAACCGACAGATAACCGTGTTCTTCTTAACACATAGTTCACGTTAGTGTTTAGCTGAGTCATTATCTGGAGTCGTCTTATGGGTAAATCCAGTAAAATATTAACTTTAACACTCACCAGCTGTCTTCAAATACACGTCCAGGCAAACACTTCACAGTGCCCGCAGTT
Source organism: Cephalopholis sonnerati (assembly GCA_019142605.1). Classification (NCBI taxonomy): domain Eukaryota; kingdom Metazoa; phylum Chordata; class Actinopteri; order Perciformes; family Serranidae; genus Cephalopholis; species Cephalopholis sonnerati. The sequence continues at coordinate 4,551,471 of JAGQAX010000015.1, read as the reverse complement.
GTGAGCATAGGAGTCCAGATACATACAGTTCGAAAAGTGCCCCACCCTCTCTGACAGAAACATAACATATTCAGTTATCTTTTGGTACTTGGCGGCGTCTGATGAACCCACACATAATGTCCCATAGGTGCTCAGTTTTCAGTCAGAGGAATGAGAAGGTCAGTCAATGGCATCAATGCTGTCTTCATCCAGGAACTGCCTACACTCTGGCCACATGAGGCTGGGCATTGTCCTGCACCAGGAGGAACCCAGGGCCCATTGCACCAGCGTAAGGTCTGACAGTCGCTCGGAGGATTTCATCTCGATACCTCACAGCAGTCAGGGTACCATACCTTCGATGTGAAGGCCCTCAAACGATATGCCTCCCTAGACCATCCACTGACCCACTGCCAAGCCGGTCATGCTGGATGATGTTACAGGCAGCATAATGTTAACCATGGTGTCTCCAGACTCTTTCACACCTGTCACATGTGCTCAGTGTGAACGTGCTCTCATCTGTAAAGAGAACGGGTTGCCAATGGTAGATCTGCCAATTCAGGTGTTCTCTGGCAAATGCCAGTTGAGCTGCAAGGTGCTGGGCTGTGAGCACAGGTCCCATTAGAGGACATCAGGCCCTCATGCCAGTTTGGTCAGAAACATGCACACCAGTAGCCTGCTGGAGGTCATTTTGTAGGGCTCTGGCAGTGCTACTCCTGTTCTTCCTCATACAAAGGAGCAGATACTGGTCCTGCTGCTGGGTTGATGCCCTTCTATGGCCCTGTCCTGTGTTATACTCACTGCATGAAAAGTGGGATTTTCGTCCCCGTAAACGCCTGGAAATCTCACTCATTTTCGGCAGTTTCCAACAATTTACAGGCTGCGAACGTGGCGTTCGCCTGTGCTACAAATTGTCGAATACGGACCAGTGACGTATGTGGAGACCTCCCGGGAGGTGCTAATGGCTCCAATTAGCATATGAATAGCAGCAGAGCCGCGTCTGGCTTGAAATTCCTCACTCCAGGATTGGATGAAACCACTACTTTGAAACAAGAAAAATCACTCGTGATTGGTCGGCAGATCTGTCGCTATTGGTCACTCTGGGTCATTATAAATGTAAACCCCTCCCCTACAATAATAAAATATAAAAATAATTTAAAAAATAATAATACTTATAATATAATAATTATAATAAATGTATAATTATTATTAAACATTAAAATAAAATTATTATTATGTTGTATATTCATGTCATTGTTATCCTATGGGCTACACTATTATTACCATCAAGGACATGAATGAACTTATTGAGTAAAGGAACATTAGCGAGGAACATGTTTATTCAAAGAAAGAGCTTTATTTATAACACACAACTATGTACAAGTAAAAGTAGGAGATTTCAACAACAAATCAAAATCCTACAGCGCCATCAACTGTCTATTATTTGCCGCCTCGGACCTGTAGACATCTGACGGCGATCTGTCTGCATGTGCTCCATCTTGCAGACGTCTGTGGTGCTGCCCTGTAGTTCGGATTCGCCTCCAATCTGACTGCAGCGTTGCACAGAGTTCAGTCAGCTCCTGCTGCGGAACGACGGAGGTCGCACAATCCACCCAGACACCCCGTAAAGTGTGCCGTCTTCCTCATCAGACATCATGGCTACGGTGGCGCACTTCCATAGGTCCGCCTCGTCATCTGCCAGGACACTCTGTCTCGCTTCCAGCAGCTGTAAAAACAATCAGTAAAGACAATAAGTACTGCGCAATGCACTGCATATTGACACAACACATCTATTAATGCACCTGAAAAATAGTTACACTGACCAACAACGAGTCTGATCTAAAAGTCACAGTAAAAAGTAAAAAAGAAACAGTAAAAGTTACTTACACACAATGGCGTCATTATCCGCATCAAGTAAATCCGGACTTGCAGACAGAGCTCTTAGTAAATAAGAGGTCACGGCCTCGTTATGAGGCGAAGTCAGTCTGTGAAAAACAAAATGTACGGTTAAGATCGGTCAAGAACATATCTCAAACGTTTCCTCATACAGCAGAATGAAAGCATATTCTTTAATCTTACCCTTGCTCCGGTTCATAGTGCATACAATTTGTCTCCGAGTTGTGGAGTTGTGTGTACTGCTTCCTGTAAATTACAAGACCAAAAAATACACTTATACACTAATAAACAAACTTAGACTGGTTCTGCTTCTTCATTTGTTCTTTTACTTTTAGCCTAGCTAGCAGTCACTGAATATTCTTACCGCAATTTTGGGATTGTGCACCCGTCTTCTCTTGTTAGTTAGTCTCCTCCACACGAGTTTACTGCGGTGAACTGCTGAGTCATATCGGCAGCCAACATAGCAAGCTAGCAGACAGCCCACTGATAGCGTTCAGCTGTGTCTTCGTCCATGTTGAGGAGTTTCCGGGTGTTGACGGAGAGACACCGCCCAGCCATTGTAGTTCACGACACAGCAAAGCAGCGAAAAACATGCGACATGGAGGAGACTGTCTGAATATACAGGAGTAAAAACATGATTGTTGATATGCTCGTCTTGCGAGGTCTTCCGTTTGAATCATGCCGAGCTCGCATGTGATTGGACGAGGGCTAGACGGCTCGTCGGGCTCCTCCAATCACATGATCATTGTTTATGGAAGAGGTCACTGCAGTCATGCCACTATGCACAGTGGTTGAGCTCTAGCAGACTGTGATGTTGTTTGCATGGAGTGCACATTTGACCTTTGTGGCAAAGCCTGGTTAAAACTAATTGTTGAAATAAATTGTTTTGTGTATATTTTTTATTGAACATTGACCATTGCTAATGACCATACACAGTAATTAATCTAGCATACTTTCATGAAATAAATCAATTCAAGCTAAAATTTAAGAGTCTATAATTAGGCTATACTAAGCCTCATCTATTTATACCAGAGATGAATGAAGTTAATACCTTTTAGAGAAATGTCACCTCTGTGTGGGGAGTGAAACTCCCCCTGCTCCCCTTGTTTGCATTTCTATAGCTCACAGCATGTTCATTTACATGTTAAAGCCTCCCCTAGAATTAGAGGAAGGGGGGTCATGGGGGGACAACTGCCAAGCAAGGCCCACGACAATTTACGACAGTTTCCGGCAGTTTCCTGTGTTGCCTGTAAAGTGCCGCACACAGCCGTAAACCTGAAATTCCACGGCAATCTACAGTGCTGCATTCTGACGGAAATCCCTCTTTTCATCCAGTGAATGTGAGGATTAAGTGTTCCCTTAATTCTTTTTGATCCAGTTATGCAGTACACAATGGAAACTGAAAAATTGTGTTCTACAACTCTGAGAGTGAAGACATTGTATTGGCACAGGTCACTGTCTAACACCTAAGTATTCATATCTCCACACAGGTCAAAGTTACAAAAACAAACAACCAAACAAACAAAAAAACTAAAAAGAGGGCCCAAACCTTCACATGCACTCCTACTTATCAATTTTATCTTACATGTAAATCTGTTCATGGCTCTTTATATGATATGTCTTATGTATATATACAAAGTGAACTTAAGCTAGTCAGCCAACTGTACATCATGACAACCTATGGTGAAGACAGGTCTGACACTGCTTGGCTTGGGTGACAATGGGCCTAATGCAGCAGCATTCTCTTAATTGTTTCCTATATTTTCTAGTAAGAGACAAAATAAGAGAAGTCAACTCCAGATGTATCAAATGTTCTTAACTATCCAAATGTGCTCTTACCATGCCTGGTGGAAAGGCACTGTGATGTATTCATTTTTCACAGCATGTTAAATAGCCCAGTGACGTCACTATGAGCGTACACGTTTTTTAAATTTTTATTTTAGAACTATGCAGGATTAAACCTGTGGCCATTTTGGATAATTACGGCAAAATACTACGTTTGCATGACACGTAAGGCAAGGTGACATGATAGCAGGAAAGACAGAAACCTTAGATTTTTACTGCAAAAAGGATGAATGCTCTAGCTATTATGGTTAATATTTCAGATACATATATAAACAGGATTATGTAAACTATTACTGGAAAATACCAGCGTAATTATGGCAAAACACCAAGTTTTTTAACTTTTTGATGAAAATGTGCCAAAAATAAATGGAAAACTCAAAACTGTCTCAACTTCACAGATCCTGTATGAACTTTAATGGCTCGCCCAAAAAAGAGAGAGAGAGCGAGACACTAAAGGCATTTGATTAGGCAAGAAAAGAAATGAAACGGAAACTTGTATTTGGGAATTATACCCATGTGTGATGCTTATGGAACTACATTGCAGACTGGAGTGTTATAGTGTCAACCAGATGAACCTGTGTATGAAAGAGCTTATGCAACACACATTCAGTAAATTCATATCATTGGCATGTCCACAGGGCCTTGTCCTTCCATGACAGTTCATCCTTTTCTACAACAATCTCACGTTTCTCCCACCTGAGGTGTTCACTCAGCAGCTCATCTTTGGGGGCCATCTTCCTGATGTATTCCTGGATCTTGGTTGTTTCATCCTGGACAGTGGCTCTGACGCTCACCAGTCCTCAGCTACCCCCGTTCCACTTAATGTACAGTCTCAGGGTGCTGGACTTGGGATGAAACCCTCCATGCATTGTGAGAAGCTTCCTTATCTTGATATCAGTGGCCTCTATCTAACACTGAGGAGGAACAAACTCCCTCCACCTCTGCTGAGAAACTTCTACCACTGCACAATAGAGAGTGTCCTCACCTATGGCTGTACGGTGTGGTATGCCAGCTGCACTGCATCTGAAAAGAAACAACTGCAGCGGGTCATCAAGACAGCTGAGTGGATCATCGGCTCCCCACTTCCACGCTTAGAGGAGATCTATTCCAGCCGTCTCCTCCGACGGGCCACAAAGATTCGGAATGACTCCGCCCACCCAGGACACCCTCTATTGACCAGCCTTCCCTCTGGCAGACTCAGAGTCATGAGAGCCCGCACCAACAGACTGAAACACAGCTTCTTCCCCATGGCTGTGAAGAGACTGCTACAGGAACCATGACTCCCCCCCCCCCCCCAGTTTATTTTTCTTCTCGTAGGTATTTGGCTGTGGCTGACTTCCTTCCTTCCTCCTCATGATTCCCATTTGCCTGTGGGACCCCAAGGTATTTGTAGCTGTCGTGAACATCTGCAGTGCTGCCTTCTAGTAGTTCAACCCCCCCGGTTAAAATCATCTTTCCACTCTTATACCCCCTTTACACCTTGCATTAACATGCGTTTTTTGTGATCGGATTGCAATTGGATTGCTTTTGACCACATGAAAGTACAGGTGTAAATACACTAGAAATGCATTGAGGACGGATTGTTATCCAATCTGCCAAACCACTTCTGAAGGTGGTCAGAGACGCACTGTGACCACATCGAACACAAGTGTAAATGCAAATACGTCCCCAATCCACATACAACAACTCCGTGGGCGGAAATACGTAAGCGAGGTGCACCAGCTGGACACAGGGAGAAGGAAGAAGGTGGTAATAACAACAACAACAACCTTCACCTAGCGACTGCCAAAACAGAAAAACATGGATGATAGCCGAGGATGGAGTCACGGTCAGACGAAGTGTCTGCACTCCATTTGGTCCGACAAAAGTGTCCAGGTGAAACTGGACACTTGGTACTGCAACCGCTCTATCTCTGAAGATACGGCAAAGATAATGGCGGACAATGGCTTCAAATGGTCCTGGCTCCAATGTCAGCGAAAAATAAAACATCTCAAACTTGTGTACAGAAAGGCAAAGGATACTAACTAAAGGAGTGGTAGGGGCAGGGCAACTTGTCCCTTATTTGAAGACATTGATGCAGTGCCCGGCGATAGATCCGCGTATAGCCCTGGTCCGGGGGAAGTGTTAGACTCAGAGGACATTGTCACCATGGAGCCTTCCTACAGCGAGGAGGACAGTTGGACTGGAGTAACACCAGACGATCAGCCTGGTATGTTTGACCCACCTACAGCTTACTAAAAATTACCAGTCACCTCAATAAAAATGTTTAGTTTTCTCATTAACTAGGTTAACGTAATGTTACGTTGTTAAAATTTACTTATAACTGGCTAGATAAGCAATCACGTATGTAGAAATACGTAATGTGACGTTGCACTGTGGTACCTATTCAAACAACCATGTGAATTTTAATATTACACACACCTTTGCTCTCAAATATATAGCTTATTGACTGGTAAGCGTACGTTAATGTCTGCCCAACGTACAGACTCTCATCAAGAAAGACTAACGTTATTCCAGGTCAAATTGAATGATGATTTCTGCCCTGTTTTGTGTGCAGATAATGATGATGATGGTGTCTGGACACCAACCTCAGAAGCTGCAGAAGCAACCCCCAATGCAGCAGGTATGTTGATCATGATGTTGAGAAAGTAGCATGACACCAACCAGTCAGTGACAAGTGTTGCTGTATGGAGACGTTTTTTTTTTTTTTTTTCCTTCACCTTCATATTCAAACACACACCTTTGCAGCTTGTTGTCTAGAGCAGTGGTTATCAAACTGTTTGTGACCAAGGCACACCAAAGGCAAGCCAAAATCTCAAGGCACACCTGTATTCATATTAGAGCTGTAACGATTAATCGATTAGTTGTCAACTATTATCTTAATCTCATAATTGTTTTTGTGTATAGATAGTGGCGACTGTGATGCTTCCACATTATCCACATCTGCGAGCGCCAAGCTGAGTGCCAGAGGAAGCAGTGTGGTTGAAGTGGTAGAACCAATGCAGCAGGTACTTGTTAATATTCTTATGATGTGTCTTAAAATACAATATAGCACAGTGCCACAATTTACCTTGTTTCAAAATTTGATTGACTTGTGCTGTGAATTGAGTCAGACTTACAAAAATTATTGTGTTAAGTATTAGACTACAGTTCTTCTTTGACATGTTTCCATCAGTTATCTGTTGAATCTATTAAATGCATTATTTTGTTATGAACTGTATTGAGCAATGTGTGTTCTCATACTTCTAACAGGTGGCAGCAGCAGAAACACCAGGAGGAAAAAGTCCAGGTTTGATACAGCCCTTGAGACTTTTGCTAAAGCTCTCCAACCAGGCTGATAACAATCTGCAGCTGAAACTCCAAGCTGCCCAGCACACTCATGAGAACAAGCTTTTTGGTATGATGTTGCAGGCGATGACTGGACAGCCTGCCTTTCACCCCCCTCATCAAATCTTGGCACAGCCTGCCACATTCCCATGATATCCACCAGGGCCACCCTCATTCTCCCAATTTCAACATGCCCTGACCATCAGCCTTCAGCCTTCAGTGCACCACAACAAACCTCACCAGTCCCACACACTCAAGAGATGAGGAGAGAGACATTTACACCCTCACCCACCTTTACTGACCTTTAAGTTCCACAAATTTTCCTAAGCAGTTACATTTGTTGTAAAATGTGCTGTAAAAGTCAGCCAGAAAATCATTTCGTTGAAATCAATCACATCAATCATTCAATTCTCAGCTCTCAGCTCATTAAACCAAGCTGTAAGGGCTTGTCTTACATTCTTGGCTTCTATTGTCCTCTCATGAGGTGCAGCGATGTCAGGCTCAACATGCCCCGGCTCATCCGCTCCTGCCATCCAGTCCTCGGGAAACTCCTCACCTTGCAGCTCGCACAGGTTGTGCAAGATGCAGCAGCTGCTGATGATTATTGGGACCCTGGAGATGTGGACCTCCATCCTTTACAGCAAACACCTGCACCTCCCTTTCAGCCTTCCAAATGCGCACTCAGTGGTCATGCGAGCGTGACTTAGGCGGTGCTTAAAATACCTGTTGGTGTGATATGAAAATCTATTAAGAGTCAGCTCATAGGACACATGCATATAGCAGCCACTGTCCAGGGTAAGATAAGATGATGTACATACTGTTGTTCTCTTGTAAGGTAACCATTGTCGGCGTACCCTCTCATCAGCCACCCCAGAGAGGATAAGCAGGATCTCCCAAGAGCATGATTGGCACCTGCTCACCTCCAATGACTACGGTCTCCTATATGAAAATAAATAATACATTACTGTGGTCCCTTGATTTCAGCAATGAATGCATATGGGTCATTGACAAAGCTTCTTAAAAGGGATTTTCAAAGTCTTTAAAATTGATGAAATTAATATTTGTGTGTTTAACAAGTCATATTTGTTGAATTGTGTTTTCAAGAAGACGAAAAAAAATCTTCAAAAATATAATGCCAAAACATGAATACAGTTGTGGTCAAAAGTTGATTTGAATGTACTGAAAATGTATTTACAGGAAACGGGTTTTATAGTATTAAGTGGAATGTGTCATGAATTGATTTAATTATTTCAAAAGGAAATACTGCACTCTAACACACAAATATGCATGCCACATCATTGACCTACATGAAAATGAAACATATATTGATGAATGCAATAGTATCATTACTCACCGGTGGGAAAAGGCTGTCACTCTCAGCTAGATCAAACACAGATGAGTTTCTCAGCACTCGTGCATTGTGTAACGCTGCCAGGCCATCCAACATTGATATTAGTGAACCTGAAGAAGCAAAAATTGAGTGAGCCATGCTTCTATGTTTTACTTTGCTTTAACATTTCAAAGTAAAAGAATCACATGATATGGCCTAGTACAAGTACAAGTACCCCCAAAACTACTTAGTTACAATGATTTGAGTATTTGTTATTAATTATTAACCAATTGTTATTAGCTACTTCCACACCTGTCTACATGATGTATGGGAGTCTTAGTGTGTGTATGTGTGTTGGGGAGGTGTCATACTTACCGATAGCAATGATCAACAACAGCTTGAAGGATGATAGAATGTGTTCCTTTACGGTTGTAGTAGTCTTTTACGTTCTTAGCCATCTATCGTTCCACCACATTGTGGGAACCCCCACATTTCTTGAAATCCCTCCACAACTTCCCAAAGCCTGTTCCCTCTTGGTAAACTGATGTAATGGCTCTGCAGGGACCTTAAAGCACGACAGACCTCCCAAACGCAATTAGAGATGGTCGCTGGGTTAATGCAAACAGGTGGGATAAGGTGTTGTAACCCATACCTGTTGCTAGGTACCAAGTGGTCACCGCGGCCCTCTTCTCAACAACATGGCTGACCACAAATGTGTGTCTCTTCTCGATAACCTCGGTCGCAGTCTTTCTCAGATAAAATTGAAAGTTTGACAGTGCATACGTAGAGTAGCCACCCAGTCTTCATCGGTGAAGGTCCCCATAACAATCCTCTTCCACCAGTCTGCACTGCGCTCCCTCATCCACACTGTCCTGTGGACAGTGGTGGCCGAGAGCACAGCCAAAGCAAGAGCGGCGGCTAAACATCGCTGTCTCCTCTGCCTTTGTCGGCAGTCCGCTTGTCGAAGGGAGTTTCTTCCCCTGCTTTGAAAAACAAGGAGGAATCCATACAATAACGCAACTTCACGGATGGCTAACATCTTGTTGTTGTTGTCGTTGTTGTTGTTGTTAGTGTTGTTACTGCAGCGCACAGGATATGACGTTGTAGTAGAGGAGGATGTGACGTCAGCGGATGGTGATCAGATAGCAAATGGATCTGGGTGTGGACATCAGAGACGCATATGTTAAGACCAGGTGTAAATGTATGTGGTCACATGGTATCCGATTGCAATCCGATCACACAAAATGCATGTTGATGCCAGGTGTAAAGGGGGCCTTTCATACGATCTGACCACACTTATCCAGTCCGAATCACATTCTGATTCCATTGATGTAGATCCTGGTGAGGTGGATCAGTTAGTCAACGTCTCACTCATTCCTGGCATACAGCTTGATGTCATACACGTAGAGGAGGTGACTGATGGTTGCTCCACTTCAGAACTGGTATCTGTAGCCACTCTTTGTGGTGAATTGGCTGAGGGGGTTCAGGCATGCAGAGCAGGGACGGTGCATTACCTTGGTGTATGTCGCACTTGATGGAAACTTGTGCAATTGGCTTTGAGTTGGCCTCCAGTCATTTTCCACAGCCCCACTGAGTTCTTGATGAAGGCTGTTGATGTTGTACATTTCCAAGCATTCCAGTATCCATGCGTATGGCACTAACCGTATGGTTTCCTGTAGTCGATCCAGGCCATGGTTTGCCTGATCTTGCAGTCTTGGGTGACTGCTCTATCGACCAGTAGCTGGAGCTTCACTCCCCTGGTATTACTACCAATATTATGAATATATATTTACCTTCTCAGGGGTCTTGCTGCATTCTCATATCTCTGCAACTAACTTACAATCTCACTAAAAGGAATAATGGTCAAAGGTAAAAAAAAAAAGAAAGAAAAAATAAGATTGAGGTTGTAATAAAACATCCTTCAGGTAAATACAATGCTATCCACTAAAATATTCAATAAAAATGAAAAATACTCATTGCAGAAAAACTGTGAGTGACTGCTTTGTGGATTTGTTTGTCTTCTTTATGAGAGGCCAGAGCAGCAGTACACCTGGCTGGCAGACAGACTGGGCTTTCCTTGCTTGCGGCCAACATTGATCTTTGTCAGAGCTGAAGAAACTCTTATTGTTTCCAAGAGAGGCCGTCCTTTTTTTTTTTAAAAAAAAAAGCCCTGCACATACTCAAGGCCGCAGAGGGCAGATTTAAAAGGCAACCCGTAAACTGAAGATTGAAGTGTGTGTGTGTGTGTGTGTGTGTGTGTGTGTGTGTGTGCGTGTAAATATGTGGTCAAATAGGGAGGACATCAGCTATTGTTTCTTTTCAGTGAAAAGTTTGTTCTTACCAAGAGGATAATGTGGTGTGAGATTTAGTGTTGAGAGCTAAAAATGCAATCTGATTTCTTTCCTCCTCCTACTATTTTCCTGGTGGGGTGTTAGCACCTGTGTTACGAAACACTAACACTGCCTTATGGCCAAAATACATGGGACACGGTTGTGGCACGACACAACATGACACGTCAGCAGCGCACGTCCATTGTAAGCAGATGCAGCTGCTACACTGACCACAGAAGCTGTGCTTACCCAGCATTGCAATGCTCAACATTTTTTACGCGGCTGGTCTATGTTTTTATTCTTTGTGCGTGGCTCTGCAGTCCTCCAACAGGTAAAAAAAAATACACAGAACTACGTAAAAAAGAGTAACAGAGTACTTTCTGTTCAAAATTATAGGAAGAAATACGTCATAGTACCAGAGGCAATGTGAAGCAGCACCGCAACCTTGTGGGTGTTTTTGCATTTCACATGAAATTAAATCGATCAAATGAATGCATCATGTTGTTAATGCAACTGCTAATTAATTCAGTGTCAGCATCAGGTTGCAAATTGATGGGTTGGAAGCACATGCTCAATAACCAATAACCAGTATCAATAACCAGCTGCAATATCACTTGTTAAAACTCAGTACATGATTATAGAAAACAAGTGTCGCACACTCTGGCTTGATATGTATTTCTTTAATTTTAATGACATTTCGGCCTTTGGACCTTCTTCATGATGAACAAGCATTGTTGATCTTGAAGAGGGATCTTGAAAGATCTTGAATCAAGTATATTGCCAGTAATCAGCACCTCATTGACATTCTTGGTGTGCGTTACTTTTATATTTTAAAACACAAACAGTAAAGCTGGCATCAACCACAAGGTACAGAGGTGGAGTCTGTGTGTAGCAGGTAAAAAACACAGCTCCACTCATATATTGTGTTGTGTCTGTGCCCTGCATATTTTGTGCAAAACATTGTGCAACAACAGCAGAACATGCTACTGTCCTCTTTGCCAGCTTCACTGATCCAGAAAAGCAACAGTTGTTTCGACTCAGTCCCTGCCTTACAAAACCTTACCTTATATTCTTTTCTAGTGATAACATGTCTTCTTCTGTTTGTAACTGTCACAATGGACATGAAAAAACCTTTAGGGCAGAAAAATACCCAGATCCCTGCAGCCTATTGCCTCGGTGTTGGAAATAAAAGATTTCCTGGTGAGCCATAGTTGAATAGACTACCTATCAGTAGAGGGATAAGGGGAAATGACACACAAATGACCTGTGGTTCCAGACTGGCAACCAAAATTCACTTTATATTAGGAAGATCTGAAAGAGCTGAAATTCTCGGTAGCATCATGACTGACCACTGAGCAACTCAGTGTGCAGAGGCAGACTATGTAATATGATCGAATGTTCAAAACAGTTACCTTGTGGTGAATTTGTCTTTGCCATTTTTTTCCCGGGCTTCTGCTTCCAAAGCCCCAGATTCACTGCATGCTTGAAAGTTTATAAGTTGATTGTATATTAGCAGATAGGCTGCATACAACACAAAAACATGGTGCATCAATGAGGATCTCCGTAGCCTTAAAAGAACCTGTAGGAAAGTGAAATGGAGGTGGAAGTCCAGTAAATTGCAGGTTCATTACTCTCTACTCAAAGAACTGCTAATTTCATACAACTGTAAGGTAAAGGAAGCCAGGGACCATTATTTCTTACAACTAATCACTGCCAACCAGCATAACCCCAGAGTTATGTTCAATACCATCAATAAGGTTTTAAACTTCTGGTCTATTTTCAAACTCACCTTTGTATCTTAGATCCTAGAAAAGGTAGGGCCGGATCAACTATTACATACAGTCAACAACAACAATAAATTTTAAAAAATGCAGTCCGGTTTTTGCAAGCTGCATAGCACAGAGACTGCACTCCTTAGAGTCACAAATGAACTATCGGTGGCTGCAGACTCTGGTACATGTTCTGTCTTAGTGTTGCTTGACCTCAGTGCAGCATTTGACACCGCTAACAATTCCACTCTCGTAGACAGACTGAAACAGTGGGCAGGTATTACTGGAACTGCTTGGGTCTGGTTTTCTTCATATATAACCAACAGAAAACTTTTTGTCTCTGTTGTTGTCTTTGTCTCTGTTCCTCAAGGACTGATTAATCAAAACATGGAATACCACAAGGATCAGTTTTGGGACCTGGTCTGTTCATCCCATACATACTACCCCTGGAACAGATAATATGTCATCACAACATCTCTGTCCATAACTACGCAGATGATACACAACTCTACCCGTCTTTTAAACCCTCTGACACATGTAAATTATCTTCTCTTCACAGTTGCCTTTATGACAAAAGAAACTGGATGTCCCAAAACTTCTTAAAATTCAACTGTGAAAAGAGCTGCTTACGCTGTACTGTCCAAACAGGCCCCCCAGGTCTGCTAGTCTGGGTCCTCTAACTGTTCCAGAGTCAGGGTTAAAGACAAAGGGTGATCGAGCCTTTTCAGCGCCTGCTGCTTGGCTTTGGAACAGCCTCCTACTGAACATCAGATCAGCTGTCTCTGTCTTTAAATCTTATCTGAAAACTTACTTTTACAGTTTGGCCTTTCCAGCACTTGATTTACTTATTATGTGTATGGGAGTATGTTATATTCAGCCATGTGTATATGTATGCATACTTACAGGTATATATGTGTTAAAATGTATATGTTGGTGTAGGTATTTTCTTCACTTTGGAAAGCACCATGTAACAATTATTTTCTTTGTTTGAAAATTAAAGTAATTTTTGGAATGATACAGTATTTGATTTGTTGATTATTGACTCAATGTGTTGTTTAAAAGACAGTCTTTGGATTGATGCAGCACTAAGGTATTTGAAAGAGGTTACCTGTTGAAGGGATGATCCATCATTTAAAGAGATTCTGAGGAGTCACCAAGACCTGATCTGCTACCATGCAGCATGCTGCATGACTTGTTTTGAGTCTATTCAGTTGTAATTTGTTGGATGAGAACCATTTCTGAATAGAGGCAAGTTCACATTGTAAAGATATCTCAATTACAGATGTGTTGATACTAGATGTATAAATTACAGTGCCGTCAGCATATAAATGTACTTGACAGTTGGAGCAACTTTTCAGAAGATAATTAATAAAAAAGGGGAAGGCAAGGCAAGGCAAGTTTATTTGTATAGCACCATTCTTACACAAGGCAATTCAGAGTGCTTTACAGAAGCAGAGAAATACATTACAAACAAAAACATTAACAAAAACATTAAAATTTAAACATTACCATAAAAACATTGGAATTAAAATAGAAAAGAAACAGTAAAAGTCTAATTTAAAAACAATAAAACAAGCAGATAAAATAGCTAAAAGTTACAGTGATTAAATGAAGTTTTACGGGAAAGCTGCAGTAAACAATAATGTGAGAAAAGGAATGGCCCTAGACATTACCCTTGTGATACACCCTTCTCAACAATTAAATAATAAGATTGGATTCTACTGACACTGACACACTGGCGTCTATTATGACGATCAAAATTAAACCAAAGTAACATGTTTTAAGAGACACCAAGGGAGCAAAGTTTGTCCAGAAGTAAACAGTGATCAACAATGTCAAAATGTTTCGTTTGGGAATTTCAGAAGAGTTGTTGAAAGTTGTTCAAATTAGTCATTCCGTTTTAGTCATCTGATTGACTGAAAGCTTGCTGTTTTGCAGCCAAAGAGATGTGTGTCTTGTAGAGGGACCCTTTGCTAGCTCTATTTTTAGGTTATATTGCACTCCCATGATGCATTTCCTGAACAAAGTTGTGTCAAGCAAACTACTGCAAACTGAAACAAGAGATATGTTCTTTCAGCATAGCAGTACTGGTTACAGTGGACTTATAGGGGCAGTGGGGAGACTTTGCACAGAGTGTAACAGGTTAAAGGAGAAGTCCAGTATTTTGCACTTTGAGCCCCATTCCTGGGTTGTTTATGATGAAGTAGAGTGGTTTAGACCAAAATCTTGATGACTGCTCCTTCTCTGAGAATTTGAGAGAATTTGGCTTTCCCCTGCTTGGCTTAACAATGCTGTCTATGGCCATGTGTAAATCTGTCCTAAAACCACCTTAAACGTTCGTTTTCAAAGCCATGAAACTCACCGAGTGGTCAGTGGTGTTCGCTGATGTTCCGACATAAAAATCGTAGCAAACAGTGGTTTCCGCAAATTATTTCTGCTATTCATCTCGATTGTAGAACTATTTTTTCAGAAAATCAATGTATGGACAAAATGTCAAATAAATCATCACGGAAACCACAGTTTGCTAGGATTTTTATGTCGGAACATCAGCAAACACCACTGACCACTCAGTGAGTTTCATGGCTTTGAAAACGAACGTTCAAGGTGGTTTTAGGACAGACGTACACATGGCCATAGACAGCATTGTGAAGCCAGGCAGGGAAAGGCCAAATTCTCTCAAATTCTCAGAGAGGGAGCAATCATCAAGATTTTGGTCTTCTATTTCATCATAAACAACCCAGGAATGGGGCTCAAAGTGCAAAATACTGGACTTCTCCTTTAATGTGGCCACGCATGCAACAAATGGCAGACATGATGTGATAAAATCATTACAATACCACGGTTCCCCATACACACATGTCATGCCAGTGCCTGTGGCAAGCAAATTAGCAATAGGTCAGATGATTAACTTTGTAAAGGGTCCTACAGAATAATGTTAGTTGATTATAACATTTTTAACAAGGTAATGTTACAAAAAATATATATTTTACATAAAATTATTTTGAAATGCCTTCAATAGACTTGAGATGATGACTGAGGACAGCTTATCCACATAGAAAGTTAATATGTGACCTAAAAACCTGCTGAGTTATACATGACCTTATTTAACCCTTTAGAAATGGACCTCCCACCGGGAGAGATCATTGTTTGCATGATTCTGTTTGAATCGATCTAAAATAAGAACGATAATAGCTTGAGCATTAATTTTTTAAGCAGAAGTGTCATAGTGTGCACTTCTGACCTGCCATACATGCCATTAAACTAAATTTACACTCACCACACCTACCTGCTAGCCTATGGCCTGTCCACACATCTCCCACTCATACCGGTCCACCACAGCCATCTCATCAAGCTAATGTCCCTCAACTGTGGATCATTACCTCCTGCCAGTATAAAGACTACTGCTTCAAAGACTCTCCTTTCCAGATTGTTCTTCGCCATACATATGCAAGACTTTACAGCGTTTATTTCTGCTTAAGGACTGCTTCCTCATTGCCGACCCCACCTGCTCCTGACTCTCCTTTCGTCTGCTCCCTGGTAAACCACTCAGTCTTCTGTCCTTGACCAAGAGGTCTGCTTTCGTCCTCCTGGTTTCTGTCCATCTGTTTTGTGTGGCTGTGTGGAGAGACTTCGAGTCAGCTCTTCATAGTGAGCTGCACATTCCACCTTTGTGTGTGTGCCATGGATTTCACACATAATCGCTGCTGACGAATCCCTCCCTGTCTCCGGCCAGCTTTGCATCAGTGTGGCAACTTCTCCTGTGAGTACTTCTGGTTTGGAATTTCCTGCTTATCTGATATCGTCTCCCATCTGCTCCCTCACTGTACCATTGCACATGTTGGAAGTGTTTGCTGTTTGTGTGCATTCAGCGGACACTACTGACTGAAAGCCAAGCCTGTCCTCCACTAACTCATGATGATGTCAATTACGCTACATTTCGTGTAGTGCAAAAACGTGTAGTGGCGTTAGATAAATCAATGATGACTCCATCACAATGCCTTCACTCTGCTCATAAAAATGAGCATATCTCAAAAAATAAACAATATACGTAGTTTAAAATAACCTATGGGGTGCTTAAAATATTTTATTTACCTTCTACATTTTAAAATGTTGTGGATCAATGTAAAAATCTTAAATAAAATGTAATTTTTAATGACACAATTGCAATACTTTTATAAATTGTTATGGTTTACTGACTCATATGACCTGATAGCACAGTTTGTACAGATTTTAGGGATATGAAGCATTTCAAGATACTTCAAGAAATGACATCACAATAAGCAAAAATACCAACATATGGACTAGTGGACCATTTCTATTGCAGAGTACAAAGGCCTAAGAGTGGGGTGTGCAGGACACAACTAAATGAAAGGCTATTGTTGATGGGCTGATGTTCTCATTGTCACTGACAAATATAGTCCATACACATAGTAGTGTTTGGACCATAAGAGAGGCATTTAAATGTTGTATGACATTTGAAATGACTTATTCTCCACTAAAACACTTTAAACACATGTATTTCCAGAGGCTGGTACATTTCAGTTAAGAGTTAAGCAGTTGTGATAGTTGAGTATTGTTGCTTGAACTATTAGCTCTCATTAAAGCCTCATTAAAACAATTCCAGCTCGGTTAGCAACAACGTGCCAGCATGTCAGCAGCTCTATTTCCTATTTCTAGGCACTACTGTGCTGCTCACAAAAGCAGGCAACTGTACTGCGCAGGCCTGTGAACATCACCTTTGGTTGCCATTGATACCTGTGGCCTGGGATGACCCTTTGACCTTTCACTCCCTCCTGGATATTTTTTTTTACCTCTTTTTTTTGGTTCTTCCTAAACAAGTGGTCTCCAAGTCCATGCCCTACTTTCACAGATTTGTGATTATTTTTGGCCAAATTAATAGACAATGAGTAAGTATATTTGTGTTTCTCCATATCACATCTGATAGATCTACCTGTGTTGCTTTACATCCCAAAAATATGGATTGAATACATGTAAATGTTTATTTTTGTGCCAGATGGTAAAATCAATAAACGTGGTGCTAAGCTCATAGAGAGATTGCAAATTTAAAATTCAACAGGAAGAGCATGATTTAGATTTCATGACCTAATGTTATTCCATGTTGATTAAGGAGTTTAATTATCTGAGGTGAGTAGTTTTGTACTTTTTGTGTATAGAAACAGTTTTAATAAATGTTGTTTGATCTTCACAGAAAGATGGAATCAGAGCGCTAGCAGAGGCCTGCCTCTGCGCTGGAACATGCTGAACACCCTCAGTCTGACACTCACAAGTTTCAGTAACAGCAAGAGGGAAAGGCTGGGGGGGTAATACATCATAGTATCGCCATATTTTGCATGGTGATATTGTATTGGTGCATGGACGGCAAGTATCAGGCTTTTATAAAATACATTATACATTTTTGCAAAAATACATTTTAGTACAACTATTGGTGCTAGAATTATAATTATATTAAATCAAACATAAGGACTTATTTTGGATTTTTTAACACAGAAGGAAAGGAGGACTTGGATATGACACGTGATTTGCAAGCAATGTCATATGAGAATAAAATACTCTGGGAATATTAAGAACATGCAAGTTCACCTCACACGCCATCATCCAGAGACAGCATTAGCCACTGACAGCCAAGCTAATGCTAAACCTGCTCTGCTGAAAACTCAACCAGACACACTTAGCTTGACAAAACTACCATCCAACTAAGCAAAGAAAATAACACAGTCCCTCGCCTACTTCTTTGTGCAAAGATCTGCATCCATACAGCATTGTTGAAACAGAGGCTTTTGTTACATGCTGAAGACACTGGAACCCAGGTAAGTGACTGCGTCTCAATTTTTTTTTTCACTGATACCGCTGTATCCAATCCCCACAGAGACGTGAAGCATTAAATTAAGGAATCTTTGAGTACAGCAGGAAGGGTGGCATAAAATTTTGCCCCTTTTGCCCCTCAGTGGATTCATGTGAGACTATAACGGCACATTATCAAAGTTGACAGGCAACTGCTGTCTTATGTTCTCCAAACTAGAGCTGCACACCAAAGCCACACTGGAGCAAACACTTCAGACCTCCTGCAAAATGTAGCACAAGACTTGGGGGATTATGATGGTAACAAACATCTCTAACATGGGTGTGGCCATTCTGTTAGCAGGATACCTGCATGTGAAGTGTTTCACTCATGTGCTTAATCTGGCCTTGCAGAGGGAGTTAAATCTGCCAACAGCTCAGTTTGTCAGGTGTATGCAGCATTTGACAGGTTTTATGATGGTGTTGGTCTGCCTGCTTTGCATCATATTTTGCAACAATAAGTTTATCTTGTGAGGTAAAAGTGATGTTGGCAAAGTTTGCCTCTGGGGTAATAATTTGCGGTTGGGATGAGGAGGAGTCAGTAAGTTAGTAAGTGTTTAACATTATTAACATAATTTGTTGGAGTTTTGAACCCTCATAGTTAACATAATGGTAACGTCAGCTTACTCACTGTAAACGCAAACATCGGCTGCTGACTTGTTAACTGTAACATTGCCATTAAAATCAAACAGCCTAATGTTAGCTAACTGGTAATAGCAGCATTTTAAAAAATACGCTCTTCTAAAAGTTCATGATGCTTTGGCCCAGGCAAGGGTTTGCTGTAGGGGTGCTCCTCACATGCTCTCCCCCCTATACTTGATCGCATTAAGAGCTGACTTGTTGTAACAAAGGTATAATTGATAATTAGATTACTGGCTCAAAAAATACTTGAGTAAAGAAAAGAACAACAATTAAAAAAAAGAACATGAACACTTCTCATTCCTTAGGGAAAAAAAAGAAATCAATAAATATATATATATTTTTACTCATATGCATTACTTTTCACAAATTACTACCCCACCCTGGTAATATTACAGCAAAACAATACTGCCTTTTTTTCTACATGGCATGGTCTCCTGGATGAAAGTCTGACTATGTTTGATGCATCCAACTCCCCCCCTTCAGGCCCTACCCAAACTTTCATGTTCCTTATACTACATCACTCGGTCTCAGCAGCCAACCCAGTCTCACTCCGAAGTCGTTGGCCAGGGCTTGGTCAGTGACTTCCAGTGTCAGACTCCGATGACAAAAAACATTTTTTTCCACATTGGCATGACAGGCAGCAGGTTGCCGTCATTGTTCAATTGTGCCCTGCAGCAACAGGAGGAAAAGCGGCAGGACAATAACGACAGTTGACGGGGTGGAGGTCCGAGTAGGGCAGGTGGGCGGGAGGGGTGATGGATGGGTCCAACAATCACTGACTGTCACCTAGGAGGCTGGTGCTCACTTTCAGTATGACTGTAAAGCCAAACCCTTGGTGTAACGATGCACATTTGTTGTTGAAGGAAAAAACTGTCAATTCGCAGTGTTGTACCAACATAGTGCGTTGTCCCAGAGTACCTTGCAAGTCACATGACGTTGACATGGAAAGTCCATAACCAAACATCAATATGTGACAAGGTTGGAGTAAGAATGTGTTGCAGCACCAAGTAATGCCTTGGATGGGTTTACATTGGAGTATGTTGAAAGCCTGGTGGAATATCAGTATCAATATCACATGCTGAGAAGCGTGACAAGGTATCTGCATTTCATGCAGGCCCGCTGTCAGGGTACAGATGACCCATGCCCAAGTCCTGGGGGGAGCAGGGGGCAATGCTGGAGCTGGTTGAGCTGGGGTGGGTGTGGATGAGGGGCCCAATTTTGAAAAGTTTGTCCCCCTGTCTATACTTCCTATTGGCTGAACTGGTTTGATGCCCAAATGAGAAGGAGCTGGGGTATTATTGCCCCTCTATACTGTGATTTTTTTTTTTCTTTTCACCATAGACAGGCATCGGCAAAATTTTGACAGGGTCAAAAATATATAAAGTTATTTACTTATTTTCTATTTTTTATTTTCATAGTACTACAATGCACCATATGTTTGTCATGATCTGACAGCATGAAACTGATATTGCACAGTCTGACAAAGATTCTGATTTTATTGGAACCATCTTGCACAGTGTGACATGCAATAAACCTAGGTGACTGTTGTTGTCACAGTCTGCAGGCACCTTTAGAGGTAGGAAATGAAGTGTAAAGAGACTGAGAAGAAAAGCCTCTCTCAGACATAGATCTAATTATGTAATGGGCTCAGCATGTTCCCTACACCAACCCACACACCATATCCCCTTTGACTGCTTGTGCACTGTCTAAAACAGTTAATGTGCACATAGTCACTTGAGTCGCTGAGGGATTTGCTATTGCTTTTGTATGCTATAGTGGGAACTGTAGACAATTCTGCAGCAAGCTCAAGACAAGAATATCAAGAAGCCAGCTGTGGAGCAAAAGAGCAGGATCAGCCTCATGAGCTGCTGTAAAAGTCCAGGTTAGCTGCTGCAATATCAGCTGTGGGCCTATATAACCCCTGATTTCTACCTTACTTTATGCATTGTGTATGTATTAGATAGCAATACATTCCTGGCATCGTCATTGAGCACAGCTTCATGAAGTGAAATGCACAGCACGAGAAAACTATGAAACAATAAAAAAAGACTTGAAAGTTGATTTTAACTCAGGGTCTTAATGTTAGGTAACGATGCAGCCTTTGTCTTTCTATCAAGATAAACTGGGCGGTGTCAGTTAACTAAGTTGTGTGAGATCATTCACAGTACAGCAAACAGCCAGTTACATACCTGACTCCAGGCCCGGACAGGCCATTGGGAACACCAGTTTTCCTGGTGGCCTGGCCTGCTAAATGTCCCACAGGCCATACCTAAGCAGCTTAAAAAAAAACCCTATTCTTTGACAGTACTGAAAACACATCACAGTGTGTCAAAATGCCCGCGAAGCAGCCAGTCAGGTACTAAAAGGCTGAGGGGGCTTTGAGATGGACTGCGGTTGAAAGAAGAG